>JANAVB010040218.1:29779966-30489568 GCA_029216955.1 Iris pallida | reverse complement strand
ATAGTGGGGCCCACTTGTCATATACGGCTGTATCAAAATTTGATACAGGGGTGTATCAAAGTTTCTCTGGATTTGGAGGGACTTCAGTTGCAGTAATTTTATTTTTATTTTGAGTATTACTAGAGGCACTACAAAAGTTGCTACACTCTTTCAGTTTTTTTTGTTTATTTATAAGTTTGTTGTCAAAAACATTTACTAAGGAATTGTCCATTATATAATGGATTGTCAAAATTTCTGACAGTCCTAAGCTACATCTGGGATTTATGTTGGATTGTTTGAAAAATAAATTTGACAGTCTAGTATATTGGTAAGACCGTCAAAAATTCTGACAATCCTAAAAAAAAAAATGTTGTTATTTAGGACTGTCAAAATTTTGACAGTCCATTATATAGTGGGCAGTTCCTTAGTAAAAAATTTTGAATGACAAACTTGTAAAAAAAAAAAAAAAGTTGGTCAGCCACAAGTAACTTTTGTATTGCCTTGAGTACTAAATACTCTTTTTATGAAGGAAGAGATCAGAAATGTTATTCATTACCAAGTTGTTTTTTGGGTGATACCATCTGCTATGACTTGACGTTGACGTGGTAACGATTTAAGCGTTAGAAATCTGATCAATGAGAGATTTTATGATAGAATTCAAAAATAAAAACTAGAATATTACATATGAGAAATTTGAAAAAATATATTATCTGTAACATAAAATTTGAAGAAAAAAATGTTATAGCACTAAAATCGTTGTCACATCTACGTCCCGTTAACACCACCGTTTAGTGTTAAAGAGTCGATCATACATGAGAAATTTATGCTAGAACTCAATAAAAAAAACCAAATTAGAATATCAAAACATAATTTGGAAAAATATATCATTTATAAAAGTAAAATCATCGTCACGTCAGTGTCATGTCATGGGTGATGGTATCACCCAAAAAAATGGGTGATGTAACACCAGTTTTCCAAATGAGGATAATTTTAAACTTTTAAAATTATATTATTATTTATTGATATTTATATCAAATTATGATTTTGGTGATTTTAATCAATTTAAATTTATTTTAAGTCATGACTTGTGATTTTGATGTGCTGCTAGTGAAACCCGATAGACTGTCTGACTAGAGCCTAGCCATGTCATTAGGATGATTATTTTTACTTTGAGCATGAGAATATTTTGGTCATTTGGCCTCTTGAATTATTTTATGATTTATTACATTGGTGATTGTTAATTTGACTTTTTGCTAGCTGTGACTTAAGAGACTAACCTAGAAGCTAACCCTAGCTATGGTGACTTAGTTAGCATGGTGAGACCCTAGTCTAACTTAAGTAAACATCATTTTAGTCATTTAGAATCTAGTTGAATAGGAGGAATAATGATAGGTGCAATGACTTATGACTTAAGATTTAATTCCGTGACTTATGAAACTTGGCCCATGGCCCATGACTTGAACCCTAACCCTAATTCTTCCTTATGACAGCCACTAGGGCTCCCCTCCCTATAAATATTTCCTCATTTAGTTCTTGCATCTTTTGTATCATTCCAACACTTAGAAAAAAGAAAGGTAAATCCCATCTTCCCTAATTCCTATTAATTCTATTTTAATTTCTTTTTCATCCAAATCTTTTGCAATAGATTCTAATCACCCTCTATTTGATATTCATGGAGAGTAATTTCAGTTTGAGTGCAATTTGGAGGATTTGGCTAGCATCGGAATCAACCAATTTGGGACTTTTCTTGATCATTTGCACCTATAGGTAAAACTCCTCAAATTGTATTTTAATTCTGATTTTTTGCATATTAGGCTAGATTTAGGTGTCCCCTAGCTGTCCCTCAAATTTGGTAGAAAACTGTGTCCGTTTGGTATCCGTATCGGACACGTGTCTATGTGTATGTTTACGTGTTCGACGAAATATCACAATGAAACTTTTATTCGTATTTTCAAAAACTAATTGAGCAATTTGTAGCCCTATATGTGGGCTTTGATTTCGTTTTGACTGAGCACACATCGTGTCCTTTTTGTGTCCAAATTTGGACACGAACACGTGCACGAAGCCCCGGTGCGCTGCCCTGCTGCTCGGGCTTGCTGTGGGACACGACACGGTGACTCAGGTCGTGATTTTGTTGGACACGAGGGGGCAACCTTGTCACCATTCTTCCAAAATTGGGATGAGTTGGTAGAGTATTCTCGAAGTTATCGAGCTCACATTGATTTGGTACAGACACGCACACAGCAGGAAACCTCACTGATACGCACTCACACACGCATACTGACACGACTGGATACAAGACAGACACTTGGACACGTCCCCCTATACTTGGCGAATATGTGGGCACGAGCACGAGTCGTATCATGCCCTGTGTCGCGTGCACGAGGCCGTTTCTCGCTGTACGAGGACACTCTGATGTTGTTTTCTGACATTCAGTTTTTAGAATTCTTGGACACTTCATGTCCCGATTCCTGGACACATTGGGACACTTGGATGTGCATGACATGTCCCCATGTCTGTACCCCTGACACACGAATGTTTGGTTGGGTTTTCGATTTGGTTTGGTTTAAAAAGGGGTTTTCCTGATACTTGCTCACTGATTTATTTTGCTGAGATTCATTTGTTTTTAAACTGAATTGTTGAGGATTAGTTATCATGAATGATTCATCTATATTTATCTGGGTTTTTGCCACATGTAGGGTCCATGATTGGTGTCTAATCTTTAGTTTCGAAATCACATTGGATTGTTCTGATTACACTGAAATACTGAACTGTTAATGTGAACCATGTTTTCCTAATATCCCTACCACACACACTCTGATACAGTACGTCACTCGACACTATATGACATCTTTGACACCCTAACATGATACACTTGACACATTTCACTCTATGACACCAAGACTTGACACTTAGTTCACTCTTGACACTCACTCACATCATTCACTCTTCACATATCTGCACACTTACTTCACTGCTTTTTGACACTCACTCATTCATATGCTGCATTGCATACCTATACTGCTGCACTTGGTCACATTCACTGCATTCCTAAATACATTTAGTCACATACTTCATATCTCACATGTCCTGAAATCATGTGATCTACTGCATCATCATAGCCATTATCTTCTTGCATTCTTCTTCTCAATATTCCTTGCATTCACCTTGATTCCTTTTATATCCATGTTCAGTCCTAGGATGCTCGGGTTAGGCCACTGGAAGACCTGCATCTATGGGTTAGGACTGTATTACAAATGGCATCAGTTATGAGAAAGTGAGAATGGGATTTAGGTATGATGTGAGGGTCTGAACATGGTTAGGTAGTGACAGTGTGTTGGTGAGTATCAGATCTTGGGTGTTAGTTTAGATATTGATTTCAGTTGGCTTGATTTGTTTTCAGATTTCCTTTTTCTTTTTTTTAATTTACTTTATTTCTTTACATTGGTTGTATTGATAGATAGTGTGAGACCCGTCTCACTGTATCGGTATTTTATACGGATACGTGTTTATTTGAGCTGTATTTCGTATTATCGATTTGCGTGATATTTTAAAATTCCCTAAGTATAGGATTTCATGACTTGGTTTAACTGGATTTGGTTTTATTTGGTTCGGTTCCACTTTGACTTGGTTTGATTTAGTCTGGTTCTTTATGAGATGAGGTGTATGGTTTAGATTGAGTGGAGAGGAATGAATGGTGGAGATCACTTGAGCTTGTTATATAAGCCACTTTCTCTCTCCCTCCTCATTCACCATCATTCATTTCTTTTCCACCAAACCCTAGCCATTAGAGAGAGGCAAATACACCTTGCCGAATGTTAACATTTTAATTTCGTTTGTTCCATTCTCTTTATTGTTAAATTCTAAGCATGTTTAGAACTTGGAGTTTTTGATTTTATCGGGAGAATTGTGGTAGATCTAGCTTTGTGGTATTTTCGGTTTTCATGGGTTTTGATCTGTCAAACTTGCATATTTTGTCAACTGATGGTTCCATGTTGTAGAGAATTTCGTTCTACCCCTTTTTGACCGATGGAAGTTCGGATTTGGACTTATAATGAAGGTTTTATGGAGCTTGGAAGCTATGGGTTCCATGGCCATCCTTCTCAGATTTTCGAAGAAGATGGGTACCCACTTACTCAGCCGTATAGATGGGTACCCACTTACCCAGCCGCATGAGATTAACTTACCCAACAGCATGAGATTCATCCACCCACGCATAGATGGGTACCCACTTACTCAGCCGCATAGATGGGTACCCACTTACCCAGCCGCATGAGATTAACTTACCCAGTCGTATGAGATTCATCCACCCAGCCGCATAGATGGGTACCCACTACTTAGCCGCATAGATGGGTACCCACTTCCAGCCGCATGAGATTAATACCCAGCCGCATGAGATTCATCCACCCAGCCGCATAGATGGGTACCCACTTACTCAGCCGCATAGATGGGTACCCACTTAGCCAGCCGCATGAGATTAACTTATCCAGCCGCATGAGATTCATCCACCCAGCCGCATAGATGGGTACCCACTTACTCAGCCGCATAGATGGGTACCCACTTACCCAGCCGCATGAGATTAACTTATCCAGCCGCATGAGATTCATCCACCCAGCCGCATAGATGGGTACCCACTTACCCAGCCGCATAGATGGGTACCCACTTACCCAGCCGCATGAGATTAATTATCCAGCCGCATGAGATTCATCCACTCAGCCGCATAGATGGGTACCCACTTACCCAGCCGCATAGATGGGTACCCACTTACTCAGCCGCATAGATGGGTACCCATCTACTGCCCATGAGCCCCCATCCACCCTTGGCCCTTTCACTTGCATGGCTTATTATATACATGTAATCATTGCTTCACGTGGATCATTAATTAAATGGTTCACGTGAACTTTCTTCCTTGCTGTATTGATTTTTGGGTCCCACTTGGCTAGAATATATATAATTAGGCCAAGGCCTCTGTACTTGAGTGGCCACGTGCCCTTTTCTTTGCTTGAATGTAAGTTTGTATTTAATGAGGGTCCACTATCTTTTGTCTTATTTGCTTGCATGCATTCTTGGCCGCATGACCCCTTCAGTTATTTCTGGCCGCATGAGCTTTGGTTGGCCGCATGGGACCCCACCCACTCTTGGCCGCATGGAGTCCACTTTGATTGTTTATTATTTTATTTGCTTATCCACTTTAATTGTTTAATATTTTATTGCTTGATTTGTGGTCGAAATTTTTTCCCACTCCCAACATGAAAGTTGTAAATCTTTTCCTTGGCTTCAAGGATGTGTTATTTAATTATTTTATTGCAAGTTCTCTCATCTTAATATGGAGCTTATAATCACAGTGTACATTTTCTATTCTGACCTGAATTGCGATGACCCACTTAATAGCTTGTTATTTATTTATTAATGAATTGCTTAACACGATAGTGATCCGCCGTGGTGCACTCCTGACAAGATAACTTGACCTGACAATTTTAACATGATAACTTGACATGATAATTCTTGATAGTGGTCCGACGTGACGCACTCTTGACATAAAACCTGACATGATACTTCTCGAAATGCTGTTGCGACGGCTAACATGACATGACAAGTATGAATGACCTGGACACCGTGGACGATTGTGCTTGTACAAATAAACCGTCTTGTCTTGCATCATGTCTAGGACGGGGACCCCTGAGTACCACGGTAAGGGGTACCTACTGAAATCGACTAAGGTTAACAACTAGAATAATCCAGTAGTCATGAAGAGATTTCCCAGCTACAGACAATCCCGTTACCTGGGCGCGCTTGTGGATTTGTAGCCTACCGACGAGTAGGGCACACTTCTAGCACACTGTTATGTGTTGCACCCTTACTGTACTAATATTCGCCTGGATAACCTGGATGGTCTGCAGGGCTTGTGGCTGTGGAACAATCTCGCTGCATCTTGTTAGTAACTAGGCTTGTGATGACCCTAGCTAGTTAAAGTATCAAGCCGTACTTATTGCTTGGCCGTGAATGTTGGATGGAGTTCAGTCTGTCTAGTCTTGTCTTGATCTTGTACATGATTGTTACATGTCCTGATTTCTTATTTTATCTTGCCGATAAATGGTGGGAGAAACCAAGTTCTGTTCAGACGAAGGGTTACAACCCCGGTCCTTGTTTGGTTTACGGGTTTAACCTGGTAATCTGAATAGTCCCATGGGTTATCCATCGTATATCACCTTTCCAGTCTAAGTCTTGTCTAGATCCAGTTCATAATTGTTCCAGGATAATGATTGCAATGATTGTCACTCTAATGTATTATACTCTGATTGTCACTTAATGATTGTCACCTCTAGCAATAAATGATCAGGGACCAAGTTCTGTTCAGGCGAAGGGTTACAATCCGGCCCGTGTTTGGTTTAAGGATTGTAACCTGGCTTCCGGAACAGTACCTTCGTCCTCTCTTCGTATATTGCCTAGCTCTATTTATTTAACATGTTCTCCAGTTTACTTTATGTCAAATGATGATTTACTTACTGTCTCCCTATGTTCGGGATAAGTGCATTAGTACTGCACGAATCTCGATCCTCCTTTACTTATTGCTTTCTCTCCCTGTTGTTTGCCTATGATTGGTGGTTTTAAGTTCATAGTTCGGCCTCCTTTGTGGTACTTACTATTTGGGGTCTGACCACTGGTTTTGCATGGCCATGTTCTAATAGAAGAGCCCGAAGGATCTACCGCACCATCTGCTCGACGGTGACCAGCCGGAGCACCAGAGTGCCTCAGTGGATTTCTTTTTCATTCTTCCACTGATATGTAAATTCTCCTCTTGTAACGTTTAGTCCCGAGCACGTGTTTAGCTCGTGTTTTGGTATTTTCTTGATATTGTAGCCTACGGGCATAAACATGATATGTGTATTCTAGACTATAGCTAGTCCTTATCATGTACGATTAATACTCTAGCTAGTCCTCAGTTCTGTGGTACTGGCTTCATGATCAGTCATGTATATATGGTTCGGGATGCCTTACTATTGTATGTATGATGATCGTACTCCTTGCTCTTGTATAATTGCCTGTGATTGAGATACCTAGGATTGTTAAACCATAGGATTGACTGATGGCTTGTAGAGTAACCCCCATGTCTTGACAGCTTATACGTGATTTCAGAGTATTAACGTACTTTGGGATTGCGTAGCTGGCTATGTCTGCCCCCGCTCTCCGGTATTCCGGTTCTGGGGCGTGACAGATAGGTTGTGAGTTGTTGGACTGTGGATAGTTCTCAGATTTCATTTCCTATTTTCCTTTTCCAGTTTTCCCCTATTTCCTTTGCAATACTATATGTCACACTAGATTTGTTGCACAAATGATTAGGCATCTATCCTATAGTGATTTCACATGTTGTATAGTTGATCTATACTTGTTTCCTGTGATAGGATAGGGTTGAGATAGTGTGACTTGGTAGGCCTGTTAGTTAGGCCTTATGTTATAGGTTGTGATAGTTGAGTTAGTAGTTTAGCCTATAGTGTTATAGTTTGGTTTTGATAGCATTAGCCTAGTGTGACTTTCATTTAGGCTTGTATCAAGTGGTTAGGGTATAGGTTTGACCAATAGTCTAGGTTGACTTGTTTGACTCAACAGTTGACCAAACCCTAGAATTGACCAAGGTTTGGCCCAATAGTTCAGGATTGACTAGAGTTGACCAAAGGTCAACATTGAGTCTAAATGTGACCAATTGACCTAGTTTGACTAGATGTTGACTTGGGTTGACCTAGAGTTGACCAAGTTTGACTTAGACCTAGTTTGACCTAGACAGTTGATCTAGTTTGACCTAGACAGTTGACCAGGTTGACTTGCTTAGAGTTGACTTTGACCTAGATTGACCTAGAAATGAAAGAATTATGTAGATTGCATCATAAACTTTATTTACCTTGTTTTAAAACAATTATAAACCTGTACTGCTCTATTAGGACATTGTGACTCTGGTGCAGGCATCTGATATTACACTACTCTTTTAGAGTATCGACGAGTACATCTATGATAGTTCTCTAATTTATTGTCAATTACTGTATTTCAGTTCTAGAGAGTTTTATGTGATTCTCTGTTACCACACGTATGGATATTTCTGGATTCATGTATGCGACACACATACCATATTGTCTGGCCTCTATTAATGGAATCATTTTGGAATCATTGCTAGTATCATCATGTTTGGCCAGACTTATCTCGATTCTCGTGTCTTGTACTGGATTCACTTGTATTGCGGAGCGAGAGAAATATTGAGTAAGACATGTAGACATACCCAAATCTGGAATCTTCCAACTGTAATCTACTGGAAGCATAGCCATCTCTCGCCTGATCAGTGAGTGATGTGCCTGATACCTACAGCCATTTACATGTCGATCTCAGTATTTTAAAACACACTGTTAGAATATAGCTGGTTCATCTGGATTCTGGATCACTTGACTAGACTAGAATCATCTTGTACTGGATTCATCTTGTATTAGATTCATCTCGTACTGGATTTACATAGGATCACACTTGTTTACATTTACTGTCTGGATTTATCATGCTACTCTAGTTCAGTTAGAATTTTATTTTACAGTCTTCATTGCCATGATTCTTCTCTTGTTTTAGTTACTTTACTTTTCTTGTATCTTATTTCTCTGTACCATCCTGAAATAAACTACCATGTTCATCAATAAACTGTCTATAACTGCTTTATAGTTCTTTGTCATTTACTTGGTTTTCTTGATGAGTTGTACTCGTTCCTGTCCTGACTGGACCTGTTGAAAAGATTACAGATGCTTGCCCCTATGACACTTGCCCTACTTACATGGACCAGGAGATGGCTTAGCTCCTTTGTGTCACGATCCGCCCCGCTAAAAGGGCACGTGAGCGACAACGCCCAGCCTCTACCGTAAAAACGGCGTGGAACGTTATAGATTTTCTAGTCTGACAACAGTTATATATATAACAAAACCTGTCGAGAATATGGTCAACTCCGAACGGAGGACAAGCAATGATATATATATGTACTCAATCACAACTCTAAGATAACAAAGTAAAGACTGAAAGATAAAGACAACAAGACGATAATAAAATAATAACCTGTCAAGTCCAACACAAGAATATATACAAGTCCAAGTCTCTAATACAATCCATAGTAATAACAGTCTCAAAAGTAGCTGGAGACAAGTCCAGTATAAAAGACCTACTCTAACTAAGCAATAGGTAAGGTCTCGCCAGGCGGAGCTAAGCCCTGCTGGACCAAAGTCTCCAGGTCTAGGCCCACTATGTCATCCGGACTGTAGTAGGTACAGTAATCCCCCTCGTCAGCATCTGTAATATTTTTAACATATCCTGTCAGGATGGAACGAGTACAATCTACTAACAACAGTTCACAAGATATGACAAAAGCTATAAGGCTGTAAATAGAGAGTATACGCAAGAAATCATGGAATGTACATGTGAGTATCATGGCAAGGTAAGATGTAAAACTAGAGCTAGAACAAGGCAAGTAAACTGATCATGGCATGTACAAGAATCAAGAGTCATATATCTAGGTGTGTGAATACTAGCTACAACATGTGGCCGGCTTGGGTCTTGCACAAGGTCTACTGGCATGGTTAATCATACGTGAAGTGTATGATTAACACTCACAAGGTCTACAAGAGTAACAAGGTGGATAATGACCACACATCTACACTAGTACTCCCCGTCCCCGACTGGTAGAGTGGATCCAAGCAAGACACGTTACGACACGGGATTCCGAGAAGGGAGCAAGTCTCCTCGAGAATCGGTGTCCATATACTGCACAAGAACTACAAGGGGACTTACACCAAGATATACCAAGATAGCGAGGAATAACATCTCATGTCGGGATCCATGAATACCAATCCGTGTGACCAATGTGTCGAGAACAAGCATATCTACACTAATACATGAATTATAACAGTTATCGTAAATTGAAAAAGTGTCAAAGAATGTACTGCCTGTAATATGATATGGTATGTCAACTGGAGCAAATGCAGCGTCTCGAGGACCTATAGAGAACAAGACGTATCAATACTATGCTTAGGAAGTAAAATCAAATCAATTTGAATCCTATTAAGTCATTCTAGGTCAAGACGCGTCAAACTAGACTGTATGAGGTCAATAGTCATATTAGGTCTAGCTAGGTCATACTGGGTCAACGCAAATCAACGGAATTAATCTAGGTCAATTTGAGTCAACAATTGACTTTTGGTCAACCGGTCAACTCTGGTCAACTGTGGTCAACTCTGGTCAACCCTAGGTCAACTCTAGTCACTGGTGACTAACAGTGACTTTGGTCAACGGCACAAGCTAATGGAATTTGGAACTAAATTGGGCAAAGTGTTGACCCATAGTTGACTTTGGTCTAAAAAGTCAACCGTGGTCAACCGGGGTCAAGACTAGGTCTAGACGGCTATTTCTACCCATTACCAACCTCTACAACCCATATCAAGTCCATCTTGGACTTCGATACTCATATCTTGGCCATAGGCCAATTACCTATTTACCTTAAAAAGGGCAAAATTCTACTTCGGCGATTATCTAGTTAGCCTACCTACGCTTGATATTTTGACCCGACTCCCCAGGGTAGTATGATAATAGCCTATACATATATTACCTACCAAAATACTTAAGTAAAGTGGACGTTTAGTCCATCTTACGGTCCATTGCCGATATCTTGAATATTTTAAGATATGCAATGGTACGGCGCGATACCGGCGCCCTACGACCCCAATTTCTACTCGGAAGCCTACCGCAAAATCTAAATCACGTCTTCTAACTCCACGCCAAGTTTCATCGCGTTCCGATACTCCGGGCTCAAATTCGCTCTCTAACTCGATTTCTTCTAAATTGATTTCCTACACTTCCTATATAATACCCTTCTTCTAATTCTATTCTCTTCTCCTTCTAATTCCTATTCTAATTTCTCTTCTTAACTCTTCTAATCCTTCTTCTTCTCATTCTTCCTCTTATCTAACTTTTCTCCTAATTCTTCTTCCTATTCTTTTCTTTATTCTTTTCATTCTTTTCTTCTAAATCTTCCTATTCTCCTTCTCCTACTTCTTCAATCTTCTTCTCATGTTCTTCTTCTTATTCTTTCTATATATATATATATATATATATATATATATATATATATATATATATATATATATGGGGTTTTTAAGGGGTTAAATAGGGGCAATGGAGCTAAAGGGCGGGGGGGATTTGTGCTAACTGCTGCTGCTGCTAGGCTAGCTGCTGCTGCTGCTCCTGGCAATGCTGCTGCTGTGCTGTTGCAAGCAGCTGTGCTGCTGCCCCTATTCTTCTTCATTTCTTCTTCTTCCTTCCTTCTTCCTCTACTATATATATATATATATATATATATATATAGATATATATATAATATATATATATATATGGGGTTTTTAAGGGTTAAATAGGGGCAAATGGAGCTAAGGGGGGGGGGATTTGTGCTAACTGCTGCTGCTGCTAGGCTAGCTGCTGCTGCTGCTCCTGGCAATGCTGCTGTGCTGTTGCAAGCAGCTGCTGCTGTTGCAAGCAGTGCTGATTGCTGTTGCAAGCAGCTGTGCTGCTGCCCCTATTATTCTTCATTTCTTCTTCTTCCTTCTTATTCTCTACTCTCTCTCTCTATATATATATATATATATATATATATATATATATATATATATATATATATATATATATAATCTAAATCCATATATCTATCTCTACAAACACACACTCCTCTATATACATATATACACACACACATATAGGTATACATTTATATATATATACACACATATAGGTATACATTTATATATATATATATATATATATATATATATATATATATATATATATATATATTATATATATATATATTGTTTGTAATATATTATATATATAGATATAATATATATATACAACTATATATATATATAGATATATATATACATATATATATATATAATATATATATATATACAAACACATATATACATATATATATATACATATATATACATATTATATATATATATACATATATATATATATATATATATACAAAACACTATATATATATATATTACATATATATATATATCTAATATAATATATATAAATATATATATATAATATATATATATATACAAACAATATATACATATATATATAATATATATATGTATATATATGGTTTGTATATATATCTATATAATATATATATATATATATATATATATATATATATATATATACACACAAACACTCTCAAAAAATACACACACACTCTCACTCTCACACACTCTCACTCTCACACACTCCACAGCTCACTCACACTCTCACCAACACTCTCATGACACAAACCCACCACCACCAATTCTCTACACACACAAATACATATATACAAATACTACATATATATATATATATATTATATATATATATTATATATATATATATATATATATATATATATATATATACCACTTAATATATAAACCCCCAAATATTTCTTAACCTAGATTTTCTAGGGAAAACCGACAAAATTTGTGGGCAAAGTGTAGAGAATCCTCTTCTCTACACTTATTGTGAAGCAATAAATGGAGTAGAGAAATTAAATGGAGAATTAAATGCATACCTAAGGTTCTTTGGAGAGAGAGAGAGAGAGCTTGGAAAGAAAAAGATTTTTGAAAGAGAGAGAGGGTTGAGACTTAATGAAGAAGTAAAGGGGGGGGGGTGGTCCTTCACTTGGCCGGCCATGGCTTGGGGGTCTTATTGGGTTTTGGGTGGAGACCCATTAGGCCCCCAACCCAATAAACTTAGTTGGGTTTGGTTCGGGTTTGTTTCGAGTTGGTTCGGTCTAATTTCTAAATACTAATTAAGCTCTAAAATGACTAATTAAGCCATGGAAATAGGGTTTATGATTTCTAACCTAATTTGGATGGCATGTGGGCCAAGCCCAGCTAGTATGTGGGTCCCACTAGGGTCCAGGCTACCCGGGTCTCCAATTTGAGTCCGAATTGGATAAAATCCAAACCAAACCAAATAAATCCCAAAAAATCACATAAAATAAATAAAAATTTCTAAAAATTATAAAACTTGAAAAATGACGAAAATACCCCTAATTCGAAAACTGGGGATGACACTTTGGCCCCGACACTCAGGAGTGAACGTGAGACTAGCTAGATGACTTGGTTTAGTTTCTTGTTTTAGAACTTGAATTGTAAATAAGTTGAGATATGTTTGTTTTGAGATTGTTGGAGATTATGTTATTTAGTAGTTGGTTTTATTGTTGTTATTTAGTCTTAGTTATAAACTTATGTGTTATTATATCGTGCTTAGACTGTGATTGAGATTCATTATATCTATACTTGTCCTCTGTTCGAAGTTGAGATTTTGACAAGTACATTATATAATTGCGTGAGTTATTATTTAGATAGTGACCTAGAACAGCGTTCTACCACCGACACTACGGCGTAGGCTGGACGCTGTTACGTACTCGTACCCTCACATTGGGTGCGGGTCGTGACAGGTGATGGATAGCATTTTTGGAAAGAAATACATGTAGAATACATGATATCTAGAAAACACGACATGTTTTGAACAAATCAAGATGTATGTATATTTAGAATGGGGCCGAGGTCTTTTGAGGCCTATATAGGTATAAAATCTTTGATAAAATGGGACTTGTTTCTCAACAACTTATGACGCATGCATTGTTGGGGTTTTCTAAATTGTTTTTTAGAAATTAATCCCACATTCATGTGGCTAGTCCCAAGTGTGTATTCTAATATAAGATTCTTATTTTATTGACTTGCACATAAGGGAAGTGATATCCCATATAGTTGGTATGATGGGATATTTTATTAGAGGTTATTGTTCAAATCCTCCAAAAAATATTTGTTTTTTGTCACCCAATCCCTAGGATTTCTCTTTGGAGCTAGGGGCTAGCAACTCGGACTCGCGTATTGACGAAGGGCACAAAGTGGTACTTTGATGGTGCACTTTACTCTTCGTATCGGGCACACCATAATACTTTTGCGTCATCGTGCCATTCAACGCTCGTTCCAGTACTAGTTCAGCATGCGAATAATGCGATATCCACTATGAATAAACGAGGTCACGTTCGCATCGAAAATCACATGGCACTTTTGTGCGTCATTTGATGTTTAGCACCCGTTCTAGTGCTAGTACTATGCTCGTCCAACACGTTGTCAAGAATGCGTGTCACGACCCGCACCAGTATGTTTGGGTACAAGTGTTTGAGTACGTCCAACCTACGCGGTTGTGATCAGCTGTCTAGACCTCAATAATCATCAAATGTGTTGTCTATCCTAAATCATTACATCATCACACATGTCATTGTTGTTTTTAGTACACCTTTACAAAGAACATCCGGCGAAAAAATGGTGAAATAGAAAAGACAACATCCTCAAGTTTCATCAAGTACAACATCAACACATACAACTGAAAGACCTGTAGAAATGTACTATGTCTATCCTAAATCATCACCGATCTCTGCGTAGCATCTATGCTGACTATTCATATCATCTCTCGTCTTGTGAGCCATAAAAAGCTAAGGAAGAAGTCATCGATCGACACCTGCAACATATCCAATCATAAAATAAGCAAAGCACAACCCCGACAAAAAATACTATACGAAGTAAATCTGAAATACAACAAATAATATGGACTAACGTACAATAGGGAACAATAATACGAGAACTGAAACAACGAATAAGAGACAATCAATGCAATTTAAAATATTACACTAATATGTGACCGGCTGGAAATCACAATATCACAAGTGCGGCTTAATCATACGTGAGGTGTACTATTAGGCTATCCACAATAACCTAGCTAATAGGGTGTGGTCACATACTGGATAATACTTTTCCATCCCCACAAGTTAATCAAGAAGACACAATACAATCAATAAAACACAATCGTGTCGATCTCGTGTCCAATATGAGAACAATAACAATGCAGATACAAAGTACAGTGTTCAAGTTGGTGTACTTGCCTTTAAGTCCAATTTGTAGTTGCTCTTGGTACAAACCTAATAAATTACTAAAATTCCAATATATATATATATATATATATATATATATATATATATATATATCAAAATTTCTATTTAGCCCTAGAATCCTAAAGTCTTTGATCCAATTATATTCTAATTTCTTCCTAATAAATTACTACCAAAGTCCATTTAGTCATTATAAAGCCCACCCAAGCTTTTAATCTCCAAAATTTTCCTTTAAAACCAAATTAAATAGCCATAGCCTATACTCAAATACTGAGCCCAACTTACATACTGTACCAAACCCATTCATTTGACCCAAAGGCAAATATTTTTTATTTCGCTAGTTCTCAGTCATGGAAGCCCGGGCTACAGCCTGCTGTATGGTCTGCCGCTGGCCAGCATGCATGCAGGGCCGGTCCTGCGGTAAGTAGAACAAGACTTGGAATTTGGACAATCTCCTTCTGCTAGGACAATTTTTCAACTTCAACATAATCCCACCAAAGGTCAGGATTACAGATGACTACCAGAACAAGCGGACAATAACTATCAGAGGACAACCAAAATTAGCTCCAGGATAGGACAACCCAACCCTTCGGACCGGTCCTGCATGCATGCATACATGATCAAGAGAAAATTCTTAATTTAAACTTCATGTTACATTAATCCATACATACTAATATTTAATTAGCTATTTAATTAAGTATCTAACAATATCAGCCAAGAGTAAGCATTAATTAGAACTCTTTTCATACTTAGTACTGCATCTAGTGATAGCTGAGACACGAGAGACACGTTTGAAAGGTTTGGACCCGCTCGTGTGTACATGCATTTTGACAATTTATTTTTTTAGTTTAATTAGCATCTCGATCGGAGTACTGGTCATTGACAGTGTAAACAACTTAGGGATTATATATATATATATATATATATATATATATATATATATATATATATATATATATATATATATTGAAATATTGATCATCTTTGCTTACAAGAAGCTTTCTTTAGAAAGTCATTTTTCTACTATAAATGGACCATTGATCCTTTTTTTCTAGATTACGTTGATGACTACCAGATAGTCAATTTGAATCGTATCAATCCTTCTCACTTCCATTCTGATCGAGATTCAACTTTACCAATAGCAATTCTCCAATCATCTTCTATGCGCACAATCTCAAAGGTCATCGATCCAAAAATCTTTTTATTTTAACTGTTGAAACAAAAACGGCTTTTAAGTTATTAACTCAGCACACGTGGGAGAACGGAGTGAATATTATATTTGATCTTTGACATGTCAATATTATATCAATGAATATCACACGGTGTATAAGTTATTTTTATCTGATATTAATGAACTTTAATGAGTTCTCCACAAAAAATAAAATAAAAAATTAATAATAATATTAATTGATAGGTAAACTGTTTTGAGCTGTACATGACCGAGAACTAGCTTTGATTAATTTATGTATATATATTAATTGTAATTTTGGTTGAATATTGGCCACTTAAGATATTTTTTACCCCAATATAAAATATGTCTATAATTTTGCGTGTGTGCCACTTAAGATAAACTAGCACATGGGAACTCAATTGATTGGCACACCGATGACATATGCATAGTATGCTCGAAATGGGTCAAAATCATATATTGGGTCAAATGATTTGGATCGAAGTTGGGCCTTAACTGCTAGTTGGAAAGCTAGTCAAATTTTACGGTAGATACTAAAATGACTATTTTACCCCTAAAGTTGCACATGAAAAAATATAGCACAAGGGAACACGTTTGGATGGGACATGATATATCAAACTGAAGGTGGACTCATCTAGAATACAATGATGGGGATAGATTTAAGAATTTGATAATTATTGTGCTTCAAAAATCAAAACTACGAAAAAGTATATCTATAGTCATAATTAAAAATAAAATTTTAATTTAATAAATAGAAAACATATAAAATAGATTAAAAAAATAATTCTAAAAAAATTAGGGTCCTTACAGTTCGTGAAGGAGTTCGCAAAGATCGCATCACCTTTGACTCGCCTCACTCAAAAGGGAGTTGCGTTCGAGTGGTCAAACGAATGCAAGACTTGCTTCCAGAAGCTAAAGCAGCGGCTCGTTTCGGTCCTGATATTTGTACTCCCGGATGGGGCTGAAGGATTTCAAATCATCAGCGATGCTTCAGGCCAAGGCTTGGGATGTGTGCTCAAGCAAAAGGACAAGGTGATATCCTTCACTTTAAGAAAGTTGAAGCGGCACGAGAAGAACTATCCCACCCATGACTTGGAATTAACGACAATTGTGTTCTTGTTAAAATTATGGCAGTACTACCTCTATGGTGTGGCGTACAGAATTACACGGATCACAAGAGCCCCAAGTATCTATTCACTTAGAAGAAGTTAAACTTATGATAGATGCGTTGGATGGAGTTAATTAATGACTACGACTTGATGATTGACTATACGTCAGACAAAAGGAATATTGTGACAGACGCATTGAGCCAGAAGTGCATGGCCTCACTATCATCAACGGTAGACTACTGCGCGACTGGGCATCGAACTTCGGGTTCAATTGGTGGGAGTGCAATTGGCTCAACTGCGTCTTGAGCTGAGTTTGTTGGAAAGGATCAATTCTGCTCAAAGGACGATCCATACCTGAAGAAGATACGGAAGCTGATTTCGATAGGTAAGGCGACCGACTTTGCAGAAGACGAGACCAGAACGTTGCGGGTGAATGGTTGGCTATGCGTTCTGGATGACTCAAAACTTAGAAAAGAGATAATGTCAAAGGCACATTATGCAAAATATTTCTTGTATCCTGACAGCACAAAGATGTATAAGGACCTCCACAAGATCTTTTGGTGGCATGTCATAAAAAGGGACGTGGCACTCTTCGTGCTGTAATGCATGTATGGCCTGCCAGCAGGTGAAAGAAGAGCATCAGAGATCGGACGGGAAGATGCAAAACCTCGCCACCCTCGAATGGAAGTGGGAGCACATCTGCATGGATTTTATTGTTGGCTTGCCGAAGACGCTATGCGGGAACGATGCCTTCTGGGTCATCGTCGACTGACTAATCAAGTCGGCACATTTTATTGCCATCAAAGTTACTAGAGCATTGACCGGCTGGCTCATATTTACTTTGACAAAATAGTTCGGCTATACGGGATTCCAGTATCCATCGTCTTAGATCAGGATGGGCGATTCTTGTCACACTTCTAGAGTAGTCTTCAGTTGATGATAGGGATTAAGTTAAACTGCACCTCAACTTACCATCCCCAAACCGATGCCAAGTAGAGCGAGTGAATTAGATTCTCGAAGTCATGCTGTAACTCTGCAAAATAGACTTGTACTCAAGCTAGGACGTTCATCTACCGCTAGCAGAATTTGCATACAATAATAGTTATCAGTGCAGCATTCATATGGTGCCGTATGAAGCATTATACGAGTAGAAGTACAGATCACCCATTTGCTGGAATGAAGTCGGGGAGCGACAGATTCTTGGCCCAGAGCTGGTGGAGCAGACTGTGCAAGAAGTTAAGTTGATACGAAAAAGATTGAACGTGGCTCAGAGTCGACAAAAGAGTTATGCCGACACCCATCGGCGATCTCTTGAGTTTATGAAGGACGACCACGTGTTTCTGAAGGTAATGTCGATGCGAGGAGTCACGAGATTTGGAGCAAAAGGCAATTGAGTTGGAGAATTGTAGGTCCTTTCAAAATACTCAAGCGAGTCGTTCAGTAGCTTATCAAATTGTACTGCCGCCAGCACTGTCAGATGTGCACGATGTCTTCCACGTCTCACAGTTGCGAGAGTACGTACGCGATTTGAGCCATATGGTAGATTTTGGTTAGCTGGACCTGAAGGCGGACTTGTCATATGTGGAGAAATATGTCCAAGTATTTGAGCGCAAGGATAAATTGCTTACGCAATCGCTCTCGTTCTCGTACTTATAGGAACCACTCGGTCGAGGAGTCGACCTGGGAACTTGAGTCTAAGATGAAGGAAATTTTTTCTTAATTGTTTCTTAGTGGTAGGTTATATTCTTAAGTTTCGAGGATAATTTTTTTTCTTAGTTTGTTATAATGTAGTATCACGTCCTAACATGTGCATCGTTTTTCGTTCGTGGGGAGTGCAGTTAAGGAATACTGTCACTATCATCGATCGGGACAGATTGAATTAAGATCCTTTCTTCGTTATAGAATGGTTTCTTCGGAATCAAGTCTCATATCAGTTGATTGCGTGTAGAGGAAAGACTCTGCGGCTGAGGCTTGAGGGACCTCTTCGTTGCTTGACTTTTCATGTCGCACTTGCTTCTTTGGCATTGATTTGGTTTTATGAATGTATTTTTGTGAATGTTTTCGATTGATTTTATTGCTTGTAATCTTTGAACTTCGCACTTCATATCGAATCTTGAAAGAAAGAGTAGGGTATTGATCATTTGCTTATGCGATTGCAGGTGATCACCTAGGCGTTGCGTAGTGTACAAGGCCTCTTTCTCTTAGCTAATTCAATCAACGGTGAGTGGCTTACATTTCTCTTATTGACCCTCTTGATCTCCAATCCATCGATACCGATAACTTGAAAGTTAGATGTAAATAATGTATGGAACGACTATCTCATCTGAGTCAGTTTGTAAGTCCGCACAACACCCTTTGTAATAGAGTCTTGTAATGATAATTATTATCAATAAAAGCAAAGTTTTCTTCTGTGTGTTCAATTTATCTGCATACCCTTTTTTGTTGTTATGTTTCGGATAACTTTATGGTCATGTCTTGTGCGAGTGCAACTTAGACTCGTATGATATTAAGCCAAAAAACGACTATTGATTCTATAGAATCGGGACGTGATACTTAACCTCTCACCCAAGACCAGCTTTTAATAGCTATGGCATAATCATTTTCAGCCATCGAACATAGCTATTGTATTGATGGGGACAACATATATATTTATACATATATATATATATATATATATATATATATATATATATATATATATATCACATGAGATGGATAGCTAGGCCTTGGATATTTTTGGGTGAGAAAGTCCTACTACTACTACAACTTGTGGGCCTTGGATATTTTTGGGGGAGAAAGTCCTACTACTACAACTTGTGGGATCATGTGATTCGTAAGCTCAAGCTCATGACTTAAAAGGGTTGAGTGCGACATTTTATGGTATAACAATTATTTTTGATGCCACACAAGTGGCTTGTCTCAATTTCAATCCTGGCAGGCTATTGAAGAGGGGGTAGGTATGCCATAAATAATGTTAATATTAGATGTTAGGACTTAGGAGTGTAAAATCGAATCAAGTCATTAATTTTCGGTCCCAAAACATTTATTTTGAGGGAGGAGTTGAGAGGTTCCTGGAGTCGAGCGAAATGTAAAAAAATTTATGTACATGATTGTAAGTACATCACTGTGTCTCGTCATCTCAGTTAGTACATATGCACGTACATCGTATGTAATTATTTTTTGTATATATTTGAAAAGAACAAAAGACATACAAAGAGTAATGTATTGAAATACCAAAAAAACAGATATTGTAAGTACCTAACTATCCATAATAGAATATATTACTTTCTATATTGGAATAGATATATAAGGATATTTTGGAAGAAAAATTCTGCGTTGAAGTCGAACTTTTGGTATTATATGGTAGAATAGATGTTTGAGAAGGAAGGAAAACAGAACGAATGAAAAAATTGAAAGAATAGTGGGAGAAAAATTTAAAGCTACGATATTTGTAAAGGGAGAAAGGAAGATGGAGGAGAAGAAATTGAAAGAAAATTTTATATAGTTCTTATCCAAAAAGTTTACTCCCAAGAATGGGAGGAAAATGAACACACAGGAATTGTTTTTGATAAATTTACCCAATTATTCTTCAATTAGTTTTTGTTTTCTTCTATGTTCAGAAATTCAAAGATTAAGTAGTAATTTTATTTATGTCCTACAAGCAAACAAATTTTAGTTTTTTACTTTTCTTTCTTTATTTTTTTGTCATTCAAATAAGGGAAGGTAAAATTAATTTTTATTTTCTCAATTTTTCTTCCTCTCATAGTTTTCTTTCCCTCTCTCACAAAGTTATTGTTAGTAAGACACGAAGTTTGCTAGCCGGGAGTTGTAGTTAGCGCTCTATTTTTCGATTTGGCTCTATTTTTAACATTGGAATCATATTTTTCTATACAGTGGAGAACGGGCTAGGTATATATAAAAAAAATTAGGTGTAAAATATTTAAAGTTAAACTCAAACTACATTGTTAGTTTAGAACGCGATCTTTTAATAATAAAAAAATCGGATATATTTAGGGTAGAAAACATATTTTCATGTTTAGTTTAGGTTATATATAAAAAAATATTTGTGAAAATTGAGATAAATAATTCAAAAAAAAAATTGAAAAAGATAATAAATTATATTTAAATTATAAATAAGATATAAGTTAAGCAAATTTCAGATAAGATAACATGTCGCTAGAAGCATTGGCCATATGCATGCATTTTTTTTTACAATTTTTTTGTGACGGGAGCGAGTAATGACGAAATGTTTTTTGACAAAAATTTTAGTGACGCAATTGGACATTTAGTGACAAATTTTAGTGACGAAACTAGTGACGAATTAGACGTTTAGCGACAAATTTTAGTGACGCAATTGAACATTTAGTGACAAATTTTAGTGACAAAATAGACTTTTATTGACGAATTTGTTTTTTTTTTTTTAACTTGCATTCATGTTGCCATTTCTCTTGGCGACATGAGTGCATGCACTCCACATTGCTTGCTTCTGGCAGCATGTTACCTAATTTGAATTTTAGTGACAAAATTGGGCTTTTAGTAACGAAATTAGGTTTTTAGTGACGAATTTAGTGACGATGTGGGCTTTTAGTGACCAAGTTTTTTACTTAACAAGTATTCATATTCTCGGAGACACTGTTCTCGAAAAAAAAACTTATATTCATGTCAACATTACTACTGGCGACATGAGTGCATGTCGCCAATGCTTCTGGCAATATGTTATCTTATTTAAAATTTGCATAATTTATTGTCATATTTATAATTTAAATATATTTCGTTATCTTTTTCAAAATTTAAATGATTTGTCCATAAAATATGAAATTTTATATCTATCAAGTATAGGTGGGTTTTTTTCCCCACGCAAATTTTATATTTTTTTCTAGTTGCAGAAAAAATTTATTTTAGTGCCTTTTTCATTTTTTAAAGATTGGTTTTGGGTTTTTTTTTTTTGCCTTTTTCATTTTTGAAATATTTTTTTCCCATTTTTGGAATGTTTTTGATTATTTTTCATATTTTTTAAGAAAGAATTTTTTTATTTTTTTATTTTGGTATTTTTTTAGTTTTTCATCTTTTTTATTCGTTTAAAGAATTTTGGGGTTTTTTTTTTTCCATTTTTGTTCTTTTTTCATTTTTTTAAGATTTTTTTCTTTGGTTTTTTTTTATTCATTTTTGTAAGAATTTTTTTCCATTTTTTTATTTTTTTAGAATAATTTTTGTTTTATTTTTTTTTTATATTTTTTCAATTTTCTCATATTTCTATTTTCTAAGATTTGTTTTCCATCTTTTATCCTATTTTTATTTTATTTCTTTTTTGTTATTTTTTTTCAAAAATATTTATATGTTCACTAAACATGAAAAATATAATTTGTCAAAAATTTAATTCCAAAAAATATAAAAATTTTGACTATATAGTATTATGCGTATCAAATGCCCTTAGTTACAATATTTTCCGGTTTATAGTGTAATCCGTTGAGGTTGGTAGACGGCATGCCTAGTTGTGGACTCGTGATATCATTGTGTCAATAAAGATGAGGTTGATAGGTCTAGTTGTGGACTCGTGATACAATTGTGTCAATTAAAAAAAATGGGTTGGTGGTATCTCATAAATTGGTCCAGGAGGCCGTATAAATTGAGGAAATTTGATGGCGAAGATCAGTGGCAAGTAGAGCATTTGTGGGGGTGCATCAACTGCGCAATGAATGTTGTGATTTTGCTGAAAAAGAGTATGAAGAAATCTACGTTGGAAAAGCCATACAAAGCATTGCATGTTTCACACGAGACCCGAGACATTTGAGACATGCACCATGCGGGTGGACCGTGCCGAAATGGCCTCACATTTGACTTAGAGCATCTCCAATCCTATTGTCTTGTTAAGTGTTGTGAGTCTTAGGTGGCTCCTATGTGACATGAGCCACAAGACAATGTCTTGTTTATGTGGCAAAATTATATCTCAAAAGACAATGAGATAGAAAAACTCTCTCCAACGCAAAAGTATTGAGAAAACAATAAAAAGTATTTTTTTTTCCAACTTTTAAGACAACTTTTAAGACAACTACTCATCTTCTTTCTTTTTTCTAATATTTTTTATTCATAATTGATGACATGGAAGAGAAGACACTGTCAAGTGCATTGTCTAGAACAAGACAATCAACTTCACAATGTCTTCTTTAATTTTTGCCACATAAGTTTCACAATTGACTTGACAATTGCATTGGAGAAGAACTTTTGAATAAAATTTTGTCATTCCTATGTGGCATCAACTTTTTTCCAAAGTCACAATAGGGTTGGAGATGCTCTTAGGCCTACCCCTCCCTGTTAGTACCGAATACGTGTTCCTTTACTAGAAAACCGTCAAGTCTTATCTATACTATTGTGGGTAAATTGTAAAAAAAAATCGTTAGATTTTTTGTCTTTTGCATAGAAAGATCTATTAGTCAAAATTAGTAAATAAAGAACCTCGCAATATACGACTTGCTCAAAAAGGTCTTCACCGTCTGATGGACGTTAGAAATGATCGTTAATGAAAAAAAAAAAAATTAAGCCTAAACGACCCTCCCCCGTTCCCTACCAGCCCCCTCCCCTTCCCTACCCTCCCCCCTTCCGCCGGCCAGCCCCCCCCCCCCCCCCTCCTCCCTCCGGCCAACCCCCCCTCCGTCTCCTCCCCGCCCCCTCCTCCTCCACCTCCCCACGTTCCCCTCCTCCTCTCCGCCCCTCTCCTCCTCCTCCCGCACCACCGAAGAGAGAGGAGGGGGGAGAGAGTCCTCCTTCCCGCGTCTCCTCCCTGCCCCCCTCCTCCCCGCACCACCGGAGAGAGGAGGGGGGGGAGAGAGTGGGTGAGGGGTAAAATGGTTATTACATACCCAACTTAACACCAACTAACAGAAAGGGAACATAATGAGCAAATTTTATACTTTAATGAATTTTAAGAGCATGGGGTATTTTTATGCAAAAGTCGAAAATCTAACGAGAAATTTTTTGCACTTTACCCGTACTATTGTATAATAAGGAAAGTAGGCTTCACCCTAAAAACATTTAATTTAAAAATGTCCTCATATATATATATATATATATATATATATATATATATATATATATATATATATATATATATATATATATACACTAATTAAAATTGTTCATTACATTTAATATGGATATAGTTGTGTAATTATTATAGGAAAAGAAAAATTAAGAAGGTTGTTTGCTCTTTCCAAATATTATTGTAACGTCTCAGTCCCAAAATACGTAGGACTAGGAACGCAAACATGTCAGCCGTATAATAAATATACGTAAGCTGTAAAATTCAGTAGAACCATAACTAATCTCATCCACACAAAAATAAATGAATAAAAGATATCATATAATGATAATGAATTGTCTTGGTACAATATGTTGGGCGGAGACAAATCCACTACCAATAAGTAAAGGAAAATACTTTAGAAAAGAAATAATTTTGGCGAGCGAAGCGAAGACGATCCAAGCGCAATCATCCTCGAAGAAATGGAGATGGTCACGGCTAGAGCTAGAGCACCTGCGAAAGACAAGAGCACACACCTGGCGAGATAACCAGGTCCTCAGAGGGACGTAACAAGACACAAAATATCATGCCATATAAACTGAATAAATATTGCTCAAATAAATAAGTCAATTGAATTATAACATGGTCCAACACACACATATTGAACTAGCTTACCATCCTCCCAACCAAACAAGGACATGAGATGGTAAACTAATTCACGGTGACGTATCTTTCCATGCTATGAATCCAATATGGTATCCGGACCCCAACAAGGTTCAATACCTTCTCATCGAAGTAGTTGTCACGACCCGCACCCTAGAGTAAGGGCACGAGACGTGGGTACGTCCAGCCTACGTCGCAGTGTCGGCGGTAGAACGCTGTCCTAGGTCACAACATCTAACAATTGAAGGTAATACAGTTATACTCCCCGAGTGGGGGTGACATAACACAATATAACTCAACCACAGCTAAGGTAGAACAGGTAAGATGGAAAGATAATGAAAGATAAAATATCCAGAACAGAGAATCACAGAGATACAATACAGAATTCTAAGTGTCTAAAATAATACATCTCAGAATATCTCAAAGTCTAATACAGTAATCCAAAATAGTAAGACAATCCTAAACTAATGGAGTGTCGTCTACAGCTAATGGATCATGCTGCTGGTCCAAATCTGGACACTCATCTAGTGTGGCACTGTAGTAAGTAGGGCAGAACGCCTCAGCCTCGTCCTCTGTAATATTTCAACAGGTCCATTCAGGACGGAAACAAGCACATATCTCTCAAACAATTCATAGCAGGTTAGGAAAATAAATCTTGTAATAGAGTAAAATACAGGAAGTGCTGAATGGAAGTACAGGTAAAACATAAGATATTTTGTAACTGAAAATAGATACATGATAGTAAAGACTGTAAGTGACTACGTGATTTAGAGTACAATATGGTTATGTAAACGGCTTAGGGGCACATGAATACAAATAAGGAGGCACATTTATACAGCTACTTGGGATAGTGTTCACATAACCAATTCTACTCACCCCGCCCCAATCAGTACACAAGGATCCATTCAAGTTACGTTATAAGCACATGAATACAACTAAGATACGTGAACTCATGTAATGAGTAGTACATGAGACACGTGAAAGCACATGAGAACATGTAAAAACATGAACTAGTACGAGTACAAGGAGTACCTGATGCACATGATAAAGTACATGAACATGAAATATCCGATACACCCGTAGAGGGATAGCATCTCAGGTAGGGATCCATATAGTACTAATCCGTTAAGATACGTGTCAGCATTATGTAAAGTAATCTAAAGCAGAAATATAGTCCAGACAGGTATGAAAAGATCAGAGAATGTACTCGCCTGCTATCTGAAAGTCCGAGATGAAAGTACTATCCGAGGAGTGGTGTCTGGCTCCTATTTAGAACAGTACGAGTCACAACAAGTCCAGAATAGCAATGTAATGCACTACAATGCGTTCTACATGAATCTAGGTCAATCTAGACCAAAGTCAACTCTTGGTCAACTCTGGTCAATCCTAAAGTCAAAAAGTCTAATCTAGGTCAAACTAGTCTAATCTAGGTCTAGCAAGACTATTCTAGGTTTTCTAGACTAATCTAGGCAATACCATGTCAAGCCTACCAATACACACATTGGTATATAGATAATAATCTAATTAGAGTATACCCATAATGGCTATCTATACATTACCCCATACAACCACATATATGTAATGCATTTACACACATTCCTATATATAACTATTCTATACAAAGTACAACACTATAATATAGGGTATCTACACATACCCTCAATACATATATAGGTATGAAAGAGAGAGGGCACACAATGTGTACCAGTGTATGTGAACATGGCAAAGGGGCAAGTGAGGATTAAATGGGCATACATAGTGTATACATATCAAAGAGTGTCAAAGTGTAAGTGAACAAAGTGTCAAGTGTGATAGTGTCAACATAGTGTAAGGGGGTACATGAGGTAATATAGGATTTTTGTTAACATAGAATATTACATCTCATTAACTTGTATATTGCATACATTACATCTATTATTACATTACATTTATGCTTGCATTCATTCACCATTCATTTATTCTCTTACACTACTATATGCACCATACATTACATACTATGGAACCTACATATTCATTACAAGCCATACTTATACATGCTTACATTAGATAGGATACTTACACCTCATACATCATTTATTTAACCATTTACTCATGCTTGCATTCTCTACTTAATTACATAATGTATATACATTAACATGGATTAAAATCAAATAGAACATTATATTACACACAAGGGTGCACAAAATACATATACCGAATAGTAACTCCTACTAATAATCAATACTGTACCATCTCAGCATGAAATAAAATCTAGGATTAAAGTATGTTATAGATCTATGTGTTAGCTTTCCGAAACATCAAACGGATCGCGTTTTCGTTTCCGAAAACTCCCGGAATCGCGAAAACACCGAGAACGCGTTTGTCTTTCGTACAGCTGACACTCAAATAATTCTCCAGAAAGTTACAGAAAGAATTAGGCCTATTAATACATGTTTTTGGAAAGCTAACTTCAATACGCTTCTTTTAAAAAAAATGGGAGATTAAACCGAACTTTGAGCTAGAAGTTATGATATTTCTAAGTTAGGGCTGAAATTAAAAACGTGGATAAAAATCATGACGGATTTAGATAGTTTGAGCCAAAAGAATACACAATATATATCCTAATTATCCACAACAATAATGACAATAATAATATGAGGAACCACACTCACAAACTTGATTAATAATCATCATGAACCATTTATTACATATATAAATATAGATACACTCTCATTACAATATATATATATATATATATATATATATATATATATATATATATATATATATATATATATATATATATATATATATATATACACACATACATACACAAATCTATATATGTAACATGAACACATCTATAAGAGATACATGAATAAAATCTAAAGTACTCAAGAACACATCTCTACATATTCAAATCTGAGATTTAATATGAATTAATTCATTTAATCAATATTTTAAATATAAAGTGTGTCCAAGTTTGGGGGTTTTCTCCATGGACACAAGACACAACAATAATACAATAGAAATCCCTAAAGGACACATAATGGACACAAGAGGACACAAAAATAGGGATACAACAATGGGGGTCATTCCTATGGTTAAAACTTTCCTAAATGCAAAATGGAGAAATAAAAGAGAAGAAAATATTACCTAAAGGAGAGAAAATCCAAGGAGAAAGGCTTCTTCCTTGGGAGAGCTTGAGAGCACTTGGGGAAGAAGACTTCTCAAAGAAAGAAAATGAGATGGGAGTCCTATTAGGGCCGGCCACAATGGTTATCCCCCCCCCCCCATTGAATATTACAAGTTTGCCCCTCCCTTAGTTACAAGTGTTTAAAACAATTTTGGTTAGGGTTTGAGGGTAAAAGGGTCAAAATAAAAACTCTAAATGGTTAACCTAATAATTAGGATTATGACTAATCTTTCTAACATGACTAATTAAAATGTGTGCCATGGCTAACTAATGCATGGGTCCAACTAGAGTCTAAGTTACCCCGGGTCCCCGTTACAAGTCGGATTGAGATGAAATTCGAACCCGACTCAAATAATCCCAAAACAATATCATAAATAATAAAATAATATCAAAATAATTCAAAGAGGTCAAATGCAAAATATTCTTAGGCCAGAAATGACATTAAAATATCATAATCACATGTTTAGGCTCTAGGTCAAACAGTCTCTAGGGTTTCACTAGCAAAACGTCAAAACCACAAGTCATTGATTTAAATAATTTTAAAATGATTTAATATCACCAAAAATCATATCATGAATTAAATATCATTATTAAAATAATTATAAATACGAAATTTCGAAATTATCCTCATTTAGAAAACTGGGTGCTACAACTCTACCCACCTTAGAAAAATTTTGTCCTCGAAATTTAAGATCGATAGTACTCCTTCTAGAGCCTCTAACCTACCCAATATCTAAGGTAACACTTCCTAACACTGGAATAATAAACGGACATCTAAATAGTGTCAATCTATGAATACCTCCAACACTGCTCTGCTGTACGACGGTAATGGAACTTCAATAAAATATGGACTGGAACCTATATCCAAGGGACTGGACCTATTTTAAAGTGGTCTTAACTAAGGATGAAAAGGATCTGATCATAGGCTATAGGTATGCTCAAACTATTATCTTTCTATTAACCATCTATTAATACACTCTATTACCATAGGACGATGCATTACTGAGACATATAGGCCCCTATCTCTCATAACACATTTATACTAACCAAAAGACTAGTACATCCTATCAAGGCTGATACTATAATCTCTCATAAATCTTATAAGCTACATGTTTATAGACACACATCCCCACATCAAGGACTAACCTATATATATCTACAACAGATACTAATGGGGTGACGTCCCTATTTTCCAACAATCAAGGTCTTAAGAAAATTTATCTAAATCATGCAATTTGAAGGAATAGTATACAAGGTCAGGGCATACCATAGCAGTTGGAAGTCTCACCTAGGTACACTAATCATTCTAGGTCAAAACAGTACTATGGTATCAACACACAAACAATCTAGGGTGTCCTAATTGGAAAGGTAAGGGAACAACAATCATTAAGGTTGTAGGGCTGTCTACCATCCTATATAAAAATTGGTCATTAACAAGCAACTAAGAAATTATTAAAAGGTTACTATTCCATAAAATGGCAAAAATTAAAAATTTAGGCACAACAAATCACAAATAGATTTTTGTCTTGACACGATCTAAGTTGATCAATTTTGGGTTAAAACGAGATTTGGGCAAGAAGGAAAATCAATGAAATCAAAGTATGAGCACGAGCATCCAATGATGGAGATTCAGGTCATGATTAAATTTAATTCGACTGAGTACGAATATAAGGTTCATAGGCGATGAAAAGATTTCAAGATGAATTGTCAAGGCTGTCGCGAATGAGACTCTAGGGTCAAGTTTAACTATGTCTCCATTCTCGTAGATTGATACATAAAAAAGTGAACCAAAGTGCAATAGGTTGATCAGACCATCATGTACCGGTTCTGATTAGACAATATGTTAGTGGGTGGCCACCCAATAAAATATGTCATGACCAAGCTCGAAAATAGATAAGCTTGCAAAACTAAGGCTAATTTAGCAGCACAAGATATAAGGGTGGTAATGATGAAAGAATTACATAGTCCAAGTTCTTAACCAACGGATCAAGTAATCAGATAAGGTACAAGGTTAAGCATCTAAGGAAACAAGCAGAACACCATCACATGTCGGGTCGAAAGAATTGAGTCAAGGCTGGATTTCTAATTGAAATAAGAAGAAATTTAGTATAATGGTAGAGGTTATAGTTTAGCCAGTTGACCAGAAAATCATATCAAGAAAATAAAGTACAAGAAGACGGATTTTAGTAGGACATGATATACATACACGAAGGTGAGCTCGTCTAGGTCTTGCATATAAGATTTGTTGGAGGGTAACAGCTAGTATTACATTCCGAATATCAAAGTCACGATAAGGAACGTCAAAGGATCTCAATTAGAAAGTGGGAGTTCAAGAGGTGGTAATTAATGCACAAAAATAATGAAGATCGAGTTAGTCATCTGCTTCTGATACTCTTAAGTTCATCTGGTCATAACTTGCCAATTATATCTTTACCTCACCAGTCTCTATATGAAAATTTAACCTTTACTTAAACCCTTACCATGACTACCGTAGGCAATTCCCAATTTCCAAACATCACTCTTGCAGCACAGCCATCATATTTAGGAATCAACATTAACCATTTATTTAAATTTTCAAGTTCTTTTACCTTGTCTTAAATTTGACCCAAAACCTCTAAATCCCATTTACGAATTCCTTGAACTTGTTCAAATTGTTCTCCTCGTATTATTTAATTTAAATCTCTAGGCCTTACAAAACTTATCTTCCATCATAAAATCAACTTCCGTATTTTCTTCGACATACACCCTTGAATATTATTCTCATAGAAATATTTCACAACAATCTCTAAACTTCCATAACTTTGTGTTCTCTCTATCCCTAGTCATTTCCTCGCAACATCTTGTTTAATATCCTTATTAAACACAATTAACTTCTCTTTTTCATTACTAACCTTCTACATAGCCTCAGAGTAAAAGTTTTCCCCAGAATCAATAACCAAGATTTTCTAAGTTCTCAAAACTAGGTTGACCTCTGATATCCTCATTAGTTTTGAATACACCTATAAACTATCTCATAACCCCAAAATTTCTCTAAATGTAATTGTTTCCAGATTGGCAGTATACGTCTCTTTATTCTATTCGAGACCTTTACCACATTTCTATCTCAAGTTTCCATATGGAACACTCCACATTTGATTTCCTTTAGATCATCATAAAATAACCAGTTACGTCTTCTCTGAGATACATAATTTACGTCACTTCCTTAGCCTTCCCCATGCAAAAGATACGAAGATTCAAGGGTTTCGAAGTACATCTGGTAGGGACGACAAGATATGGGTAATTAATGTAATGAGACAGAGTTTAAGATAAGAGGTAAATAAGAATGCAAGGGAATAATGGCGAGAAAGAATAATGAAGATATGTTCCTTCTCATCGGTTCAAACGAGAGGAACCCATCAAGCTTAAATTCAATAGCAAGAAATGAGGGTAAATCCAAACAAGAGGAAAAGGAATTCCAATTGAAGTTCAAAATGAGTTTCTCAGGGGTCGTCCCAGAAATCTCTCAAAGAATCCTAAGTGTGATTGAGTACCTTGGATTTGAAAATATTAATCTAAATACAAAATTAAATCAACAACTACAAAATTTTATCAAAATCATCAACTAATACCAGGATTCAAAGTTCTACAATGATCCACAAAATCAAATTCAAATCAAGAAAAAAGGTGAATCAAAACAAGGAAAAGGAGTTTAAATCGGAATACAAAATGAGATTCTCAAGGGTCATCCCAGGAATCTCTCAAGGAATCCTAACAGTGATTGAGTATCCTCTAATCCTAACATCTTAATTTATATATCCTATAGTAGGCTCGTAGTAGTACAACTAAGTCGTTGCGCTACTACGAAATCGCACTAATGCGAATCTCGACCTGCATGGGCCACCACTAAAAACGTGTCACGACCCGTACCCTAGAGTAAGGGCACGAGACGTGGGTACGTCCAGCCTATGCCACAGTGTCGGCAGTAGAACGTTGTCCTAGGTCACAACATCTAACAATTGAAGGTAATACAGTTATACTCCCCGAGTGGGGGTGACATAGCACAATATAACTCAACCACAGCTAAGGTAGAAGATGTAAGATGGAAAGATAATGAAAGATAAAATATCCAGAACAGAGAATCACAGAGATACAATCCAGAATTCTAAGTGTCTAAAATAATACATCTCAGAATATCTCAAAGTCTAATACAGTAATCCAAAATAGTAAGACAATCCTAAACTAATGGAGTGTCGTCTACAGCTAATGGATCATGCTGCTGGTCCAAATCTGGGCACTCATCTAGTGTGGCACCGTAGTAAGTAGGGCAGAACGCCTCAGCCTCGTCCTCTATAATATTTTAACAGGTCCAGTCAGGACGGGAACGAGCGCATATCTCTCAAACAATTTATAGCAGGTTAGGAAAATAAATCTTACAATAGAGTAAAATACAGGAAGTGTTGAATGAAAGTACAGGTAAAACAAGAGATATTTTGTAACTGGAAATAGATACATGATAGTAAAGACTGTAAGTGACTACGTGATTTAGAGTACAATATGGTTATGTAAACGGCTTAGGGGCACATGAATACAAATAAGGAGGCATATTTATACAGCTACTTGGAATAGTGTTCACATAACCAATTCTACTCACCCCGCCCCAATCAGTACACAAGGATCCATTCAAGTTACGTTATAAGCACATGAATACAACTAAGATACGTGAACTCATGTAATGAGTAGTACATGAGGCACGTGAAAGCACATGAGAACATGTAAAAACATGAACTAGTACGAGTACAAGGAGTACCTGATGCACATGATAAAGTACATGAACATGAAATACCCGATGCACCCGTAGAGGGATAACATCTCAGGAAGGGATCCATATAGTACTAATCTATGAAGATACGTGTCAGCATCATGTAAAGTAATCTAAAGCAGGAATATAGTCCAGACATGTATGAAAAGATCAGAGAATGTACTCACCTGCTATCTGAAAGTCCGAGATAAAAGTACTGTCCGAGGAGTGGTGTCTGGCTCCTATTTAGAACAGTACGAGTCACAACAAATCCAGAATAGAAATGTAATGCACTACAATGCGTTCTACATGAATCTAGGTCAATCTAGACCAAAGTCAACTCTTGGTCAACTCTGGTCAATCCTAAAGTCAAAAAGTCTAATCTAGGTCAAACTAGTCTAATCTAGGTCTAGCAAGACTATTCCAGGTTTTCTAGACTAATCTAGGCAATACCATGTCAAGCCTACCAATACACACATTGGTATATAGGTAATAATCTAATTAGAGTATACCCATAATGGCTATCTATACATTACCCCATACAACCACATATATGTAATGCATTTACACATATTCCTATATATAACTATTCTATACAAAGTACAACACTATAATATAGGGTATCTACACATACCCTCAATAAATATATAGGTATGAAAGAAAGAGGGCACACAATGTGTACCAGTGTATGTGAACATGGCAAAAGGGCAAGTGAGGGTTAAATGGGCATACATAGTGTATACATATCAAAGAGTGTCAAAGTGTAAGTGAACAAAGTGTCAAGTGTGATAGTGTCAACATAGTGTAAGGGGGTACATGAGGTAATATAGGATTTGTGTTAACATAGAATATTACATCTCATTAACTTGTATATTGCATACATTACATCTATTATTACATTACATTCATGCTTGTATTCATTCATCATTCATTTATTCTCTTGCACTACTATATGCACCATATATTACATACTATGGAACCTACATATTCATTACAAGCCATACTTATACATGCTTACATTAGATAGGATACTTACACCTCATACATCATTTATTTAACCATTTACTTATGCTTGCATTCTCTATTTAATTACATAATGTATATACATTAACACGGGTTAAAATCAAATAGAATATTATATTACACATAAGGGTGCACAAAATGCATATGCCGAATAGTAACTCCTACTAATAATCAATACTGTACCATCTCAGCATGAATTAAAATCAAGAATTAAAATATGTTATAGATCTATGTGTTAGCTTTCCGAAACTTCAAACGGATCGCGTTTTCGTTTCTGGAAACTCCCGGAATCGCGAAAACACCGAGAACGTGTTTGTCTTTCGTACAGCTGACACTCAAATAATTCTCCAGAAAGTTACAGAAAGAATTAGGCCTATTAATACATGTTTTTGGAAAGCTAACTTCAATACTCTTCTTTTAAAAAAAACGGGAGATTAAACCGAACTTTGAGCTAGAAGTTATGACATTTCTAAGTTAGGACTGAAATTAAAAACGTGGATAAAAATCATGACGGATTTAGATAGTTTGAGCCAAAAGAATACACAATATATATCCTAATTATCCACAGCAATAATGACAATAATAATATGAGGAACCACACTCACAAACTTGATTATATAATCATCATGAACCATTTATTACATATATAAATATAGATACACTCTCATTACAATATATATATATATATATATATATATATATATATATATATATATATATATATATATATATATATATATATTTATATATATATATATATATATATACATACACAAATCTATATATGTAACATGAACACATCTATAAGAGATACATGAATGAAATCTAAAGTACTCAAGAACACATCTCTACATATTCAAATCTGAGATTTAATATGAATTAATTCATTTAATCAATATTTTAAATATAAAGTGTGTCCAAGTTTGGGGGTTTTCTCCATGGACACAAGACACAACAATAATACAATAGAAATCCCTAAAGGACACATAATGGACACAAGAGGACACAAAAATAGGGACACAACAATGGGGGTCATTCCTATGGTTAAAATTTTCCTAAATGTAAAATGGAGAAATAAAAGAGAAAGAAATATTACCTAAAGGAGAGAAAATCCAAGGAGAAAGGCTTCTTCCTTGGGAGAGCTTGAGAGCACTTGGAGAAGAAGACTTTTCAAAGAAAGGAAATGAGATGGGAGTCCTATTAGGGCCGGCCACAATGGTTATCCCCCCCCCCCCCCCCCCCCCCTCATTGAATATTATAAGTTTGCCCCTCCCTTAGTTACAAGTGTTTAAAACAATTTTGGTTAGGGTTTGAGGGTAAAAGGGGTCAAAATAAAAACTCTAAATGGTTAACCTAATAATTAGGATTATGACTAATCTTTCTAACATGACTAATTAAAATGTGTGCCATGGCTAACTAATGCATGGGTCCAACTAGAGTCTAAGTTACCCCGTGTTCCCGTTACAAGTCGGATTGAGATAAAATTCGAACCCGACTCAAATAATCCCAAAACAATATCATAAATAATAAAATAATATCAAAATAATTCAAAGAGGTCAAATGCAAAATATCCTTAGGCCAGAAATGACATTAAAATATCATAATCACATGTTTAGGCTCTAGGTCAAACAGTCTCTAGGGTTTCACTAGCAAAATATCAAAACCACAAGTCATTGATTTAAATAATTTTAAAATGATTTAAAATCACCAAAAATTATATCATGAATTAAATATCATTATTAAAATAATTATAAACACAAAATTTCGAAATTACCCTCATTTAGAAAACTGGGTGCTACAGTAGTAAGCCACACCTACAACCAAACAAGGACAAGATGTGGCGAACTAATCCGCGACAAGTTATTGTTCCAAGCCACGGTCAGATACAAGTACCCAAACCAAAAGTACTCGTACCTAACGGATAAAGGTGCCTAACCGTTCTAAGTGAAATATAGTTAAGAACAATCCTTCCTGCACATGGGTCCTGGCTAAATAGGATCGGCATGGTCCCCCCTTGGGGCACCAGAGGCCCAATCAGTAAGAGCATAACGTTCTGTAGAACGCCAGTGGCCGTCCGTAATCATGGGTCATCAACCTCGTATCTCCAGCGGAGCTTTCAGGTCACAAGGAAAAGTGCATCGAAGCCCATATGCTAAGGAATTGTCCTCCCCGCCCAATGCCTACTATGTTGTATCCACAACAGAAACCTCTATTACCGCTAAGTCAAACTAGCATGCAATTCTATTAGCGGTTAATCCTATCGCACGGCTTATATGCACCGATGGCCAGCCAGTCACGCATGTCCGTGTTCTACATGCAACACACAACTTCGTGGTACAACGTGTTAAGGCCAATGAATGCAACACACAAGGTGGTCCCTTAAATCTATGTTTAATGTGTAAGAAAAATAATACATAGTAGGAAATATAAAAATGAACAGTAAGTTCTAACAGGTTATGCCATGTATCACAATTTATTTTGCATAAAGAAAATAATGAATAATGCATAAAATATGAGCTAAAATAAATAAACAGCAAATGACAAGGTGTCTTGTCTAGTAGTATGCCTGGTGTGCTGCGATGATCAAGGTAGCACGAACTGCGACTTCGGTACGACAACTATGCAAGGTGACCTCTAATGGTGGCACGGACAGTTCCATTGGGTCCAGAAGGGTCAAATTAGTTAGGGTGGACATATGGTAGTACGAAATTGGCAAAAGAATAGGAATAATGGGATTGGTTATGGAAATGAGGAAATCAAGAAAAATAAATAATAATAAATATATATATATACGAATTTTAGAAAACTATTTATAATACTTGAAAATTATATTTTATTAGAAAAATACTTTTTAGGTAATTACTTAAAATCCATAATCAAAATAATGTTTTAGGTAGAAAGCCATATTTATACTTAGTCAAAAATAGTTTTTTAGATAAATATTAAAATATAAAAGATATCATTTTAACTGAAAACTCTAAGTTTGTAGAAATACAATTTTAGGTAGACATCTATATTTTTACTAGTCGAAAATATATATTTGAAAAGACTAGAAAAATTATTGTATATAAGATATTTCTAGAAAATATAAAATCTAGAGAAGTGTTTTAGGGCTAAAATAATTTTAGGTCGACAATATATTTAAAGTATCACGAAGTAATAATATATAATCCTTCTAAGTCAAATAATACTTCAAATCAAAATTAAAAAAATATTTAGATTTTTTATAAAACAAAGTTATTTTTATACTATTGATACATGGTATTAGAATTACTACAACAACATTTAACAATAATAATAAGCAATAATAATAGTGATAATAATATTAACAGTAATCATAATTTTTACTAGAGATATTATTATACTACTATACTGATATACATAGATATATACATATTTACTTAATGTATAATGATTTAATAAGAAATGAAAATATATTGATAAATGTAACTCCACACTAAAGGACAAAAGAAGCAATTAGTAGCACTCGTCTGCTAATCTCCTCTTCTTTTGTGAAAGAAAATAAAAAATAAACAAAAGGGATAAGAAGAAGAAGAGTGAGAGGAGAAAGTGAAGGGGGAGATGGTGAGGGGCGGAGGAAGCGGGGCGAGAGATCGAATGAGCGAGAGAGATCGAGTGAGCGAGAGAGTGAGGGCTGAGCGGAGACTCGACGGAGGAGGGTGGCATGCGATAGGCTGTGCGGCGGCTAGGTGCGGTCAGGCTGGAGAGGGGTTTCAGCGAGGCGGTGGCGCTCAAGGCTGGGGGCCGCGCCGAAAGAGGTGGAGGACCAGAGGAAGGAAGTCGGAGGAACGCGCACGCGCGGAAGAGGAGGATGCGGGTTCGCCTCTGGGACGCAGAGGCTGGGCGGCTGATCCGGCCAGGCCATGGTGAGTGGTGGTGGAGGTGGTGTATTAATTTTTTTTTGTTGTGGTCGGGAAGGCGTAAGGTATTGCTGGGAGGCGGCGGCCGGTAGCAGTGGCGGTCAGCCGCGGGGGCGGTGGTTTGTTGATGGGAGGGTGGCGGTGATGGTGGTTCTTGGGGGTGCCGGGTCAGCCAATGTTGGCTACGACGATGCCGGGGGTGATGTGCTGGCTGTCGGAAGGCGACGGGGTAGATATTGGTGGTGGTGAAGTCGGAGACTTTGGCGGGTGGCAGTTGATGGTGATAGGGCTGCAGGCTGGTGTTGGTGGGGATGCGACGATGGTCGGTGGAGGGTTGCGACGAGGCAGTGGAGGTGATTAGATGCTGGTGACGGGTGTTGGGTTAGGGTGTGGCTGATTGTGAAGGTGGCAGTGATGGTCGGATGGCTCGGGGTTAGGCTTAGGTTAGGGATCGTGTCCAAGTGTTGGACAAGAGGACGATGATGAGGTCCGGGGTTGTCGGACTCGGAAAAATAACTGTAATTGTAATGGAAAAGATATAGTGAATGGGAAGGGCACGACCACGGACACGATGCACTACTCCTTTGTGGAGAGAAATATTTGTGGAGAATAATGAATGATAGAAATTTGGAGGAGTACCTGCCTATTTATAGGATGTAAAAATTCTCAGTTGGATAAGGATTAGGAATATTTAAACCCAATTAGATAATTCAATCTATTAATTTAAATCAATTCAATAAATTTAAATCCAAATCTAAATTAATTTTAAATCTAGATAATCAAACTCAAATTAAATATAAATTATATCCTTAATTTTTTTAACTATTTAAAATCAAATCCATAAAATCTAATAAAAGATTTAAATTGCCACAATAATTTCAAAATTATATTTTCCAAAAATACTAATAATAATATTTTTGAAAATACATTATTTATTTATAAATAACTATTAAATAATTACGAAATATGCACAAATATTTTTTTACATAATTATGCTTTTCTAGTATACAAAAATATTATTTATTATTAATAACTTTTAGAAATAAAAATAACAAACTTAGAAATGATAGCAAAATAAATATTATATCTATTATTTTGAAATAGAAAACATTTTTTTAAATATGTACGCTCGCACATATTCGCACTCGTCGAGCAATTACGAAAATGAAATTTCGTGCGCGACGTACAATGCAACTACGCGACGTACGATTATAAAAATTTAAATCAGTACCAAATTTAATAATAAAAAAATATAGTAGAAATTTAGAGATTTTATATCCTACCCAATTTAAAAGAATTTCGACCTCGAAATTAAAAAGTAGTAGGGGGTGGGTGACAAGGGTATATCGGTAAGGAAGCACAGTCAAGTTATTGGGTGAGACAAGAAAACAACGTTTAATGAATGAAGAACAGATGGCAACTCTAGAGGGGGGTGAATAGAGTTTATAGAGATAATATCCAATTAAAAAATTCAACTCTATCACAAACAAAACTAATCAGAGTAAATGCGGAATTTAAAGTGAGAAGAAAGAGAGCATACGCAAACACAGCCGATTTTAACCTAGTTTCCCTCGTGGAGGACTAGTCCAGGCCTGAGAACTCTAGCTCAGGATTAAATCCACTATTTGTGAAATAGTAGTTTACAACCCGTGCCTTTTCTTCAGAAGAGCACGTCAACTTCTTACACAGGATCGCAGTGGCGATTGCTTGGAATTTTCCAAGCGACTTCTTCAACTCTTGCACAAGACTCCTAACTGAGAGATGCTGAGCACTCGAGACTTAGGATGCTTGTGGCTAGTAGATGGGAAGGGTATGGCTTATTTGAGCTTCAAGAGAGAAGAGAAGAGAAGATTGGATGATTTGAAATGAGAGAATTCTTGGCCTTTTTATAGGGTTTTTTGTAGGCAGAATTCGGCCAGAATTCGGGTAGAAAATTTTAAATATTTGGCCGTTGGACAACTTGCAACCAGCTAACCCTAAAATTTAGGTTGCTGATTTTTAGGGGACAGAGTTCGACCCGAACTCTGTGTGGAGGCAGAGTTCGGCCCGAACTTTGTCTCCAGAGCACAGAATGGTTCTAAGGGACCAATGGGCTTATTTCTGGATGGTGGAGTTTATGGATTTTTGGGTAGGCTTTTGGTCAAGTCTCAAGAGCTCAGCATGACACAGTTTACAACAGTCTAGACTCAATAAAAGTATAAAATACAGACTCATATATAACTGATTTGCAAAGACTGAGCTGTCGTCTGACTTGAGATTGATGTGGACGTCGTGTGTCGTATTGAATTATTACAAGTATTATTTAGTCAATGTTATCGATATTTGGTTGACTGTGACTTTGTGTCAACAATCTCCCCCATATTGATAATTGACAAAATAATAATTGTATATTCAATATTCATACCTGGACACAGTCAATGACAAAAGCATAGCTCCCCCATAACCGGTGCCGAGCTAAATAAGATAGCTCCTCCGTAAACAATGCGTTGAACCTGTTGGCCTGATAAGGAACATCTCCCAAAAAGCACCAAAAGCACATATATACAAAAAAAACGAATAAAATATACATCTCTCCCCCTTTTGGCATTTAGCAATATAAGCAAGTAATGATGGGCAAACACACCAAAAGAGAAGAAACTGCATATTAACGAACATAACGAGCAGAGAGTAATAGAACTACGATAATCAAAAGAGTCATCACTCACAACTAAAACATAAAGAGTTTACGACAAACCAAGTACATAAATCCAACTAAACAACTGAAAAACTGGAAAGCATAACACATAAACTATGATCAGCAGCAGCATCATCAGGTAGAAGCCATCTCCATCATGGAGCACGAGAAGGCCCAGCGGTGTTGGAAGGATCAGTGAAGGAACGGCTGGGGTCCACAATAGCAGCATCCGGATCCAGGTAGCACATGACCCAAGGATCGTCAATGCGATATCCCTCGCGACCGGGATCCCGCTCCATGGGAATGGGCATAGAAGGATGACGAGACATGGAATACCGACTATCGTGCAGCGAGTTGCTGAGGGCACTCATCTGCAGGGTAGTACGGTAGTCCATCTGAGTCCAGCGATCGTCCTCTAAGGTAAAGCGATCTCGGAGCATGGTCTGGATGGAGTCAAGGGTAGCAGGAGGAGGTGGCGCATCATGTCCAAGTGGAGGGGCGTCGGGCTCCTCATCATCAGAATGCTCAGAAGTTCCAGGAGAGGCTACGACTGCTTGAAGTCGTCGTGCCTTAGATAGGAAGGCAGGAGCAGACAAGAAAGGACAATCATGAAGTGGTACAATGAATGCACGAAGGACCATAGGAAGATATAAGGGATAAACCAAGGCTCGTGGTTTCTTCCTACAGTTAATCATCCAGTCCATCATGGTACGTGGAAGATTAAAAGGAATGCGATAGTGGAGATGATACAAAGCTGATATCTCAAAATAGGTGACTTCATCGGTAGAGCCGGCTTTGGGTAGAAGGGTGTTGAAAACAATCCGATGAAGTTCATAGTAGTAAGGGTTGAGATGTTTGGCCATAAGCTTACGAGGACAAATGTTTGGGGCACATAAGTGTGCCTTGAAGCTCTCAAGGGAAGTTCCATCTAGAAAGTGGAACGATCGAGCTTCAACAAGCTTATCCCAAGTATCGAGTTCTTGAAGTTCAAGATACTCGGCCAAATCAGAATCAGCAAAAGCGATATCAATGACCGCAACTCAGGAATAGATGTGAGTATCATCATGAGTTAAGTTGCAGTAAAACATTTGTATAGCGCTACGATAGATGACAAAATTCGTAGCAACTAGCTCATCAAGGCAAAGATCATGAAACATAGATTCATATTGTGCAAAAATTGTGAAGTTAATGGGGTGTCCCGCAAACACCAGACGTGTCCAAAAATTACTAAACCATTCATTGGATGCGTCTAGTGATATAAAAAGTCGGTCGTCGTAAGTGTTTGGATCACGTGGACGAGAAAGGTTGAACAATGGATGAGGTGGTTGTTGTTGTTCAACGGGTTGCTCAACGAGAGGAGGAGCATTCGACGAGGATGCTCCCTCGGTCCGAATTCTCTTCCCACGGTTGAGCAAGCGAGGAGCCATAGCACAAAGTAGAGAAAATTGAAATAGAGAAGAAGAGTAAGTTATACCTCAAATAAATGATGAACAGTGAAAGAGAATTGGAAAATAGCCCTTCTCCTTGAGTTTGGAAAAGAATGGAGCACTATAGAGAAGAAATTAGGGTTAGGGTTTTGAGAGAATAGTGGAGGAGAAGAGGAAAAGGTGGTAAGAAAGAAGGAGGTGGAAGAGAAACCGAATATAAGGGAAGGGTTTCTCTTGGTCGGAGTGAATCAGGACCATTAGATCAAGTTGTGATTAACGGCTGGAACTGTCCACGATTCTGGAACAGGGAGGCCGAACTCGGCCCGAACTCTGGTAAGGGCAGAGTTCGGCCCGAATTCTGGGTCCTTATCCCAGAACTGAAATCAGGCTGAAAGGATAAAATATTGGTTAAGTATGGGAAACCAATATAAGTTATAAAGATAAATGATTAAGAGATTCAATAAACCAGATAGTAGAAGTAAAAGGATAGCAGTATGAAATTGAAAAATAGCATGTCAGCAGGTGATAAATCAAAATGTACCATATAATAAACAAGGAGTTATATCATAATTCAATATTTTGAATTTGCCATGAGTTAGCTGCAGGGGCCGGATCCCAGCTAGCGGTAGTCCTGAGGACTAGTGCACCGTGTCGCTTAGGCTTTTACGCCTTGTTGTCAGAAGGGCCCTTTCGGCTTGTACTCATAGCAAGTTTATCATAAGAGAATCACAATATAATCGATATTTATGCAGGTGTATTTAATTTATGACGGCTTCATCTAAAATTCCAAGTTCACGACAAAGGAAATTGAAGCGCTCTTCGGATAATGGCTTTGTGAAGAAATCAGCTAACTGATGATCAGTGTCAATAAATTCTAAGTTAATCGTGCCATTTTGCTGATGATCACGCAAAAAGTGGTATCGAATTTCAATGTACTTTGTGCGTGAGTGACAAATAGGGTTCTTAGTCAAGTTTATAGCACTAGTGTGGTCACAAAAGATAGGAATATGCATGAAAGATAAATTATAGTCTTCAAGGATTTGTTTCATCCACAGAATTTGTGCACAACAACGCCCAGCTGCTATGTATTCAGCTTCTGTTGTGGATAGTGCGACAGAATTCTGCTTTTTGCTAAACCAAGAGACTAAAGCCTTTTCTAATAAATGACATGTACCGCTCGTACTTTTACGGTCGACCTTGCATCCAGCAAAATCAGCATCAGAGTAACCAATGAGGTCAAATAATATTGACTTGGGATACCATAGGCCCACTGTAACTGTACCCTTAAGGTATCTAAAGATACGCTTAACTGCGGTCATGTGTGATTCCTTAGGATTTGCTTGATATCTAGCACACATGCAAACGCTAAACATTATATCAGGGCGACTAGCAGTAAGATAGAGTAGACTGCCTATCATACCTCGATACTTACGTTGATCTACGGGTTTGCCGCAGTCATCTGGTTCAAGCTTGGTTGAAGTAGCCATAGGAGTGCTGATTGGTTTGACGTTATCAAGGTCGAATTTCTTCAGCATGTCCTTTGTATACTTCGACTGACAGATGAAGGTTCCATTTGACATTTGTTTGACTTGCAGCCCAAGAAAGTAGTTGAGCTCTCCCATCATGCTCATCTCAAACTCGGTCTGTATACACTTGGCAAAATCTTGATAGAGGGTTTCATCAGTAGAACCAAAAATAATATCATCTACATATATTTGAACTAAAAGAATAGTGTCCTTCAAAGACTTTATGAAAAGTGTAGTGTCAATTTTCCCTTTTGAAAAACCTTTCTCAAGTAAGAAGTTGATAAGTCGTTCATACCAAGCTCTGGGGGCTTGTTTGAGGCCGTATAGCGCTTTCTTTAACTTGAACACGTGGTCGAAAAATTTGTGATTTTCAAAGCCAGGGGGTTGTTTTACATAAACTTCCTCCTTAATAAAACCATTCAAGAAAGCATTTTTAACATCCATTTGAAATAATTTGAAAATTTGAAAATTTACAAATACACAAAGCATCCGAATGGATTCTAATCTTGCAACAGGAGCATATGTCTCATCGTAGTCGATACCTTCCTCTTGGTTGTATCCTTGGGCTACTAGACGAGCTTTGTTGCGTGTGACTGAACCATCTTCATTTACTTTGTTTCTAAAAACCCATTTAGTACCAATAATTGAGTGATTAGCCGGTCTAGGAATGAGTTCCCATACTTGGCTCCTCTCGAATTGGTTGAGTTCCTCTTGCATAGCAGAAATCCAAAATTCATCATTGAAAGCTTCTGAAATATTTTTAGGCTCAATTTGTGAAATAAAGGCAGTGCTAGCAATAGAGTCTCTTAATGATGATCTAGTAGTTACTCCTCGTGAAACCTCACTGATTACCAAATTTTCTGGATGTGAAGACTTGAAAGAGAATTTCTTAGGCAAGCTTTCCAAAGAATTTGTTTCGGTTGTGGTGTTCATTGGAGTAGACGTTGATGGCTCCACATCATCATCAAGAGTAGCTGCTGCACTGTTATCTTCATCAAAAGTCACATTTGTAGACTCTTCCATAATTAAAGAGCATTTGTTAAAAACTTTATATCCCTTACTCTTGGCAGCAAAGCCAAGGAAAATACCATCGTCAGCTTTGGCATCAAATTTTTCTAAGTTGTCTTTGGTGTTAAGGATAAAACATCTACAGCCAAAAACTCTAAAATAAGAAACATTTGGGGTTCTCCCAAACCAAAGCTCATAGGGTGTCTTTTTCGTAATAGAACGAATAAGTACCCTATTTAAAATGTGGCAAGCTGTACTGACAGCTTCAGCCCAAAAGTATTTCGGAAGTGAAAACTTGTTCAACATAACTCTGGCCATATCGCCAAGAGTCCTATTCTTCCGCTCTACAATACCATTTTGTTGGGGAGTTCTTGGACAAGAAAACTCATGATCAAAACCATTGGAATCACAAAACTTTTCAAAATCAGAATTTTCGAATTCGCCTCCATGATCACTTCGGATTCGAGTGATCATGTAGCCTTTTTTGTTTTGAACTTTCTTGACAAAAATCTTAAAAACTGAAATAGCATCACTTTTATAAGTAAGAAAGAAAATTCAAGTAAATCTTGAAAAGTCATCAACAATAACAAATGCATAGAGTTTTCCACCAAGACTGGCTACTCTACTAGGACCAAATAAATCCATATGAAGTAGTTGCTGGGGTCTAGTAGTGCTTACAGAGTTTATAGAATGGAAAGATGATTTGGTTGCCTTATTCAACTCACATTCGGCACATACGGTGTCCTTTTTGAATGTGATATCGGGCAAGCCTCTAACTAGCTTCTTGGTTGATAGCCTGGATATAGTATCCATGTTGGCATGACCAAGACGCTGGTGCCATAGTAACCGTTCATCTTTGTGAGCATATAGGCATCTACTTGTATGGTTAGTATCTATAGACAAATAGAAAATATAAATATTGTCCTCTCTTACCCCTTCAAAAGCAATGTCTCCTGTTGACCTATCATATATAAGGCATTTGTTTTGTCCAAAGTTAATGTCATAACCATGGTCAGCAAGATGACTGATGCTGAGCAAGTTATGCTTTAACTCGGTCACTAGGCAGACATCCCTTATTACGGGAGAGGGAGGATAGCCAATAATACCATTACCTATAATATACCCTTTTAGGTTATTTCCGAAGGATACATATCCTTCTCTCTTCATCGATAGTGATGCGAAAAGATGTGCGTCTTCCGTTATATGCCGCGAGCATCCACTATCGAGAATCCACTTACTCTTAGTTGAGGAGGGAAGGTCCACCTACATCAAGAGTAGATGTGACCTTTGGTACCCAAGTTCTTGAGGGTCCTGAAGAGTTAGCTTTTGGAAACCATGCATATATTTTTTTTATCTACTAATCTTCTGATTCTACATTATGGTGATCTGTGTCCATGTAGACCACAATAAGTGCATGTAGCATTCCTATTTACATTAGGAGCATGCTGATGATGTCTATAAGAATATTGATGATATGTAGATTCAGCATGGTGATGATGACTATGTGGAGAGGCATGGTGATATTGTTGATATGGCATGGCATGATGATGTTGTCTATATGGCATGGCATGATGATGTTGTCTATATGGCATGGCATGATGAGATTGTCTATATGGCATGGCATGATGAGATTGTCTATATATGGAGTGATGTTGATTGTGTCTTTGTGCAACATGATGATGATTGTATCTACTTGTAGCATGATGTTTATGTGACATATGATGATTATTTCTATGTGCATGAGGTTTGTGAAAGTGTGTGTACATGTAAGCATGATTGTGAGCAGCATGAGTATGACGTGGTTGACTAGTATGAGTAGTGTCATGCTTTGTGTGTGTCTCATGTGATTGGGTTTGAGGTTGAGCAACATGTTTTCCCAATTTAGTCTCTAGTTTCTTGGAGACAGCTTACAATTCAGTAATCTTAGCATTCAAACCATGCAACTTAGTAATAGTAATCTTGTGTCTATTCTTTTCTTCTGCAAGCTCCATGTTGAGTGTTGTGATTTCTTGTGTTTGTTGCTCAATACGTGCCTCGGCATCATGTAAGCTTATCTTAAGCTTAGATACCTCATCAGTGACATCCGTGGGTGTAGTATCTCTAATATTATCAAGTAAAAGAGAAAGTCTTTGTATTTCAACTTCATGACTTTTGATTTTGTCCTTGGCTTGTTTGTATTTACCAATGACCTTTTTATGGTCACTAAGTAAATCAGTGAAAGCATCGCCAAGTTCATCAAAAGTAAAGTCGTCAAGAGTTTCGTTTGATACCTTGTCGGATGTTGCCATTAGGCAAACATTAGCCGTATCTTGAGGAGAGTTCTTTTCTTCTTCGGAGTCACTAGCTTCGCTTTCATGCCAAATGCTTGTGTTGGCATATTTCTTTGAAGAGGTCTTCTTGTATGGCTTCTCATAGCGGTTGCTTTTCTTTGAGAATGGACAGTCTTTTCGGACATGTCTCGTCTTCTTGCAACCGTAGCAAGTAGGCTCTTCTTCTTCATCTTCTTGTGGTTCCTTCTTTCTTCGGTTGAAGCGAAGGAATTTTTTGAAGTTACGAACCATGAGGGCTTGATCATCATCTTCTGAGTTGTCATCATCCGTCTCTTCGGGTTCAGCCGTCCGTCGGTGAGCTTTGAGTGCGATCTCCTTAGCCTTAGGAGCAGGCTCTTCGAAGTCCTTGAGGTCAAGCTCATGAGTCATTAGCTTTCCCATCAAGGTCTCCATGGACATGGTTGTGAGATCGTTTCCTTCTATGATGGCTGTCACCTTAGGGTTCCAAATTTTTGGTAGCCCCCTAAGTAGCTTGCGAATCTTCTCGTGATTTGAATATTGCTTCCCAAGCATGGACAGGGGGTTGATGATATCGAGGAATCTTGTGAACATTTGCGTGATCGTCTCGTTTGGCTTCATCTTGAAAGCCTCGTATTCTTGAGTGAGACGGCTTATTTTTGATTCCTTGACTTGGGTGGTTCCTTTATGCATCACTTCTAGAAGCTTCCATACTTCGTGGGATGTGGTGCATGTGGATACCCTGTTGAACTCATTCCTGTCTATAGCACAGAATAAAGCATTAATAGCTCTCGCGTCTAGACTTGCCTATTTTTTCTTCTCGTCAGAATATTTGTCATATGATTTCTCAACGAGATCACTGTTGACAACTATTCTGGCGGGCTTTTTGTAACCGTCAGTGACGATAGTCCACAGGTCAAAGTCTAGAGACTTGAGATAAAAACTCATCCTTGTTTTCCAATACGTGTAGTTAGTTCCATCAAATAGGAGAGGCCTATGAGTGGACTGTCCTTCACCGTGATTGGAAATCAAGGATTGTGTGGTTGCCATGGATCAGCTCTAGGATGTAAATCCTTGTAAAGAGAACAGAGCTCTGATACCAATTGAAGAACAGATGGCAACTCTAGAGGGGGATGAATAGAGTTTATAGAGATAATATCTAATTAAAAATTCAACTCTATCATAAACAAAACTAATCAGAGTAAATGCGGAATTTAAAGTGAGAAAAAAGAGAGCATACGCAAACACAGCCGATTTTAACCTGGTTTCCCTCGTGGAGGACTAGTCCAGGCCTGAGAACTCTAGCTCAGGATTAAATCCACTATTTGTGAAATAGTAATTTACAACCCGTGCCTTTTCTTCAGAAGAGCACGTCAACTTCTTACACAGGATCGCAGTGGCGATTGCTTAGAATTTTCCAAGCGACTTCTTCAACTCTTGCACAAGACTCCTAACTGAGAGATGCTGAGCACTCGAGACTTAGGATGCTTGTGGCTAGTAGATGGGAAGGGTATGACTTATTTGAGCTTCAAGAGAGAAGAGAAGAGAAGATTGGATGATTTGAAATGAGATAATTTTTGGCCTTTATAGGTTTTTTGTAGGCAGAATTCGGCCAGAATTCGGGTAGAAAATTTCAAATATTTGGCCGTTGGACAACTTGCAACCAGCTAACCCTAAAATTTAGGTTACTGATTTTTAGGGGACAGAGTTCGGCCCGAACTCTGTGTGGAGGCAGAGTTCGGCCCGAACTCTGTCTCCAGAGCACAGAATGGTTCTAAGGGACTAATGGGCTTATTTCTGGATGGTGGAGTTTATGGATTTTTGGGTAGGCTTTTGGTCAAGTCTCAAGAGCTCAGCATGACACAGTTTATAATAGTCTAGACTCAATAAAAGTATAAAATACAGACTCATATATAACTGATTTACAAAGACTGAGCTTTCGTCTGACTTGAGCTTGATGTGGACGTCGTGTGTCGTATTGAATTATTACAAGTATTATTTAGTCAATGTTATCGATATTTGGTTGACTGTGACTTTGTGTCAACAATGAAATCATGTATTAGAGTCGTGATTTCAATAAAGGCGAAGATAATCATGGATTAATGCAAGAAGGAAAATGTTTAAGATAACGCGCAATAAAGAATAGTATGGGTTTCAAGAAAAAATAAAACAAATTAGAGACCTTTATGGTCTCTTGAGAGTAGGTTTGTCACGCCCCGATCCCGCAGAGTCCTTTCGTCCTCGCTTCGGGCTCCTTGGGATCGTTCGTCCTCGCTAAGGCGTGATGTTGTGCAAGCCTAAGTTGCGCTTGCACAAGGCCAAGACCTGAAGCAAGACAAGATAGACAAGGTTGACAATACGCAGCGGAACGTATCGCAGATAAATGAAGCAGCAGCGAACATATTTCGGAATACATGCATTGAACACAACGGTAACAAGAAATAATTCTCTTTATTGATTTCATTTGAACAGATTACAAGCTCTCAATTCTCTCTGATACAATATTACATTCTCTCAGAACTTTACAGATTACAATGATCTCGTTCCCATACATTACATCCCTTTATATACAAAACCAAATCTTTGTAACATATGTCATCTCTTGGGCATCTCTTCTGATTTCTGGCTTCTGAGGATAAGGCTCGGGCTATCGCTTCGGACTATCCTTTTTGATGCATAGTGCACCTGTATGCAGACTGATGGTGGGTCAGTATATCAGCGTACTAGTGAATTGTGAACAAAGGAGCTACATTCTTCTGAAACGATCACTGTTCATTTAGTGAGAAAATATTTCTTGTGATGTGATCTTGCTACTTTTACCTAGATTCATTTCATGTATATAGAGTCAGTTTACATCTCTTTTTGAAAACATCTTTAAAAAGCTAACATTTCATTTCCATCTTAGCCGCTGTGCCTCCCACGGGTTCAGCTCGTCGCTAACCGCTGTGACTCGTATGGGTTCAGCTCGTCGCTAGCCGCTGTGACTCTCTTGGGTGCAGCTCGTCGCTAACCGCTGTGACTCGTATGGGTTCAGCTCGTCGCTAGCCGCTGTGACTCTCTAGGGTTCAGCTCGTCGCTAGCCGCTGTGACTCTCTAGGGTTCAGCTCGTCACTAAGTGGATACCCTAATGCACATGCAATATCAAATGAAACCATCATGCATCAATCGAGCAAGTCATAAACAATTCCATCTTCTTTTCAAGCAGGAAACATTTCTCCCTCTTAGCAGATAGTGTGCGGATTCTCTTATAAGCATACTCAAGGTCTAGCATCTTGTTATTAGCAACAACATTCATTCAAAAGCTCAGATTCTTAATAGGCGCAAGCGAATCATAAAATGAGACTTTGTCCACTCACCCAGATCAATCGTCTTCTGTTGCAGAGCCAGCAGTTCGATCTTTCTGTCTATCTAGTGCCTTCGCAGAGCGGGGCACTACATAATTACCCACCGAAAAGAAGTTTCATCCTCGAAACTTAAGGAGAAACTTACGATATCCGTAGCAGCAATAGTCCTCATCCTTTGCCATCATCAGTCCATGAAATCATAATTCAGATCATATCAAAACTCTTGTTCAATCAAGCATTTCAATCTCAATCAATCAAATCGATAAAACATTTGCCGGCATCATAAATATATTTACGGACTTATTGTATGGAACGTTCATCTCATTATTGATATCGAGTAAGCAAAAAAATTTCAATCAGAAGAAAATCTTCGAATTCAATCGAATCAATAATTGGCCAGAGGATCGTGTTGCTCTGATACCATTCTGTCATGCCCCGATCCCGCAGAGTCCTTTCGTCCTCGCTTCGGGCTCCTTGGGATCGTTTGTCATCGCTAAGGCGTGATGACGTGCAAGCCTAAGTTGCGCTTGCACAAGGCCAAGACCTGAAGCAAGATAAGATAGACACGGTTGACAATACGCAGCGGAACGTATCGCAGATAATTGAAGCAGCAGCGGACATATTTCGGAATACATGCATTGAACACAATGGTAACAAGAAACAATTCTTTTTATTGATTTCATTTGAACAGATTACAAGCTCTCGATTCTCTCTGATATAATATTACATTCTCTCATAACTTTACAGATTAAAATTATCCCGTTCCCATACATTACATCCCTTTATATACAAAACCAACTCTTTGTAACAGATGTCATCTCTTGGGCATCTCTTCTGATTTCTGGCTCCTGAGGATGAGGCTCGAGCTATCGCTTCGGACTATCCTTTTCGATGCATAGTGCAGCTGCATGCAGACTGATGGTGGGTCAGTATATCAGCATACTGGTGAATTGTGAACAAAGGAGGTACATTCTTCTGAAACGATCATTGTTCATTTAGTGAGAAAACATTTCTTGTGATGTGATCTTGCTACTTTTACCTAGATTCATTTCATGCATATAGAGTCAGTTTATATCTCTTTTTGAAAACATCTTTGAAAAGCTAACATTTTATTTCCATCTTAGCCGCTGTGCCTCCCACGGGTTCAGCTCGTCGCTAACCGCTGTGAATCGTATGGGTTCAGCTCGTCGCTAGCTGCTATGACTCTCTTGGGTTCAGCTCATCGCTAATCGCTGTGACTCGCATGGGTTCAGCTCATCGCTAGCCGATGTGACTCTCTAGGGTTCAGCTCGTCACTAAGTGGATACCCCAATGCACATGCAATATCAAATGAAACCATCATGCATCAATCGAGCAAGTCATAAACAATTCCATCTTCTTTTCAAGCAGGAAACATTTTTCCCTCTTAGCAGACAGTGTGCGGATTCTCTTATAAGCATACTCAAAGTCTAGCATCTTGTTATTAGCAACAACATTCATTCAAAAGCTCAGATTCTTAATAGGCGCAAGCGAATCATAAACTGAGACTTTGTTCACTCACCCAGATCAATCGTCTTCTGTTGCAGAGCCAGCAGTTCGGTCTTTCTGTCTATCTAGTGCCTTCGCAGAGCGGGGTACTACAAGGTTGAGGGTACGATTTAGAGAACGAATTAGATTTTACTCTTATATTTAAGCGATTAGAAGGTCATGATAGGGCCGAGAAAAGGACGAGTAGTTTAGGATGAAGATATAGCAATATCGAATGATAATGGTCATAATCGATATGACGGCTAGAGGAAGTTCTAGTACAACGCATTCGTCCTTCTAAAATAGGTGAAGGCAAAAGCAATAAGGGGTTCAACGACGATATTATCGAGTACGAATACGTGATTCAAAGACGACCGAAAAATTTCAAAGGAATTGTCAATGCAGTCGTGGATGGGATTCTAAAGGCCAAGTTTAATTATGTTCCATCCACGTCGAATAATAGGAAAAAAAAGTGAACCAAAGTGCACTTGGTTGATCAGACCATTATGCACCGGTTCTGACTAGACAATACGTTAGTGGGAGCTCTTCCAATAACATATGTCGTGAACAAGCTCGATAAAGAATTGAGCTTGCAAAAACTATACTACATTAGTATCATTAGTCTAGATAGTAAAAATATAGGCACGTCAGATTAAGATTGAAATAAAGTAGAATTAGTTCAAACGATTCTAAGTCATATCCTGTGCTGGTCTCCATACAGTCGTCCTACAGTCAACTTGTCCAAGTTCTTGGTTGACTAGATGGGTTAGGGCCCTCTAAATTCTAGAATCTAAGTAAAGTTGCTAATATAGGTCACAAGGACAAAGGGATTGCTAGGTTATAAGGCATTCTACCAAAATTAAAAATTAAACTAATGGTGTTTTGGGACAGCTAACTAGTAGGGTCAATCTCTAGCAACCACGAAAAGAAGATAAGAATAATGATAGAAGGAATCAAGCAAGATGCAATCGATGAGTCGGTCGAATATGGAATCGAAGAAAAAGGTCAAGTATGTGGATGAGATCCTAGACTTCTAATCCTATTCGCAGGCTTGCTTGGTACGGTAAAGTAACCAAATAATTTATCTTGACCTGCATGGGACACCACAAAAACATGTAACGCCTCAGTCCCAAAATATGTAGGACTAGGAACGTAGACATGCCAGCATATAATAAATATACGTAAGCTGTAAAATGCAGTAGAACCATAACTAATCTCATCCACACAAAAATAAATGAATAAAAGATATCATATAATGATAATGAATTATCTTGATACAATATATTGGGTAGAGACAAATCCACTACCAACATGTAAACAAAAATACATGAGAAAAGAAATAATTTTGGCAAGCGAAGCGAAGATTATCCAAGCGCAATCATCCTCGAAGAAATGGAGATGGTCACGGCTAGAGTTAGAGCACCTGTGAAAGACAAGAGCACACACCTGGCGAGATAATCAGGTCCTCAGAGGGACGTAACAAGACACATAATATCATGGCATATAAACTGAATAAATATTGCTCAAATAAATAAGTCAATTGAATTATAACATGGTCCAATACACACCTATTGAACTAGCTTACCATCCTCCCAACCAAACAAGGACAAGAGATGGTAAACTAATTCACGGTGACGTATCTTTCTATGCTATGAATCCAATATAGTATCCGGACCCCAACAAGGTTCAATACCTTCTTATCGAAGTAGTAAGCCACACCTACAACCAAACAAGGACAAGATGTGGCGAACTAATCTGCGACAAGTTATTGTTCCAAGTCACGGTCAGATACAAGTACTCGTACCTAACGGATAAAAGTGCCTAACCGTTCTAAGTAAAATGTAGTTAAGAACAATCTTTCCTGCGCATGGGCTCTGGCTAAATAGGATCCGCATGGTCCCCCCTTGGGGCACCAGAGGCCCAATCAGTAAGAGCATAACGTTCCGCAGAACGGCAGTGGCCGTCAGTAATCATGGGTCATCAACCCCGTATCTCCAGCGGAGCTTTCGGGTCACAAGAGAAAGTGCATCGAAGCCCATACACTAAGGAATTGCCCTCTCCGCCCAATGCCTACTATGTTGTATCCACAACAGAAACCTCTATAACCGCTAAGTCAAACTAGCATGCAATTCTATTAGCGTTTAATCCTATTGTACGGCTTATACGCACCGATGGCCAGCCAGTCACGCATGTCCGTGTTCTACATGCGACACACAACTTCGTGGTACAACGTGTCAAGGCCAATGAATGCAACACACAAGGTGGTCCCTTAAATCTAGGTTTAATGTGTAAGAAAAATAATACATAGCAGGAAATATAAATGAACAGTAAGTTCTAACAGGTTATGCCATGTATCACAGTTTATTTTGCCTAAAAAAAATGAATAATGCATAAAATATGAGCTAAGATAAATAAACAGCAAATGGCAAGGTGTCTTGCCTGGTAGTACGCCTGGTGTGCTGCGATGATCAAGGTGGCACGAACAGCGACTTCGGTGCGACAACTATGTAAGGTGACCTCTAATGGTGGCACGGACAGTTCCATTGGGTCCAGATGGGTCAAATTAGTTAGGGTGAACATATGGTAGTACGAAATTGGCGAAAGAATAGGAATAATGGGATTGGTTATGGAAAGGAGGAAATCAAGAAAAATAGGTAATAATATATATATATATACGAATTTTAGAAAACTATTTATAATCCTTAAAAATTATATTTTATTAGAAAAATACTTTTTAGGTAATTACTTAAAATCCAGAATCAAAATAATGTTATAGGTAGAAAGCCAATAGTTTTTTTAGATAAATATTAAAATATAAAAGATATCATTTTAACTGAAAACTCTAAGTTTGTAGAAATACAATTTTAGGTAGACATCTATATTTTTACTAGTCAAAAATATATATTTGAAAAGATTAGAAAAATTATTGTGTATAAGATATTTCTAGAAAATGTAAAATCTAGAGAAGTGTTTTAGGGCTAAAATAATTTTAGGTCGACAATATATTTAAAGTATCATGAAGTAATAATATATAATCCTTCTAAGTCAAATAATACTTCAAATCAAAATAAAAGAAAAAATATATTTAGATTTTTTTTATAAAACAAAGTTATTTTTATACCATTGATACATGGTATTAGAATTACTACTAACAACATTTAACAATAATAATAAGCAATAATAATATTAACAGTAATCATAATTTTTACTAAAGATATTATTATACTACTATACTGATATACATAGATATATACATATTTACTTAATGTATAATACTTTAATAAGAAATAAAAATATATTGATAAATGTAACTCCACACTAAAGGACAAAAGAAGCAATTAGAAGCACTCGTCTGCTACTCTCCTCTTCTTTTGTGAAAAAAAATAAAAAATAAACAAAAGGGATAAGAAGGAGAAGAGTGAGAGGAGAAAGTGAAGGGGGAGATGGTGAGGGACGGAGGAAGCGGGGGAGCGATCGAGTGAGCGAGAGAGATCGAGTGAGCGAGAGAGTGAGGGCTGAGCGGAGACTCGACGGAGGAGAGTGGCCGGCGATGGGCTGTGCGGCGGCTAGGTGCGGTCAGGTTGGAGAGGGGTTTCAGCGAGGCGGTGGCGCTCAAGGCTGGGGGCCGCGCCGGAGGAGGTGGGGGACCGGAGGAAGGAAGTCGGAGGGACGTGCACGCACGGAAGAGGAGGAGACGGGTTCGCCTCGGGGACGCGGAGGCTGGGCGGCTGATCCGGCCAGGCCACGGTGAGTGGTGGTGGAGGTGATGTATTAATTATTATTATTATTATTTTCGTTGTGGTCGGGAAGGCGTAAGGTATTTCTAGGAGGCGGCGGCCGGTAGCAGTGGCGGTCGGCCGCGGGGGCGGTGGTTTGTTGATGGGAGGGTGGCGGTGATGGTGGTTCTTGGAGGTGCCGGGTCAGCCAATGTTGGCTACGGCGATGCCGAGGGTGATGTGCTGGCTGTCGGGAGGCGACGGGGTAGATACTGGTGGTGGTGAAGTCGAAGACTTTGGCGGGTGGCAGTTGATGGTGATAGGGCGGCATGCTGGTGTTGGTAGGGATGCGACGATGGCCGGTGGAGGGTTACGACGAGGCGGTGGAGGTGATTAGATGCTAGTGACGGGTGTTGGGTTAGGGTGTGGCTGATTGTGAAGGTGGCGGTGATGGTCGACTGGCTCGGGATTAGGCTTAGGTTAGGGATCGTGTCCAAGTGTCGGACAAGAGGACGATGATGAGGTCCGGGGTTGTCGGACTCGGAAAAATAACTGTAATTATAATGGAAAAGATATAGTGAATGGGAAGGGCACGACCACGGACACGATGCACAACTCCTTTGTGGATAGAAATATTTGTGAAGAATAATGAATGATAGAAATTTGGAGGAGTACCTGCCTATTTATAGGATGTGAAAATTCTCAGTTGGATAAGGATTAGGAATATTTAAGCCCAATTAGATAATTCAATCTATTAATTTAAATCAATTCAATAAATTCAAATTCAAATCTAAATTAATTTTAAATCTAGATAATCAAACTCAAATTAAATATAAATTATATCCTTAATTTTTTTAACTATTTAAAATCAAATCCATAAAATCTAATAAAAGATTTAAATTGCCAAAATAATTTCAAAATTATATTTTCCAAAAATACTAATAATAATAATTTCGAAAATACATTATTTATTTATAAATAACTATTAAATAATTACGAAATATGCACAAATATTTTTTTACATAATTATGCTTTTCTAGTATACAAAAATATTATTTATTATTAATAACTTTTAGAAATAAAAATAACAAACTTAGAAATGACAGCAAAAGAATTATTATATCTATTATTTTGAAATAGAAAACGTTTTTCTAAAAATATGTACGCTCGCACATATTCGCACTCGTCGAACAATTACGAAAATAAAATTTCGCGCACGACGTACAATACAACTACGCGACGTACGATTATAAAAATTTAAATCAGTACCAAATTTAATAATAAAAAATATAGTAAAAATTTAGGGATTTTACAATTATAAAATACGTGCAAGGCCCGTGCATATATACTACTACAATAAAGTAACGTAGTTTGAAAGTGGCCCAAAACTAAGTTGTCCAAATCGTATGTATTTTCTTAATTAAATAAATAAAAAATTAAAAAAAATTCCTAATTATCTTGCAAGAAATAAAAAAAATAACAAACTACTTGAACATATAATAATAAAATCTATCCCATATTCAAATTTTATTTAAACTAACTACATGGTACATTATGAAGTACGTGTAGGCAACTCTAGAGGGGGGTGAATAGAGTATGTGTCGATAATACCCAATTAAAAATAACTCTTTTCAAGTTCACCCAACAGAAATAATAATCAGAGTATAAGTGCAAAATATAAATAGAGATCAGAGAAGCATACACAGACACAACAGTTTTTAACCTGGTTTTCCTCTTAGAGGACTAGTCCAGGCCTGAGAACTCTAGCTCAGGATTGAAATCTACTATTTATGAAATAGCGTACAACCACGTGCCTTTACTCAGAAGAGCACATCAACTTCTTACAGATTCGCAAATGGCGAGACTTGGAATTGTCCAAGTGACTTCTTTTGGAACTCTTGCACACAAACTTCTAATTGACTCGCACTGAGCACCTTGGGGGCTTGGGAAGTTTTATGGCTAGTTAGATGAGAAGAATAAGCTCTTGAATGTATAGGCTATAGAAGATGAGAAGATTGGATAATTGAAAATGAGAGAAATCAAGGCCTATATATACTAGTCCAGAGGGGCAGAGTTCGGCCAGAACTCTGGCCTAAATATTCAAAAATTTAGCCGTTGGACAACTAGAAACCAGCAAACCCTAAAAATCAGGTCCTGTAATCAGGTCCTGAAATTACAATAGCCTAGACTCAAAAAAAAAACCTAAACCCAACTTCTCGCGAGACGAGAGCAGCACCCCCCTAAACCCGTGACTAAAACTCCCTCTAACCGCCTGAACAGAAGACTACATAAATACTAATTGAGTAAAATCAAAACCGACCCTTATAAACCCTAACTTATCTAAATGCAGCCATGGCTGCGACCCCAGGCGCCTTACCTACGCACGCCACCACGCGTGGCCGCCGGGCCACCGCCGTACGGCCGCGAGCACCGCAGCGGCAACAATAGACGCAAGCAACAGCGGTAGCATCAATAGGAGAACAACCCAGGTACCCTACTTCTCTATCCTCTTTCTCCATGTATTCTCGACCGTTTTACGATTCGTAAATTTCAGACCGCCTGATTGAACCCTTAGAAAACCCATCAAATAGATCTCATTAGTTTTCCTTGTATGGTTCGTAAAACCTTTCGAAATATCAAGAAAAATCATGAAATGAGGAGACCAAACACAGGTTTCGAAACCAATATTTGAAGGCGAATCCTCGGCAGGATTTCAGACAATTTCGAAATCCAGTTGAACAATTATGTAGGCAACCTAAACAAAATTAAAACCTTTCTTTTAGTTTAATTTCTCATCCATTATACGTAAAGATTTTTGACTTCAAAGTTTAAACAAAACAGTTTTCGAAAATAAAGACTTTTAGAAAATTTTGTCGATACGGCGTGTGCCCCGACAAATCGGGCGATGTAGTCGCGCACTATATGCATCAAAAGGCGCGTATAGATGTTGCCGACATTTGAAAACTGATGGAACTCAATTTCGTTGCACATGTGCGACGAAATCAGTGTGTATCTGTCAAGATACCCCCGTATCGACCTTTTGCAAACTAGCCCATAACTTTGTACACGTTCGTCGTATCGAGACGAAACTTGTGCCAACAGAATTGAATCATTTTTATAGTTCTGTATGTCAAGTTTGATCCGAATCTGAGAAGGTCGATTGGAACGTCTATATGGCGGGCCCGTGAGCCGATCCAACGGGCAAAATTGTGCATGGCCTGCCGGAATCTAATTTTGGACATACGTTGGGTTCGTCTCCTCAAAACGGATTCATGGACATTTAGTTTGACGACTTTAGGGATCGTAGGTACTGGCACACATTTTGGTGCAAAACGGATCCAACGACGGACATCGTTTTGATCCAAAATTATGATTTTACCCCTCTTCCAGAATTGGACTTTTGGACAGGCGTTTTCTAGACATATCTTTTACACGTGGAACACTTTTTTATATTTGTTTCAGCATCCAGAGCCGTTTGTGGATTCTGAGTTTCTTGCTTCGACGATTTGCTGGTTCGAGCTACTGGATCCTGCTCTTTTGTACACAACCTCAGACAAGATAACTTGCCATTAGCTGTTTATTCTACTTTAGCTCATATTCATGCATTTATTCATTATTTATTTTTTGTAAAATAAACTGTGATACATGGCATAACTAGATAGAATTTTACTGTTTAGTTCTATTTTCTGCTATGTACTATTTTCAAACACATTGGACTTAGATTTAAGGGACCACCCTTTGTGTGTTGCATTCATAGGCCTTGACACATTTGTACCATATTATTGTGAGTCACATATAGTACTCGGACATGCGTGATTGGCTGGCCACCAATACGTATAAGCCGTACGATAGGATTAACTGTCACGCCCCAGAACCAGAATATTGGAGAGCGGGGGCAGACATAGCCAGCTACGTATATGAAATGGAATCCATCTCGCTATACGGTCATGGCTGTCTAGATACATGAGGGTTTACTACAAGCCAACAGTCTCTTAAGGTCATGAACAAGCCTAGTGTCTCAGTCATAAGCAAGTAAGTAAAGGTCACAAGATGTATGATCATTAAATATACAATAATAAGGCGTCCCAAATATTACATATTCAGCTGATCATGAAACTAGTCGTACAAAATATTAGGACTAGCAAGAGTTTAGTCATGCATGATCAACCTTAGGATCTGTCAATCATGTTACAGCCCGTAGGCAGACAGTAAGTAAGTGCAATCGAGCTAAACAGGTGCTCGTCGGCTAAACGCCTCAAAAGAATATTTTTACAATAAAGTGGGAGGTCAAAAATAAACCCACTCATTGCCCTGGTTACGTCTAGTCGCCACCATCGGGCTGGAAAGTTGGTAGATCCTCTGGAGCTGCTCCAAAATTTGGCCATACAAAACCAGCTGGGTCAGACCCCAGAAAGAGCAAGTGCCACAAAGGAAGCTTCACTTAGGAACTAAAACCAGCAATTAGCACAGAAGATAATAATATATAGTAAAACTGGAGAAATATAACATCACGAGGATATACGGTAAGATAACCATGGGACCATTCAGATAACCAGGTTATAATCCTTAAACCAAACAAGGACCGGGATTGTAACCCTTCGTCTGAACCGAACTTGGTTTCTTCCATTTATCAGCAAGATAATATAAGAAAATTAGAACATGTAACGATCTATACAGGATCAAGACTAGACTGATTATTCCCCATTCAACAATCACGGCCAAGCAATAAGTACGACTTGATACTTTAACTAACTAGGGTTATCATAAGCCTAGTTACTAGCAATATGCAGTGAGATTATTCCACAGCCACAAGCCCTGCAGACCATCCAGGTTACCCAGGTCGAAAATTAGGGGTTGAATTCAGGTGGATACATCGTCCAGGAAACGCATGTACCCTTAGGTAGCTTGAAGGGTGCAACACATGACAGTGTGCTGGAAATGTGCCCTACTCGACGGCAGGCTACAGATCCCAAGCGCGCCCAGGTAACGGGATTGTCTGTAGCTGTGAGATCTCTTTATGACTAATGTATTAATCTAGTTATTAGCCTTAGTCCATTTCAGTAGGTACTCCTGACCGTGGTACTCAGGAGTCCCCTCCTAGACATGATGCAAGACAGGAAAAGATTATTTGTACAAGCACAATCGCCTACGGTGTTCAGGTTACTTATACAGGTCATGTCATGTCAGGTAGCCGTCACAACAGCTTATCAAGGTGTATCATGTCAGGTTATCATGTCAAGTGTACTGGTCAGGAGTGCGCCACGACGGGCCACTATCAGGTCATGTCATGCTTACTTGTCAGGAGTGCACCACGACGGGTCACTATCGTGTTCAGGTACATGTGCAGGGCATCATAGTGCAAGCATTAAATCGGAAGATCCAAGCTATGCTGAGGTTACAAGACACAAGTTATCAGTAAAGATCAAATAATAATAGAGAAATAATAATAATAATAACAATAATTAAATAGCAGGACAAGGCACAGGAAGGAGCCCTACGGCTCAGGATTACTAGAACTCATGCGGCCAATAAGGAGAGCGCATACAACTTGGTAAGGACATGGGCATACGGCTAGAAGGGCAAGGGCGCATGCGGCTAGGGAGGCAAGGGCGCATGCTGTCCCAGAAGTGGGGTCTCATGCGGCCAGCAGAAGAGTGGGCTTCATGCGGCTGACGGGAAGCAAGTTTATGCGTTAAAGAGGACGGCGGCATATGCGACTGACCGGAGAGTAGTTCCATACGCCTACGGGAGAGCAATGCCTATGCGGCTCAGAAGTCATGAAGCCCTATACGGCCATGAATGATACTCAGTCTATGCAGTCAAGAGAAAAGTGGTTCTATGCGGTTGGGAGCTAAATACCCATGCGACTGAGGACGACTGGGGTTCATACGGCCAGAGAATTTTATACGTGCGCAGTTCGGAGGAGTTCAGGCATATGCGGCCAGGAAAGATTGGTGCATATGCGGCCAGACTACCATACAGCTGGGGAAACACTTGCCGTATGAAATGTTCATGCGGTCAAGTCTAAGCACAGTTCATCTTCTCCAAAATTTCGAGAAGAAAAAACACCATGAGAGCCAAATTCTCAAGCTCCATAACTCCTTTATCCGGAGCCCAAATTCGAACTTCCATAGGTCAAAATAGGGATAACAAAATTCTCTACAACATAGAACCATCAAAACTTAGAAATAACAAGATTAAGTAGATCAAAACTCAAGAAATTCTGAAAATAAAATAGACTTAGATCTACAAGAATCAGGCCATGGAAGGTAAAAATGCCAAGTACTAAAGTAAGTTAAAATTTTGTAAGGAAGAGAATAAAGTAATAAAATTGGAGTTCCTCCATGAAGCAAGTTGCACTTGCCTAGACCCCTCTCTCTCTCTGGTAGGTGAAGAAGTTAATGGAGGAAAGAAGAAGAGTAATGAAGAGAGAGAATAAAGAATGGGTAATAAATACTAAAGGTGGTGGTAGGTAGGGGTTCACCCTTGGTTCATAATGAACCAAGGCAAAACCAAGCCAAGCCGAACCAACCCATGAAATAAACCAAGCCAAGAAGGAGGCTAAGCAAGGAATCATGCAATACAAGATAAAATACGTACACGTATTCCAAAAATACGTAATACGAACCAAAGGCATTACAACTCTACCCACCTTAAAAGAATTTTGTCCTCGAAATTTAATTAAGAGGCTAGAGAGACGAAGACAAGCTATATTAATCACAAGCAAGCTACAACTAGGCAAGCAATCACTCATTCAAGCAAGGAACCAAAGGCATGAGGCATAAGGAAGACATTATACCTCACGAGTCAAACAAGCCGGGATATCGCGATCGGATATCATCCTCACGCTCCCACGTTGACTCACCCAAAGAGTGATGACCCCAAGCAACTCGGACTAACTTGATAGTCTTATTCTTGAGTATCTTCTCTCTCCGGTCCAATATAGACACAGGCCTCTCCTCATAAGAAAGGTTGGTACCAACAACCAATTCCGAATGATCCAGGACATGGCTCGGGTTCGGAATATACCGTCGTAATTGGGATACATGGAACACGTCATGCACTTCGCTTAACGACGGCAGAAGAGCGAGACGATAGGACACATCTCCTACTCGCTCCAGAATATCGAACGGCCCTATATACCTAGGACTAAGCTTTCCTCGTGCGCCGAAAGGAATGACGTCACGGTTAGAAGAAATCCTCAGGAATACATGGTCGTCGATAAAAAAACTCGAGGGGACGCCGATGAGAATCGGCCCAATGGCGCTGGCGATCTTGGACAACTCGAAGATGATCCCGGACTCTTCTGACCACTTCAACTGTCTGGGCAATCATTTTTGGGCCGAGCATTTGTCTTTCTTCGACATCGTCCCATGCTAGCGGGGATCTGCACTTCCTACCATACAGTGCTTCGAACGGTGCCATCTGGATACTAGCTTGGAAGCTGTTGTTGTACGAGAACTCCACCAGGTGCAGGTGATCTTTCCACGAACCACCGAAGTCAAGTGTACAGGACCGCAACATATCTTCAAGAGTATGGATTGTACGCTCCGACCGACCATCTGTCTGCGGATGATATGCTGAACTGAACTGGAGATGAGTTCCCAAACTCTCCTGCAGGCTACGCCAAAAGTGCGACATGAATCTCGAATCTCGGTCCGAGGTGATACTAACCGGTACTCCGTGCAACCTGACAATCTGCCTGAGGTACATCTCTGCTAACTGAGCTGTCAACTGACCGACTCTGAACGGGAGGAAGTGAGCTACCTTCGTAAGCCGATCAACTATAACCCAGATAGCATCTCTACCAGCTGGGGATCTAGGTAATCTAGTCATAAAATCTATGGTCACATGTTCCTACTTCTATTCTGGAATCGGCAAGGGCTGAAGAAGTCCAGCGGGTCTCTGATGTTCAGCCTTAACTTGTTGGCAGACTAAACAACGAGAGACATACCGGGCTATCTCCCTCTTCATGCCATTCCACCAGAAATGCTGACGAATATCACGGTACATCTTCGTACCGCCCGGATGAATGGAATACTGTGAATTGTGAGCCTCTGCCAAGATCTTCTGTCTGATATCTCCACAGGGTACACAGACGCTTACCATGCCTAAGTGTACCGTCTTCATAAATACACAACTCTGGTCTTCGTCCTGCCTCATACTCTGCTCTGAGTCGCTGAAGCTTGGAATCTACTGACTGCGCCATCCGGATCCTCTCGACTATGGTGGACTGAACTTGCATACTGGCCATCAATGCCATACTAGAAGGGAGAACAACTTTAATATCCATCTTCTGAAGATCTGCTAACAGCTCCGGTTGCGCCGTTAGGAAATAAACTTCGGCTCTCCTGCTCAATACATCTACAACAACGTTGGCCTTCCCGGGATGATACTGCAAGTTGACATCATAATCCACAAGAAGCTCCAGCCACCTCCTCTGACGCATGTTAAGATCCTTCTAGGTAAAACATACTTCAGGCTCATATAGTCGGTGAAAATCTCCACCCTATCTCCGTACAAGTAGTGCCTCCACAACTTAAGTGCAAACACCACTGCTGCCAGCTCCAAGTCATGGGTTGGATAATTCCTCTCATGATCACGAAGTTTCCGTGACGCATAAGCTATTACCTTTCCATGCTGCATCAGAACACATCCTAAGCCTCTGCCTGAAGCATCACAATATACTGAGAATCCTCCGGTTCCATCTGGAAGCGTCTGAAACAAATCGTCGGTAGTAACCGGCCAATCCAAGAAAACTGCGAATCTCTGCAACTGTGCTGGGCACCGGCCATGACTCAATGGCCACGATCTTCTGGGGATCTACTTCTACTCCTCCTCTGGTGATGATGTGACCCAAGTATGAAATACGATCGAGCCAGAACTCATATTTACTGAACTTGGCATACAACTGGTGCTCCCTGAGATTCTGAAGAACCATACGGAGATGCTGCTCATGCTCCGCTTCACTCCTGCTATAGACCAGGATATCATCCAAAAACACAATCACGAACTGATCCAGATAAGGCATGAAAATACGATTCATGAGATCCATGAATACAGCCGGCGCATTGGTCGCTCCAAATGGCATCACTAGGAACTCCCAATGCTGTCATGACCCGTACCCTAGAGTAAGGGCACGAGACGTGGGTACGTCCAGCCAACGCCGCAGTGTTGGCGGTAGAACGTTGTCCTAGGTCAACAATCATCTAGCAATATATCTCTAAACAGTTTATACTCTCCGAATGGGGGTGACATAGCAGTAAAACTCAATCGCAACTAAGGAAGAGATAGCACGATATGAAATAGAACTTAAGGAAATAAATAGATAAAAAGTAGTCTAAGATAATCCCAGCAATATCCAGAAGCACATGGTCTCAGATACAGAATGAAAGAATATATACAACTCTGAACTCCAAATAAAGTCTAGCTAAAACATGCCTCAAGACTACATAAAAGAAGATAAGCCTAACTAATCTAGTCTAGGCAATCGGAGTGATATCCTCAGCTAGAGCTGGGTCCTCCTGAGGGTCCAGCTCGCAGGTGTCATCTAAGACTGCCCCGTAGTAAGTATCTAGACCAGCCTCCTCATCGTCCTCTGTAATATTTTCAACAGGTCCAGTCAGGACAGGAGCGAGCACAGTACATCTCAACAGTTCATAGCAGGTTAGAAGATATAATCCTGCAGTAAAGTAAGATACAAGTACTGAAAGAAGTGCAGTATGTAAACAGAGAGAGAAAGCTGTAATAGAAATATCTACTATAAATAGAGAGCTAACATGTGGCTAGTGAGTCAGAGTACAATATAGACATGTAAATGGCATAGGAGATTCTGATGCTACACTATGGAAGAGATTCTGATACTACACTACTTGGATAGTATTCACATGTCTACTTCTACTCCCCCGTACCCCCAATCAGTACACAAGGATCCAAACAGGTTATGTTATGATTCTATGTAATAGCCCCCGAATGGTGGTAAGCCCCCGAAGGGTGGTACATAGTAGTCCCAAGAATAGGGATTCTAGGATATTCTAGGATACCCAGTAAATGGGATAAGAGATTATAGGAGACTATGTGATCATAAGGGTATATGTCACAAGTGATCAAAGAACCTGTGAAGCATTGTGATACGTCATGTAAGTGAAGCGCACAGAACATGTAGTACCCGATGCTCCCTAAGGATAACATCTCAAGAAGGGATCCGTATAGTACCAATCCGTGTGACCAACGTGACAGTACAAGTAAAGTAATTTAATATAGAAAATAATTCTAAGTAGGATATGAAATGATCAGAGAATGTACTCGCCTGGTATCTGAGTGTCCAATATGAAAGTACTGTCCGAGGAGTGGTGTTTGGCTCCTAATCAGAACAGCACAAGTCACAACAAGTCCAAAATGGTACAATAAAGTCCTACTATGCATTCTACATGAGTCTAGGTCAAACTAGGTCAAAGTCAACTCTTGGTCAACCCTGGTCAACCAAGAAGTCAAACCTAGGTCAACTGTAGTCAAACTAGGTCTAACAAATCTAACTAGGCTTAGCCAAGACTAAACAGCCTAACTAAGCCCCCACTAGTCTAATAGACACACCATAGGCCAATACCATATATAAAATATATACCACTACCACATATGAAAGTATATGTATATCCTTATATACATATAGATATGTACCAAGCACATGAGCTATCACACAACACATAGGCTAGTATATCCATTACCCACATAACATATATAATTGCACACACACATATAGGTTAGGAATTATCTATATATATTTATACATATATATAGGGTACATATAATTGTATGTGTTATGAGTGAAAACATGTGTGTGATGGGTAGAGAACTGTGTGTGTATACATTTAACCTTAATATCAGAAATTTAACAGTGTTCAGGGAGATTAAGTGACAGGGTGTGTTAGGATGTAGGTATATGTGTGTGAGTGACAATGTATGACAGGGAATAGCAATGTGTGCAGGAAAATAGGTGTGGGTGTTAACAGTGAGTGATAGGCTCAGATTTTAGCAATAGGAAAAATCAGTTTTAGAAGCCCATGTTCTCAGGTTTTTGAAACAGGGAATGAATTCATGAATCCCAGATTTTTCTAATATCATACAACTCAGTTTTAAGGAAGATTCATACTGAAACTTCCAGGCAACAGGAACTCAGAATTGAGTTCAAATCATCAGCAGTGAAACTCAGTTTTAAGTATCTAAGTATCCATTTAAAACAGTCCAATCATTCTCAGATTTCATCATCATCCCATCAGTCAATTACTAGTGAAGTTATCAGGTAAAGGAAAAAGAAATCAACATTAAACCTACACAATCTCAGATATCTAACATGACAGGAATGTAGGCATTGTGTACATGTGACTGTACAACTGAAATGGGAACCAATACTCAGGAATAGGGCCATAGTGAATTGTTCTCAGGTTTTCATCAATTAGTTAAATATCAATGTAGTTCTCAGATTTTCATGGTCAGCTCATCTCAGGTTTTCTATAAACATAGGAATAGGAAATCGATACATGTGACCATGTTCAATATTTGTGCATATATACTTCTACATTTTCAAATCCTACACCAACAAAAATTAGTTCAACTGGGAATCTCAGGATTCAGCTAAACACAGGGATACCAATTCCTGTGTGTGGCAGGAATGCACTCACAGGTTATCATCCAACAGGAAACCACTAAGTGAAGTCTCAGGTTTTTGTTCTCCTAATTAATCAAATGAATCCTTTACTCCCTAACCAGGATATTGAAGAGTAATAAGTAAGCAAAACATATACATGCTATAATCATCTAACTAAAACTAATAAGGAAAATATCAGTGAGCAAATCACTGATACTTGACCATTCAAACAGTATCAGTCCAGTTGCTCAGACATTCGAAAACCCCAAAACCACATAAAACTGACTTAATCATGAAACTAATATTTAATCTGAAATAATCAACACATATTGGATCTATCTAATCAAATTAAACAGGATTTAAAGTATTTAAAACAATTACACAGGAACACATATATAGGAACACTGAAAACCCACAGTACACGACACGTGCACAGTCGATTTCTCCTCGACACGACACGGGAACACATGGGACTTGACACACGGGATGTCAGTCATTGCCCCATGCCACGTGTCAAGTTTCGTGTCAAAACACTACTTGTCATGTCCGCTACAGCCCCCGAGTAGCAGGGGAGGACTGTAGCGCGCGCGCGTGTGCACCGCGTGTCCGCGTGTCTTTCTAGGCCTGACATGACACGAAAACTAAACACAGACATTAGAAACCCACAGGCAAGATCAAAACCCTAATTCCTATTCAAAAATTTTGCACAAACCAAATCGAAATGCCCTTTGAGGCATTTCGACAAACATCTTAAGGTCGACTCTGATATGTGTCCAAACGGACACGAAACTCACAAAATCTGACACGACTCCAATGCAGACACTTAGGGGACCCCTAGGGCTTCCTAATCATGAAGATAAAATGAAATTTCATGAAGAAATGAGAAATTTACCTATTGTTGAACTTTTAAGAAAAACCCTCAATCAATAGCTCTTCTCTTGATGTCCCAATCCACTCAAATCACATCAAACTGAGATAGAACCTTAATGATAGCATGAATAGGTGTATTATAACCTAATGGAAGAGATTAGAATGAAAAAGAAAGAGGAATGGAATTCTAGGAATTAAAATACAATGGAAACTAACCTTCTTTAACTTTGAGCTTTCCTAAGAAAGAGGCAACCCTAGATTTTAGGAGAGATTATATAGTGGAGGAATCCCTAGGTTAGCTAAGGTGGCCGGCCAAGTGTAGACTAGGGCTAGGTTGCACTAGGTGGCTAGTCCTATTAGGTTAAGTCACAAAATGACTTATGAAACCACAAGCCATTTCTCAAACCAATTAAATTCCTAATTTCTCCACTCAATTTCTAATGAACTAATTACCACTAACTTAAGTCATGCTAGGTTAGACTAGAGTCACTTAACCTAACCAAGTCCATACTAACTAGGGTTAGCTTCTAGGTTAGTCTACAAGGGTCAAGACTAGTCAAAGTCAACCTAGTCCAATCAATTCCAAAATAATTCCTAAAAATTCTCAAAAATTCTAATAAATTCTAATAAATTTAAATTACCCCAAAAATGACAAAAATACCCTCACACTAGAAATATGGTAGTGACAAATCTACCCTCCTTAAAAGAATTTTGTCCTCGAAATTGAAAGGCGAAATACAACTAATGAGAAGGATAGAAAGCATACCCCACGGTCAAAAAAGATAAGGGTAGCGCTAGCGCATCTTATCCTCCCGCTCCCAGGTAGACTCTCCTGGAGAATGATGCCTCCATACGACGCACACCAAGGGTATCACCTGGTTCCTCAGAACCTTCTCCCGTCGATCCAGAATCTCCACTGACTGCTCTGGATAGCTGAGAGAAGACCCAACCTCTATCTCTGAATGATCGAGCACATGGCTAGGGTCAGCTACGTACCGTCACAACTGTGATACATGAAATACGTTGTGGACCCTCACTAGCACAGGCGACAAGTCTAGACTGTATGCAACGTCACCGACTCTCCCGCTGATAACGAAAGGGCCGATGAAGCGCGGGCTAAGATTCTCGTCTCCACCAAAACGTATCGTACCATGAGTCAGAGATATCCTCAAGAAAACCTGGTCTCCGACCTATTCACAAGCAAGGTCTCAATTAAAATATTAAACAAACATGATCAAAAATCACAAACAAAGAAACCTAAATCTTATCCTACTCTAATATGTACCTCAAACTCCAATAGCCTCCGGTGGCTATCGGCCCAGTGCCGATGTCTGTCCTGCACCACGCGAAGTCTGTCCCTGATGAGCTCCACCTTTTCGGCTGCATCAACAACCATCTCTGGCCCCAGTAAAACTCGCTCACCAACATCATCCCAGGATAAGGGTGTACGGCACCTACGCCCGTACAGAGCCTCGAAAGGTGACATCTCAATGCTGGCCTAGAAACTATTATTGTAGGCAAACTCTACCAAATAAAGATGATCCTCCCAGGAACCTCCAAAATCCAGGACGCACGTCCGCAGCATATCCTCAAGTGTCTGAATAGTCCATTCTGACTGTCCGTCCGTCTGGGGGTGGTATGCAATACTAAACTTGAGCTGAGTGCCCAAGCTGGTCTGCAAACTCCTCTAGAAATGAAAAGTAAAACGGCTATCCCGATCTGAGACGATGCTGACTGAAACTCCGTGAATTCTGACTATCTGCCGTATATACATCTCTGCCAGCCTCTCTGTAGACGTATCCACCTTGAATGGCAAGAAATGGGCCAATTTGGTCAACCTGTCAACGATGACCCAAATTGCGTCTTTTCCTCCTGGAGTACGCGGCAATCCTAAAACAAAGTCCATCATGATATGCTCCTATTTTCACTCGGGAATGGGCAGCGGCTGCAACAATCCACCGGGCCTCTGTCTCTCTGCCTTGACCTGCTGACAGACCAAACACCTAGCCACGAAGCGAGCCACCTCCCGCTTCATCCCTGACCACCAAACATGCTTCCGCAGATCTCGGTACATCTTGTTGGCACCCGGGTGTATAGAGTACTGAGATCTGTGGGCCTCCTGCATAACCTGCTCTCTGAGATCTCAGTTGGGCACACATAATCTGGAACCGTGCCTCAAGGCACCATCCTCTGCAAGGGAAAACTCGCCCTCCAACAATCCTGCTCGAACCTGCTCTTGGAGACACCGTAGAACAACGTCCTCAAACTGTGCCGACTTGATCCTCTCCACCAAGTCGGACTGAATCTGTATTCCCCATAACTGCATCTGTACTCCGGACACGATCACCTCAATCCCAAGGCTCTCCAAGTCTGCAAGCAAATACCGATCCATGGTCAAACACATGGCTGTCAGATACCTACTCAAGGCATCGGCAACCACGTTGGCCTTCCCTGGATGATACTGAAGTAGGATGTCAAAATCCTTCATCAACTCTAGCCATCTGTGCTGTCTCATGTTCAACTCCTTCTGAGTGAACACATACTTTAAGCTCTTGTGATCTGTGAAGATCTTCACCCTCTCACTATACAGATAATGCTTCCACAGCTTCAGAGCAAAAATTACTGATGCTAGCTCCAGGTCGTGGGTAGGGTAGTTCTTCTCATGGGGACGTAATTGCCTGGAAGCATAGGCAATCACCTTCCCATGCTGCTGCAAGACACAACCCATCCCCTTTCCTGAAGCATCACTATAAATAGTGAAACCACCTGATCCTGAAGGCAATGTCATAATCGGAGCTGTCGTCAGCCGCTTCTTCAACTCATCAAAAGCTGCCTGACACTCCTCTGACCAAACATACTCAGTATCCTTCCAGGTCAACCGAGTCAACGGCTATGCAACCCGGGAGAAATCCTGCACGAATCTCCGATAATATCCTGCCAGCCCCAAGAAACTCCTGATCTCTGCAACTGAAGTCGGCGTTGCCCATGCCTCAACTGCTACAATCTTCTTGGGGTCAACTGAGATACCATCTCCAGTCACCACATGCCCCAAGAAGTCCATCCGATCCAAGAAGAACTCACACTTGGAGAGCTTCCCGTAAAGCTGCTCCTTCCTGAGAATCTCCAGTACTATCCTCAAATGCTCCTCTTGCTCCTCCTCAGTCTTGGAATATATCAAGATATCGTCAATGAACACTACCACAAACTGATCCAGATACTGGTGGAACACCTTGTTCATAAGGTTCATAAATACTGCTGGTGCATTGGTTAGCCCAAACGGCATAACCAAAAACTCAAACTGCCCGTACCGCATCCTGAAAGCGGTCTTGGGTATATCCTCCCTCTTTACCTTCACCTGGTGATATCCCGACCTCAGATCAATCTTGGAAAATACCCGAGCTCCGTTCAACTGGTCAAAAAGATCGTCGATCCGCGGTAGTGGGTATTTGTTCTTGATCGTGAGGTTGTTGAGTACCCTATAGTCAATACACATGCGTACTGACCCATCCTTCTTCGACACGAACAATACTGGTGCACCCCATGGAGAAGAACTCGAGCGGATGAAGCCCTTGTCCTGTAGCTCATCCACTTGCTTCTTCAGCTCCACCAGCTCGCTGTTGTTCACCCGATAGACATGCTGAGAGATGGGTTCCGCTCCTGGAACCAAGTCTATCGAGAACTCTATGTCTCTGTCTGTTTGCAATCCCAGCAACTCCTCCGGGAAAACATCCATATAATCTGCTATCAAGGGGTACGGAATCGTCTGCTCCTCGACCGAGACTCCACAGAAGACTCCGCTGCTCTGTTCTGCCTGACGTCTGGAATACTCGAACTCTGGCTCCTCCGGTGCTCTGAAGAGAACTCTACCCCCTCTGCAATCAATGCTGGCGTGGTGTCTGCTCAACCAATCCATGCCTAGTACTATATCGTAGTTCGGCAATGGCATTACGAGCAGGTTCACCTCCAACTCACGGCCTCCTAAAACTACTCTCCGACCCTTACAAACATCACTCACGAGGATAATGCCACTCCCGGTCGTGATCTTGTAAGTCCTAGGTAAAGATTCAGCTATGATACCGTGTCTAATCGTAAAAGATACTGATGTGAAGCTATGCGAAGCACCGGAATCGAATAATGCAAATACTGGACTGGAGTCGAGTAGAATCGAACCTGCAATCAGCTCTCCTATCACCTCTGTATCTTCAGCTGCCATGGCGAAAGCTCGCCCCTGCTGGCCTTCCCTGGCCTGCTGCTGGTGCTAGACAAATCTCTGCTACTACGTCGACAGGACTAGTCCCCTCTGCTGGCCTGCTGGAGCGCTGACTGCTGCTCCCTGGGCTGCTCGTCCCATGCGGCAGTTCCTCATCTGGTGGTCTGCTGAGCCACACACCAGGCACTGGCCCAGCCACTTCCGGCACTCATTGAAGATGTGCCCAGGCTTCTTGCAGTAGGCACAAGTACCACCCTGTCTCTGACCCTGCTGGTGCTGCCTCGGCTGCTGCTGCTGATGGACTGGCCTCTGTTGAATCAGCTGCGGCTGAAACTGCCTCAGCTGCTAGTACTGAAAATGGGGCCTCTTGGCCTGGCCCTCGCTGATGTTGCCTCCAACTGGGTCTCGCCCCCTCTTGAGCCTAAGCTCAAGATCATCCTCTGCCAACAAGGCTCCCGTCAAGATCTCCTCGAACGTGGCATCCCGGTTGCCCTTGGTCAAGGACTTGACCTCCTTGACTAGACCCTTTCGGAACCTCTGGGCCTTCGCCGTCTCGTTCAAGCCCTCTACAAACCTGTCGAGGCGGCCGAACTCCCCGGCGTACTCCTCCACTGAGAGACTCCCCTGGACCAGGCTCTCGAACTGCGACTCCAAGGCTCTGAGTGTTGAATCTGGGAAGAACTTCTTCTTGAAGAAGCCCTTGAACTGCTCCCAAGTCTGCCCAGCTACCCCCATCCTGGGGTCTGACTGATACCAAGTGCGAGCAAGATCTCGCATCCGGCTAGCTGCGGCCTCGATCTGAAGATCTGCTGGAATCCTGGCCAAGCGAAAGATCTCCTCTATATGCTCGATCCACTCATCGGCATATAGGATCCCCTCTGTCCCCAGAAAGTCTCTGGGGCTCATCTTCTGAAACTGCTCGATCCCCGGTGTCCTCGGCTTCTGAACCACCGGTCGAGCTGCGACCGTCGTAAGGGCCAGCTCCATGCCTCTGTCCTGTCGAGCCTGCTGTCGGTCCATGAACTGCTGGAAATAAGCTAACATCTGAGCTGCATCCACGTATCCTGTAGGCGGTGGCTGCTGAAAAGGATCCTCTAGAATGACCGGGTCCTGCCTCCGAGTCGGTGGATGCATACCCCCTGCTGCGGCTGCCGAGGTCTCAATACGAGTAGAGGTGGCAGGAGCTGCAGTCCCCTGGCCTCGCTGTACTGGCTGAGAGGTAGCAGTCCCCTCTATAGCATCCTCATGAATGGCACGCTGCGATCGAGTCTCTACCATCTTGAAGATAGACAAACAAGAGTATCAATTTTTTGAGAAAGAAACGAAATAACAAAGGCGGACAGTTAAAAATTCAAAGGATCAGCTGACAATAAGGATTTAGATGGCAATAAAAGAATTTTTCCTAAAGTGATTGAGTACCTTAAAATTAATGTCCTATATCCTACTGCAGGCTGTAGTGATACTCTAATTCGAATACCACTACACTTCTAGTCTAGACCTGCATGGGCCACCACTAAAAACGTGTCACGACCCGTACCCTAGAGTAAGGGCACGAGACGTGGGTACGTCCAGCCTACGCTGCAGTGTCGGTGGTAGAACGCTGTCCTAGGTCAACAATCATCTAGCAATATATCTCTAAACAGTTTATACTCTCCGAATGGGGGTGACATAGCAGTAAAACTCAATCGCAACTAAGGAAGAGATAGTACGATATGAAATAGAACTCAAGGAAATAAATAGATGAAAAGTAGTCTAAGATAATCCCAGCAATATCCAGAAGCACATGGTCTCAGATACAGAATGAAAGAATATATACAACTCTGAACTCCAAATAAAGTCTAGCTAAAATATGCCTCAAGACTACATAAAAGAAGATAAGCCTAACTAATCTAGTCTAGGCAATCGTTGTGATATCTTCAGCTAGAGCTGGGTCCTCCTAAGGGTCCAGCTCGCAGGTGTCATCTAAGGCTGCCCCGTAGTAAGTATCCAGACCAGCCTCCTCCTCGTCCTCTGTAATATTTTCAACAGGTCCAGTCAGGACAGGAGCGAGCACAGTACATCTCAACAGTTCATAGCAGGTTAGAAGATATAATCATGCAGTAAAGTAAGATACAAGTACTGAAAGAAGTGCAGTATGTAAACAGAGAAAGAAAGCTGTAATAGAAATATCTACTATAAATAGAGAGCTAACATGTGGCTAGTGAGTCAGAGTACAATATAGACATGTAAATGGCACAGGAGATTCTGATGCTACACTATGGAAGAGATTCTGATACTACACTACTTGGATAGTATTCACATGTCTACTTCTACTCCCCCGTACCCCCAATCAGTACACAAGGATCCAAACAGGTTATGTTATGATTCTATGTAATAGCCCCCGAAGGGTGGTAAGCCCCCGAAGGGTGGTACATAGTAGTCCCAAGAATGGAAATTCTAGGATATTCTAGGATACCCAGTAAATAGGATAAGAGATTATAGGAGACTCTGTGATCATAAGGGTATATGTCACAAGTGATCAAAGAACCTGTGAAGCATTGTGATACGTCATGTAAGTGAAGCGCACAGAACATGTAGTACCCGATGCTCCCTAAGGATAACATCTCAAGAAGGAATCCGCATAGTACCAATCCGTGTGACCAACGTGACAGTACAAGTTAAGTAATTTAATGCAGAAAATAATTCTAAGCAGGATATTAAATGATCAGAGAATGTACTCGCCTGGTATCTGCGTGTCCAATATGAAAGTACTGTCCAGGAGTGGTGTCTGGCTCCTAATCAGAACAGCACAAGTCACAACAAGTCCAAAATGGTACAATGAAGTCCTACTATGCATTCTACATGAGTCTAGGTCAAACTAGGTCAAAGTCAACTCTTGGTCAACCCTGGTCAACCAAGAAGTCAAACCTAGGTCAACTGTGGTCAAACTAGGTCTAACAAATCTAACTAGGCTTAGCCAAGACTAAACAGCCTAACTAAGCCCCCACTAGTCTAATAGACACACCATAGGCCAATACCACATATAAAATATGTACCACTACCACATATGAAAGTATATGTATATCCTTATATACATATAGATATGTACCTAGCACATGAGCTATCACACAACACATAGGCTAGTATATCCATTACCCACATAACATATATAATTGCACACACACATATAGGTTAGGAATTATCTATATATATTTATACATATATATAGGGTGCATATAATTGTGTGTGTTATGAGTGAAAACATGTGTGTGATGGGTAGAGAATGTGTGTGTATACATTTAACCTTAATATCAGGAATTTAACAGTGTTCAGGGAGATTAAGTGACAGGGTGTGTTAGGATGTAGGTTTATGTGTGTGAGTGACAATGTATGACAGGGAATAGCAATGTGTGCAGGAAAATAGGTGTGGGTGTTAGCAGTAAGTGATAGGCTCAGATTTTAGCAATAGGAAAAATCAGTTTTAGAAGCCCATGTTCTCAGTTTTTTGAAACAGGAAATGAATTCATGAATCCCAGATTTTCCTAATATCATACAACTCAGTTTTAAGGAAGATTCATACTGAAACTTCCTGGCAACAGGAACTCAGAATTGAGTTCAAATCATCAGCAGTGAAACTCAGTTTTAAGTATCTAAGTATCCATTTAAAACAGTCCAATCATTCTCAGATTTCATCATCATCCCATCAGTCAATTACTAGTGAAGTTATCAGGTAAAGGAAAAAGAAATCAACAATAAACCTACACAATCTCAGATATCTAACATGACAGGAATGTAGGCATTGTGTACATGTGACTGTACAACTGAAATGGGAACCAATACTCAGGAATAGGGCCATAGTGAATTGTTCTCAGGTTTTCATCAATTAGTTAAATACCAATGTAGTTCTCAGATTTTCATGGTCAGCTCATCTCAGGTTTTCTATAAACATAGGAATAGAAAATCGATACATGTGACCATGTTCAATATTTGTGCATATATACTTCTACATTTTCAAATCCTACACCAATAAAAATTAGTTCAACTGGGAATCTCAAGATTCAGCTAAACACAGGGATACCAATTCCTGTGTGTGGCAGGAATGCACTCACAGGTTATCATCCAACAGGAAACCACTAAGTGAAGTCTCAGGTTTTTGTTCTCCCAATTAATCAAATGAATCCTTTACTCCCTAACCAGGATATTGAAGAGTAATAAGTATGCAAAACATATACATGCTATAATCATCTAACTAAAACGAACAAGAAAAATATCAGTGAGCAAATCACTGATACTTGACCATTCAAACAGTATCAGTCCAGTTGCTCAGACATTCGAAAACCCTAAAACCACATAAAACTGACTTAATCATGAAACTAATATTTAATCAGAGATAATCAACACATATTGGATCTATCTAATCAAATTAAACAGGATTTAAAGCATTTAAAACAATTACACAGGAACACATATATAGGAACACTGAAAACCTACAGTGTACGACACGTGCACAGTCGATTTCTCCCTCGACACGACACGGGGACACATGGGACTTGACACACGGGATGTCAGTCATGGCCCCATGCCACGTATCAAGTTTCGTGTCAAAACACTACGTGTCGGGTCAGCTACAGCCCCCGAGTAGCAGGGAAGGACTGTAGCGCGCGCGCACGTGTGTGCACCGCGTGTCCGCGTGTCTCCCTAGGCCTGATACGACACGAAAACTAAACACAGACACTAGAAACCCACAGGCAAGATCAAAACCCTAATTTATATTCAAAAAGTTTGCACAAACCAAATCGAAATGCCCTTTGAGGCATTTCGACAAACACCTTAAGGCCGACTCTGATACGTGTCCAAACGGACACGAAACTCACAAAATCCGACACGACTCCAATGCAGACACTTAGGGGACCCCTAGGGCTTCCTAATCATGAAGACAAAACAAAATTTCATGGAGAAATAAGAAAGTTACCTATTGTTGAACTTTCAAGAAAAATCTCCAATCAATAGCTCTTCTCTTGATGTCCCAATCCACTCAAATCACATCAAACTGAGATAGAACCTTAATGACAGCAAGAATAGGTGTATTATAACCTAATGGAAGAGATTAGAATGAAAAAGGAAGAGGAATGGAATTCTAGGAGTTAAAATACAATGGAAACTAACCTTCTTGAACTTTGAACTTTCCTAAGAAAGAGGCAACCCTAGATTTTAGGAGAGATTATATAGTAGGGGAATCCCTAGGTTAGCTAAGGTGGCCGGCCAAGTGTAGACTAGGGCTAGGTTGCACTAGGTGGCTAGTCCTATTAGGTTAAGTCACAAAATGACTTATGAAACCACAAGCCATTTCTCAAACCAATTAAATTCCTAATTTCTCCACTCAATTTCTAATGAACTAATTACCACTAACTTAAGTCATGCTAGGTTAGACTAGAGTCACTTAACCTAACCAAGTCCATACTAACTAGGGTTAGCTTATAGGTTAGTCTACAAGGGTCAAGACTAGTCAAAGTCAACCTAGTCCAATCAATTCCAAAATAATTCCTAAAAATTCCCAAAAATTCTAATAAATCCTAATAAATTTAAATTATCCCAAAAATGACAAAAATACCCTCACACTAGAAATATGGTAGTGACAAATGCCTATACCTAGACCTGAAAGCTGTCTTCAGGATGTCCTGCTCTCTGACTCTGATCTGATGATATCCTGAGCGTAAGTCGATCTTCGAGAATACTGCTGCCCCTTTGAGCTGATCAAACAAGTCATCTATCTTCGAAAGAGGGTATATGTTCTTGATTGTCACTGAGTTCAAGGTACGATAATCAACACATAACATGGACGTACCATCCTTCTTTTTTACAAGAAGCATCGGGGCTCCCCAAGGCGATCCACTAGCACGAATAAATCCCTTGGTTCGAAGTTCTTCAATCATCTTGTACAATATCTCCAATTCTGACGGCGCCATCCTGTAGACTCTCTCTGATACTGGGGCTGTCCCAGGAATCAAGTCGATGGTGAACTCGATCTTCCGCTCCGGCGACATACCTGGAAGCTCTTCTGGAAATACATCTAGAAACTCTTCGACTATCCGAGGCAACTGCACTGCTGCTACTGCCATCTGCAACACTGGAGGAGAAGGCTCAACTGCGCCTCGGGAAAAGGAAAACTCCGGCTCGCCTGGAATGCTAAAAACAACCCTACCAATATGGCAGTCTATTCTAGCATACTGGTTCCTCAACCAATCCATCCCTAAGACCACATCATAATCGGCCATCGGGAATTCTATCAATCTAGCAGGAAATTCCTTACCGCTAACTACGATCCGACACGAGGAAAACACTCTATCGACTCCCACAAGTCCGTTACCAATAAGTATATTGAGCCTTACTGATAATGACTCGGGCTCCAATCCGATCCGTATCGTGAATCGTGCAGACATAAAAGAATACGATGCACCAGAATCAAATAAAGCTGAAGCTGAAAAGGAGTTGACGAGAATAGTACCTGCCACTACCTCTCATGGTGCCAATCCTTCCTCTGCGATCATCACCATAGCCTGACCATGCCCTCGGGGTGCTGGTCCCCTCTGCTGAAATCCTCGCTGCCTATTCTGACTCAAGGCTTGGGCTTGAATATGCTGCTGGGGGTGTTGTTGCTGGAACACCTGGGACTGAGGCGGCAAGGGCCTCGGCAATGGATACTGCTGCTGCTAGAACGGAGCTGGTCCTCTCACCGAAGAGCTAGAAAGGTTGGACGATGATGAACCACCCCTATTCGGGCAGGATCTAACCCTATAGTCTGCTGCTCCACAAGCCAGACACAATCCCTGTGCCCTGCGGCACTCTGCCACTACATGGCCTGGCTTCCCACAATGAGAATATCCCACTGCGGAAGACTGCTTCTGCTTCTGCTGCTATTGAGGGTACGTCGGGGTTGAATGCTGAACCGACGTCACTGAGGCCGCCTGCCTCGGAGCTCCAATGGTCAAAGCCCTGGCTGTCGGGGCTGGAGCTGAAGACTGATTCATCTGGCTGTGGGATCTCTTCCGACCTCCGGTCCTATCCACAATCCTCTGGGAGGTATAATCATGCCTTCTAGCTGCTCTCAAGACTGCATCAAAAGTCTGATGCTCAAACTGCTCAACTGCCAACAAAATCTTTAGGTGAAGCCCTTGCTGAAATTGCTGGACTCTATCATACTCGGTTGCCACCAAGGTGGGAACAAACCGACTGAGCCTCAAAAACTCGGCCGCATATCCGTCGACCGTTCCGCCCATCTATTTCATATTGGTGAATCTCGTCTGTAGATCGTACCGAGCTACAGCATCAAAATACTTGGTCTGGAATCTCTCTCTAAATACTGCCCAAGCAATGGGTGCTGCTAACCCAACGGCCTGAGCCGCCCACCAGCTGCGGACAAGATCTAATAACTGCAGGCACACCACGGCTACCTTCTCGTTCTCTGGGGTCCTGGCCGCTTCTAGAATCACCTCTGTGTCCTGAAGCCAAGCATCTGCAATGATATCATCTTCAATGCCGTCGAAGAAGGGAGGGTTCAAGCGCTTGAAGCTGTTGGCCGCACTGTTACCCTGATGATCGCCCCTGGTCGAAGCATCCGTCACTGCCTAGTGCAAGGCATCGCCTCGACGATCTTGGGAAGCTATCAAGGTCCTGAAGAGACCTACCAAAGTGCCATCATCAGGCTCGGCAGGCTGAACTGGCTGGACTGGTGGCTCCCCGCCTGAAGGCACGACTCTGGAGGCTACTCCGGAATGCTGGGCTTGATCTCCTGGTTACGGCTGGTCCACGGGAAGTGCTCCGCCTTGCTGACCGGCAGGTCCAGAAACAATGCCGCTGAAGAAGACGATATGGGGAACAATAAGGAAGGTCCAGGATAGATCAACGATACAAGCATATGATCAGGACAAAAATCCAAGGATTCAGAAGATACGAGCAGAGATCAAGGGCGAATACTGATTGAGACATCTATTCGGTAAACCCTCACATATCTTGATTTACAAGACCTGCATGGGCCACCACTTAAACTATGTCATGCCCTAGAACCAGAATACTGGAGAGCGGGGGCAGACATAGCCAGCTACGTATATGAAATAGAATCCATCTCGCTATACGATCATGGCTGTCTAGATACATGAGGGTTTACTACAAGCCAACAGTCTCTTAAGGTCATGAACAAGCCTAGTGTCTCAATCATAAGCAAGTAAGTAAAGGTCACAAGATGTATGATCATTAAATATACAATAATAAGGCGTCCCAAATATTACATATTCAGCTGATCATGAAGCTAGTCGTACAAAATGTTAGGACTAGCAAGAGTTTAGTCATACATGATCAACCCTAGGATCTGTCAATCATGTTACAGCCCGTAGGCAGACAGTAAGTAAGTACAATCGAGCTAAACAGGTGCTCGTCGGCTAAACGCCTCAAAAGAATATTTTTACAATAAAGTGGGAGGTCAAAAATAAACCTACTCATTGCCATGGTTACGTCTAGTCGCCACCATCGGGCTGAAAAGTTGGTAGATCCTCTGGGGTTGCTCCGAAATCTGGCCATACAAAACCAGCTGGATCAGACCCAGAAAGAGCAAGTACTACAAAGGAAACTTCACTTAGGAACTAAAACCAACAATTAGCACAGAAGATAATAATATATAGTAAAACTGGAGAAATATAACATCACGAGGATATACGGTAAGATAACCATGGGACCATTCAGATAACCAGGTTACAATCCTTAAACCAAACAAGGACCGGGATTGTAACCCTTCGTCTGAACCGAACTTGGTTTCTCCCATTTATCAGCAAGATAATATAAGAAAATTAGAACATGTAACGATCTATACAGGATCAAGACTAGACTGATTATTCCTCATTCAACAATCACGACCAAGCAATAAGTACGGCTTGATACTTTAACTAACTAGGGTTATCACAAGCCTAGTTACTAGCAAGATGCAGTGAGATTATTCCACAGCCACAAGCCCTGCAGACCATCCAGGTTAACCAGGTCAAAATTAGGGGTTGAATTCAGGTAGGTACATCGTCCAGGAAATGCATATACCCTTAGGTAGCTTGAAGGGTGCAACACATGACAGTGTACTGGAAATGTGCCCTACTCGACGGCAGACTATAGAACCCAAGCGCGCCCAGGTAACGGGATTGCCTGTAGTTGGGAGATCTCTTTATGACTAATATATTAATCTAGTTATTAGCCTTAGTCCATTTCAGTAGGTACTCCTGACCGTGGTACTCAGGAGTCCCCTCCTAGACATGATGCAAGACAGGAAAAGATTATTTGTACAAGTACAATCGTCCACGGTGTCCAGGTTACTTATACAGGTCATGTCATGTCAGGTAACCGTCGCAATAGCTTATCAAGGTGTATCATGTCAGGTTATCATGTCAAGTGTACTGGTCAGGAGTACGCCACGACGGGCCACTATCAGGTCATGTCATGCTTACTTGTCAGGAGTGCATCACGATGGGTCACTATCGTGTTCAGGTACATATGCAGGGCATCATAGTGCAAGCATTAAGTCAGGAGATCCAAGCTATGCTGAGGTTATAAGACACAAGTTATCAGTAAAGATCAAATAATAATAGAGAAATAATAATAATAATAATAATAATAATTAAATAGCAGGGCAAGGCACATGAAGGAGCCCTACGGCTCAGGATTACTAGAACTCATACGGCCAATAAGGAGAGCGCATACAACTTGGTAAGGACAGGGGCATGTGGCTAGAAGGGCAAGGGCGCATGCGGCTAGGGAGGCAAGGGCGCATACTGTCCCAAGAAGTTGGGTCTCATACGGCCAACAGAAGAGTGGGCTTCATGCGGCTGACTGGAAGCAAGTCTATACGGTTAAAGAGGACGACGGCATATGCGGCTGACCGGAGAGTAGTTCCATGCGGCTACGGGAGAGCAATGCCTATGCGACTCAGAAGTCATGAAGCCATATGCGGCCAGGAATAATACTCAGTCTATGCGGTCAAGAGAAAAGCGGCTCTATGCGGTTGGGAGCTAAATACCCATGCGGCTGAGGACGACTGGGGTTCATGCGGCCAGAGAATTTCATACGTGCACAGTTCGGAGGAGTTCAGGCATATGCGGCCAGGGAAGATTGGTGCATATGCGGCCAGACTACCATGCGGCTGGGGGAACACTTGTCGTATGAAATGTTCATGCGGTCAAGTCTAAGCACAGTTCATCTTCTCCAAAATTTTGAGAACAAAAATACCATGAGAGCCAAGTTCTCAAGCTCCATAACTCCATCATCCGGAGCCCAAATTCGAACTTCCATAGGTCAAAATGGGGCAGAACAAAATTCTCTACAACATAGAACCATCAAACTTAGAAATAACAAGATTAAGTAGATCAAAACTCAAGAAATTCTGAAAATAAAATAGACTTAGATCTACAAGAATCAGGCCATGGAAGGTAAAAATGCCAAGTACTAAAGTAAGTTAAAATGTTGTAAGGAAGAGAATGAAGCAATAAAATTGGAGTTCCTCCATGAAGTAAGTTGCACTTGCCTAGACCCCTCTCTCTATCTGGTAGGTGAAGAAGTTAATGGAGGAAAGAAAAAGAGTAATGAAGAGAGAGAAGGAAGAATGGGTAATAAATACTAAAGGTGGTGGTAGGTAGGGGTTCACCCTTGGTTCATAACGAACCAAGGCAAAACTAAGCCAAGCCGAACCAACCCATAAAATAAACCAAGCCAAGAAGGAAGCTAAGAAAGGAATCATGCAATACAAGATAAAATACGTACACGTATTCCAAAAATACGTAATACGAACTACAGACATTACATTAACCGCTAATAGTATTGCATGCTTAGTTTGACTTAGCGGTTAATAGAGGTTATATGTGTTGTGGATACAACATAGTAGGCATGGGGCGGGGAGGACATATCCTTAGCGTATGGGCCACTTTACATATTTTCCTTGTGACCATACGCTCCACCGGAGATGCGGGTTGACGACCCCTTATTTACTGTTGGCCACTGACGTTCGTAGAACGGTTATGCCTGATTGGGCCTCTGGTGCCCCAAGGAGGGACCATGTCGATCCCATTTTAGCCAGGGCCCATGCGTTGGAGGGTATTCTTAAAACTGCATTCACTTAGATTGGTTAGGCAACCTTATCCGATAGGTATGAGTACTCTTAGTTTGGGTAGTTGTATCTGACCATGGCTTGGAACAATAATTTGTCACAGATTACTTTGCCACATCTTGTCCTTGTTTGGTTGTATGTGTGGATTACTACTCCGGTGAGAAGGTATTGAACCTTGTTGTGGTCCGGATACCATATTAGATTCATGGCTTAGAAAGATACTTCATCGTGGGTTAGTGTGCCATCTTATGTCCTTGTTTGGTTGGGAGGATGGTACGCTAATTCAATGGTGTATATTGGACCATGTTATAATCCAATTGACTTAATTATTGAGTAGTTTATATTCAGTTTGTATTGCATGATATTGTGTATCTTGTTCCGTCCCTCTGAGGACCTGGTTATCTCTCAAGGTATGTGCTATTGTCATTCACAGGTATTCGAGCCGTGGCCGTTATCATCTCTATTTCTTCGAGGATGATTGCACTTGGATCGTCTTCGCTTCGCTCGCCAAACTCATTTCAGTTTTTCATGTATTTTTTCCTTACTTGTTGGTAGTGGATTTGTCTCCGCCCAAAATATTGTACAAAAATATTTTATAGTTGATTATATGATATCATTATTTCTATTATATTTCTGTGGATTGGATTAGTTGTCATGGTTACTGCATTTACAGCTTATGTATATATACGAGGTTTCCATATATTGGAGTATACTTCGTATGTATACAGTTGGTATGTCCACGTACTTAGTCTTAAGTATTTCAGGACTCGGGCGTGTTTGCCATTGATTGTAAAAGTACAAAACAATTTTATAGGAGGACTGAACTTAGACTCACAATACAAACTCGCTCGTACAAAGAAAGCCTAGGAATGAAAACCTAGGTACAGCAATCTAAGTACGATTGTTTATTTTTGATTCTGGGGGTGACGATAGAGGCTCGAAAAAGCGACGGCAGCTCTGCCTTACTCCTTGGACGATCGGACGTAGCCTTGGCTCTGATGAAGAAATGCTCTTGGACGTGTGGGGAGACTCCTTTGCACTCTCTTTCGTCCTCTCTCTCTGTCTCTGTCCGTTCTCTTTTTTGCAAGGGAATGGCACCTTACTATTTATAGGAGTGGGGTGTGATCATTAGGGTTTGCAATGATTGTCCCTTAAAAAGTCGGCGGCCAATAATCTGGACCATTAATCTTGATTGCAACGAATCTGGGCAATTAATGTGGACTGCACCAAATCCTATGGGCAATTAATGTTGATTGCCATAAATTTTTATAATTTGTGATGATAGGCTCGGATCTCCTGCCACGTGTTCGATTTGTCTGATCCGATTTGATTTGGGTAATTATGATGATTGTAACAAATCTGGGTTTGTTATGATTTGCTAGCAGCCATAATTCTGAGAGGGATAAGAACGCCACGTGTCTCAACTGTTGCGAGGGCTGCCACGTGTCTCTCTGTCGTGTGCGGTCTCTAAGTGAACCGCATATGGGTGGCCCCCACAATCCTAGCCGCATGAAGGTAGTAGCCGCATGAGGGTGGCAGCCTCATGAAGAAGACAGCCGCATGAAGGTGGCAGCCGCATAAAGGAAGCAGCCGCATGAAGGAGGCAGCCTCGTGAAGGAGGCAGCCGCATGAAGGTGGCAGCCACATGAAGGAAGTAGCCGCATGAAGGAGGCAGACGCATGAAGATGGCAGCCGCATGAAGGAAGCAACCACATAAAGGTAGCAGCCGTATGAAGATGGCAGCCGCATGAAGGAAGCAACCGCATGAAGGTGGCAGCCGCATGAAAGAGGCAGCCGCATAGGGGTGCTTGGGACTCGACGGATCCTGTCAGTTTGTAAAAGATTTTCTTCTTTTCCCAAGGAGCACGCCATCATTATTTCAGCTTTATGTCAGAGCTGTCATTCATTGTGTCAGAGCTATCATTCATTGTGTCAGAGCTGTCATCAGAGCAATTAATTGGGAGGCTGCTTTATGGCCAGCTGTAGAAGCGGACAGCGTATGGCCACGTGTCTTCGCTTGAGCCTTATGGAGCTGTTGGGGAGTTCCGAGCCGCATAAAGTTCTGAAGGATTCCCGAGCCGCATGCGGCTCCTTATGTTTGGAGCCGCATGGGCTTTTCTTGTCATTTTCCATGCTTCTACAGGACGTTGCAGACTCAACTTACAATAGCCTAGACTCAATAAAAAGTAAAATACAAACTCAGAGAACAAGTAAACAGCAGCATGTCATAGCAATTGTCGATGATGTTCGTCTTGAGCTGATGTGTGGTTATTGTCTATTTTGGAGCTTGATGTGTCAAGTTGGATCATAACAGATATCGTTTGACTACGATCCAGTTTGGGTCAACACATTATCTAACTAAACACATATTCAGTATTTTAAAAACATGTCTATAACAAAAAAAGTTAATTAAAATATTTTAATATGATTTAAATTTTTATCTAATTTTTTATACAAAAAATTTACTGTAGGGGTCCAAACTTTAAAGAAACTGGACAGACAGTAACACTTTTTGAGAAATTTTAAGAAGAGATCATTTCCGTCAGACCGTCTGGCAGAAATTGCGCGTGGGGCGAGGGGCGGGGGGGAAGGCATAGGGGGGCGAGGGGTCACAGGGGGCTGGCGCAATGTGATGTTGGGCTAGGGTTTGGGGGTGATGATTTGGTACATAGTGTGCTGTGTAGGGGAGTTGGGTTAGGGCTTGGGCCAGCAGGGTGTGTTGGTATGTGTGGTGTGTAAATTTTTAGAAAAGTGTGGTGTGTAGGTTTATAGAAAAGTGTGGTATGTCGGTGTGTGTGTGTGGAGAGAGTGTATGTCTAGTAGTGAGGTGAGAAGGATCTAGGGAGCATCCAATGTTTGAGGGGATTATATATAGAGTTGGGAACTCCATTCTAGTATGAAGTAGAGAAGAGGAAAAAGGAGATAATCGAGCGGAAGCAGGAAGAAAGCACAGAAGGAAGAAGAAAGAAGAAGAACAAATACAACATGTTCAATTTTGATTTTTTTTTTTTGCGTGTTTATTATCTTAGAATTTTACTTTGCTAACAGATGGATCATCAAAGCGATGGACATATTCCAGACGAACCCACCACTGACCTGATTATCCAGCAGCGTGAGTCGCATATCTCAAAGTTGATATTTTCTGGGAAGGTACGCTAAATTTAAATTAAAATGTTATTATAATTGTATATTTTTTCATGTATGTTGTAATAATGAAATATATATATATATATATATATATATATATATATATATATATATATATATATATATATATATATATATATATATATACGATTATAGTGTGCTATACGAATGCGAGAGCATGGTACATATTGTTATGAACACAACTTTGGATGTTGAAATTTGACCAGTGAACAAGAGGCTATGGTGGTCATATTTGAATTTAAGTACATTGACGAGATAAGTTTTCTATGTCGTGATAGAGATTTGATTTTCAGCCTAGTGGAGCGTTGGGGGCCTGAACAAAATACATTCCAGCTACCAGTTGGAAAAATGACTATTAGTCTAGTTGATGTAGCAACTATTGTAGGATTACCTATTACCGGTGAACCTATAATATTTGATGAGTCATTTTCTGTTGACACTGTAATTATGGAGTACCTAGGTACGGAGCCACCCCAATTAAAAAGGTAAAAGTTTAGTCACATTTTCTTGGCTCCGTCGTAATTTCATACACCTAGATTGTATTGATGATGAAGAGATCTCCGTTGATGAGAATCGGGTTTGTATAAAAGATAATTTTATTATTTTTATCATATCGTACATAATATTAATTTAACACCTATTAAATTTTTATTATATGTGTGTGTGTGTGTGCGTGCGCGCGCGCAAATGACCTCTAGCCTAGTGGTTAAGAGAGATGTACGCGGCCCGAGTAGTCAGGAGATCGATTCCCGGTGGGAACGTTTGCCAAAATTACCTTTATATATATATATATATATATATATATATATATATATATATATATATATATATATATATATATATATATATATATATTGGAAGAAGGTAAATATATTAATGGAAAATGAGAATCTTAATTACAATCAGGCCATCACTTTCAGTTGCCCGTATTCAACAACTTGCTTACATCTGCTTCAATATTGTGAGAAATGCCAATGATGGAAGTGAAGCTCCCTTCAAATATTCGCCTATTGCGCTCCCGCCACACATGCTACACTGAAGTTGCTAATCAAATTCGAGCCTCTGGGTACAAAATCTGCCCTCTTTTTTTATTTATCTGAATGTTATCCACAATCTCCTGTAAGCTCCAATCGGAGAATGGTAAAATGTTGAGTTTGGCCCTTTGTTCCTTCCACAACACCCGAGTCTCCCTGCACCCGAAGAATAGATTCTCTATGGTCTCATACTATGGCGACACATAATGCATTTGACATCAGCTATTTTCACCCCAAATCTAACAAGCTTGTCCAGAGTAAGTAAGCGACCCATCAGCAGTTTGTACATGCATAATTGCATTTTGACCGCTACCTTCTTCGTCCAAATGAATTCGAACTTATCGATTTTTGGATACTTCTCCCGAGCAAGCTCGTAGACCAGTCTTGTATTGAACTCCCTGGAGCCATTATGTTCCCAAACCCAGTGATCAACAGTGGCGTTTGGGTCCATAGCACTCCTCTTGATGTCTGCTGCATAGCGTCTAGTAAAGGCATTAAGTTCTGGCTTCCAGCCATAGAACCGCATTGCCTTCACGCGCACGCGCCAGCGCATTCTTCCCACACTGGTCCCATAGGCTCGAGTGGTCTATCCACAGATCAAACCAGATACTAGATGTAGAGCCATCTCTGAACACCCGCGAGATCGCCATCTTAACTTTACTCATGTAGTTAAGTACATGTTTGAAGGCCACAGAGACGTTGTTATTCCTTTTGTAGGTCCAGAAGCTACTGCCTTTCAAATACTTCGCACGCATCCATGTCGCCCATAAGGATTCCGATGTAATAAACCTCCATGTAAGCTTCATCCCTGCTACGTCCCGCAGGACACGTAGTGGCTTCAAACCCACCCCACCTTCAGTTTTTGGTCGGCACAGTACTTCACAGCCAATGGCATGTACTCCACCCCGCCGTATGAAATTGGCGCAGATTTTCTCAATTTTTTCCAATCGTAGCCGACGGAAGCATGATTGATTGTAACCAATATAATGCAACAATTGTAATAACCGCTCTGACTAGCTCTATCCGCCCACCGAATGAGAGATTCTGAGTGTGCCAACCTTTAGTTCTTCTCTGGACATACTCCACAAGGCTCCTACAATCAATGTCCTTGGAGTAGTTGGTGGACAGGGGGATACCCAAATACAGAATTGGCAAGTCTTTCCTTTCTATGCCAATAATGTTCGCACGATCTTCTTTATCCGGGCAAAATTTATTGAAGTAAACCTTACTTTTATCTCTGTTTAGATGTAGCCCTGTAAGTTTGCCAAATTTCTCCATGATCTCTGCCAGCTCTTTAAGGCCCTCCATAGCCGGAATCATAAGCGCCAATAAGTCATCAACATAAATCAAATGAGAGACATACGATTGTACCTGACGATACAGAGGCAAAATCTTCTTGTGGAACAATGCAGAGTCCATGAGACAGGTAAAGAATACCATAACGATAGTGAATAGATACGGGGAGAGTGGATCCCCTTTCCGAATACCCCTATTGCTACGAATGAAGCCATAGGGTGACCCTTCAATAATACGGAGAATGTGGCCATAGAGATGCATTCATGTACTCGAGCCTGCACCCACGTGTCACCAAAACCCATCATCCGCATAATATGACAAAGGAACTCTCGGTTAACCGTGTCATATGCCTTACGTAAGTCCAGCTTGATACATGCTTTCTTGCCTCCAATTTTATTAAAATCTTGCACCATCTCGTGGGCAATGAGATTGTTGTCAGCAATGGACCTCCCTTTAATGAAAACGGCTTGGTCAGAGAGATAAGACCCTGCATAACCTTCTTCATCTTTCTGCACATCAAGTGTGTAATAATTTTATAGATGAAATTACAACAAGCAATAGGACGGAAGTCCGCCAATGAAGTCGCTCCCTCTTTCTTTGGAATGAGCGATAGGAAGGTATGATTCATCTCCCAAAGTAATCTCCCTATAGCAAAGAATTCGCTAACCACCTCCCAGACATCTCTTTTTATAGAGTCCAAGTTCAGACTGTAAAATTTGCTTCCGAACCCATCAGGACCCGGAGACTTATTAGGATCTGCGCTTTTGACAACGGCTTCCACTTCCTCCATTATCACTGGGGCGAAGAGGAGCCTATTTCCCTCTTCAGTCACCAGTCTTTTACAAATAAGATCAGAAAATGCATCAAACTAAGTCGATGCGAAGAGTTGCCTTGTCCCAAAGAATGTATCGAGTTGAATCGATGCCAAAGCACCGCATTGCCCCGAAGGATAAGTGCGTAGAGACGGCTCAAAGATTCTAAGAAATCGAATCAACCAAGGTGCAAGTCTGAATCGATGCAAGTATTGATTTTAGTTGGTTTCATGTGCAGGCTATACGTTTATGCTGAAATATTAGAGGTCGACATTTTACCTTATTCAGTAAGGGCCGCGAAACCAAATTATCGCCTTGTAATGGTCTGGAACTTGGGCACGGTAAGCCAAATCGGACGTATAATTCAATAAAGTACGGAGTACTCGAATGGCTAAGTCAGGAGAGTTGGTCGTGCAACAAAGTTATGAAATCGAGCTGTATCGGCTCGGCAAAACGATAAGACGTATCGACTCAAGGTAGAAGGATTGACTCTTCTTTTTACTCCTTCATATTTAAGTTAGAACGTATCATTGTATGCTAAAGTTAACCTATCGACGCCACGGACGTGGTTCGATCGAAAGATAAATCGTAGTGTGTGTCAAACACGAGCCATTCGTACACGAGCCATTCCGTGCCTTCGCGCATGAGTTAGAAAGGCTAAAACATTGAAAGATAATAGACGAGTGCCCTAGTGTGCAACCATGAACATTGAACACTAAGACATAGAACATGGAAATACGGCTTCGATACGTGCAGCAAGTGCACGATGTGAGGGAAAAGATGATAAATATATCGAAACGTGCCTACGTGCACAAGATCATAAATGATGGCTTCGTTGCGAAAGAATATAGTTGTGGCATGAATGTGGCAGAACTGTCGGATATGACATGATACCTCGAAAGGTGTTCGGGACCTTCGGATCATTCGGTTGACGAACATTGAGTTGAGGCATGATTCCATTGAACATTAAAATGAAGTATGAAATGTAAGAACATAGAAAGTTAATGGAAGAAATATGAGATGATAAATTCAGAGTCTCGGACTCAAGACTATGTTTGATTGTTTGATAAAGTCTGAGCCTCGACTCAAGACTATGTTTTGGTGGTTTGAATAATAGGACGTTGTATGGTCGAATGGACTTGAGATAATTGTGATATCTTTCGTGCACGGAATGTTCCCTCCGAATGGGTGCACCGGGGTACCGGGACCGTTCGGCCTAGGAGGGATATAATCTTTGATAGGCACACATCTATAAAGTCCGATTCGTACCCGATTATAGATAGAAAAAGCCGTAAATGATGGTAGGCACATGGTATGTTTCGGCTATTCACCTTGCGTCAGTGCAAGGGCGAGTGCGTCGACTTGGTAAGAAGTCGCGCCATGAATCAAATACGAGATTGCTTGTCTGCTTGCCTATACAATTCGAATAACATGCTTGCCATGATAACATGCTTTACCGCCTTCGAATATGCCATAAAATTGACCCTAAGGAGAATGTAGCAAGTTCATAAGCTAAGTTGCATGATTCAACATAAATACTAAAATGTCGGTTTAGAAAGAAGGTCTTTGCATCAGTACATGTGAGGACGAACGTACTGATCCCCCACCAGCTTTCATGCAGGGTGCAGGGAATGGATTACTCGCAGCGGAGATTCGCTTGAACGCGTTGAGGCTTGGAATGCCAAAGCGTATTGAAGCATACGATCATATTGACGTCTCGGACTTGCAACAGGATTGATGTGGCCGAGATATAGAAGGCATAATGTATGGAACGGTGAAATTCTTTATGGGCAAGAGAGAACCTGAGTGTTGTAGCCAATCTGACATATATTTTTAGGCTATTGAAAGCCTTTGTAATCTCAGTTCGAATATCAATAAAGAGAATTGTTTCGTATACTATGTTTTCCTTTCGTTGCTAATATCAATTCAAAGATAACCATTTGAGAACTTGTCATCTTGCCTTGCACGAGCGCAACTCTAGGCTCGTGCGGCATCACGCCCCCTGCGAGGACGATGATTCGGGTGATTCTGGGTCGAGACGTGACTCCAACCCTGGATTGTTCCCAGATTGCATGTGACTGACCCGGTGGGTCTTCCAGACTTAACTTGGAGGATATGCTTCAGTTTCCGACCATGCTAGGAACTGTGGGAAGTATACTCATCTACATTATTATCTTGTACTGTAGATTTCCTGATTATCATATGAGTATTTCCTGCTTTCCATATGATTCTCTCTTTTGCTTAGTATTTTATTGTTATTGCCTGTGGATATGAGATTGAATTTAGGCCATAGAATAATTGCATGCTAGGATATCCAGCAAGATTGACAGCTGTCATCGTCGTAAAATGTATTCGTATCTTATACGGTGTAGATGGCCGACGTCTGTCCCCGTATTTCGGTACTGGGGTATGACACTCCGATCATTATGACCATATGTCGTGCCAAAAATAATTTTAAGATCGCCTTTATTCGCGAGGACATAACTATTAATTATTCCGACAAGTGGACAATTTGACCCACCTAGCACCCTTCATCCCATGGAACCCAAATCATGGCCATGCCACATAGGTGGAGATTATTAGCTTGCTTCCAGTTACAAGGCGTCCAACGCGACAGCATACTATCTGACTTAATCATACTCGAGTATAGCGCAAATATTATACTGGCCCTTTCTGACAACTTCACAAATTTCCTTCTATCGACCCAGGGAGCACGCCCCCCTCACATTCTAGGAGATTATCGACATTAATTGGAGCGCTCAACCCCAAGAACTTCTCGGGCATTATCACTTAGGGGTGTGACAAGGTCCTCCGAACTCCCCTCCACTCTAGCCTGCTCGTGCATGGTCATATCAGGTCGATGCTGGTGTAACTCTAGCCACTTGGGATTGTCAATACATACATCCAAGGTGGACTCACCGCTTGGCAATCTGGAATCGTTTATGTTAGCCACCGCTTGCCTCTTCCTACTGCCCATGTCCATGTTCATGTCTATAGTATCCATCCTCATACCGTGGCCAACGTTCCCTCTATCCTTCTTGGACCCGTCCCAGGTTTGTTCCGCAAGTCGATCGCCTTCCTCATAACAAGTTACTAGGCCGCACTTGGAACACCACCATGTCTCCAGGCCTGGACGCGGGACCACCAGACACCCATGCTGATCTGATGACCACCCTGTGGATGTCTCTCCCTCTGTCATGACAACAGCTATATCAAGTCCTTTATGTTGCCCTGGCTCTACTCCTTCCTGCGTTTCTTGAGGTATATTATTTGTGGCTTCCTTTTTTGTCTTACTAGTTAGAGGTCTTTGTACAGCAATATCGCCTATAGGAATGTCGCCCATCTCAACGTATCCCATATCGGCCTCAGAATTCCCAACTGTTACATCTGTTGCCTTGCATTCTCGACTTGGATGGCCGAAGCATCCATATTTACTGTAGACAGGTGGAACCCATTCATACTCTACTCGCTGAGTGAACACTTCGCCCGATGGAATCTCGTACTCAATAATATTAGGAATAGTCTGACAAGCTTCAATTTCTACAAATATACGGGCAAAGCCCATACGTGTGAGATAAGTAGTGGCTTTATCCGCTTTAAGAGGTTTACCTACCAAGCTCGTCAACTTTGTCATCATAGGGAGACTCCAGTACTGGACAAGTAACTCCGGGAAGCGATGGTATAGAGTATAGGACCTCCCTCCCACATCGAATGTTGGGTGTGCACTCCTTAATTATGATCAGACGGCCATCGAAAGTCCACGGCCCCCCTTGAACAATCCTCTTCATATCCTCTTGTATTCCAAATCGGACTAGGTAGAACCCATTGTCCCAAGGGAAAAACTCCATATTCCCTTTCGGTCGCCAGACGCGGTTTGCATACGCCTTGATCTGCCCATAAAATGACCTATTTCCTAGGACGTATAAAATGATATAGTTCATCCAGTAAGCCTCTGTTTCTTTAAGGTCCTCCTCAGTGAAAGAAGCACGTCGATGAGATCCAACCATCTTGGGTTCGACATATGTCATCTGTCCCCTATTCTCGTCCACCCCAGGCCGGAGCAATTCCGCCCAAGACTTGCTTTTTATTGGTCCTCCTAGCACTTGTTTCCCTTTTGCTAACTCTGGTATACGAGTTGTTTGCTTCATGCCATCCTCTACCAACAGTGGATACCTTCACCATTGTATTCATCGTCCCAGGTCGCCTAACCCATGTTTCGTTCCTCTCGGACTGCTTTCCTCTAGGGCTCACATGACCCTGTACTTGGGGTTGTAACCTCCATTGCTTGGACCCTGACCCCACCTCATGTTGGTTCGTCGCTCCTTCGCGAGCCCCATTCACCAAACCCCCTTTGTTTCGTCCTTTCCGCCTATAGGTCACCGTGGTCCAGCCCTCTTCTTCATGCCGACGCGTCAAACCGCCATCGTCTCCTGAAGCCCAACCCGGGTCCCATGCCAGATCTCCCGACGGTAGCCCCTTTTTAGCGCCCTCATCGGCGCTGGATCCCGGTTCGCGAGGCTTATCGCCTAGGATTCCACTTCCGCCATTTATATATAAATAAATATTCCAAAACTATCCGGGTGATTTTATAGTATGAAACTCTATGTTACATCAATTGAATTTGAATTAGGTGGTTGAGATTAAAATGTGTAGGCCTCACCAACTTTTAATATATATATATATATATATATATATATATATATATATATATATATATATATATATATATATATATATATAAGAATTTATATTTATGTACTGTGCAATAGTGAGTTATTGGGTGAGCTTTATGGATTGATTATAGGGTGAGTACAACATTTGTGAGATTCTTGGAAACTTTTCTTTCTAATCATGTAAAATCATTGGTGCTTGAAGTGGAGCTAAGTTTTCCAAGAAGACATCAAGTTGACTCTATCACTAGAAAATGACATTTACCAAACTTTTTGTCTTATTTTATAATTGGTTATTAGTTTATTTTTGCTCAGAAACGGTCAAGGAATGTTTTGGATTGATGTAGTCATGCTAAGCGGTATTCTGATAGTCGGATCATTTGATCTAATTACTCAAAATTAATAATAATAAAAATCTTATCTTAACTCACAAAAGGAGAATAGTGCAAGGAAAATCATATTTTTTGCGCCACCACTAAAAACATGTCACGACCCGCTCCCGTATAACCGGATACGAGTCGGACACGCCCAGCCTTTGTCATTAGACATAACAAAGTAAGCTGTACCAATCTAGGAAAACTAACCAGATATCAAGACAAGTATGAAACACAGCATCTATAAAATGTATCCCAGAGTAAAGTACAATATCAGAATTTATTTCATTCCAAAATAATAGAAGTCTACTAGTCTCAATACATGAAAATAATAGGGAAAACTAAGGAAATCTCTAGGCTTCTGCAGCCTCTAAGTCATGAGCAGTACCAGCTAGCTCTCCTGCATCAATAGGCTCCTCGCCATAAAATGTATCGCACAAGGCCTCCAACTCACCTGCAACTTATCCAGTCAGGAGCGGAGCTAGTATATCCAGAGAAATAAACATGTACATCATGGTATGAATCAAGAAAACAGGAATAAATGTAAAGTACAGAAAATGAGAACAAGACATGAAACTGAATAGGAATACTGAAAGTAAAACAGAAAACATGGTAAGAGTCCTGAGCATGAAATACAACCTGAACATGAAGTACAACCTGAACATGAAATACAACCATGAAATCTTGAAATACAAACTGAATCCTGATATGTGCAATATGAAATACATCTAGAGTGTGATCGGCTTGGGTAGATGCAATGATAATGAAATGGTACGGCTTTGGCCCCGCGTGCACGGTGCGAGACCCAAGCTATTCACATGAGTAGTAACAGGGTTTGATCACATATCTATAGTATTTCCCCTCCCAGACACAAATGAAACATGGAACATGAAACCAGACAATATCGTGAACTATCGTGTCATCAAGGAGATACAAGAAGGGATACGAAGACATGAGAAATGAACAAATCAGAGGAGTATACTTGCCTGGCTCCAGGTGATCAAGTAGGGGAAGTAAAGCTGTAAATCCTCCTGTTATAATTACAATCTGATAAGTTGACAAAAATAGGTGTTTCTAGTCTAGAAAGGTCACTAAACTAATCTCTATATACATATCTCTAACTTCCACAATTTCTACTAAAATAATATCCTACAATATGAGACAATTAATCATTAATTCCCTAGTATTCCTTACTAACCATATGAGTCATGACTCCAACAACAATTTACATCATGGTTTCCTAACTGTGGTAGCATGAACTATACATATTCAATAAAGGAAGAAAAAAAAAGTATTGACAGCTAGGGTAAAATCTAATGTGTGCTAACACAAATCAGTTTAGGAGTAGGATTTGATTTGCGAACGTCTTCTACTAAATTCGTCTCTGATTTGTAAAGACAATAATAATAAATTTATAAGTATTTTGTGATTATTTTGAGAAATCACACACTATTAATTTTTGATCTCCACTATGTACTAATGTTATTTTCAAATGGTAGTCCAATTGATATAATTGTGATATTTTATGTTAGAGGTCCTAAGTTTTCAAAATTTTATAAGTTTTTTTAAACTATATTCTAAATCATTTCTTATTATACTTTCTGGATCTCTCGGGTTTAAAGTATGTATCGTGTGTCATGTGCATGACCATTTATGAGCATATAGATGTGTGATTACACATGACGCTCCAAAAATTGAATGATTCCAAAATAATTTAACTTTCATATATATATATATATATATATATATATATATATATATATATATATATATATATATATATATATATATATATATATATATATATATATATGCTAGAAAAAAAAAATATATATATATATATGCTAGAAAAAAAAAAAATATATATATATATATATGCTAGTGTCATGGCACACGCAATGCATGTACAACAACTTGTGTGTAGTACAGTTGGTGTCAGCACTTGTAGATTTATGATTTTGTCCCGCTATAAAAAATTATAATAGTTGAAAAATTGTTTGAAAAAGTTTGGAGTAGAAGGTTAAATTTAGGGGACAAAAATTCAATACGAAGTGATTAATGAACTTACCAGACGCATAAGAAGTGTCAATCGTAACATTTATCGTCCGGACTAGTCATCTTATATAATGCATCCTTATAGGCACTCTACCAGTGGTAAAACTATCAACAAATTGTAAAGTTCTACCGTGAATGACGACGTCTGCACTTAAAATAAAATTTATAAAATAATTATTTGTAAAGTATATATGCTTGTATCTAAAAATTTGTATGTCAAACTAACATGTAATTTTCTAATTATAAAAAAAGATCAAAAATTTTATAACTACAAAAAGGAAGTAACACCTATTTTCGTAACAAAAGAAAAAAAATGATATATACCCTGCTAGGATTATTAAACCAGCCATTCTAGTTGAAATATGTATATTAAAGTGTTAGACATTATATAAAAATAAGATATCAACCAAACTAAAAAATAAATTTGGTTAATATGGACTTTTATTTTAGTAATTTATATAGATATTAATTGGACACACGCGAATCAATTTGATATATGGTGATAAGTCGATTATATCAAAAAATATTACATTATAAAATCCATATGCGTGTTGTTGGCTTTCGACCAAAATCTTTTATAAATCTCTTAGCAAGTGTAAACAGGTTGTAAAATGGAGATTTGCATTTTGTATTAGAGTGAGAGAGAGGAGGGTAGTTTCCTTATAAATTTTCAGATAACTGACCATCGAGGACCCAGTGAACGATTATTTATATTTGTATAATTTTTGTATTAAATTTGGTTCAAGAATCTTCTAACATATTGCAGCATAGTATACATCATAATCTATATGTTGATATGTACAATCAATATTAGAGGTATTTTAATAAACTGTTTTACTTTGTTCTCCATGTATATTTGTATTTTTTTTCTTGTCATGAGCTCCGCCCCCATGACTTGCCAACTACGATTTTGTATTTTTAACTCTGATTTTGTACGCTAGCCAGCAACATGCATAAGGATTGAATAATCGACATTTGATGTTATAAAATGAAAAATAAAAGTTGGTCGTGGTTTTGTTTAAATGGAAGGTATACCTGTCCGAGACGACTACTTGAAGAACTTGATCCAAATTATATATAGTATAATGGAGAAAATCTGTATGTTCTCCTCATGGCACACGAAAAATAGATTTTAGTATTTTGTTGTATCAAATAGATTTTAATATACTCGACTGCTTGCAAAATCGGATAAAAAATATTATAATTACAATAATCTATGTACATCACTCATATTTTCTATTGCAAACATGGATAGCCGAAAGAATTTGGTCCAAAACTAATTAACCAAGTAATATACAAAGATTCTAAACCAATTTTACATGAAATAGAGAGGCAGCTTCTAATCTAAGGACTTCAATGGAGAAACTCAACAAAAATTTGATTTTGTGAAGTGGACACACATGGTAGAAAGATATTAAAAGGCATACCTTCCCTTAACTACTTGGTTGTTTTTGAACGGCGACGTCAGCCCAAGTCCTAGAAGGAGGTTGCAGAGGAGGAGTAGTAGGGATATCAAAATTTTCTTCTCAAGTGGGAAGAATGTTAGGTGGTAAAAAAGTATTAACCGTTGTTACGTAGAATATTGAGAGAAATAGAGAAAAAAGAACAATGATTGTGTATCATAAAAGATAGGAATAGGTGGTTATGGTAATTTAAAATTTAAAAATAAGTGATTTTAAATGACATTTTTATCCTTAAATAAATATAATGTCATATCTAACAATATAGGTATACTATATAATCCAAATACCCCTGGTATTTGGATTATATATATATATATATATATATATATATATATATATATATATATATATATATATATATATATTGTAAGCCCCTGTTTTTTAAAAATTATTTAATTAGTGTTAATTGATTATTAATGTCATTTTTAGCCTTAAAATATTTATTATGATTTTTAGAAAATTTTCTAGAATTTTTAAATAAGTTTTAATAGTTAAAATATCAATTTGTAATTTTCTAAAATATTTTAATATCATTTTGTAATTTTTAGAATTGTTTTAATATGGTTTTGCAATTTATTTAATTGTTAATATATCAGTTTGCAATTATTAGATTGTTTTAAATTGCGGAATGCAAATTCTAATTTGCATTTAGACACTGGGAGTACCTAGTTGTAATTACCTAAACTACAGGGACCTAGACACTAAACCCTAATCCTACCCACCCCTGACGACTGGCCAGCTGCCGACGACCGGCCAGCTGCCCACCCCCTCCCTCCGCCATTTTCGGCCGACCTAGCCCCGTTCGACCGACTCTAAGCCCCTATAAATGACCCCCTCACTCACCCCGACCCAACCCCCATCACCCCGACCACCATCGACGCCTCCAGCTCCACTTCTTTCCCAAAAACCCTAACCGGAACCCTAACTCCGGCGACACCACTCCGCCACCTCCCTAGCTACCCTCACAGCCCCCAACCACCGCCGACGAGCTCGCCACGCCGAGACGCGTCGATCGCCACCACTCCGCCACCGCCCCGACGCCAACTCTGCCGTCCACGGCCTTCGAAACACTCTCGACTAGCCGGACACGTAAGTCGCAGCACTGAATCGTGTCGTCCGTGTCTCGAATCCACGTATGTGGTTCGCCAGGACACGGAAACCCTAGTCCAGTACTTGGACACACTAATCAACACTTGTACATGTCGTGCATGGCACGGACACGTAGACTCTGTGTCCCAAACTGTCAGGACACAGAGTGGTATTTCGGACTACTGTTATATTAAACAAAAACCTAAATAAAACTAACTCGAGCCCCACCCTAACAGAAAGCCCGCTCAGGCCCACTGGCCAGCGGGTGGGGCTCTAAAACTTCACTATATACATATATGTATATAAATACAAATATATATATAAAAATTTACTAAACATATATATATATATATATATATATATATATATATATATATATATATATATATATATATATATGCAAATGACCTCTAGCCTAGTGGTTAAGAGAGATGCATGCGACCCAAGTGGTCGGAAGTTCGAGCTCCGGTGGAGGCGAGTTCACCACAAGTACCCATTGCTTCAAAAAAAAACAAAAAAAAAATATATATATATATATATATATATATATATATATATATATATATATATATATATATATATATATATATATATATATATATATATATATATACTTTATAATTAAGTATTTTTCTTATATATATATATGTACTTTTAACATATGTATGTATATATTTATTTTGTATAATTTTACCTTATTAAAATATTAATATTTTTTTGCACTTTTACCAATTTGTATTTTAGTGTATTTAAATTACTGCAACCATTTGGTGTCCAAGTCTAGCATGGGTTTTTGGGCCCAAATATGTTTTCACACATTCAAGACCTGTATAAGTCATATTGGACTTGATTCATGGCCTTGGGTCCTATATTTGAACTTTGGTTCAAATTATATACATGGACAAAATACGCAGATAATTAATTATTTTAATTTTAATTGTGTGCGATGCTGTTTTTGGATTTCTATAAATACTTAAAGTTGTTAAAATTCTGGAAAAATAGTATTTAGATACTATGTTAATTTAGCTAATTTAGTACAATTTTTATAATATTTAATTTACTGTTTTGCCACTAATTTGGCATATGAAACCAAAACTCATTTTCCGTATACTTAGGAAAAACGATTTTTATAAAATACTTGTACTGGTTAATAAATTCCAGAAAAATTATAATAAATTTCTATAATTAACAAGGATCATTTTGGTACTTTATTTTATGTAAAAATAAGCTTTTTGTCTATCTCAAAAATTGTTAGGAAACAATGATCATTTGATTTATTTATTGATTAATTACGACTTGTAACATTTTGTGCTATTTTGAGTTTTAGCCGTATTTGAACCTCACCCCTCACTAGTGTAAAGACCCTGGAAAGTTAGTTAAAGTAGTATGTCACCCCATATTGGTCTCCTATGCCAAAGTCACCATTTTGGCTAGGTGCCCAGTCACAAGTCGTATTTCACCAATTAGTGTTTTAGTATTTTAGCTTAGTGTAAAAAGTAAGTTATGTATTTATTTCTAAGTGACGAGTTACCAGACATCTATAGCACTTTTATCGCAGCTTGTTTTGCTTTGCTTTGCTAGAGGCAAGTACTTTCTACGAACTTTACATACTGCTATAACAATAAACTACGATTTACCAACCATGTTAAATGCTGATCCTTGGGGTAGCAAGTTAGAACTTTACATGCTGTATTACTTTCAGTCTCTACCATGCTTAGACAGTATCTCATATCTCTCACATGTTTAAATAACGGGTTAAGGGAAAACTGTTAGTATTGTACGTGAACATGACCCCTTCTCCGTATGTATTTACCGTGCTCGGTGACGTTCTATATGTGACCTTGCCGCATGTTCTGATCCCGCGTTTGTGTATGGATATACACCGATGCCGTTCGTACACGTATGTGTATGCCAGAAAAACTTGATATGTACCGTTGTACATCCTATTCACCTATTGACCGATTCACGTACATGCTACAGTTTTAAACTTTTAAACTACATGTTGTTATTCCTAAAAAAACTAATTAAACCATGATATGCCATGATTCCAGTTTATTACATTCTTGTTTATGCTTAGTATATTTAGTTTGCTAGAATCAGTACTTGCTTCCGTCCTGACAGGATAACGTTGTAGGTCTCCTTACTGAGGAGGAGTTACTCTGCGACACATACTATGGAGATACTGCCGAGGACCCGGCTTTGCTTTACGAGGATGTTCCTGCGGGGAACCTCGCCTAGTTGTCTTTTTTGCTTTAGACTTTTTGAGAGTAGTCATGTATTAGACTACGTATTTTGTAACTGGATATGTATCTAGTTTTACATTTCAGACTTGTACTTTGGACATTATGCTATATGAGACGACTTTTGTGTTTGGAGCATTTATGACTTTTAGTCACTTATAGAACTGTTAGCACATATACTCTTATCCTGTTGTCTTTAGAACAGCTTACTACATTTTATATCAAACGTAGGCTGGGCATGACTCGGCCTGGCCCAACAATTTGGGTAGCGGGTCGTGACATATTTTTAGTGGTGGCCCATGCAGATCCTGACTAAATTGTTTGGTTACGTTATTGTACCAAGCATGCCTGCGATTAGGAACTTAAGGTAATTAGACAACATTAGGAATGACGCTTAGAACACCTAGAGGAATGCTAGGATTGCAACATAGGAAAATATCACATGCTTGCTATTATAATTAGATTTTCTTGCCTATGATTGCTTACTTTAAACAAGTCCTTATAAGTCCTTTTTATTGTAATTAGATGGTGCTTACTCGTTCATCCCGGTCTTTTACACCTGAGAATGACGCACTCCATATCCAGTTAGCTGACCAGTTGACTGATACACCCCCACCTCCACCTACCACATTCCCCCACTCCACAGATCCACAGACCCAGATGCCTCCACCACCTTCCACATCCCAGGCCCAGCAGGACCCAATACTTCCACCACCCCTATCACTATACCTACCCAGGCTTCCGTCACACTCGACGGGAACCAGCTGCTCACTATGATCCAGGGGTTCCTAACAACCCATCAGGAGCAGACTACCCTACTCCGCCAGAGCATGGAGCGTTCTGAGGGACGTCCCGTGGTCCCACCACCTGTAGAGCCACGGCAGAGAGCGGGGACGATCAAGGACTTCATGGGTCTGAATCCTAAGGAGTTCTCAGGGACTGAGGGCATAGTAGTGGCAGATGACTGGCTAGATTCGGTAGAGAAGAAGCTCCTAGGAGTCAGGATGCCGGGTGACCTCCAGGTCGAGGCAGCGGGATTTTTGCTGATAGACTTGGCAGGAGTCTGGTTCCGGAATGAGCCGTTATTTGCGAGAGGAAGAGCCACTTGGGATCAGTTCAAGACCCAGTTCAAGAAGAAATTCTTCTCGACCACTGCTAGAGTAGCCATGGGGATACGATTCCAGAACATCCAGCAGGGGAACCGTTCTGTTGATGACTATGCGGCAGAGTTTAGTCGCGTAAGCCGTTTCGCTCCTAGTCTGGTTGCAGATCCAGAGGAGATGACCCGTAGGTTTTGCCATGGTCTAGTCCCAGACATCGGCATTCTTATAGTGGCGAACGGTAGACTGACTACTACCAGAGCCTAGAGTTGGCCCGGAGCATCGAAGAGCGTCTTCTGTCATGCAAGAGGGCGGCTTCTGTACATCATGAGGGACCATCCAAGCGTCAGGCTTTCCAGCAGAGAGCACCGACGTCGCCCCAGCAGACTTACCGTCCCCCTACATCACATCACCCGACCCCGCCAGTTAGAGCCCCGGGACCCCGGCAGCAGCAGCAGCAGAAGGGAACCTTGTGTACTTTCTGCAAGAGGGTAGGCCACGACTCTTTCGTCTGTAGGAAGAGGTTGGGTCAATGTTTAGCTTGTGGGTCTGCCACCCATCAGCTTCGAGAGTGCCCAGTAGCGAAGACTAGAGGGCCGCTTCCGACTCAGCAGCAGAGGTTTGGGCAGCATCTGTAGCAGCAGAAGGGACCTCAGGGGAAGATTTATAGTCTAGCTCTTGAGCCGGAGCCGGAGCAGGTTTCGAAGCCAGATTACTTAGCTGACGTCATCACAGGTCATGTTTATTTGCATACTTTTCTAGCTGTATGTTTGCTTGATTCTGGTGCATCTCATAGCTTCCTATCATTAGAGTTTATGTATAAACACCATCTAGTAGCTACACCTACTGCGGAGATTAGTAGAGTGATGACGGGAGGAGGACCAGTGCCTATTAGATCTATCTATAGATGTTCTATTTTTATAGCCGGAAGAGAGTTCAGGGGATGATTCTTTGTGATGCCACTCCCCGGTTATGATATCATATTGGGGAAGGACTGGCTTAGCTATGCCCATGCATCTATAGACTGTCATGAGGGTAGTATTTTGTTTAGTCCCCCAGGCATAGCACCATTCAGTGTCAGGAGGACAGGGCCGGAGATCAGCCTAGAGCCGAACTGTTGTACGACAGTTGGGGACGTAGCACCGCCACACCCTATCATTAGGGAGTTTATGGATGTATTCCCAAAGGATCTTCCAGGGCTTCCGCCTGACAGAGATGTGGAGTTCACTATAGATTTAGTACCGGTTCATCACCAGTATCCCGGGCTTGCTATAGAGTGAATCCCAAGGAGGCAGTAGAGATGAAAGAGCAGATTGATGACCTGTTCAAAAAGGGTTTCATTCGATCCAGTGCTTCTCCATGGGGAGCACCAGTGCTCTTTGTGCGTAAGAAGGATGGTACAATCCGGTTGTGTATTGACTACCGGGCCTTGAATGCCATCACCATCAAGAACAAATATCCTCTGTCCAGGATAGATGATTTGTTCGACCAGTTGAGCGGGGCGAAAGTGTTTTCCAGGATAGACTTGAGATCCGGGTACCACCAGGTGAAGGTTAGGGCAGCAGACATCCAGAAGACGGCGTTCAACACGAAGTACGGGCAGTACGAGTTTCTGGTGATGCCATTTGGTCTCACAAATGCACCAGCTGTCTTCATGAATCTGATGAATAAGATATTTCACCAGTATCTGGATAAGTTCGTCGTAGTGTTTATCGACGACATCCTGATATACTCGAAGACGCCGGAGGAGCATGCAGAGCACTTACGGATAGTTTTGGGGATTCTGAGACAGGAGAGATTGTTTGCTAAATTGCCGAAGTGCGAGTTCTTTTTAGACCGAGTAGAGTTTTTCGGCCATGTAGTCACTGGAGATGGAATTTCGGTGGATCCTAGGAAGATTGCTGCAATTGAGACATGGAAGGCTCCGACGTCAGTTTCAGAGATCAGGAGCTTTCTCGGTTTAGCAGGCTATTATAGAAAGTTCGTCCAGGACTTTGCTAGGATAGCTGAACCCATGACGAAGCTGACGCGGAAGGACGCAGAGTACATCTGGTCAGAGGACTGCCAGGCAGCGTTTGAGGAGCTGAAGAGGAGGCTGACGACCGCTCCAGTTCTGACTTTACCTTCAGGTTCTGGAGGTTTCACCATTTACAGCGATGCTTCTGAGAAGGGGCTAGGATGTGTCCTACAGCAGCATGGGAAAGTGATTGCTTATGCATCTAGGCAATTGCGAACTCATGAGAGGAATTATCCTACCCATGACCTAGAGTTAACTGCGGTGATCTTTCCACTCAAGTTATGGAAACATTACTTATACGGAGAGCGTGTGGAGATCTTTACTGACCACAAAAGCTTGAAGTATGTGTTCACGCAGAAAGAGCTGAACATGAGGCAAAGACGATGGTTGGAGTTGATGAAAGACTTTAACATCGATTTACAGTATCACCCTGGGAAGGCAAATGTGGTGGCGGATGCGCTGAGCAGGCATCCGATGGCATGGTACCTGATGATTGATCGACATTTACGGGAGGATCTGGAGAAGCTCGGTATCGAGATAGTTCGGCAAGGATCAGTAATACAGATGATGGCGCTTGATATCCAGTCAGGTTTGATGGAGCAGATCAGGGAGGCGCAGCCTACAGATGAGAGCCTTCGCAGACTTCGAGCCCAGGCGTTAGCAGGATTGCTGGATGACTTCACTATAGCAGAGGATGGATCCTTGAGGCATGGCAGCCGATTGTGCGTGCCGAAGGGAGAGCTGGTAGAGGCAGTTTTGTAGGAGGTGCACCGATCGAGATATTCTATTCACCCTGGTGCCAACAAGATGTACCGTGACTTGCGATAACATCTTTGGTGGCACGGGATGAAGAGGGATGTATCACGTTTCATCTCGAGATGCCTAGTTGGCCAGCAGGTCAAGGCGAAGTGCCAGAGGCCAGCTAGTTTGTTGCAGCCGTTATCCATTCCCGAGTGGAAGTGGGAACATATTACGATGGACTTCGTCTCAGGGCTTCCTCATTCCCAAGGAGGGAAGGATGCCATTTGGGTCATCGTGGACAGGCTGACGAAGTGTGCGCACTTCATACCCTTCAAGGTGGGGCTTTCCACCGAGAAGTTGGCAGAGCTATACATGCAGCAGATAGTTCACCTACACAGAGTGCCTGTGAGCATCGTGTCGGACAGAGACAGCAGATTTATATCCCACTACTGGAGGAGCTTGCAGAAGGAGTTGGCAGTAGGCTCAAGTTCAGTACGGCGTACCACCCGCAGACAGATGGACAGTCCGAGAGGACGATACAGACACTGGAGGATATGCTGAGGACCTGCGTGCTGGACTTTGGAGGATCTTGGGAGAGCCATCTGCACTTGGTAGAATTTTCATACAACAACAGCTACCAAGACAGTATCGGTATGTCTCCTTTCGAGGCGCTATATGGACGACGATGCCGCACACCGCTCTTTTGGGATGATGTCGGAGACAGAGTTATACTTGGGCCAGAGATGATCACGGATGCAGCAGAAAAAGTCGGGATGATCAGAGACAGGCTCAGAGTAGCTCAGGACAGGCAGAAACACTGGGCTGATGCTAGTCGCAGGCCGATGGAGTTCGCAGACGGTGATATGGTGCTAGTGAAGATATCACCTACTAGAGGGATGATCTGGTTCGGACGAGGAGGAAAGCTGAGCCCCAGATACATCGGGCCGTTCGAGATACTTGGTAGGATTGGAGAGGTAGCTTACAGGGTTGCACTTCTACCCAACCTAGCAGGAGTTCACGATGTCTTTCACGTATCTCAGCTGAGAAGATATGTTCCAGACCCCAGTCATGTGCTAGATCATACAGAGTTGGAGGTCGGATCGAGCCTTACAATTTCTGAGCAGCCAGTGGAGATATTAGACAGGAGAGAAAAGAGGCTAAGGAACAAGGTTATACCCTTAGTACGAGTAGCTTGGAGCCGTCACTCTCCAGGTGAATCTACTTGGGAGAGGGAGTCGGACATGAGGGAGAGATACCCTTACTTGTTCGATCCAACCGCTGCGAGGGAACCACCCGTTCCCACTTGATACCTTAGAGGTTAGTTTCGATCGTAGCCTGTCACGACCCGCACCCTAGAGTTAGGGCACGAGAACGTAACAACGCCCAGCCTACGTCGCAGTGTCGACGGTAGAACGCTGTCCTATGTCTCAATACATCTAACAGTATAAGACTAAACAGTTTATACTCTCTGAATGGGGGTGACATAGCATAACATAAACTCAATCACATCTAAGGTAGAGCATAAAGGAAGATAGATAAAATATGAAATCGAAAAGAGATACAACAGATAGAAGTCTAAGTGTCTAAGATACAAACTCAGAATACATCTCAAAACTCAAATACAGTTATCTATAAATACAACTCAAGATGACTGAAAATAAACTATAAGCAAAAACCCTAGCTATCTATGCAACCTCTACTGTCTCCTCTAGGCTAGCAAGCAACTGTTTTCTATAAATAAATTCACTTTATTTATTGTGTTTCTGGGAAAATTACAACTGTAGGAATCCGATCTAGAAGACGATCGCTTTATCCTTTGGACTATGCGAAGAAGAAAAGCTCTCAAAATTTTGACAGTAAGTTAGATAACTATGTATCTGTACAATGAATGAGAAAAAGAACTCTATTTATAGAGTCAAAAATAACTGAAAGGATAACTGTCTTCACAGCCTGTGCCTAGTTGAAAATCACGCAGGATTTAACATACGCAAGGTTGTGAGCAGTTACTAGACGTGGCCTGTAACTGTTGGACACATGGGAATCATGCATGAGTCGTGTGCAAGTTACAGGACACGCAGGCGAGAGATCAGTGGCATGGCTGCCACGTACTCCAATTTGATGAAATCCACGCAGACTTGTTGACGACGAAATCCACGCAGACTCGGGGGCAAAAAGCTTCAAAATCCACGCAAACTTGGGGCAAGAAGTTTCAGGATCCACGCAGACTTGGGGCAAAAAGCTTCAAAATCCACGCAGACTTGAGGGAAGAAACTTCAGAATCCATGCAAACTTGAGACAGAAAGCTCAAAATACACGCAGACTTGAGGAAGGAACATATAGGTTCAAAATACATACAGACTTGAGGAAGGAACATATAGGTTCAAAATACACGCAGGCTTGAGCCAGAAGGCTCAAAATCTACGCACGATTGAGGCAAGACTGCCAGCTGTCTTGATTCGACGTGCCTCGACTGACACAAAATCTCTGACAGTTATTACTTTTGTCAGTCACATTAAATGACAAGAAGCTCTTTTGGTACGCCAACTTGACGAAGGCTGAGTCTTGCTGAAGAAGATTTCGAAAGTCACGCAATAGTCGGCTGTGATCTCTCGAGTTCTGTGCATACGTGGCATACGAGAAGACATTCCTCGACTGTCGTGCTGTCAGTCATGATGATACTCTGACAAATGATGAGCTGTCTCCCAGCGTAACTTTTTTAATATTGTTCTGATCAACTCAGCGTGACTTTTGGACCTTGTTCTGATCAACTCAGCGTGACTGTTCATTTTTAAGGACTACAAAACCCCCTTCAAAGTTTTCGAAAGTTGAAAAGACTTCAAAATTTCGAAATACTTTGAAAAAGATAAACATGCAAATGAACTTATTAAATGTCATGATGACTCTTCATTTTTCGAGACTGATTGCATCCAATTTATGATAGAATATGAACCGCCGGCAAGCTCTGTTATATAAACAGGGAGAAAATTCAGCTTTGATGTTCATCTTACGTCAACATGACTCCTAAGGAAGAAGCTGAAGAAGAAGCAAGAAAGTTGGGTTTTTGTGCCCTGGCGACCCTACTTTTGGGGGTAAGGAACCGGAGCCTTTTGTTTTCGAGTTCAAAGATGACCCTACACAACTAGCCAAGAATTTATTGAGCTATTTTGGCCTGGACGGCTCGTCTTCTTCCAATGGGCGCAGCCTCGCAGAGCAGCGTGAAATGTTCAATGTTCTGTTACACCATATAGGGGTCAAGAGCGTAGAAGAATTGGACGCCAAGCTCAGTCACTCTGCAAAATAGAGCGTGTCTTTTATGCTTTTGTTTTCTTTTTGAGAAATATTGTACTTCTTTTCCTATGTAAGGTCATCAGTGCCTGCTTTTGCCTTGAAAATGTAGTACAACTTTTGTGCTGAACAGCGTACATTAATGAAGAATATTAAGTGGCACTCTTTGAATGTTTCAAATATTGTGCTATTTTCCAAAGCACACGTGACACTCATTCCATGGTTTATGAGCGCTTTTTACTCGGATCTGTTCCAAGAATAGGCCTGCACTTTGTCCTTTAAATAGATAGGTGAGTTTCATGCATACTTATCTTCTTATTCTTCTTCTTCTTCTCTGAGAATGAATTTTTTGTGAGCTTTCATTCTCAAACAGGAAAGCAATGCTTTCTAATGTTCGATTTTTGTGCACTATATCAGACATTGGTTTGCCAATCCTTAGCACCAAACTCGATGGTAAGTACGCGTACCATTTTTTACTGTTGAAGATGGGCTTTTGTTTCTGACTGAACAATACACGCCTGTCTCTGTTTGACAAATGCACGCTTAATGATAATGATATTTCTGTTGATTTAATCTCTTTTTCCTTGCTGTTTTCTGCAGAAGTTCGACTGAAAATTTTCTTCAGAACTGGCATTGGTGATGTGGATGCTGTGGAGAATATTCTGCTGATACCTACATCAGGGAGCTCATACGCTTTTGACACGTAAATCAAACAACTCAGAACTCTTCGTGGGATAGAAGGGTCTTCCTCAGATGGTAGAAAGAGCCTTTATACACGAGAGTTGGATGGTGGAGTCAACTCTACCCCGAGAAATCGGGTAGTAGAGTTCCTTTCAGGGCAGAACTAGGAATTGTATCCCAATGTGGGATACATTCCTATCTCCTTTAAGAGGTCGCTCCCAATCCACCAGTTGTATTGGCAGCAACACGCCTTCGTGCTGCCCTACTCTGTGGTTCTCCTCTTGTCTGAGAGATAAGACCAGAGTTTGATTCCTGCTGGACAACCAGGAATTGCCACCAACAACGAACTCGCCAGAGAAGATCCAAGAAGAAATAGATCTCCATTAGATTATTGTTGTGTACATAGAATGAAAATCCAAGATTTGTAATAGGTTTCCATTATGATTTGTAAGAAAGTCTAAGAAAATGTAATAGACTTTTTATGATGAAATGAGAGTAGAAATGATAATTCTTCTATGCTCAATGATGCATGAATTGTGGACATGATAGATAATGAAATCTTCTTTTCTGATTTAGAGTACTTAATATTATCAGAGGTAATATGGACGTGATAATATGTAGGAACTCAAAAGAAAATAGATTGATTTCTATGCAGAGGTCAAAAAATGACAAGTAAGTAGATAGATTCAGAATTGATCCAGAAGTTATGAAAACGTGACAGATAATAAATTCCCATTGATAGAAGATTATAAATGGACGAACCATCGGATGAATGTAATAAATGAACGGATGAACCGTCAAGTATTAATGAATGTGTGAACCGCCTGATGAACGAATGAACCGTCAAGCATTTAATGAATATGTGTATCGTCGGATGAATGTGACGCTTCATTATTTGAGGAACTTCTGCCTATAAATATAGCAGAAATCTGACAAGAACGAACACTTCTATTCTTCAACATAAAAATGTCGTCTGAAGAAGCATCCAAGAAGGCTGAAATCGCCATGAAGATTCAGAAAGGCACTGAAGAACGCCCTGCTGATCCAGTTCAATCGAAGAAGGCGGAAGCAGACGAAGGTTCGTCTGCACCCAAGCCACCAAGGGACATTTTGGACTTCCTGTTCGAACCAGGAAGGACTGAAGAAGAAGAAGCCATAAGGATGGCTGCTTACAAGTTCCTCGTGGGTTCCAACAAGGAGGTTCTCAGTTCTTTTGCTGATCACGTCTTCGAGAAGGACGGCAGTGGCCCACGTCCAAATGTAGAGAAGGATGATAGTGATTTTTCTTAATATCATGTACCATCATTCATGATTAAAATAAAATAGAAATTTTATTTCTAAACATGAACTTGTCTGATGATTACAAGCATTTACATTTATACATAGTACTTTTTAAGGAATTTGCCGTTAATAGGCATCAAAACTTTTCGACCATCCAATTCTGAGAGTTGATAAGCTCTATTTGAGAAAACTCTACTCACGATATAAGGACCTTCCCATTTTGTGTCAAATTTGCCCTTGCTCATATGAGTCATAGTCATAGGACGTCTGACTGTTAGAACAAGTTCTCCTTTTTGATATGCTCGAACTCTGACTTTCTTATTAAAAGCTCTTGAGATTCTAGCTTGATAGAATTCAATATTCTGTTGAGCAGATAATCGCTTTTCATCCAGAGCTTCTAATTCATGAAGTCAAAGACGATCATTATTTTCGGCAGTGAGTTCATTAGCGATTGCTATCCTTAAAGAAGGAATTTGAATCTCTAATGGAAGAACAGCTTCGCAACCATACACCAGAGAGAAGGGTGTACATTTAGTAGCATTACGAACTGTAGTACGGTAGGCCCACAAGCATTCACCGAGCTTCTCACTCCAATTACGTTTGTTAGTAGAGACAAACTTCTTTAGGAGTTTGATGATGGTCTTGTTGAAAGCTTCTGCTAATCCGTTAGCTACCGGATTATATGCGGTAGAAGCCACATTATTAATTCGGTGATCGTCACAGAATCGAGTAAACTTCTGACTGACGAACTGTGGTCCGTTATCATGAATAATGCATCGAGAAACACCAAATCTGTAGATGACATGATGCTTAATAAAGCTGATGACATTGGACGTTTTAACTTCAGATAAAGGAATGGCTTCGGACCATTTAGAGAAGTAATCGGTTATTGCGAGAATAAACCGATGACCTTTGGATGACGGCGGATTGATCGGACCGATAATGTCCATGCCCCAAGCTTCGAAGGGCCATGATACTGCCGTCGGATGTAGAAATTCCGAGGGTTGATAAATAAAATTTGCATGGATTTGACAAGCTTTACACTTCTTTGCATATTCGATGGCGTCTGATACCATAGTGGGCCAATAATAACCCATACGTCGAATACGGTCCTGAAGTTTTGGGCCAGGTTGATGTGCTCCGCAAATTCTATCATGTGCTTCACGAATAATTTGTTGAGCCTCGTCACCGGCAACACATCGAAGAAGTAAACCATCATAAGCTCGACGATATAAGGTTTTTGTAGTATGATTATAATAGAATCTGAGTGATCGTCGTCTGATAGATGCTACCTCACTCAAATTATCTGGAAAAATATCATACAATACGAAATCTAAGAAAGGAAGTCTCCAATCTTTATCCGTATTCTGAGTCTCAGTTGAATTACTGAAGATGAATTCCATGCTAGAATCAGATGAAGATGATAAAGATTTACGACTAAATCCAAATCCTCTTGTTGTGTTGACGTCATGAGACGTTGATTCTTTAATATCAATTGGAAGTCCTATAGTCAGATTGTTTTCGAGATGAAATAATTCTCGATTGCGAACAACAATCATTTGTTGTCGTCTAATCGGAATAGCCAACACCGCCGCAAGATTAGCTAGAGCATCAGCTTCTGTGTTACATGCTCGCCTAACATGTTCAATGAAGAATTCTTCAAACGAAGAAGCCATAGATATAGCTGATCTATGATAAGGAACCAGATCTTAATGGCGAACTTCATAAGTACCCCTTATCTAATTGACAATGAGTTTAGAGTCTCCGTATGCCTCCAAATGTTGAATATTCAGATGTTTAGCGAGTTAAAGACCAATGAGCAATGCATTGTACTCAGCTACATTGTTTGAACATAGTTGATCAAGAGAATAAGCTCGTTGGATAGCAAGACCTTCTGGCGATACAAGAACAATTCCAACTCCAGCGACGATGTCTCCATTAGGACCAATTCTTGAAGCTCCATCAAAGAATAGACGCCAAGTAGGATCTTCTTCAGCAATTTGGTTTGAATCTAGAACTTCATCTGGGATTTCATCATAGAGTTTTGAATCTTCTGGAATTGAATGAGCAGCCAGAAAATTGGCTAAAGCTTGTCCTTTGACTGACTTCTGAGGAATATAGTGCATATCATATTGAGCAAGTAGGATTCCCCAATTAGCCAATCGAGAATTCAAAACACTAGGTTTCTTCATCATGACCCGTATAGGATTGATCTTAGAGATGACATGAATAGTCTGGCCAATGATATAATGACGTGTCTTTTGGACAGCGAACATCAAGGCTAGACATTCTTTTTCGACCGGTGAATATCGAGGTTTAGCTCCGGTCATAGTTCGACTGAGATAGTAAATGGCTTGTTCATGACCATTTTTATTCTTTTGAGCAAGCAATGCACCCAATGAATGACTCATTGCTCGGGTATATAGGAGGAATGGAATTCCTGAGACGGGAGGTACCAATACTGGCGGGCTCATCAGATATTGTTTTATATCATCGAATGCTTTCTGACATTCATCACTCCAGACGAAAGAAACACCTTTCTTCATGAGTTTATTGAATGGTCTGCAGCGTCCTGAAAGATTAGAGATGAATCTCCTGATATAAGCGATCCTTCCTTGAAATCCTCGTAGCTCTTTTAAGGTGCGTGGAGGACGCATCTCTTGGATGGCTTTGATCTTCTCGGGATTCACGTGTATACCTTTAGAGGTAATGACGAAGCCGAGAAATTTACCACTAGAGACGCCTAAGAAGGACTTAGTAGGGTTCATCTTTAACTGATGCTTACGTATTAGATCAAATATAGTCTTCAAATCTTGGATATGATCCTCCTTTTGTCGACTTTTGACTGCAATATCATCAACGTAGCATTCGACTGTTTTCTGCAAATGTTCACGGAATATAATGCTCATGGCTCGTTGATAAGTTGCTCCTGCATTCTTGAGACCGAATGGCATAACTGTATAACAGTATGTACCAATCGGCGTTCTGAAAGAAGTGTGTTTCTCGTCGTCTGGAAACATTTTAATCTGATTATATCCAGAATACCCGTCCATGAATGACATCCGTTCAAATCCACAGGTATTATCGATCATGACATCAGTGATTGGTAGAGGGAATTCGTCTTTAGGACATGCCGCATTGAGATCGCGGAAGTCTATGCAAACTCTGATCTTGCCAGTCTTTTTAAGAACATGAACTATGTTAGCCACCCAATCGGGATGTTGTTCCTCTCTAATAAACCCGGAGGCCATGAGTTTATTGACTTCAGCTTCAATTGCATCCATAATGTCTGGACGAAATCGTCGCTGTCGTTGTTTGACCGGTTTAGCATTCGGCAAGATATTGAGCTTGTGAGTTGCGATTTGTGGATCAAGTCCTGGCATATCTTCATAACTCCAAGCGAAGACATCGATGTAATCACGAATGAGTTTAATCATGTCTTACTTATCAGTTTCTGAAAGACTTTCACTGATGAATATTGGTTTGGGGGATCCCTCCTCACCAACATCTATTTGAACAAGTTTATCTTCAGTCGGAGGTTTTTTTTGCTCGAAACGGAACTCCCATTGATTATCTAACCTTTGGGCCCATTGTTCTGATTCAGGTGAGATTTCAAATTCTTCTTCGTCTTCATCACTTTCTTCAGAACAGTCAATAGAAACCATGTTGGAAGACAGAATATTGCAGTAGAAATCACCGATACTCGTATCGGAATCCCAAGAAGTGGTACTAGAAGAATCAGATCTCTTATCTTCGTCAGACTCGGGATCTTCATGGATAATATTGATAAAAGGAGTATGAGCAATATAGCCCAATCCGTATTTTGTCCTCCCATATTTCAGAGGAGGAATCCGGACAGGCATTTTTCTTCCTTTGCCATTATTGAGGCCAGTCCTGAAGTCATAGCCCATATTTTTAATGATGTCTTTAGATTGCTGACTATAACGACGTAGTTGTAATCTTCCAGTATCGTCATTCTTGTCATCATCTTCTAAATCAGAAGGACTTTGGGGCCCTTTGTAAAAGAATATTGGAATGTCTCCTGGCTTTCTGCTGGAAACTAGAAAGTATGAAGATTGTACAGGTTCTAGGGATACATCTGTATGAACAGTCTGTATAACTCCTATGGTTATTGTGCTCAAGTCATCTAACAAATGTAAATAACTATGAACATAATTACACACATCAGCGTACTGCAAAGATGGAGACTTTTCATTAAATGTAAAAGTAGCAATATTTACATTGGGAGAAGGCTGAGCCTTAGAGATCTTAGCCAAGTCAATGACTAAAGGGGAAGAAGAAGAATGAGAAGAAGCTTTGTTTCGATTAAGATCGATAACAAATGGCTCAGAAGAGGTGAGCTCCCTTGAAGCTTGAGATGGAAGAGTAATCCGTCCTCCAACTGGAATTAGCAGAGTATCCTGTGAAGATACAGGAACTGTAGTACGCCCACTAACAGGAATGATCATTGTATCTTGAGCAGACGACTGAGGTAACGGAGAGATCCATCCACTCACCGGAATGATGAAAGAACCTTCTCCGGAGGATTTGGGAGATTGTTGCTGAGTAGTTCGACCTTTAACAGGGATTATTAAAGTCTCACTTTGTGAATCCTCTTTCTCCATAGCTTGTATCACCCTTGTATACTCTTCTTTGTACATTCGGGAATCATTGAAATAAGCTTCAACCCCATGGAAGGGATTTATATCAGCAACTTCTTTTTGTACTCTTCCATTGCTATCAATGTACTTAAAACACTGATGAAGAGTAGAAGGCACCATATTATTTTCATGAAGAAAGGGCCTCCCAAGAAAAAGATTGTAGGATCCCACGATCTCGATCACATAGAAAGTGACTTTGGATCTGAAATCACCTATCTGAAGCTTCAGATGAATCTTTCCCAAAGGCTCGCTTCGGCTTTGATTGAATCCCAGGATAGTAGTAACCGTCTTGGAGAGCTTGTGAAGAGGAATTTTTAGTTCATCCAACAGAATCTTTGGTATTATACTTATAGCAGACCCTGGATCAATGAGGATACGATCTATCTTTATTGTATCGATATAACCAGTGTAGTAGAGAGGCCGATCATGTCGATTATCCTCCAATAGCATGTCGTCTTGTGTAAAGGTGATATTTGGGATAATCTCCAATATACTGTTACAATGTAAGCAAGTGGCACGTTCTGCATCTGGCTTCTTCAATTGTGCAAGACAAGAGTCGGCTTGAAGAAGTGCTTCACTTAACGTCTCCCGAGTCTCTTTAGAAAGACGTAGAAGTTCAAAGAGGGACATTCTAGCTGGAGTATTAGCAAGTTGAGCTAGAATATCGAAATTATAAGGCTTCTGAAGCCCAAAAGGAGGGGACTTCTTGATTGGTTTATCAAACCGAGCCTGTTGTTTGCCTTTCTCAAGAGCCGTAGGCTTGGGAGAAACAGGTTCAACCGGTGTAGTTGAAGGAACAGGTGCAGTGGATGATTCTTCTTCATGAGAAACATTAGGAGCATCTTTATCAGCTGGAGGGATATCAGGAGTATCCTCAGGATTCTTGGAATAATCCTTTAGATAAGGTTTCCCTGTTCGAGTAGCACCAGCAAGTGCTTCTTCCTTCTCTTTTGGCTCTGTGTCAGAGGTAGATCCAAGAGAAGTCATATGACATGACTTAATTTTTCCAGCCTTCTTGGACTTTCGAGAAGTAGTCTTTTGAGGAGAAGGAGATTCAAAATCTGCCACTAGATCAGGATGAATCCACATGATTTCTCCTGTTTCCAAAGTGATTGGCACTAATCCTTCAAACTGTGGAGGAGGAATATTCACTATTTCAAGAGTTGCCTTGGGAATAGGAACGATCCCACTTTCAAGGAGTTGAGGAGGGAAATCTTCGAATTGCATAGAGACGACGTTGGAGGTGACGGTCTTCTCTTTTGGAGTAAGGGAGATAGCTCCAGATTTAATCATTTCTTGGATCTTTCCTTTCAGTACATAACATGTACGAATTGTATGACCCAACATTATGTGGTATAGACAGTATTTAGGATGATCTGTCTTCCCAGCTTCATCAGGTTTCTTGATTTTAGGTAATTGTATTTTATTACCTTTCAGCAGACATTCAAAGATACCAAGGACATCGTCGTCATCGAAAGAGTACTCTTCTTTGGGGCGAGGTGTTCTTGGTTGTTGAGTTGTAGAGGTAGGAGAAGTTTGAACAGTTGATGCATCTTTGCTCTGAAGATTAACTTCAAGAGTTTCTTTTCCCTTGCGAGCATTGTTTTTAGCATTATTGTTAGTACCTTGACCTGTTTCTTTGGGAGTCATCTGCACTCCTAAACCTTTGAAGGTTTCAGCACTAATTTCTGCGGCCTTGGCACTGACTATGAAGGAAGGCCAATCTTGAAATTGAGTAGATCCTGTCCACATGCTGATGATTGGCAATAAGTTTGATTTGCATGTGTCGATGATGACAGCATCTGGAGTTCCAAGAGGCATCTTCAGAGCTTCTCTTCGAAACCGTTCAATGAAATCCTCTGTAGTTTCATTATTTTTCTGCTTGATTCTAATAAGAGCAGACATAGTCATGTCATTGAGCCCTTCATAGAACCGTTCAAGAAACATCTGTTTGAAACCGGCAAATGAGGTAATGCACCCATCTGGGAGACTTCTATACCATTCATAAGCCGTTCTCTTGAGACATCCAACAAACATCCGAGTAAGGAGGGCGTCACTTGGTTGCAACTGGTCAGTCATCACTTCAAAGTGATTAATAAACTGACTTGGAGAAGTGGTTCCATCATAGAATGAGATAGTAGGAGGCTTGTATTTAGGAGGATACGATACTTGCTTCTATTCTATCGGATAAGGTTGTTTGATGCCTAACCTTTGTAAACCATCTTTCTGTTTGAATGCCTCGAATTGAGTTTTGAGATTCTTCAATTCTTCAGAGACAACTCCGGAAGATTGTGGAGTTGTAGCTTGTAGAGAATAGTTGGGAGGAGGAACAGCATTATAAGCACTACCCCCAGCTCCAGAGAGACTAGGATTTGTTTGAGCTGGTCCAGGAGTATTAGATTGTACTACTGGAGGAACTTGTATTACACCAGTATCAATTGGTATGGCATCTGGTACAGTCTGTCGATTTTGTATCTGAGTTGCCATGAGTTCATACATCGATTTCATAGTATCAGCCATGGATTTCATTTGCTGTTCCAAAGAAACAATTCTTTGTTCTTGAGGAGTCAAGGAAGAAGAAGGTTCATCAGTATTCCCATCAACCATATAAGTCGTGACTGTACGAGAGATTATTGATGAACTGGTGGATGTTGTTTGTTCTGAATCATTGCTTTGTGCATCAAAGTCAATTATAGGAGAACTATCCCCAGTAGGAAGAGGTGGGAAGTTAGATTCTCTAAGGAATTCAGAATCATCTTCAGAGATCAAAGTTCTTTGACTAGAGACCAGGACTCTTGCTCTTGTGCCTCTATATACTCCATCTAGACTATCAGCTCTACCCCTAGTATCCCGAGAGGTCATGTCGACAGAAGCAAACAAAGGCTCATCTTCATCAGGCATAGGTTCACACTGAATCCGATTGAAGACAGATTGTCGTTTAGTTTGACATCTGTATTGCATTGTAACTCTTGGCTGGAAGTCACATTCATGATTAACATAGTCTTGAACCATTGATTGACATCTGCATTGAATTATGACTTTTGGCTGGAAGTCACATTCAGCATGGTCCATTGTCACAGAATTACTCCTTCTTTTCTGTTGAAGGTGTTCTCGTAAATCTGTTTGTGAAGATTGAGGTACATCGGAGAACACTCCTTGTGTATTTTTAGGAGTATATTTCTTGTTCCTGGGTCTTGATGGCTCTTGATTATATAGGGAGTGATTAATATGAGCCACATAATTTTAGCATACTCTGCATCCAGATTTTTTTTTTGCATTTCCGATTGATGTGGTTTCTTAACACCAGAAGTGTTTCCCAAACGAATTTGATTAAGTTTTGTTCTTAAATCAGTTTGAGGTAACACATTGGTTTTGGAAACTTGGAGTTTTCCTTCCATTGATCTGGATATTTGCAGAGAAGGAAGAGTTGAACCACCCCCTTGATTAGGAGTTGGTAACAGACCCTCTTTCATAGACAAATTCTGTGTCCAATTTGAAGAAGTCGTAAAAGAAGACATTACAGAATGTTTCTTCTTAGACTTATTCAAATTTTGAGATATAGAATGTCCAAAAAGAAGAGTAGTCAAAAGACCATCTTCTTTTCTTTGACTAACAAAATTGTCAGTCAAAGTTGTTCCTGAAGTAAAAACTACAGGAGCAGAAGAAATAACTAAAGAGTTATCTCTTTTTGAAGGGACTTTGTGTGGAAGACCACCCCCAGTTCTAGTAGAACTTGGCAAAGAGGAAGAGATAGCTAAAGAGCTATTCTTCTTAGATGTTGTACACGCTGAAACAGGCTTGGTTAAAGAACCAGTGCTGTCAGCATAACTTTTGATTTTAGAATTACATGCTGGAACAGATTTGGCTAAGGAGCCAGTGCTGTCAGCGTGATTTTTGATTTTGGAAATACACGCTGGAACAGATTTGGCTAATGAGCCAGTGCTGTCAGCGTGTTTCTTGACTTTGGAAATACACGCTGGAATAGATTTGGCTAAAGAGCCAGTACTGTCAGCGTGACTTTTGGGATTGAATTTGCACGCTGGAACAGATTTGGCTAAGGAGCCAATACTGTCAGCGTGACTTTTGGATGTGAGATTGCACGCTGGAACAGACTTGGCTAAGGAGCCAGTACTGTCAGCATGACTTTTGAATGCTGTCATCTTCGAGCGCACAAGAGTGTGCGTGCTTGCAGTAGAGTCTTTGCCAGTGTTAGGAATAGACACTGTGGCAGAGACTTCACCATTGGCTGCCAACTGAATCTTAGGGACATAGACAGAGTGTCCCTTCGACTTGGCAGTGATGATGGAGGCTGAAGTGGGCTTGCCACTCTTAGCCCGCTGCATTTCTTCGTAGGCGAGTTGATCGAATTGGATCGTCATCACCTTCTTCGTCGAGCCGATTGACGAAGTGTCGCATTGAGTTGTTGCCATCTCAGAAGAGGAGATGGTTTTCCTCAGCATAGTCGCCAATTTGTTTTCTATAAATAAATTCACTTTATTTATTGTGTTTCTGGGAAAATTACAACTGTAGGAATCCGATCTAGAAGACGATCGCTTTATCCCTTGGACTATGCGAAGAAGAAAAGCTCTCAAAATTTTGACAGTAAGTTAGATAACTATGTATCTGTACAATGAATGAGAAAAAGAACTCTATTTATAGAGTCAAAAATAACTGAAAGGATAACTGTCTTCACAGCCTGTGTCTAGTTGAAAATCACGCAGGATTTAACATACGCAAGGTTGTGAGCAGTTACTAGACGTGGCCTGTAACTGTTGGACACATGGCAATCATGCATGAGTCGTGTGCAAGTTACAGGACACGCAGGCGAGAGATCAGTGGCATGGCTGCCACGTACTCCAATTTGATAAAATCCACGCAGACTTGTTGAAGACGAAATCCACGCAGACTCGAAGGCAAAAAAGCTTCAAAATCTACGCAAACTTGGGGCAAGAAGTTTCAGGATCCACGCAGACTTGGGGCAAAAAGCTTCAAAATCCACGCAGACTTGAGGGAAGAAACTTCAGAATCCACGCAAACTTGAGACAGAAAGCTCAAAATACACGCAGACTTGAGGAAGGAACATATAGGTTCAAAATACACGCAGACTTGAGGAAGGAACATATAGGTTCAAAATACACACAGGCTTGAGCCAGAAGGCTCAAAATCCACGCACGATTGAGACAAGACTGCCAGCTGTCTTGATTCGACGGGCCTCGACTGACACAAAATCTCTGACAGTGATTGCTTTTGTCAGTCACATTAAATGACAAGAAGCTCTTTTGGTACGCCAACTTGACGAAGGCTGAGTCTTGCTGAAGAAGATTTCGAAAGTCACGCAGTAGTCGGCTGTGATCTCTCGAGTTCTGTGCATACGTGGCATACGAGAAGACATTCCTCGACTGTCGTGCTGTCAGTCATGATGATACTCTGACAAATGATGAGCTGTCTCCCAGCGTAACTTTTTTAATATTGTCCTGATCAACTCAGCGTGACTTTTGGACCTTGTTCTGATCAACTCAGCGTGACTGTTCATTTTTAAGGCCTACAGCAACCTCCAGGCTATCTGTAAAATTTATCAATAGGTCCAGTCAGGACTGGAGCGAGCACAATACATCTCAACAGATCATGGCAGGTTAGAAAAATATAATCATGCAGTAAATTAAGATACAGGATCTGAAAGAAATACAGTATGTAAACAGAGAGAGAGAACTGTAATAGAAATATCTACTATAAGTAGAGAACTAACAGCGACTAGTGAATCAGAGTACAAGCTAGACATGTGAACAGGTAGAGGTGATTCATGAGAGGTGGTTCAAGATTATATTATTTGGAATTATTCACATGCTATTTCTACTCCCCCGTACCCTCAATCAATACACAAGGATCCAACCAGGTTATGTTATGATTCCATGTAAAGGCCCACAAGGGGTGATACATGGATAGCCCATAAATGGGTGATTCTGGGAATGCCCATAATGGGGTGATTCTGGGAAGACTCTGTGATCATGAGAGTACATGTCACAAGTGATCGAAGAACCGTGAAGCATAGTAATACACTATGTAAGTGAAACGCACAGAACATGTAGTATACGATACTCCCTGAGGGGATAACATCTCAAGAAAGGATCCATATAGTACTAATCCGTGTTACCAACGTGACAGCATCAAGTATAGTAATCTAAAGCAGGAAAATAATTCTAACAGGATATGAAATGATCAGAGAATGTACTCGCCTGATATCTAAATGTCTAAGGTAAAGATACTGTCCGATGAGAGGTATCTGGCTCCTAATTAGAACAGCACAAGTCACAACATGTCCAGAAGGGTAATATAAAGTACTACAATACATTCTACATGAATCTAGGTCAAACTAGGCCAAAGTCAACCCTTGGTCAACTCTGGTCAACTGCACTAGTCAAACTAGGTCAAACTAGGTCATGTCCTAACCCAGCAAATCTTACTAGGCCTAACCAAGACTATCCTAGCAAGTACACATCAATACAATGCTATACAAGCCAACATACACCCAACTCTATATAGCATGCAATTATTCAATACTTAAATAGGCAAGAATTCACATTGGATATACACTAGGTAATCTATTACTTTAAGCTATATATGTCTACACATATATACACATACATATATTGGTATTCAACATTAGGTCTATAATCATGGCATTTCAAATGGTTATATAAACTTATATATTACAACACAATATGCTAACATATATATAATATACATACATAGCTAAGTTAACTATATTCATAAATACTTATTTAAGAGGCTATGTGTGTGTATGTGAACATGGCAAAGGGGCAAGTGAGGGTTAAATGGGCATACATAGTGTATACATATCAAAGAGTGTCAAAGTGTAAGTGAACAATGTGTAAAGTGTGATAGTGTCAACATAGTGTAAGGGGGTACATGAGGTAATATAGGATTTGTGTTAACATAGAACATTACATCTTATTAACTTGTATATTGCATACATTATATCTATTATTATATTACATTCATGCTTGCATTCATTCATCATTCATTTATTCTCTTGTACCACTATATGTACCATACATTACATACTATGGAACCTACATATTCATTACAAGCCATACTTATACATGCTTACATTAGATAGGATACTTACACCTCATACATCATTTATTTAAATATTTACTCATGCTTGCATTCTCTATTTAATTACATAATGTATATACATTAACATGGGTTAAAATCAAATAGAACATTATATTACACACAAGGGTGCACAAAATGCATATGCCGAATAGTAACTCCTACTAATAATCAATACTGTACCATCTCAGCATGGATTAAAATCTAGGATTAAAGTATGTTATAGATCTATGTGTTAGCTTTCCGAAACTTCAAACGGATCGCATTTTCGTTTCCGGAAACTCCCGGAATCGCGAAAACACCGAGAACGCGTTTGTCTTTCTTACAGCTGACACTCAAATAATTCTCCAGAAATTACAGAAAGAATTAGGCCTATTAATACATGTTTTTGGAAAGCTAACTTCAATACTCTTCTTTTAAAAAAAAATAGGAGATTAAATCGAGCTTTGAGCTAGAAGTTATGATATTTCTAAGTTAGGGCTGAAATTAAAAACGTGGATAAAAATCATGACGGATTTGGGTAGTTTGAGACAAAAGAACACAAGTATATAACATAATATATCAAGAACTCACTCTCTACACTAATATATATATATATATATATATATGAGACACTATAGAACACATCTCCAATACAAAAATATGAGATTAAACATGTAATAATTCATTCATACATAACAACAACACATAGTGTGTCCAAATTTGGGGTTTCCCCATATGGACACAATCACAACACAAAGGACACTCCTATGACCTCCAAATGGACACGAAATGGACACAAATGGAGATACAACCATGGGGGTCATTCCTATGGGTTCAAAATAGACCTATATGCATGAGAAAATGAAAAGGAGAAGGGATTTATACCTCCCGGTAGATCGAATCGAAGAAAAGCCTTCCCGGAGCGACACCGACACGTAGAGATTCCAAAAGGACACGAACGAGCTCCGAATCCTCCCAAACTTGGGTAGCTTCCTCCTTGGCTAGAATGGAGAAAGAAAGAAGAAGATTTGGTGGCAAAATGGAAGGATTTGGTGGAAAAATTGCTAAGGATTGCTCTCTAGGAATTTGGGGAAGAACAAGAGAGTGTGTGGATGAGAATAATAAAATGAACTTGAGCCTATCCTCTCCCAAAGTGGCTGGCCATATGGGGCTATTTGTCCTATTATGGTAAGGTCCAAAATGCCCCCACTAACCTATTCTATGAGTATTAGGAAAGGGCTAATTGGTTGGGGCTAAATTAGTCATTCTAAAGTCTCTAATCACACTAACCTTATCCATAATAATTAGTCTATCCTCTAACTAAAATATTTCTATCATGTGGACTAAAATTAATATGATATGGGCCATGCCTAACTAGTGTGTGGGTCCCACTAGAGTCAAACTACCCCCGGGTCCCCGTTTCAAGTCGGATTGAGTTGAAATTCGAACCCGACTCAAATAACCCCAAAACAATATCATAAATAATAAAATAATATCAAAATAATTCAAAGAGGTCAAATGCAAAAATATTCTTAGGCCAAAAATGACATTAAAATATCATAATCACATGGTTAGGCTCTAGGTCAAACAGTCTCTAGGGTTTCACTAGCAAAACGTCAAAACCACAAGTCATTGATTTAAATAATTTTAAAATGATTTTAAAATCACCAAAAAATCATATCATGAATTAAATATCATTATTAAAATAATTATAAACACGAAATTTCAAAATTATCCTCATTTGGAAAACTGGGTGCTACAACTCTACCCACCTTAGAAAAATTTTGTCCTCGAAATTTAAGATCGATAGTACTCCTTCTAGAGCCTCTAACCTACCCAATATCTAAGGTAACACTTCCTAACACTGGAATAATAAACGAACATCTAAATAGTGTCAATCTAGGAATACCTCCAACACTGCTCTGTTGTACGACGGTAATAGAACTTCAATAAAATATGGACTGGAACCTATATCCAAGGGACTGGACCTATTTTAAAGTGGTCTTAACTAAGGATGAAAAGGAACTGATCATAGGCTATAGGTATGCTCAAACTATTATCTTCCTATTAACCATCTATTAATATATTCTATTACCATATGAACGATGCATTACTAAGACATATAGGCCCCTATCTCTCATAACACATTTATACTCACCAAAAGACTAGTACATCCTATCAAGGCTGATACTATAATCTTTTATAAATCTCATAAGCTACATGTTTAGAGACACACATCCCCACATCAAGGACTAACCTATATATATCTACAACTGATACTAATGGGGTGACGTCCCTATTTCCCAACAATCAAGGTCTAAATTTTTTTTTATCTAAATCATGCAATTTGAAGGAATAGTATACAAGGTCAGGGCATACCGTAGCAGTTGGAAGTCTCACCTAGGTGCACTGGTCATTCTAGGTCAAAATAGTACTATGGTATCAACACACAAACAATCTAGGGTGTCCTAATTGGGAAGGTAAGAGAACAACAATCATCAAGGTTGTAGAGCTGTCTACCATCCTATATAAAAATTGGTCATTAACAAGCAACTAAGAAATTATTAAAAGGTTACTATTCCATAAAATGGCAAAAATTGAAAATTTAGGCACAACAAATCACAAATTGATTTTTGTCTTGATACGATCTAAGTTGATCAATTTCGGGATAAAACGAGATTTGGGCAAAAAGAGAAATCAATGAAATCAAAGTATGAGCACGAGCATCCAATGATGGAGGTCCAGGTCATGATTAAATTTAATTCGACTGAGTACGAATACGAGGTTCATAGGCGATGAAAAAGATTTCAAGGAGAATTGTCAAGGCTGTCGCGAATGAGACTCTAGGGTCAAGTTTAACTATGTCTCTATTCTCGTAGATTGATACATGAAAAAGCGAACCAAAGTGCAATAGGTTGATCAGACCATCATGTACCGGTTCTGATTAAACAATATGTTAGTGGGTGGCCACCCAATAAAATATGTCATGACCAAGCTCGAAAATAGATAAGCTTGTAAAACTAAGGCTAATTTAGCAGCACAAGATATAAGGGTGGTAATGATGAAAGGAATTACATAGTCCAAGTTTCTTAACCAACGGATCAAGTAATCAGATAAGGTACAAGGTTAAGCATCTAAGGAAACAAACAGAACGCCATCACATGTCGGGTCGAAAGAATTGAGTCAAGGCTGGATTTCTAATTGAAATAAGAAGAAATTTAGTATAATGGTAGAGGTTATAGTTTAGTCAGTTGACCAAAAAATCATATCAAGAAAATAGAGTACAAGAAGACGGGTTTTAGTGGGACATGATATACCTACACAAAGGTGAGCTCGTCTAGGTCTTGCATATAAGATTTGTTGGAAGGTAACAGCTAGTATTACATTCCGAATATCAAAATCACGATAAGGAACGTCAAGGATCTCAATTAGAAAGTGGGAGTTCAAGAGGTGGTAATTAATGCACAAAATAATGAAGATCGAGTTAGTCATCTGCTTCTGATACTCTTAAGTTCATCTGGTCATAACTTGCCAATCATATCTTTACCTCACCAGTCTCTATATGAAAATTTAACCTTTACTTAAACCCTTACCATGACTACCGTAGGCAATTTCCAATTTCCAAACATCACTCTTGAAGCACAGCCCTCACATTTAGGAATCAACATTAACCATTTATTTAAATTTCCAAGTTCTTTCACCTTGTCTTAAATTTGACCCAAAACCTCTAAATCCCGTTTACGAATTCCTTGAACTTGTTCAAATTGTTCTCCTCGTATTATTTAATTTAAATCTCTAGGCCTTACAAAACTTATCTTCCATCATAAAATCAACTTCCGTATTTTCTTCGACATACACCCATGAATATTATTCTCCTAAAAATATTTCACAACAATCTCTAAACTTCCATAATTTTGTGTTCTCTCTATCCCTAGTCATTTTCTCGCAACATCTCGTTTAATATCCTTATTAAACACAATTAACTTCTCTTTTCCATCACTAACCTTCTACATAGCCTCAGAGTAAAAGTTTTCCCCAGAATCAATAACCAAGATTTTCTAAGTTCTCAAAACTAGGTTGACCTCTGATATCCTCATTAGTTTTGAATACATCTATAAACTATCTCATAACCCCAAAATTTCTCTAAATGTAATTATTTCCAGATTTGCAGTATACATCTCTTTATTCTATTCGAGACCTTTACCACATTTCTATCTCAAGTTTCCATATGGAACACTCCACATTTGATTTCCTTTAGATCATCATAAAATAACCAGTTACGTCTTCTCTGAGCTACATAATTTATGTCACTTCCTTAGCCTTCCCCATGCAAAAGATACGAAGATTCAAGGGTTTCGAAGTACATCTGGTAGGGACGACAAGATATGGATAATTAATGTAATGAGACAGAGTTTAAGATAAGAGGTAAATAAGAATGCAAGGGAATAATGGCGAGAAAGAATAATGAAGATATGTTCCTTCTCATCGGTTCAAACGAGAGGAACCCATCAAGCTTAAATTCAATAGCAAGGAATGAGGGTGAATCCAAACAAGAGGACAAAGAATTCCAATTAAAGTTCAAAATGAGTTTCTCAGGGGTCGTCCCAGAAATCTCTCAAAGAATCCTAAGTGTGATTGAGTACCTTGGATTTGAAAATATTAATCTAAATACAAAATTAAATCAACAACTATAAAATTTTATCAAAATTATCAACTAATACCAGGATTCAAAGTTCTACAATGAATCCACAAAATCAAATTCAAATCAAGGAAAAAGGTGAATCAAAACAAGGAAAATGAGTCTAAATCGGAATTCAAAATAAGATTCTCAAGGATCATCCCAGGAATCTCTCAAGGAATCCTAACAGTGATTGAGTATCCTCTCATCCTAACACCTTAATTTATATATCCTACAGCAGGCTCGTAGTAGTACAACTAAGTCGTTGCGCTACTACGAAATTGCACTAATGCGAATCTCGACCTGCATGGGCCACCACTAAAAACGTGTCACGATCCGCACCCTAGAGTTAGGGCACGAGAACGTAACAACGCCCAGCCTACGCCGCAGTGTCGACGGTAGAACGTTGTCCTATGTCTCAATACATCTAACAGTATAAGACTAAACTGTTTATACTCTCTGAATGGGGGTGACATAGCAGAATATAAACTCAATCACATCTAAGGTAGAGCATAAAGGAAGATAGATAAAACATGAAATCGAAAAGAGATACAACAGATAGAAGTCTAAGTGTCTAAGATACAAACTCAGAATACATCTCAAACTCAAATACAGTTATCTATAAATACAACTCAAGATGACTGAAAATAAACTATAAGCAAAAACCCTAGCTATCTATGCAACCTCTACAGTCTCCTCTAGGCTAGCAGGCAACCTCCAGGCTATCTGTAAAATTTATCAACATGTCCTGTCAGGACTGGAGCGAGCACAATACATCTCAACAGATCATGGCAGGTTAGAAAAATATAATCATGCAGTAAATTAAGATACAGGATCTGAAAGAAATACAATATGTAAACAGAGAGAGAGAACTGTAATAGAAATATCTACTATAAGTAGAGAACTAACAGTGACTAGTGAATCAGAGTACAAGCTAGACATGTGAACAGGTAGAGGTGATTCATGAGAGGTGGTTCAAGATTATATTATTTGGAATTATTCACATGCTATTTCTACTCCCCCATACCCCCAATCAATACACAAGGATCCAACCAGGTTATGTTATGATTCCATGCAAAGGCCCACAAGGGGTGATACATGGATAGCCCATAAATGGGTGATTCTGGGAATGCCCACAATGGGGTGATTCTGGGAAGACTCTGTGATCATGAGAGTACATGTCATAAGTGATCGAAGAACCGTGAAGCATAGTGATAAATCATGTAAGTGAAACGCACAGAACATGTAGTATACGATGCTCCCTGAGGGGATAACATCTCAAGAAAGGATCCATATAGTACTAATCTGTGTTACCAACGTGACAGCATCAAGTATAGTAATCTAAAGCAGGAAAATAATTCTAACAGGATATGAAATGATCAGAGAATGTACTCGCCTGATATCTGAATGTCCAAGGTAAAGATACTGTCCGATGAGAGGTATCTGGCTCCTAATTAGAACAGCACAAGTCACAACATGTCCAGAAGGGTAATATAAAGTACTACAATACATTCTACATGAATCTAGGTCAAACTAGGCCAAAGTCAACCCTTGGTCAACTCTGGTCAACTGCACTAGTCAAACTAGGTCAAACTAGGTCATGTCCTAACCCAACAAATCTTACTAGGCCTAACCAAGACTATCCTAGCAAGTACACATCAATACAATGCTATACAAGCCAACATACACCCAACTCTATATAGCATGCAATTATTCAATACTTAAATAGGCAAGAATTCACATTGGATATACACTAGGTAATCTATTACTTTAAGCTATATATGTCTACACATATATACACATACATATATTGGTATTCAACATTAGGTCTATAATCATGGCATTTCAAATGGTTATATAAACTTATATATTACAACACAATATGCTAACATATATATAATATACATACATAGCTAAGTTAACTATATTCATAAATACTTATTTAAGAGGCTATGTGTGTGTATGTGAACATGGCAAAGGGGCAAGTGAGGGTTAAATGGGCATACATAGTGTATACATATCAAAGAGTGTCAAAGTGTAAGTGAACAACGTGTAAAGTGTGATAGTGTCAACATAGTGTAAGGGGGTACATGAGGTAATATAGGATTTGTGTTAACATAGAACATTACATCTTATTAACTTGTATATTGCATATATTATATCTATTATTATATTACATTCATGCTTGCATTCATTCATCATTCATTTATTCTCTTGTACCACTATATGTACCATACATTACATACTATGGAACCTACATATTCATTACAAGCCATACTTATACATGCTTACATTAGATAGGATACTTACACCTCATACATCATTTATTTAAACATTTACTCATGCTTGCATTCTCTATTTAATTACATAATGTATATACATTAACATGGGTTAAAATCAAATAGAATATTATATTACACACAAGGGTGCACAAAATGCATATGCCGAATAGTAACTCCTACTAATAATCAATACTGTACCATCTTAGCATGAATTAAAATCTAGGATTAAAGTATGTTATAGATCTATGTGTTAGCTTTCCGAAACTTCAAACGGATCGCGTTTTCGTTTCCGGAAACTCCCGAAATCGCGAAAACACCGAGAACGCGTTTGTCTTTCGTACAGCTGACACTCAAATAAATTTCCAGAAAGTTGCAGAAAGAATTAGGCCAATTAATACATGTTTTTGGAAAGTTTACTTCAATACGCTTCTTTTAAAAAAAATGGAAGATTAAACCGAGCTTTGAGCTAGAAGTTATGACATTTCTAAGTTAGGGCTAAAATTAAAAACGTGGATAAAAATCATGACGGATTTGGGTAGTTTGAGACAAAAGAACACAAGTATATAACATAATATATCAAGAACTCACTCTTTACACTAATATATATATATGAGACACTATAGAACACATCTCCAATAAAAAATATGAGATTAAACATGTAATAATTTATTCATACATAACAACAACACATAGTGTGTCCAAATTTGGGGTTTTCCCATATGGACACAACCACAACACAAAGGACACTCCTATGACCTCCAAATGGACACGAAATGGACACAAATGGAGATACAACCATGGGGGTCATTCCTATGGGTTCAAAATAGACCTATATGCATGTGGAAATGAAAAAGAGAAGGGATTTATACCTTCCGGTAGATCGAATCGAAGAAAAGTCTTCCCGGAGCGACACCGACACGTAGAGATTCCAAAAGGACACGAACGAGCTCCGAATCCTCCCAAACTTGGGTAGCTTCCTCCTTGGCTAGAATGGAGAAGGAAAGAAGAAGATTTGGTGGCAAAATGGAAGGATTTGGTGGAGAAATTGCTAGGGATTGCTCTCTAGGAATTTGGGGAAGAACAAGAGAGAGAGTGTGGATAAGAATAATGAAATGAACTTGAGCCTATCCTCTCCCAAAGTGGCTGGCCATATGGGGCTATTTGTCCTATTATGGTAAGGTCTAAAATGCCCCCACTAACCTATTCTATGAGTATTAGGAAAGGGCTAATTGGTTGGGGCTAAATTAGTCATTCTAAAGTCTCTAATCACACTAACCTTATCCATAATAATTAGTCTATCCTCTAACTAAAATATTTCTATCATGTGGACTAAAATTAATATCGTGTGGGCCATGCCTAACTTGTATGTGGGTCCCACTAGAGTCAAACTACCCCCGGGTCCCCGTTTCAAGTCGGATTGAGTTAAAATTCGAACCCGACTCAAATAACCCCAAAACAATATCATAAATAATAAAATAATATCAAAATAATTCAAAGAGGTCAAATGCAAAAATATTCTTAGGCCAAAAATGACATTAAAATATCATAATCACATGATTAGGCTCTAGGTCAAACAGTCTCTAGGGTTTCACGAGCAAAACGTCAAAACCACAAGTCATTGATTTAAATAATTTTAAAATCACCAAAAAATTATATCATGAATTAAATATCATTATTAAAATAATTATAAACACGAAATTTCAAAATTATCCTCATTTGAAAAACTGGGTGCTACATAGCCTTAGTCTTTTGTTGCATTACTTGCTATGTTAGAATATTGTAGGGTCTTCACTCCTTGTAAATTTCGAGGACGAAATTTTTCAAGAAGGGAAGACTTGTAAGCCCCTGTTTTTCAAAAATTATTTAATTAGTGTTAATTGATTATTAATGTCATTTTTAGCCTTAAAATATTTATTATGATTTTTAGGAAATTTTCTAGAATTTTTAAATGAGTTTTAATAGTTAAAATATCAATTTGCAATTTTCTAAAATGTTTTAATATCATTTTATAATTTTTAGAATTATTTTAATATGGTTTTGTAATTTATTTAATTGTTAATATATCAGTTTGCAATTATTAGATTATTTTAAATTGCGGAATACAAATTCTAATTTGTATTTAGACACTGGGAGTACCTAGTTGTAATTACCTAAACTACAGGGACCTAGACGCTAAACCCTAATCCTACCCACCCCCGACGACTGGCCAGCTGCCGACGACCGGCCAGCTGCCCCCTCCCCCCCCCCCGCCATTTTCGACCGACCTAGCCCCGTTCGACCGACTCTAAGCCCCTATAAATGACCCCCTCACTCACCCCGACCCAACCCCCATCACCCCGACCACCATCGACGCCCCCAGCTCCACTTCTTCTCCAAAAACCCTAACCGGAACCCTAACTCCGGCGACACCACTCCGCCACCTCCCTAGCTACCCTCACAGCCCCCAACCACCGCCGACGAGCTCGCCATGCCGAGACACGTCGATCGCCACCACTTCGCCACCGCCCCGACGCCTACTCTGCCGTCCACGGCCTTTGAAACACTCTCGACTAGCCGGACACGTAAGTCGCAGCACTGAATCGTGTCGTCCGTGTCTCGAATCCACGTATGTGGTTCGCCAGGACACGGGGACCCTAGTCCAGTAATTGGACACACGAATCAACACTTGTACGTGTCATGCATGGCACAGACACGTAGACTCTGTGTCCCAAACTATCAGGACACAGTGGTATTTCGGGCTACTGTTATATTAAAAAAAAAACTAAATAAAACTAACTCGAGCCCCCACCCTAACAGCAAGCCTGCTCAAGCCCACTGGCCAGCGGGTGGGGCTCTAAAACTTCACCCTTTAATAGAGGGCCGAGTTCGAGCCCTCTGTTTGTTTTTGTTTCTTTTTCTTTTTTCTTTTCTTTTGTTATATTATATATATATATATATATATATATATATATATATATATATATATATATATATATATATATATATATATATATATATATATATATATATATATATGTATATACTGTATATATACAGTATATATATACTGTATATATGTATATATGTATATACTGTATATATACAGTATATATATATATATATATATATATATATATATATATATATATATATATATATATATATATATATATATATATATATATATAAAATATATATATATATATATATATATATATATATATATATATATATATATCTTTATGTTTAGTAAATTTTTATATATATATTTGTATTTATATACATATATGTATATATGTATATATTTTCATGTGTATATATATTATTATATATATACTATTATATATATGAATACAATATTTGTATATATATATATATATATATATATATATATATATATATATATATATATATATATATATATATATATATATATATATATATATATGTACTTTTAACATATGTATGTATATATTTATTTTGTATAATTTTACCTTATTAAAATATTAATATTTATTTTGCACTTTTACCAATTTATATTTTAGTGTATTTAAATTACTGCAACCATTTGGTGTCCAAGCCTAGCATGGGTTTTTGGACCCAAATGTGTTTTCACACATTCAAGACCTATACAAGTCATATTGGACTTGATTCATGGCCTTGGGTCCTATATTTGAACTTCGGTTCAAATTATATACATGGACAAAATACGCAGATAATTAATTATTTTAATTTTAATTGTGTGCGATGCTGTTTTTGGATTTCTATAAATACTTAAAGTATTGTTAAAATTCTAAAAAAAATAGTATTTAGATACTATATTAATTTAGCTAATTTACTACAAATTTTATAATATTTAATTTACTGTTTTGCCACTAATTTGGTATATGAAATCAAAACTCATTTTCTGTATACTTAGGAAAACTGATTTTTATAAAATACTTGTACTGGTTAATAAATTCCAAAAAAATTATAATAAATTTCTATAATCAACAAGGATCATTTTGGTACTTTGTTTTATGTAAAAATAAGTTTTTTGTCTATCTCAAAAATTGTTAGGAAACAATGATTATTTGTTTTATTTATTGATTAATTACGACTTGTAACTTTTTGTGCTATTTTGAGTTTTAGCCGTATTTGAACCTCACCCCTCACTAGTGTAAAGACCCTAGAAAGTTAGTTAAAGTAGTATGTCACCCCATATTGGTCTCCTATGCCAAAGTCATCATTTTGGCTAGGTGCCCAGTCACAAGTCGTGTTTCACCAATTAGTGTCTTAGTATTTTAGCTTAGTGTAAAAACTAAGTTATGTATTTATTTCTACAGTGACGAGTTACCAGACATCTATAGCACTTTTATCGCAGCTTGTTTTGCTTTGCTTTTCTAGAGGCAAGTACTTTCTACGAACTTTACATACTGCTATAACAATAAACTGCGATTTACCAACCATGTTAAATGCTGATCCTTGGGGTAGCAAGTTAGAACTTTACATGCTGTATTACTTTCAGTCTCTACCATGCTTAGACAGTATCTCATATCTCTCACATGTTTAAATAACGGGTTAAGGGAAAACTGTTAGTATTGTACGTGAACATGACCCCCTTCTCCGTATGTATTTACCGCGCTCGGTGACATTCTATATGTGACCTTGCCGTATGTTCTGATCCCGCGTTTGTGTATGGATAAACACCGATGCCGTTCGTGCACGTATGTGCATGCCAGAAAAACTTGATATGTACCACTGTACATCCTATTTACCTATTGACCGATTCACGTACATGCTACAGTTTTAAACTTTTAAACTACATGTTGTTATTCCTAAAAAGAACCAATTAAACCATGATATGCCATGATTCCAGTTTATTACATTCTTATTTATGCTTAGTATATTTAGTTTGCTAGAATCAGTACTTGCTTCCGTCCTGACATGATAACGTTGTAGGTGTCCTTACTGAGGAGGAGTTACTCTGCGACACAAACTATGGAGATACTGCCGAGGACTCGGCTTTGCTTTACGAGGATGTTCCTGCGGGAAACCTCGCCTAGTTGTCTTTTGCTTTAGACTTTTTGAGAGTAGTCATGTATTAGACTACGTATTTTGTAACTGGACATGTATCCAGTTTTACATTTCAGACTTGTTGTCACAACCCGATCCCAATAATCTGGGTCTAGTCGGATCATGCCCAGCCTGCACCGTTGTTGAGACGGCGACAGTAAGCTGTTCAGTAGCAGGTAACCATACAACAACACTATATTTGTCACAACTCAACTTCGGAAATAAACTTTATTTAAACTGAAATTTAAATACAAATAAAACTGTTCTGAAATGAAATACAGAATTTGAAATAACAAAATGCTGAAAAAGGAAATCTATCTATCGGCCGGATCATCGGCCTCAGTCCCAACGTCCTCCTGTGGGGACTCTGGCAGCACAACTGGGTACAACACAGGGTCATAGTAGCTGTTGTAAAACCGATCTGTATCCTCAATATCCCCTAAAAATGTATCTCCAGTCAGGAGGGAGCAAAGTACAATTCATGCTAATTTTTAAACAGTTAAATAAGTAATAGAATCATGCAGTTCTAAACAGTTTTAAATATGAACAGTTTGTTACAGTAAAATAGTGATTTGAACAGGCAATAAAATATGACCGGCTTAGGTTTGTTACAGGAAGGATAGAGGTTTTTATTACAGTATGGTCATAATCAATATGCTATTCCCCCAGTCCCCAGTAGTTACAGTACTCTTAGAGAGAGTTTCGTGTTTGCATCATGGTTTAAAATTGCAGTAAAGCGATTAAATAAATAACTGTAAACTAACATAAACTATACTTGCCTCAATGGAAATGACTGTAGAGGTAGAAGACTTCGAGACAGGTAATTAGAGTCGTCCTCGAATTCCTACATTCGAGAGATAGACTCAGATATCAGGTTCACCAACTTAGCTATGCTAGTTGAAATCTCTATTTGCGTCCTAGTCCAATTTTAGTTCTTTAATTAACCAAACACAGAAAACACGATTATTTGGTGCGTTGATTTAATACGAGGGAAAATGGTCATCTTAACATTGAATTCGGGAAAACATCGTCGATGCCAGATTATTAGGAAAACTTGGTAATTTTTATAAATATAATTATAAAGCTAATTTTTCTTATTTTAGTGAGAAATACGTGATTTTTAATTATTAATAAACTTGTCAATTTTATGTGAGAAAATATTAATTAATTTTATACAAAAATACTTTTTAGTCAATTTAATCGTTAAATAATAAAAACTCGCAAAACCAGAAAAGATAAGAAAATCTAAGCTATTACAGTTACAGACCACAGCCAGCTGGGCTTATGCCCATTGCAATTTATTTACATAAATTGAAATAAGACAAACCGCCGTTAGTCCTAAACTGAAATATTAAATAAGAGTTAAACAGAAATAAATAATAAAAATAAGGATAAATTATAAGTCTCAGATATGGTCCGATCCTCATCTTGGCTAATTGTCTCAACGTCCGGGCGGGGCCGGTTTCGTTTGCACTTAGCCGGGTCCATTGACCGATACGGTCGTCACCCAAAATCAAATATCGAATAAAATTCCGAAATTCATTTTAAATTCATTTTTAAAATATTCTGGAATTTACGGAAAAATTCGGCAGCATCTCCTCTGTTTTTGGTCAACCCAAAAACTGGGAATTGGCGCCGATAATTTCCTGCAAATCTCAAACCAGGGAAAAACCCGAATTTATATATATATGAAATCCACAACCAATCCACAGAATAATCGGGACGACCCGAAATAATTTCGGAAGTCCGATTCCAATCCCACAAATCACAGAACGTTCCCGAAAAAATTCGAAAAGCTAAAACATACCAAAAATCCATTCCCGAAATATTTCGGGAATCCAAAATAATTCACAGGACCTTTCCGAAAGTCCCAAAAAATTACGACGTTGCTAAAACCGAATTTTCAAAGGGAATCGGGGACTATTTCATCATCGACTAAATAATAAAATGAGCGGGACATAGGGTTATACCTCGGATTGCTCGGCTAGAGCTCTCAGATGTAAAAATAAGAAAGAAATGAGCTCCGACAGCGAAAGTATTCCCGAAAACAGCGCTGAAATCAGCAGCGTCGACAAAGGACGCTGAAAACTCAGAAGCTAGGGCACGGCCAGGGGTGTTGGCCAATTCATGGATGCTGATCCTACGGAGCCAGCTAAGAATATATATATATATATATATATATATATATATATATATATATATATATATATATATATATATATATATAATAAAAAAAAATAAAAATATATATATATATATAATAATAATAATTATTAAGCCAAGTCAAAATCAGATTTTAAGAAAGAGAGGATTGGGATTGGGTTTGGCTCAGGCCTGGGTCTGGCTTCGGACTCGGGTCTGGGTCTAAATCAAAAGTCCATGTTATTATTATTTTTTTCGAAATCTTTTGCACTCAAACATATTTAATAATAATAATAATAATAATAATTATTATTATTATTATTATTATTATTATTATAAATACTAATAATTAATACAAAAACACTAATATTAATTAATCACAAAATGTGGGTTTCACAATCTTTCCTCCTTAGAAAATTTCGTCCTCGAAATTTAAAGCAAGGTTAGGGATTACCTCAAGTCTCAAACAGGTACGGGTACTGCTCCCGTATCTGGTCTTCTCGCTCCCAGGTCGACTCGCCTGGTGAGTTGTGCCGCAACATCACTCTGACTATTGGCGTCACGGTGTTCCTGGTTCTCTTCTCGCCTCGGTCCAAAATTGCTACTGGTTTCTCCGGCACTGTGAGGCTGGGTCCAATCTCCAGCTCTGAATGGTCCAAAATATGGCTCGGGTCCGGGATGTAGCGTCTCAGCTGCGAGACGTGGAAGACGTTGTGGACGCCTTCGAGACTTGGGAGTAGAGCCACCCGATAAGCCACTTCTCTAATCCTGCTAAGTACTTCAAATGGACCAATGTACCTGGGGCTCAACTTTCCTGCTCTGCCGAAACGGATTGTTCCTCTGGTAGGCGAGATCTTCACAAACATACTGTCGCCTTCTTCAAATTCCAGAGGCCGTCTGCTGCAATCGGCCCAATGCTTCTGTCTGTCTTGGGCTATCCTGAGCTTATCTCTGATCATTCTCACTTTCTCTGCTGCTTTGGTCACCATCTCAGGTCCAAGCAACACTCGTTCTCCGACGTCATCCCAGGCAAGAGGGGTGCGGCAACGACGTCCATAGAGTGCCTCGAACTGTGTCATCCCGATGCTAGCTTGGTAGCTGTTGTTGTAAGAAAACTCTACCAAGTGCAAATGGTCTTCCCAAGACCCTCCAAATTCTAGGACGCAGGATCTCAGCATATCTTCTAGCGTCTGGATGGTTCTCTCCGATTGCCCGTCAGTCTGAGGGTGGTAGGCGGTGCTGAACTTCAGTTGGGTTCCCAAGATGTCATGCAAACTCTTCCAAAAGTGAGAAGTAAATCTAGTATCTCTGTCAGATACGATACTTACCAGAACTCCATGAATCCGGTAGATGTGCCGCATGTACAGTGCTGCCAACTTCTCGGTGGATAAACCAACCTTGAAGGGGATAAAGTGAGCTGACTTCGTCAGTCGGTCCACTATAACCCAAATGGCATCATTCCCTCCTTAGGATCGAGGCAGTCCCGATACAAAATCCATCGTTGTGCTCCCATTTCCACTCCGGAATATCAAGCGGCTGCAATAATCCTGCTGGTCTCTATCTGCTGGCTTTAATTTGCTGACAAATTAAACATCTAGCCACATACCTGGATACGTCCTTCTTCATCCCGTACCACCATACTATAGTCTGCATATCCCGGTACATCTTGTTGGCTCCAGGGTGTATGGAATACTGCGACTGGTGCGCTTCTTGCATCAGCTCGTTCCTCAGTTCGCCAGTTGGTACGTACAGCCTCGTACCATTCTTCAATGCTCCGTCGCTGGCGATTGAGAATCCTTCAAGTGTTCCTGCCAACACTTGGTCTCTGAGTTTGCAAAGCGTCTCGTCTTGAAATTGTGTCTCCTTGATCCTGTCCATAAGACTCGAACGCACTTGCAACTGCATCAATGATGATTCCTCTCCTGGTATGATGGCTTCTCTTCCAAGTTTCTTCATCTCCTCCTCGGGCAGTACAATTTCCAATCCAAGCTTCTCCATGTCTTCTAGCAAATGGCGCTCCTTGGTCAAGAATATCGCCATCGGGTATCGACTAAGTGCATCTGCAACAACATTAGCCTTACCCGGATGATACTGCAGGTTGATATCAAAATCCTTCATTAGCTCCAGCCATCGTCTTTGTCTCATGTTCAGCTCTTTTTGAGTGAAAACATATTTCAGACTTTTGCGGTGATATTTGCTTTGAAGCTATGGAAGCACTACCTGTATGGAGAGAGAGTGGAAATATATTTTTTTTTATTCAAAAAAAAAAAAAATATTTCCACTCTCTCTCCATACAGGTAGTGCTTCCATAGCTTCAAAGCAAATATCACCGCTGCAAGCTCCAAATCATGTGTGGGATAGTTCTTCTCATGAGTCCGCAATTGCCTAGATGCATAGGCAATCACTTTCCCGTGTTGTTGAAGAACGCAATCCAGTCCTTTTTCGGAAGCATCACTATAGATTGAGAAACCGCCGGTACCTGCGGGTAGCGCAAGTATCGGCGCAGTTGTGAGCCTCTTCTTCAGTTCCTCAAAAGCTGATTGGCACGCTTCAGACCATATGAACTCTTCATTCTTCCTGGTAAGCTTCGTCATTGGCTCCGCAATCTTGGAGAAATCCTTCACGAACTTCCGGTAGTAGCCAGCTAGTCCCAAAAAGCTCTTGATCTCTGCAACCGAGCTTGGTGCAGTCCACTTCTCAATAGCAGCTATCTTCTTTGGGTCTACCGAAATTCCTTTTCCTGTGACAACATGGCCCAAAAATTCCACTTTGTCTAAAAAGAATTTGCATTTGGATAGCTTACCATAGAGCTTCTCCTTCCTCAAGGTACTCAGCACTTTCCTCAAGTGCTCTTCATGCTCTTCCTCCGTCTTCGAGTAGATCAGTATGTCATCGATAAAGACAACGACAAATTGATCCAGATATTCATAGAAAACCTTGTTCATGAGGTTCATGAATACTGCAGGAGCATTCGTCAGTCCAAACAGCATGACCAAGAATTCAAATTGTCCATACTTTGTGTTGAACGCCGTCTTGGGAATATCCTCCTTCCTGACCTTGATTTGATGGTAGCCTGATCTGAGATCTATCTTTGAAAATACCTTGGCTCCGCTCAGTTGATCAAACAGGTCGTCGATCCGGGGCAGGGGGTACTTGTTCTTGATGGTGATGTTGTTCAGCGCCCGGTAGTCGATGCACATCCGCACGGTTCCATCCTTCTTGGGCACGAACAACACTGGTGCTCCCCAGGGTGAAGCCTCGTCTCTGATAAATCCTTATGCCTTCAGCTCGTCGATCTGATCCTTCATCTCCTTAGCCTCCTTGGGGTTGACTCTGTAGCATCCCCAAGAAATAGGGGAAGAGCAGGGTACTAGATCGATGTTGAATTCCACATCTCGATCTGGCGACAATCCTGGAAGACTATCTGGAAAGACATCCATAAATTCCGCAATGATAGGGTGAGGAGGCCCGGGTTCTTCAGTGATAGAGGAGTAGGAAATACTCTTCATATCTTCCGGAGCCCGAGAGATTACAAACTCCGGTTCTCCTGGTGGGCTGAATATTACACATCCTCGGTGACAATCTATCAGCGCATGTTGTTCACTTAACCAGTCCATCCCTAGGACTACGTTATAGTTGGGCAGGGGCATCACTAGTAAAGGTGTTGAGAACTGATGGCCAGAGATGGTTATGGGACAATTACAAGCTTCAGTGATGGGTATAGGTCCACCACCGGTCATAACCCTACTAATCACCTTGCTAAGTCCCGAATCTATGTGGTGTGCAGATATAAACTTGGATGATATGAAACTATGTGATGCATCCGAATCAAATAATGCTAGAGCCGGATGTGAAAACACATAAATGGAACCTGTGATGACATCTGCGGTGGGTTCCTGCTCTGGCTCCTGCTCATCAGCTGCTAGGGCAAAAGCTCGCCCGATCTTCTGCTGGTGCTGTCCAAACTGTTGTTGCTGAGTAGGTAGGGGAGCTCTTTGCTGGTTGGTCCCGGGCCGGTGGGCTGACATGGGACAGTCCTTCACTTGGTGGGTGGCAGACCCACAGACTAGACAGTGTCCTAGCCTCTTCCTGCAGATGTTCGACTGATGCCCTGGCCTCTTGCAATAGTCACAGACAGGGATCTGCTTCTGGTGTGCTCTGTCATTGGTCCTCGCCTGATGATGATGCTGCTGGTGGTGCGAGGGCCTGTTGTTGTTGTTGTTGGGCCTCTTCTGACTACCCTGGAAGTTGCTAGTTCCAGGATACTCCCTCTTGGATCGAGAAGGCTGGCTCTTCTCCACATCTTGAGCTCGGATCAGGATCCTCTCATAAGTCTTTGCGCCACCTGCGATCACAGGGGTGCGAATCTCTTCTCGTAAGCCATACCTGAATCGCTCAGCACGATCCTTGGGGTCAGCTACCAGGTTCTGGGCAAAGCGGCTTAGCCGGCCGAACTCTGCTGCATATTCGCTGACCGTCATGTTTCTCTGCTTCAAGTTCTGGAATTGCCTCTCCATTTCCTGTATCTCCGATGTCGGGAAGAACTTCCTGCGGAACAGCCTCTTGAAGGTGTCCCAGTCGAGCTGCTTGTCCTGGAGTCGAGGTTCATTCCGATACCAGGTGCTCGCCATATCTTGTAGTTGGAGTCCTACAGCTTCAGCCTTGAGGTCCTCCGGGAGTCGAGCGACACTCAAGAGACGCTCCATATGGTCTAGCCATTCATCGGCGTAGATGATACCCTCGGTTCCTTTGAAAGGTCGAGGGTCTTGCTTCTTAAAGCTTTCTATGTCTCCAACCTTCATGCAATAATACGCCTCTAATCAAAAGAATGGCCTTAAAGAAATATAACTAACTCCTGAATCATGCTTACCTTGGCAGGTCGTGGCCCTGATGAAGTGGTTCCTCCTCTCTCGAGGGCAGCCATAGCCACGTTGTGGGCATTCTCCATGCCTTCTCTCATAATCGCGGTCTGCTCACGATGGACTTCAACTTGGGCAGCAGTCTGCTCTCTGTGGGCTTCTGTTTGAGCTCTCTGTGCTTCAAGCACTCCTCGTAGCATTCCCACTAGGTCAGTGGGATCCACGGGTACTGGTAGGGCAGCTGGTGCGGCCACTACCGCAGGGGTCTGTGGCTCAGCCCGAAAAAGTGCCGGTTCTGCCGCTTGTGCTGTGGAAGCGTAAACGGGCCGGGGAGCTGGTGCAGCATGGGGACGGTCTGTCAGCTGCAAGGGAGGTGGGTCCCGGCGTGCTTGAGAAGGGGTGTGATCAGTTGATGACACCTCATCTTCAGCAGGGCCGGATCTGCTAGTCTTTCCTTTGGCCATGATCTGGAAGGTTTAGGGTACATACATAAGCAAGGTATCCTACCGGTCTATAATCAAACAAAAATATTTATTTATATAATTCGATCCTATGTCGTGACAAATCAATGTTCTAGTGTTCTAATTGTTTCTAGGTATGTTTTCCTAAGTTGTTGTAATCGACCTGCATGGGCCACCACTGAAAACATGTCACGACCCGATCCTAATAATCTGGGTCTAGTCGGATCATGCCCAGCCTGCACCGTTGTTGAGACGGCGGCAGTAAGCTGTTCAGTAGCAGGTAACCATACAACAACACTATATTTGTCACAACTCAACTTCGAAAATAAACTTTATTTAAACTGAAATTTAAATACAAATGAAACTGTTCTGAAATGAAATACAGAATTTGAAATAACAAAATGCTGAAAAAGAAAATCTATCTATCGGCCGGATCATCGGCCTCAGTCCCAACGTCCTCCTGTGGGGACTCTGGCAGCACAACTGGGTACAACACAGGGTCGTAGTAGCTATTGTAAAACCGATCTATATCCTCAATATCCCCTAAAAATGTATCTCCAGTCAGGAGGGAGCAAAGTACAATTCATGCTAATTTTTAAACAGTTAAATAAGTAATAGAATCATGCAGTTCTAAACAGTTTTAAACATGAACAGTTTATTACAGTAAAATAGTGATTTGAACAGGCAATGAAATATGACCGGCTTAGGTTTGTTACAGGAAGGATAGGGGTTTTTGTTACAGTATGGTCATAATCATTACGCTATTCCCCCAGTCCCCAGTAGTTACAGTACTCTCAGAGAGAGTTTCGTGTTTGCATCGTGGTTTAAAATTGCAGTAAAGCGATTAAATAAATAACTGTAAACTAACATAAACTATACTTGCCTCAATGAAAATGACTGGAGAGGTAGAAGACTTCGAGACAGGTAATTAGAGTCGTCCTCGAATTCCTACATTCGAGAGATAGACTCAGATATCAGGTTCACCAACTTAGCTATGCTAGTTGAAATCTCTATTTGCGTCCTAGTCCAATTTTAGTTCTTTAATTAACCAAACACAGAAAACACGATTATTTGGTGCGTTGATTTAATACGAGGGAAAATGGTCATCTTAACATTGAATTCGGGAAAACATCGTCGATGCCAGATTATTAGGAAAACTTGGTAATTTTTATAAATATAATTATAAAGCTAATTTTTCTTATTTTAGTGAGAAATACGTGATTTTTAATTATTAATAAACTTGTCAATTTTAGGTGAGAAAATATTAATTAATTTTATACAAAAATACTTTTTAGTCAATTTAATCGTTAAATAATAAAAACTCGCAAAGCCAGAAAAGACAAGAAAATCTAAGCTATTACAGTTACAGACCACAGCCAGTTGGGCTTATGCCCATTACAATTTATTTACATAAATTGATATAAGACAAACCGCCGTTAGTCCTAAACTGAAATATTAAATAAGAGTTAAACAGAAATAAATAATAAAAATAAGGATAAATTATAAGTCTCAGATATGGTCCGATCCTCATCTTGGCTAATTGCCTCAACGTCCGGGAGGGGCCGATTTCGTTTGCACTTAGCCGGGTCCATTGACCGATACGGTCGTCACCCAAAATCAAATATCGAATAAAATTCCGAAATTCATTTTAAATTCATTTTGAAAATATTCTGGAATTTACGGAAAAATTCGGCAGCATCTCCTCTGTTTTTGGTCAACCAAAAACTGGGAATTGGCGCCGATAATTTCCTGCAAATTCCAAACCAGGGAAAAACCCGAATTTATATATATATGAAATCCACAACCAATCCACAGAATAATCGGGACGACCCGAAATAATTTCGGAAGTCCGATTCCAATCCCACAAATCACAGAACGTTCCCGGAAAAATTCGGAAAGCTAAAACATACCAAAAATCCATTCCCGAAATATTTTGAAAATCCAAAATAATTCACAGGACCTTTCCGAAAGTTCCGAAAAATTACGACGTTGCAAAAACCGAATTCCCAAAGAAAATCGGGGACCATTTCATCATCGACTAAATAATAAAATGAGCGGGACAGGGGGTTATACCTCGGATTGCTCGGCTAGAGCTCTCAGATGTAAAAATAAGAAAGAAATGAGCTCCGACAGCGAAAGTATTCCCGAAAACAGCGCTGAAATCAGCAGCGTCGACAAAGGATGCTGAAAACTCAGAAGCTAGGGCACGGCCAGGGGTGTTGGCCAATTCATGGATGCTGGTCCTACGGGGCCAGCTAAGAATATATATATATATATATATATATATATATATATATATATATATATATATATATATATATATATATATATATATATATATATATATATATATATAATTATTAAGCCAAGTCAAAATCAGATTTTAAGAAAGAGAGAATTGGGATTGGGTTTGGCTCAGGCCTGGGTCTGGGTTCGGACTCGGGTCTGGGTCTAAATCAAAAGTCCATGTTATTATTATTTTTTTTCGAAATCTTTTGCACTCAAACATATTTAATAATAATAATAATAATAATTAGAAATACTAATAATTAATACAAAAATACTAATATTAATTAATCACAAAATGTGGGTTTCACACTTGTACTTTGGACATTATGCTATATGAGACGACTTTTGTGTTTGGAGCATTTATGACTTTTAGTCACTTATAGAACTGTTAGCACATTTAGTCTTATCCTGTTGTCTTTAGAACAGCTTACTACATTTTATATCAAACGTAGGCTGGACATGACTCGGCCTGGTCCAACAATTTGGGTAGCGGGTCGTGACATACATATATATATATATATATATATATATATATATATATATATATATATATATATATATATAAATATATATATATATATATATATATATATATATATATATATATATATATATATATATATATATATATAAGAAAGGGTAATTAGTTTTCGGAATCGCTTCCACTGGGATTCGAACTCCTGACCACTCGAGTCGCATGCCTCACCACTATCACTAGGCTATATATATATATATATATCAAATGACCTCTAGCCTAATGGTTAAGATAGATGCATGCGGCCCAAGTGGTCGGAGTTCGAGCCCCGGTGGAGGCGAGTTCGCCACAATTACCCATTGCTTATATATATATATATATATATATATATATATATATATATATATATATATATATATATATATATATATATATATATATATATATATATATATATATATATATATATATATATATATATATATATATATAATATAAAATTGTAATTTTATGATTAGGTCCAATGTCGGACTTTAAATTTTGAGACCCGAGACAAATTCTAAAAGTTGTGTCCCTATAGCATAATGTTCATATAATTCTTTTTGTTGACAATAGTATTATCTACACAAAATTCAAGAAGTAAAACCACAAATATAATATTCAAATAATATATGTCATAATAAAATAGTAATAAAATTGAAGATATTTTAAACCAAAAAATAAATTTGATGTTCCAGGCAAATAAATAAATTAATAACTAACAATGTTTGGGGTAGTTCATATGACAATAAGAATAGAAAAAGAAGAAAAAAATTGTAACTTGTTCTATTGTTCAATTACCGAGAGAAGAGATAATGACAACGACGGAAGAGTAAAGGGGATTGGCAATGACGGAAGAGTAGGAGATTGGGAGCGGTAGACTATTAAATGGACGAAAGTGAAGATGATTTAATTTTAACAACGACTGCACCAAATTGTTTCTTTATTCCGACTAATCGACTAGTCTTTTGGTGTTCTAGTATATGACATTTAAATATCTTATAACAATTTTTTTTTACACGGACTAAAAGATTTAGAATGAGCATGTTGAATCTTTATTCTAATTGGACTTACATAATTAAATAGTATATATAAAATTTTGGTGTCATATAAAATTTTGGACCTAAAGCACCTCAAGTCGGGCTATGATTAGGCCTCCCTATTTTTTAAAAACTACAATAACAGTGACCTTTTTAGAATGTCAGAAACCTTTGTACAGGGTCATTAGAATGGCGGATGGCCATGATCATGGGCAAAACTATTTAGGTCATTTTTGGAAAAGAAGGGAAAAGAAAAGTACACACATAATCTAAGTACTTACATTAAACATATTTTCGCACAATCCAATAATCTTAACTGGTGAAAAGTTGAGGGTTGTACAAACAACAATTTCAATGGCACACAGTAGTAATTTACGCGACCGATGTGGGCATTTAATAAACGTTAAACTGCACCCCCGGTCGATCTTTACCGTTGCATTTACTCCCACGTATGGTCTCCGGTCCCACCAATCGATAGCCCCAAAAAGTACACCCACGCCTCCCGTGGGCCCAGCCGTGAATTGCCGCTGGGCGGTCAAATTCGTGGGTCTCTCCGTTTCAAAATTTCTCTCCCCAAGCTTTTTCTAGGGTTTCGTCGTCCCCCCAGCCCTATAAAGAAACCTCTTCTCCACCGAGTCCTCTCTCTCTCTCGAAGAAAAATAGGGTTTCGTTCTCGAATTCTAGGGTTTTCTTTCATCCTCTTCCGTTAGGGTTTTCTTTCTTCGTTCGATCGGATCGAGATGTCTCTGCGTCCGAGCGAGAGGGCGGAGGTCCGCCGGAACAAGTACAAGGTCGCCGTCGACGCCGAGGAGGGGCGGCGCCGCCGGGAGGACAACATGGTGGAGATCCGGAAGAACAAGAGGGAGGAGAACCTCCAGAAGAAGAGGAGGGAGGGAATGCAGGCGCAGCCGTTCCCGCAGCCCGGACACGCCTCCGCCGTCGAGAAGAAGGTGGGAGCCCTCGGATCTGTTAGTTTTTAGGGTTTTTCTGACGGATCGGTCTATCCGGTGTGGAATTTCTAGGGTTAGGGTTTGGAGCTGATGGAATTTTGTTTTTTTGGGGTTTTTTTTGTTTTCAGTTGGAGAGCCTTCCGGCGATGGTGGCGGGAGTTTATACCGACGACAGCAGCCTGCAGCTGGAGGCGACGACTCAATTCCGGAAATTGCTCTCGATTGGTAACGGATCGACTACTTGTTTCGATATTTTTGTTGATTTAGATTGTTCTTCTAATTGTTTGATGTGTTAATTTAATTCGAGCTGTTGTTGTTGGTTCATGAATTAGGTTTAGAAGAAATCTTTTGGTACCCCATAGAACTAGTAGCTTTCGATTGGTAGCGGCGGCTCTACTTCTCTTGTTTGATGGATTACTTGTATTACTTTGAGCGCTAATTTATATCACATAATTGGTGTTATTGATTTGTTATCTAGGTTTACGAGAAGCTACTGAATAGCTAATCTACTATAGTACGATAGTAGTAGCTTTGGGATAAGAAGTGCTACGTTTTTATGTGGGCATACATAAATTAAGATTTGTTGTTTTTTTAATCATGAATTGCTATCAATATTTGGTGCTTTTATTGATTCACGAACCCTAACCCTACAATTCATAGGTACTGCATAGACCATCAATTTTGGTGAAGACATAGTTTGGAATAAAGAATGTGTTCTTTGTTTATTTGGGCATAACTAAACTAGGATTAGTTCCTTTTGTTCCAATCAGATGTTCAGCCAATTGTTAAAAGAAAAAAAACAAGAGAAGATTATCTTATTGTATAATCTATTTGATGAAATCGAATTGAGGGTCGAGCACGAGGGGTTGGTTTGGCTACCCTCGACTGATTCAATGCGGAAGGTTCCATGTATTTGTTGATTGGATCGAACTGGCATTTGTACTATTTGTTTACTTTCTAATTCATTTTGTTTATACCTAGCTAGGAGAGGACCACATATTCATATAAACAATTTTCTCAGTTAGATCTTAGATTGTCTTTTTTTTTTAAATTGAATTCTTAATTATTTGTGTTTTTTTTAACTCGATATGCTATCTGTGTTTTTTTGAGCTAATATCTCAATGAAAGTCTAGTAATAGTTTAAAGGGACTGAAGTCCATAACCTCACATCTTCCTTTAAACAGAAAGGAGCCCACCAATTGAGGAGGTTATCCAGTCTGGTGTTGTTCCTCGCTTTGTTGAGTTCCTCACTAGAGAAGATTACCCTCAGCTGCAGGTCTGTTTTTGCGTTGTATGATTACGAGTTCAATTATTCCCTTTTATTTATATGTTATTGAGTTTGAACGATCTTCTCAGTTTGAGGCCGCTTGGGCCCTAACCAACATTGCCTCTGGAACCTCGGAGAACACCAAGGTTGTGATAGATCATGGTGCCGTGCCGATATTTGTCAAACTTCTGGGATCCCCTAGTGATGACGTCCGAGAGCAGGTATACAACCAATAATTACTTTTTGATAATTCTCCAACCATGACACGTATTTACCAATGTTGCCAATAATTGATTTCTTTTCAGTTTCATATTGCTGCTGCGGAATCTGTGTATGTCATATGCCCTAGTTTTTCAAGATAGTTTCAGTATGAAAATTTTAAGGCCTTTGGACACGTTTTGGAAACGAGAGAGATTGTTATTTTTGAGAATCATCTTTACAGTGAGAAGATTGTGAATAAGCGTAAGGTATTACACAGTTCAGGTCCAACTGTCCTACAGTAGCAAGAAGAAACCTTGGGTCTAGGGGTAAGTATTTGGGTACAAGGTCCTAGATCACAAGACGTACCAAAAGGCATCCGACTTTTCTTTTAACACAGTAGGTAGATAGAACAGCTAGTATTTGAGTTCTTTTTTCAGTGATTGGACATAAAAATGAAGGCGATGGATTGGGAAAAAAATTTGGTATAAGATTTTCTAATTGTGTGCTGGGAGGATGTAGCTATACCTGGCCCAAAAATAGGTATCAAAGATAACCAAAGGTACAAGTTATATCTTACTAATGCATGGCATAATGTATTTTGGAGAATACTGGGTACAACATTTTGTTAATGTTTTTGCCAGAATTAAGTTGGTTAACCTATAATTTTCGCATTTTGAGGTTTGTGAGCTAGATTTATTGCCCGTTTGAAATGGGCTGTTGCCGTTTCTGTCCGCACTCTGGCCAAAATGGCAGATGTAACTGTTTTCGGTTCCCACATTTCCCGTTTTCTCCGTGCAGAATTAGCTGAAAACCTGAAAATGCAAACGCATACGTTTGCCATTTGAAATGAGTATTTGCCATTTGAATTTCAAATGGGAACCAAAGTAGCCCTTTACATGTTTTGGGAATGGAATGTACTATTTGTATAAGTTAGCTTAGTTTTAGTATGTTCAACTTTGAATGATCTATTTTCTATTTTGTCTTGGATCCATTTGTGCTTTATATTTATTTTTGTATAATTTACTGGAAATTTGGTGTGGATCTCGGTAGTAGTTTAATTTACTGCTTAAGATATGACTTATTCAAAAGTTAGACATCTTTAGCTTTTTGTTCTTGATTTTTCTTGATTCTTTTTTGTTGGGGGGTGGGGGTGGGTGGGTGGCGGTTACCGTTATTGTTGAACTCAATATGCGATCTATATATCTACTGAGAAGATTCAACAATGTTGCTGTTAGTCAAATATTTCTATTTGTTGCCCTCAAATAGCAGTGCCTTCTTTTTCACCATACCCAGTGAGGATGGAGTTTTATTATTGTCTTGTCTTCTATCTGATGTCATTGATGTTTATTTTATTCATGTCTGTTTTAAATTGGCTGCTGTGTAGAGCTATTTGTTTGTATTCTATGGTTATCATTCTATATAAAACTGTTGCCAGTTATATAGATGTAGATTTAATCATTTAAGGATGATAGTGTTCTGCTTTAGTGGTGTAAAATGAAAAGGGCTGGGGGATGTTTATTGCCTTTTATAGTTAGTGTACATAATCTTCATGTTGTCTTTCTGTGCTGATCATAACCTCTACTATCTATTATTTGTTGAAGGCTGTGTGGGCGTTGGGCAATGTTGCTGGTGATTCACCAAGATGTCGGGACCTTGTCCTTGCAAGTGGTGCACTACTTCCTCTCTTGGCACAGTTGAATGAGCATGCAAAACTCTCAATGTTGCGGAATGCCACCTGGACTTTGTCAAACTTCTGCAGGGGCAAGCCACAACCAGCTTTTGAGCAGGTACAACCATTAGCGTATTTATTGTATTTGAATATTCGTGTTAAATGTAGAATCCTTCAGTTGAAATTATTTTGGGATGACTTTTCAACAGACGAGGCCTGCTCTTCCAGCGCTTGAGCGTCTCATTCATTCAAACGATGAAGAAGTTCTAACTGATGCATGCTGGGCTCTCTCATACTTGTCTGACGGCACAAATGACAAGATCCAAGCGGTGATTGAAGCCAACGTTTGCCCTAGGCTTGTTGAGCTTCTTATGTACGTATTCATCATTTAATGTTCTTTTATTTGTGTTTTATGTTCTTTTACTTGAGTTTATGTGTTTGAATGATTACTTCTTAGGCATCCTTCCCCGTCAGTGCTTATTCCTGCACTTCGCACTGTTGGAAATATAGTAACTGGGGATGATATGCAGACTCAGGTATGTGACCTTTACAACTACATGTTTTTATAAAGATTTGCGTCATTTTATTGAGTTCTTGTAGAACCTCCCAAGTAGCGGCATGCCCCTATTCTAGCAGTATTGATCACCTTTGAATGTTCATGGCATATTTTTAGTCATCTTGTTGAAGTAATAAAAGGATTATTTAGATCAAAACAAGTTCTTGTCGTAATGAGGAATGATAAATTTGCATGTGCTTTCATATATTTTAGTTTATGCTATCCTTTGTATAACGTCTGAGTTTAATGGCCAGTTTGGATTGTACTCTGTGTGATAAGCACTTGATCAATCACCCATTTCCGGGACTTAATAGGCCAGCATTCCTTAAATTGCTGTTCAATTCCCCCAAATGAGTGGGAGCATATTTACCCATTTCCGGGATGCTGATTGAGCTGGCGTTCCTTTGCTGTTTGAGTCCCCAAATGAGTGAGCACTTCACCCGCTGCGTTTGCCCTCTAAATGTAGTCTTGGATTAAACATAACGGCAATTGGAACTGGTGCTAAGTACTTGACATCATTCTAGAAGAAAGAATAGTTATTTAAAAGTGATTAGTTGGTATGGGCAAATTATCTTTACATGTTTGTCATTACGTAATATAAGGTAAGCTAGCTATGCTGATTATTTTTTTTTAAGATAATTAAACTATATGCAGTTCATTGAGGGATGCCATTTCTATTTGTTTTGAAGATAGTATACTGACTCCTAACATGTGTGCATCAGGTTTTTTTTACTATCAATTGTATGGGCAACGATTTTGAAGTATACTAGGTGTTTGATTTGAAACACTTTGAATCAAACTTCTTTATTGTTTTGAGAGTACAAGCTGACACTTATACAAGCCCAAAATGTTTTTTTCATATGGAAAACTTCCTTGAAAGGGGTTAGTTCTAGTGTAAGTTAGTGATGATTGTTTGTCGTATGGAGTCAAAACTTGAGGGGTACAATTATTTTCTGTGTATATGAGGTCAACGATTTTTTTGTAAAGTAAATGTTTGGTTTTAAGTTTATTTCATTATGATGATACCTTGAAACATTTTGGATTAAACTCGACTTGTATATTGTTTTGTAGGTCTAGTGAATAGAGTTTGATATCAAACTTATTTTTTTTATTTCTACTCCATTTTAAGTGGTTACTTGTAGTTTTGAGGAGCACTCCAGACTGCGATGTTTCATTAAATATCCAGTTTTTCAGTATCTAATGACAATTTTATTTTTTCAGTATATTATCAATCACCAAGCACTTCCCTGTCTTCTCAATCTCTTGACGCACAATCATAAGAAGAGCATAAAGAAGGAAGCTTGCTGGACTATTTCAAACATTACAGCTGGAAATAAGGAGCAGATACAGGTATAGCTTAGAACTGGCTCTCTTTTTAGGGTAGTAGCAGTGGTCATAACCTTATTTGACAGTTTTCAAACTGCTGAATTTGACAGTTGCATTTTCTTTATTTATTGATGTGCATGTCCATGGGAATGAGGTTTTTTTTTGTGTGCTTTAACCATATTGGCTGCTTCCTGGAGAATAATGAACTAAAGAACTCTGGTTATTTAATTTGACAGGCTGTTATTGCTGCTGATATAATTAGTCCTCTAGTCCATCTGCTACAAACTGCTGAATTTGACATTAAGAAAGAGGCCGCTTGGGCCATCTCAAATGCCACCTCTGGTGGTACTCATGACCAAATTAAGTATGTCCACGACCTCAGCTTACATGATGACTGAATTACATGTCCATGTACTTGGCATGATGTTTGTTTACTTTGGTTGTAGGTATTTGGTGGCCCAGGGCTGCATCAGGCCGTTGTGTGATCTCCTTGTTTGTCCCGACTCGAGGATCGTCACAGTTTGTTTGGAAGGACTTGAAAACATCTTGAAGGTGGGTGAAGCCGAGAAGAACCTTGGCACTACTGGTGGTGTGAATCTCTATGCTCAGATGATAGATGAGGCAGAGGGCTTGGAGAAGATTGAGAATCTTCAGAGCCATGACAACACAGAAATTTATGAGAAGGCTGTGAAGATACTTGAAACATATTGGTTGGAGGAGGAAGATGAAGCCATGCCTGCAGAGGATGGTGCTCAAACTGGATTCCGCTTTGGGAATAATGAGCAGCTTTCAGTTCCATCTGGCGGCTTCAACTTTAGTTGAAATGTAAGTATTTTTTCTTATATTTCATTTTATTTTTTTGACTTTACATCCAAAAATATAGTGGGCGTGGTGACATAAGACTATTAATACAGTTAAACACAGGTTCTAGTGGTTTATTAATACTGGTTTCTGTTGCTGTCAAGCTTCGGTTTACAATTTTTGAACTATCTGGGTTCGGAATCCAGAGATGATGTTACCTTGACCCCAATTCCTTGTGCTAGTAAAGGTTTTGGTGAAATCCCAAATAGAGACCCGCACTTGTTTCTTTTCTTCTCAACTGGTACTGATCCAGTATCCTTGTAGGATTCGGGGTTTGTTGGGTCTTTTGTCAATCACTTAAATTTTGAATACATCATAGTGTATGCTTGTGGCTATATGTTCTCTCCCTGAATGGATGGTGTCTTATGCTCAATGTGCAGGGTCTCCTGCCTTGAGATGCCGGAGGATGATGCGTCAGTGATGGTTATGGGTTGTGTCGGGTCAGTCGTCGTCGCGTCGGATCAGGTTCAGTTGGTCCAGTCTCAGAGTGTGGCTCAAGGTCGTCGGGGTTGGTACCAATAAAGGGTTGGGTTTGATTGAAGCAGACGCCGTCAAAGTTGCATTTTGGTTTGAACTGTAAAGAGAACCCTGTCTCTTGCTTCCAAGCTCCTCTCTCATCGTTTCACAACAAAGCATATGGATAATTTATGGCAGAGTCGAAGTCGGATATGTTGTTGCAGGTGATTCAAGTACAGCTTATATAATCTTTTTGTCTCCTGTATAGCATGAGTTCTTTTTTTTTTTATTTTGTGAGGTCTGATAGAGTTTTTGTTCTTGATCAGTATTTTCTTTAAAGGTCTACTACCCCAACCCATATGAGAAAATATGGTAGTTTGCATGTATGTCCCACTTCAAAAACTATGGAAGAAAGGAAATGCTCTCTTTTAGTGTCCTACTAAAGAGTTTTTAAATGTCTGTCCACTTTGATGACATTGTGCTGTTTGTTGGATTGTTTGGGTCTTTCTGTCAATGGGACCACACTCAGGTCGCACCTCAACTTGTTGAAGAGGGTGAACATGTCTTTTGTTTGTTGGATGGCTCTGGTTTGTTTATGAGTTGTTCAAATAGGTGGTGTTTCTGAGAAGCCAGATCGGTTTCAACATTCCAAGTTATTTTATTTGCTTGGCTCATTAATTTCTTTAACGTGATATGTATTTTTTCCTCCTATTTGCTTAGCCCATTATTAATGATTGTGTCATTACTAACGACGTCCATTTGCTTGACTTCTCTGTTTTTTCCTCGTCTTTTAGACTTTAGAGCATCTCCAACTCTATTGTTTTGTTTTGTGTTGTGATTTCTATGTGGCAAGAGACACAAGACAATGTGTTTCCTATGTGGCAAGATTATATTCACACATAGACCTGTCAAGTGGGCCGGGCTGGCCTGGTCCGGCACGAAAATTGGGTAGGCCGGGCCAGCCCGGACCCGGGCCACTTGGGCCCATGAACTGTAGCGGGCCGGGCCAAGGGTTGAAAATCTTGGCCTAGTCCGACTCGTGACCCACGGCACAGTGGGCTTTGAGTCGGGCCGTGCCGGGTTTTGATTGGCACGTGAAAATGGACATTCATTTTTCGTTCTTCTCAAAAATTTTGTATATTAATTACAATCATTTTTTAAAAACAAAAGATTGAATATCCAACATGTTTTTATATATGTTTTTCAACAATCACTAGATTAACATAACATGATTAAGTTTTCTAAATATTAATAACAATCATTTTTTGATATAGAAACTACTTGATTCTTATTTATTTGGGTGGGCCGGGCTTAGGCTTCGGGCTTGGGTCCAGCCCGGCACGAGTTCGGCCCAAAAGATTGGCCCATGTGCCGGCCCGGCCCGATTAATCGTGGGCCCGGGCCGGACCGGCTCCGTATATTGGGTCGTGTCGGGCTACATATATCGGCCCATAACATAGGTCCGGTCCGGCCCACCCAAATAAATAAGAATCAAGTAGTTTCTATATCAAAAAATGATTGTTACTAATATTTAGAAAACTTAATCATGTTATTATGTTATGTTAATCTACGTAAATATATGTGATTGTTGAAAAACATATATGAAAACATGTTGGATGTTCAATCCTTTGTGTTTTAAAAATGATCGTAATTAATATACAAATTTTTGAGAAGAAAAACGAAAATGAATGCCCAAATTTTACGTGTCAGTTAAGACCCGGCACGGCCCGACCCTGCCGGGCTGGGCAGAGAATTTCAACCCTTGGCCCGGTCCGACCCGCTATAGTTCATGGGCCTAAAAGGCCCGGGCCCGGGCCGGCCCAATTGACAGGTCTAATGGGTATCGACATTTGTGGTCTCTTTTAAAGTCAATTCGGCAAAGAAAATTGAATGAAATAGTCCAATTGTAATGTTGTAAAAACGTGTAAAAGAAGAAAACTTATTTATCGTAGGTAAACCAATCGCCCAATGGTGACTACCATTGTATTTAATCTCAAAAGTACTAAGAAACAATAGAAAAAATATTTTAAATTATGTCTAATGTATAAAATACTAAAATTAATTTTTTTTTCCAATACTAACATTCGATAATTGTAAACCTTAATTTTATGTTTTCTTTTATATATATATATATATATATATATATATATATATATATATATATATATATATATATATATATATGAAGCGGATCAGAAGCCCCCCTTAGAAAATCTCCTAAAAATTCCCTCACTCTAATCCGTAATTTAGTGTTAATATTAATATTAATGTTAATGTTAATATTAATGTTAATATTAACATTAAATACTAAAATTAACATTAAACTTAACATTAAAATTAATATTAACATTAATATTAATATTAACATTAATATTAACATTAACATTAACATTAATATTAACATTAGTATTTAATGTTAATATTAACATTAACATTAACATTAATATTAACATTAAATTACGGACTAGAGTGAGGGAGATTTTTAGGGGGTTTTCTAAGGGGGACTTTTGATCCGCTTCATATATATATATATATATATATATATATATATATATATATATATATATATATATATATATATATATATATATATATATGGGAGCGGATCGGGAGCCCCGCCCGCGGAGCCCCCGCGATCCTTAGCCGTTGGATCGCGCGGGCCCCACGCAGGCCCCGCGCGATCCGATGGTGCAGGGGGGGCAGGGTTTCGACGGGGCTCCGCGGACGGGACCTTTTATCCGTGTGTATATATATATATATATATATATATATATATATATATATATATAGCAAATGAACTCTAGCCTGGTGGTTAAGAGAGATGCATGCGGCCCAAGTGGTCGGGAGTTCGAGCCCCGGTGGAGGCGAGTTCGCCACAATTACCCATTGCTTCAAAAAAAAAAAAAAAAAAAAAAAAAAAAAAATTATATATATATATATATATATATATATATATATATATAATTTTCTTAGCTTTATTTAATGTGTGCATAATTATTAATTCCAGGCTCCGGTCTCTCAGGAGAGGAGAGGAGAGGATTTCTGGGCTTTGTCCCTTCTTTTGTTGCTGTTCCAGTTCAGTCATTGGAACCATGCGCCTTGTCTTCACTCCCAAATGGTACTTCCCATGTTGAATATTGCATACAACTTGTGGCACTCGCATTATTCTCCAATTATTATGACAATATGATTGACTCATTGATTTCTACTTTATATTATAAGTCTGTGTATATACGCTTATAATGTCGATGAGTCGGATGAAACCATATTAGAACAGATTGTAAATATTTGATTATAAACTTAGCATTATTGTGCCTTTATAGTTATTGTTTGTTACATAAAATCATATAAAGTACTACAGTTAGTAGACGAAAAGATTAAAAAAAAAAAAAAAAAAAACGAAGACTCAAATTTTATGTTTATTGTCATGAAAAATAGTCGTTAAATATTTTTCGTGACAAAAAGTGGAATATAAGTCTAATAAAAAAATAGGATGTAGATACAAATTCTAAGTGGGGCGTACTAGTAAAGTGGGACGAAAATCAAAAATTCTTAAGGTCAAACGCTCATACTTAAGGAGGGGTTTTAGTAAAATTGATGCTTTTACTTTTGGGGTCTAAGGAAATAAATAGGAAGGTTTAATAATGTATAGCAAGAGAGTCGTGGGCTGATTCTACAGTAGTATTGTAAACCTGTCTTCTTCGGGCCGGGGCCCAACAACATTCCTCCAAACGCAGCCCGTGTCTCTCCATCCCCGTCCGATCCCAATCGGACAGCCACAGTCAATCCGAAACCAAACGACCCCAAAACACCGCCACGTGTCCACCCTCGAGCCCCGCTGGTGCTTCCTCGCGCGACCCGGTAAGCTGCGCCCGCGGGAACAGTGTAGCGGACCGCACTTCCTTGCTTGCGCCCCAAGCTGCTGATATATTTTTATATTTTTTTAACTAAAAACGGCACGAAGCGGAATCTCGAAAATATCCCTAGACAGTAAGCAATGACTCAATTCATCTCAATAAGGGTAGTTTCGTCAATATAACTATTTGAGGGGTTTTATTATTCTTTTTCTTCTTCTTCTCTCTCCCTCTCTAAAACCCTCTCTCTCTCTCACTCGACTCCACAGAGAGTTCTAGAGAAAGGGAAGTGGAGATTTGTGGAGAAAGGAGAGAGTGAGCAGAAGCAGCAGCACTCGATGGATGTCTCCAGCAACGAAAAGGTCAGTTCCGCTCGATCCCGATCTGTGAGTGAGGGAGAGAGAGAGACAGATCGATCGATCGATGCTGATGAGTTGACGTGTGTGTTTTTTTCTGTTTCAGGAGGCGGGATCTGTAGATCCGACGAGCCGGGGGAGCTCGGACACGGCGTCGGACTCCGGCACGAGCGGCGGCGGCGGCGGCGGCTGCTTGAAGATGTGCGTCGACTGCCGGACCACAAAGACCCCGCTCTGGAGAGCGGGACCCAACGGGCCCAAGGTGAGATCTATCAATTTTGTTTTTTTTGTTTTCTGGACCGCGTTTGTGTGTTAGCTAGCTAGCTAGCTTAGCTAAACCTCGAGGTCTGTCTCTAATGGAGCTTTCGATCTGCAGTCGCTTTGTAATGCCTGTGGGATTAGGTATAGGAAGGAGAGGAGGAGGAGGGAAGGAGGAGGAGAAGGAGTGGGGATGATGGAGAAATTGAGGAAGCAGAGGTCTTCATGGGAGGGACTTAGGAGGAGGAGGAAGAAGAATTGGAGGGGGGTTTTGGGGGAAGAGGAGCAGGCTGCTCTTCTGTTGATGGCTTTGTCTACTAAACCCTTCCTAGATTAATCCAGAAGAAAAAAGGGGTTTTTTTTTTTTTTAGTTTTTTTAGTTTTTCTTGTAATAATGATGGTAAGTTGTTGATTTTGGGGGTTGAGGAGGAAGGAATGCTGGTGGTCACCACCTAAATATCTATTGTTTTCTGTTATTATTATTATTATTATTATTATTATATAAGTACTATGTGAATTAACCAAGGAGAATGTGTTGAATTTTCAGAAAATTTACTGTAGGAATAAAAGCTTATACAAAATTTGGAAAAACGATAAAAACGAAGCAAATTTGAAATACCGATACATTCCGACAGATGGAGTGTCGGACAGACCGTCTGTCGGAAAATGGACATGGTTCAGGGGGCTGCGGTTCAATGTTGGTTTGGTTGGGGATTGGGAGTTAATAGTTGGTGGTTAGGGGGGGAGGGGGGGGGGGGAGTTAAATTTGGTTCACAACAAATGGGAGAGGAGAAGAAGAAGAGCAGCCATGTATACGAAATTTAACTCCCCCTCCCTCCCCCAACTGCTGTGAACCAAATTTAACTCTCCCCATCTTCCTTCATATACAACCAAATTTAACTCTCCCCCAAACCGCCAACTATCAACCCCCAACCAAACCAACGTTGAACCACAGCGCCCCCCCCCCCCCCCCCCCCCCCCCCCACCCTAGCCAAAATTTAACTCCCCCTCTCCCTCCCTGCTGTGAACCAAATTTAACTCTTCCCCTCTTCCTTCATATACAACCAAATTTAACCCCCAACCACCAACTATCAACCCCTAACCCCAAAACCAACGTTGAACCGCAGCTCTCTGTCGAATAATGGACATGGTCCATTTTCAGACACTCCATCTGTCGGAATGTATCGTTATTTCAATTAATTTTTTTATTTCTATCGTTTTTTCAGATTTTGTAAAAGTTTTTATTCCTACAGCAAATTTTCTGTTGAATTTTGGTATGCCCATTTTTTTTTTCTTGTGTTATTGTGTTTAGTATATAGACAGATACCGTCGACAGTTTGGACCGATGATACCTATACTTATGGATACCAACATTGAGGATCTCTTTCCTACTAAATTTGGCAAAAAAATTGAGCGAAAAAAAGTCGATAAAAAGGTGTAGAAACTTAGTAAATATGTAAAAGTACGTTAAAGAAGAAAATTTATATAACGCATTTCGTTTCAATTTTGAAACTGTTAATTAAGAAATAATACAGCAAATACTTAAAAATATATCTAAATGTGTGCAATTTTTTTTTTAAATTTAATAGTCAAGTAATAATTATTTATTTATTGATACTAAAAAAAAATCTATATTTCAATCAAAACTGTTGATATCGATGTCTGATATCAAGTCTGATGCCCATAAGAAGTGTTCGCTATCTAATATTTTTGTTAGTAGTATCATCATTATATAGAAATAAATACTATGTCAATTAACCAAGGAGGCCCATATAGAAATATAAGTGTTATAGAAATAAATACTATGTCAATTAACCAAGGAGGCCCATATAGAAATATAAGTGTTAGTACTATGTAGGAGTGGGCACGGGTCGGGCCGGGTCCAAATTTTATGGATCCGGACCGGACCCGTTAATTGGCGGGGCGGGACGGGACGGGTCCAAAAAATATTGGAACCGGTACGGATTCGACCCGTTCGAAACGGGTCCAAACCGAGCCGACCCGCGGGTCCAAACGGATCCAAAAAAAATTCAAAAATTATAGAATAGTAAACATTTACACATGTTTTATTATCTAGAAGAACAAAACAAGTATTATGTTTTTCCAATTTCTAAAATTTGTTTACTAAACAATAACGTATGCTATTATTTATAAATTATAATATGCAAAAATCAAAATTGATAAATAAAAAAAATCATACTCCTAGAAACGGGTCGGTTCGGGGTCCCGTTTATTTTGAAAATAGGACCCGTCCCGTCCCGTTAGTGTCACACGATCCGCCCCGGCCCGTCCCGTTTAAATTTTAAAATTTAGGAACCGTCCCGTTTGACCAATATACGGTTCGGGCCGGGTCGGAACCGCGGGTCCTGGACCCGTATGCCCACCCCTAGTACTATGTCAATTAACCAAGGAGGCCGAACTCGAATGACTCATGTGGTTATTAAGGAGATGTACAAGTCCTTAGTTGGGAGGCGAAAGGTCATTAGATCGAGTTACGGGGAATATTATTTTTTTATTTAATAATGATGGGAGTTGAGGACGTCCAAAAGACATACAATTCATGCAGTATGTACAAAGTCTTTTGTGCATCCCAAAATATAATAATAAAAAATTAAAATAACCAAGGAGAGGCTGTTGAATTCTTGTCTGTCCATTTCTTTCTTCTTCTGTTGATCGTGTTCAGTACTGGTAGATGTTCAGGAAAATCAAGTTTGATTTTTTCTTCATTTGCCGATTAGGCAAAATGTTTGGTTCACTGCAGGAAAGGATACGAACTTGAAAACTATTTGACTGGTCGAGATGTACCTCCAAAAATTCTATCCCTCGTGTCCCTCCGCCACGTGGTACGTTCTGATTGACCGAGGGACATGAAGGAATGAAATTTTGGATATACATAAAGCATTTTCCAAAAGATGAGGGGGAAAAAATGGTTCTCCCATCGACTCGAGACTCACTTTAAGGATTCACTTTTCTTTGGATTAATTTTTTTCTTCCCATTTTTTTGGTAAAAAGAAAATAATCGAAATTAATAGGGTATCACAAAATGGTTGATATTAGGATTTGGATTTTTAAATTGTCCAACATTAGTAATTGGGTCTCTAAATCACCATTCACTAGCCTATGTGTGAAGAGTGATTTGGAGAGACCAAAATATTAACGTTGGACAATTTAAAATCTAAATCATATTAACTATTATATGAGATCGTATTACTAAATGACTCTCATGGCCGGCTCAAAGGGGAGCAGGCCAGCTACCTAGGCCTTCTCCCCTAGGAGGGCCCTCCAAAAAAATTTGTAGTTGTTTTTTCCATAGTCCAGTGAAGGCCGGCCAAAAAGTGAAGCCCATGTTCATGACAATAGTTCATGGATGAAAGGAAAGTTCATGGCTTAATTATTGACGTGATTTTTCAGTAGTCCCTACCTATTTTCATGTTGACCTAAAATAGGAATGACAACCGTTCCTATTTTCAAGCCGCTCGTCCGCCTAACATCTTCATCTTCTCAACGTAACTCTCTCCCTCTCCTCCAACAGACACAAATCTCTCGTCTCCCGTAGCCTTTGGAATATGGAATTTGGAATTTGGAATATGAGAAGAGGCCTCATTTATGAGACTTGACTAGGGCCTCCAAAATGCTGGAGCTGAGACCCTGATGACCCTTATAATTTTTAAAGAAAAAATAATTAATTTACTCTTATTTTCTTTCCGCAAACCAAACTATGCCTCAACCAAACAACTACGAAATCCATCAATTGGTGCTTTTGCACCCAATTGTTTGGTTGAAGATATGTGACTTGCATGTAACGGTGGAACTTTTGCAAAGAAATTAAAGAATATAAAAAGCTTTGAGAAAGGAGTGTTGTAATGCTTGAATCATGTCGCCTCGTGGCCGGTGACGCAATAAGGGTACGTTCGTTTTACAAGGTTGAGAACAATATAATTAATAATGTAATTGACATTAGAGTGTAATTCTAATTCAGATATTTAGTAAAGAATAATATAAAGGTCATCATAAATTTGATTATATTATATAACTTTTTTTTACAAGCAATTATATTAAAATTTGTGTAATCTCAATTACATTACAATCAATTCCTCTCCTTTGATATAGTCTCACAAGTGACATCGTTGAGGTTCTCGTGCGTTGTCGCAACCCTTGTTAGCAATCACCTAATTAAAATTTGTATTATACCGCATCTTTCATAAACTTATAATACTTGCATACTTAAGGTTCGAATTAGTATGTAAATTTTAAGCATACAAAATTTTAAAGATGTTACATATGAATTATTTAAAAAATTGGTACAAAAAATATGGTGGAAATCTGTTTAGTTAACCAAATTTGACAACTTGTTTGAGTATGTGAAATTTCTGATCTCAATATTTCTTTTTGACAAATATTTAACCACAGTATTTTACTTGTCTAAAAAGTGTCACAGCCTCTCTTGCGTACATCGCATTTTCACTCACGCTCGAGAACGCCTCCGGTGCTGATATGTGGTGCCGTGTGATTATAATATGATAATCTAATTTATAATTCTTATTATAAAATTTATTCAATTACGATTATAATTATAATTATATTACAATGGATGAACTAGACGTGTCCTTCAATTGCAAGATACTCCATGCACACGATACAAAATAATTATTAAATAATAAACTAAGCATGCTCTCGAGTATTCGAGTTAGGGGTGGCGATGGGTAGGGTAGGGTAGGGTAAGGGCAGGAAGAGGGCAGGGCAGGATAGGGTATTGACATTTCTTTGATACCCTAAGGGAGTCATGAGGGTACGGTAGGGTAGCCCTCTTCCAAAAAATCAATACCCATTATCCGTCCTTGCCCTTTACCCTCACAGGGTAGCTGAGGGTCAGGGTAGGGAGGGTAAGGGCATTACCCTTGCCATTTCATTTTTTTAACTTTGAAATTCATTTTTTTTTGCTAGTAAACACCTTGATACTTAAGATTTTTACAACATTCAAAAATCATAACAACTTAACAAGAAATAACAGAGGGATTATTTTTTTTTACTAAAGGCGCTGAACCCAGTTATATAGTGGAACCTGGACTGCCTACATATCCAAGGAGGAGGCTAGACCTGACTCCTTAGGATCAAGCACCATGTAGTTCTCCTAATCCTAAGTACTAACTAATTACAAAAAACTACAAGTATGTAGTAGTAATACTATGGCAGTGGGAGTGTGGGACTATACAAAATTACAAGAGGGTAAGGGTAGGGCGGGTACCCGGGTAAGTGCACGAGGGTAACAGGATAAAATTCTTACCATACCCTAATTCCAAGAGGGTAAGGGTAGGGCTTGCCCTCCTAGGGTAGAGGGTACCCGTGGACACCTGAGGGTGCAGGGTACCCGGCTAGGGTAGAGGGCACCAGGGCAAAATCGTCGGCCCTAATTCGAGTTGTATGTTAGGTTGCATCAAGATACTCCATGTTCAATCTTTCTTGTTGTAAATGCTAAGGTATTGTGCTATAAACAGATGATGCTATCCTATAGAAAGGGGTGAATCGTTCCAGGACAGTGACAGTGAGTGTGGCTGTTAAAAAAGAACAAAGAAACAAAAAGAAGATGTGAGGCTATTATAGAGATTGCATAGTAATTGAAGGTCAATATTAAGGCCTCGTTTGGTTCGGAAAGGTATGGAGAGGAAATCAATTCATTGTTATCTTTTTTTTCTTTTGAAAAATTATAATTATTTATTTATTTTTTTGAAAATATTAAGAAAATTGGGGGAAAAAGTGAATATTTCAATGTGGAAAAGTAATTCTTTGCTTGAATGGATAGAATCATTTTCTTTTTCTATTTTTTTAGGGAAGTAACCCCATAATTTCGCGAACCAAACGAGACGTAAAGGTATTATACAAAGTGGTTATCATTTTCTGCAGTTCAACGTGTAGTCAGACCTGTAGAAATTTTCTCAGTTCTTGCCATGCTTAGGACTGCTAAAAATTTTGTAGTTTCGGACTTTTCAAAATTTTGACAGTTCTAAATATACACAGGGTTATCAGATTTTTGATAATATCTAGTCCATGACTGCAGAAATGGTGATAAACCACTGATACTTTATGAAGGAAAATTTAAAGGCACTTCATATTTTGCTTAGGACAGCCTATTACTTCAGGACAACCCATATTTTTACAATTTTTACTCAGAACAACTCCAAATTTATTTTGGGCTGTCCAGACCCCCCCCCCCCCCCTCAAAACCTTCATTTTAGATTTCTATTTTCTCTCTTCAAATTTTCAAACTCTTTTCTTTTCTGTCAAACTCCTCAAATTCCAAGCAATGCCTAAAATAGTTAGATAAAATAGTTTTAGAACTAATTTAGGGTTGATATACGAACTTTTGAATCCTGAAAATTAAATTTATGGTTTCAAAAAATCGAATAGAGCCGACAATCGGACTTCAAACCAACAGAATTGTAGGCAAATTCTACAATCCTATATATAGGACTGTAGAATTTTTCTACAGTCCTATAGTATATATAGGACTGTAGGAAATCCTAAAGTACTGGATTATATATGGATTGTAGAATTTTATACATTCCTGTATATAAGCAGAACTTCAGAATTTTCTTACAGTTCTAAAGGATTAGGAGCCAAAATATATGTTGGCAGTGAGTTCCAATTAGGACTGTCAACTAGCTGACAGTCCTATCATAATTTATGACTGTTAAGTTTGCTGACAGTCCTAAATGATTGGGTGCTTTAATATACTGACAGTGAGTTTCGATCGGGACTGTTTGACAGTCTTAATCTTTTACAGGATTGTCAATTTGTTAACAAACCTCCATTATGGTAGGACTATCAACTTTGTTGACAACTTTAATCTTTTGTTAAGCATTGGCAGGACGGACCGGAGAAACATGGTTAGTAGCATAGTTCGGGTAAAGTGCATTTAAACCACCTTAGATGTTACGAAAATGCAATTAAAGACTCCCTGATTTGAAAAACTCAATCCGTTTCAATTATGCTCAAATGACCTCCTTTCTGCTAACTGGTGTTAAGTCGGGACTGTTATGACCATTTTATCCCTCCTCCACTCTCCCCTCTCCCCCCCCCCCTCTCCGGTGGTGGGGGGCGGGGAGGAGACGCGGGGAGGAGGAGGAGGAGGGGTGAGGAGGAGGGTGCGGGGAGGAGGAGGATGAGGGGGGCGGGGAGGAGGGGGGTCGGGGGACTGGCCGGCGGAGCGGATGGAGGAGTGGGGAGGCGAGTCGGGGAGCTGGCCGGCGGAGGGAAAGGGAGGGGGGCTGGTAGGGAAGAGAGGGGGGGGGGGGGGGGGGACTGGTAGGGAAGGGACGAGGATAGTTTATGTAGTTTTTTTTTTTAAAATTTAAAAAAATGTCATTAACGACCATTTCTAATGGCTAATAGACGGTAGGGGCCTTTTTGCTCACGCGGACAATCTAAGAAGATGCAAACTGCTTAAGTTTTCTAAAAGGTCTTATTTTGCTAACGAAACAAATCTAGGATTTAACTGCACTTTATCCAGCATAATTCTGTCATGATTAGTAACGATTTTAAACATCTGATTTAGTGAAATTGCACTAGTAATTGCCTAATCTGCGAAAGCATGGGATGTAATAGACATGAGTAGCTTTTACAAGCTAAAGTTGGATTTTTTATAAGGGCACATCAAAAGTTGATTAGGGCTGTCCAATTTTTAACTTTCATTTATTTACAAGTTTGCCACTGAAAAATTTACTCAGGGCTATCCAATTCCTAAGTATAAAAGATAACTCTTTTTATTTTATTTTTGCTCTCTTCTCTTTTTTCCCAAGAACAAGAAGAAAGAAGAAAGAGAAGAACAAGAACAAGAACAAGAAGAAAGAAAACAAAAAGAATCTCTCTTTCTCCAAACCCTTATTTTTTTATTTTTTTTTGCTCTTTTCTAATTTCTCATATTTTTTTTTCTCTAAACCCTAGTTTATGTATGAAATCCTAGTTGTAGAAGAAATTGGGTTATCAAATATATCAAATCTATTAATCTATTAATCAATTTTTTTCATTAATAGAAGAAATTATGGATGAACCCTAATTATAGAAGAAATCAATTTTTGAGAAAGTAAATATTAGGACTGCCACAATTTCTGGTAGTCCTAGAAGTATTGAGCACTGCTAGGAATTGTGGCAGTCCTTAAAGGGACTTGCTGTACAACAGGAATGTCACAATTTCTGGCAGTCCTAGAAATATTGAGAACTGCCATGAATTGTGGCAGTCCTAAAAGGGCCTTATACAACACTAAAAGGGCCTTATACAACAGGACTGCCACAATTTCTGGCAGTCCTAGAAGTATTGAGGACTGTCAGGAATTGTGGCAGTCCTAAAAGGGACTTACTGTACAGCAAGTACATTTTAGGACTGCCACAATCCCTGGCAGTCCTAAAATCGAAATAGCCGAATGAAAAACATATGTTAGGATTTATTTCCATCTTGATAATATAGTGAAATATACATTTTATGGTTTATTTTCATACATTTTTTTGTGAATTAGAATGAAATAAACATGTTAGGGTTTATTTTCATGCATTATTTGTGAGCAATCTAAATGATGAGAATGAAAATTGTGGAGAGAAAAACTAGGATTTTGATGTAAATGATGGAGAAAAAAAAACTAGGGTTTAGAGTGAAAAAATGGTGGAGAAGAAGATGAAGAAGAAGATGTATAGTTTGGGGAGTGAAAAATTGTGGAGAAGAAGAAGAAGGAGAAGAAGAAGAGGAGGAAGAAAAAAGGGTTTTGGAAGAGAGAGTAAAATTTGCAAATGAGAGTAAAATTTGGGATTTGGGGGGTGTGGGGTTGGGACAGTCCCATGAGTAAAAAAATTGGATATTCCCAGTAATTTTTCCTCAAACACCATTGAAATTTTAAGAAACTTTACGGGAACAATGAAGTTTGCCAAAATTCTGTAGAAAGAGTCCAAACTAGGTTGAATTCCTCCTAAGCTACACTAAGTATACATGTACAAATTTATATATTATTATGACTTAATTGTAACTTGATACCTGGACTCTTCTATTTTTTTAATTTGATATCTTAAACTTTTTTTTTTGAACAACTTAATATCCTAAAAAAAATTAGATAAAAATATTTCTAATCTAAACTTAAAACTACACACCCCACCTCCACCTCCAACCCCACCCCCTGGATTCTGACGGAGGAGACCTGCAGAGACGGAACGAAAAGGAAGAAGAGGACGATGACGAGGGGGTCAGGAGGAGGCTGTTGGGTATATAGCCTTTTGTTTTGGTTTTTAGTCCCACATCGGCTAGAAAGGAATGTGTATCTCCATATATATGAGTCTTTACTCTTTATGGAGATGCACATGTAGTGCACATGGGTGTGTGCCATGTGGGAATAATTATTAATGGTATAAAGGCTTAATCAACAATTAAAAAGCTGTAAGCTTTTTGCTCTTGGAAATTTATTTCCATAGGAGCTAAGCCCCGTTGGGGCTTAGCGACTCGGACTCGGACTCGGACTCGGACTCGGGCTCAAGGGCTCATGAGGCGTAATGTGGCGTTTTGTTGGCGCACTTTGCACTTAGCACGTCAGCATCGTCGCTAGGCGCATAGTGCGCTTAAGTTGCGCTCGTTGCGCGAGCCACTTGCTCGACCACGTTGCGCGGCCCGTTACGCGAGCCCAGTTACGCTGGCCCAGTTACGCTGCCCAGTACGCGCAGTACGCACAGTGTGCGCAGCGTACGCAGCGTACGTAGAGTGCGCAGTGTGCGCAGCGTACGCAACGTACGTAGAGTGCGCAGCGTACGCAGTGTGCGTAGAGTGTGTATGTGCGTATGGCTGGCTGCATATTAGAGCGGGAACGGTTGCAGCAGTTGCTGCATGTTCAGGAGTGTTTCTGCCACTACCATGAAGAGCAGGCAACTGCTTGGCAACCGCCCCGTGGGCTATATATGCAGGTTCTCTCCTCTCTCTCTGTTGGTAGAAGTAATCAGAATTCCAGAGAGACAACTCTAAGTGTTCTTTAACACAACAGAGTAGTGAGCGTGTTCTTTAGACAACTCTAAGTGTTCTTTAACACAACAGAGTAGTGAGCGTGTTCTTTAACACAAACACTAGTACTTTTTAGTACGTGTGGGTTCTGTTACTTCAAACAGAGAGAGAAAAGCACAACCATTGCCAGAGGAGTTCGCCGTCTTCCGAGGAGTCAGAAGAGCAGGAGTGTTCCAAGGTTTTCCGTCAACCTTGCTGGTTCCTGGAAGCTGTTCGCAGAGGGCGAATAAAGCTTTGAGCAACGGTGATCATTCACCCCAGCATTTCCATCTCTCACCTGTCACCCTTCTGTTGCCTTTAGCAGTTCTGTCAGTATCTTCTTTTTAGAAGACACTACTGCCAGTTTGCTACGATCACGAAAATCTCTTTAGATTATTCGTGTATTACGATATCTTTTTAGATCTCGTAATTTACAGAATCCTTCTGGATCTCTGTTGCAAAACCTTCTTTAAGGAATTGCATTTGAAACGTTGTCTTTACAACTGTTTCAGTTTCTGTATTTTCCATCGAAAAGCGTGCCCCGGCGTTCCCGACAATAACAATCTCAAAGCTTTATTGCTACGATGGAAAATATTAATGCTTCACTCCTCAACACTGACTTTTGTAAGTTAGAAAAGTTTGATGGAGAGCATTATCAAGTCTGGAAGAGGAAGGTTTATCTCACTCTTCAACTCAGAGACGTTGATCACGTGCTGCTTGAAGAGGAACCTACTGTTCCAGATACTAGGTCTGCTGCTGCAATCTCTGCGGCTACTAAACTTCAGGCCAAGTGGAGAAGGGAGAATAGCATTTGCAGGTTGCTTATCCTGAATGCTATGGAGGATTCCCTAGCAGAATCCTATTCTAAGAAGAATATCGCTAGAGATATATGGGAGTCTCTAGAAAAACTCTACGAAGAAGATAAGAACCGCAGTAAAATATTTGTGGTTGAAAAATATCACAAGTTGTTCTTTGAGGACGACAAGTCAATGCTGCCGCAGGTAAAGGAGTTCCTGAAACTGCGACAGAAGCTGGAAGACGAGGCGATGCCCCTCCCCGACAAGTTTGTTGTTGGAGGGGTTGTCTCAAAGCTCCCCGCTGGGTGGAGCAAGTTCTATGCAAACATGTATAGGAAGAAGTTGGAGATCACCCTTGAAGATCTCCTACAGGAAATCTATGTTGAGGACCAGATGCGGGCTCGACTGAAGGTGGACACACTGTCCAAGCAATTGGCTAACGCCAACCTGGTTCAGACCAAGGGAACTTCTATCAAGAAAAAGAAGCCAAAGTCAGAAATGCCTTGCTTCAAGTGTGGCAAGAAGGGTCACTTTAAGAATGAGTGTAAAGAAAAGACCAAGCAATCAGAGCAAGGAGAGCCTAGTAAGGTATCTATGATCACTGACGTAGTTGCTATGATTGCACAGGTTGATGCAGTAAGGACTGACTCTGATTGGTGGGTAGACACTGGAGCCTCCTGCCATGTCTGCTCCAGTAAGGAGTGGTTCACCACCTATACACCTACTTCTGAAGTGGTTATGATGGCGAACCAGGCACAAGCTGAAGTGCTCGGGATCGGGACAGTGGTGTTGAAGCTGACTTCGGGTAAGTCTCTGACGCTTCAAGGCGTGAAGCACGTTCCTGCTATCGCCAAGAACCTGATCTCGGGAGGCCTACTCTGCAATGCAGGCCTCAGGATGGACATCAATGCTGGCCAGATGGTGATGTCTATCAAGGGAACATATTTCGGGAAAGCTTTTTATACCGAAGGAATGTTCAAAGTTCAGCTTGTAAATCAGTCCAATATAATTAATGTAATTAATGAAGTCACTCATTCTGCTTATACTCTTGAGTTGTGGCATAATAGGCTAGGACATGTTCATTGTAAACGAATAAACAGAATGTCTAGTCTAGGACTTATCTCCAAATGTGGGGGTAAGGTAGAGAAATGTGAAGTTTGTGCTCAAACGAAGATCACAAGGAAACCCTTTCCTCGGGTTAATCGAAGTACAGATCTTCTGGAGTTGGTTCACTCCGATATCTGTGACTTCAAACAGTTCTCTACAAAGGTCGGGATGAAGTATTTCATAACCTTCATCGATGACTTCTCTAAGTATGCGTTCGTCTACTTGCTGAAGGCTAAAGACGAAGCATTCGAGAAGTTCAAGGAGTTCAGAGCCGAAGCTGAGAGGCAGACTGGACAACAACTCAAAAGGATAAGAAGTGATCGAGGTGGGGAGTACATGTCTCATGAATTCGCATCGTTCTGTAAGGAACATGGAATTGTCAATGAGACTACGGCTCCGTACTCTCCTCAATCAAACGGAGTAGCTGAGAGGAAGAACAGGACGTTGACAGAAATGATAAATTCAATGTTGTTGACTGCTGGCCTTATTAAGTGCTACTGGGGAGAAGCTGCATTGACGGCCACTTATATTCTGAATAGAGTGCCTCATGCAACTTCAGACGTTACTCCTCATGAACTCTGGTTCAAGGTCAGACCTAACTTGAATGTCATTCGAGTGTGGGTGTGTCTAGCGTATGTCAAGCTTCCAGATCTAAAGATTCAGAAGCTTGGGACAAGGACTACAAAAACGATCTTCTTGGGGTATGCCGAGAAGAGTGATGCTCGGAGATTTCTTGATATTGAGTCAAATCATATCATTGAATCTCGCGATGCAGAATATTTTGAAGACAAGTTTGCAAGGCACAAGAATATTGTTCTTCCGGATGTTCCGGAGAATAATGAGGGTGCACAAGAAACTGAAGTCTTCAATGAAGATGTGGTCCAAGAAGATGTTGTTGTTGAAACAACGGTTGAACCAGAACAAGCTGAGCCGTCAGCTAAGCGTGTGCGGAGGCCGAAGGACTTCGGAAGTGACTTTGTCACCTATCATGTGGAAGCAGATCCGCTTACCTATGATGAGGCGATGAAGACCAGAGACGCGGTTTTCTGGAAGGAGGCGATTGACAATGAGATTGATTCCATCACCTCAAATAACACTTGGGTGTTGGTTGATCTTCCTGAAGGAGCAAAATCCATCGGATGCAAATGGATCTTCAAGAAGAAGATGAAAGCAGACGGAACTATTGATAAGTTCAAGGCTAGGTTGGTAGCCAAGGGGTTTTCTCAGAAGCAGGGGATTGACTACTTTGACACATATGCTCCAGTAGCCCGGATGACCACCATCAGAATGTTGATTGCTCTCGCAGCAATAAATAAGATGGTGATACATCAGATGGATGTGAATACGGCTTTCCTAAATGGCGAGCTGACCGAAGAGATTTACATGCAACAGCCAGAGGGATTTGTCATCAGAGGTCTTGAAGACAAAGTCTGCAAGTTGGTGAAATCCTTGTACGGTCTTAAACAGGCTCCCAAGATGTGGCATGAGAAATTTGACAAAGTTATAAGGTCAAATGGCTACATGGTCAGCGATACGGACAAGTGTGTTTACACGAAGTTCGCTGATGGAAGAGGTGTGATCGTTTGTCTGTACGTGGACGACATGCTTATCCTAGGTACGGATATTAGATGTGTCACGGAGACAAAGAAATTCATCTCAAGCAAGTTCAGTATGAAGGACTTGGGGGAAGCTGATGTGATCTTAGGGATCAAGATCATCCGGACAGACAATGGACTAGCGCTGTCACAGTCTCATTATATTGAGAAAATGATCACTCGTTATGGGTATCGGGATCTTCCAGGGATCGATACGCCGTACAGGTGTGATCTGAAGCTGAAGCCTAATTCAGGGGAAAGCATCAGGCAGCTGGAGTATGCAAGCGTAATCGGAAGTTTGATGTATGCTACTACTGCCACAAGGCCTGACATAGCTTTCGCCGTGGGGATGCTGAGTCGTTTTACGAGCAATCCAGGTGTTGAACACTGGAAAGCTGTAGAACGGGTTATGAGATATCTCAAGAAGACTCAGACATATGCACTGTACTACAGCGGAGATCCGTCTGTAGTGGAAGGCTTCAGTGATGCCAGTTGGTGCTCAGAGGTGGAGAGCGAGAGGTCCACAGGTGGATTCATTTTCACAATGGGTGGAGCTGCTATATCGTGGAAGTCGAAGAAGCAGACTATGCTCTCGCGGTCATCCATGGAATCTGAGTTCTTTGCACTTGATACCGCAGCCGAGGAAGCAGAATGGCTTCGGGAGCTCATGTATGATCTTCAAGTGGTTGGGGCACAAATACCGGCGATACCGATATACTGCGACAACCAGGCGACTGCGGCGGTGGCATCAAATGATCTCTTCAACGGGAAGAAGAGGACTGTGCGGTTGAAGCACAGGACAGTACACGATCTTATCAAGAGAGGTGTTATTGCAGTGATTGATGTTCGGAGTCAGGAGAACCTGGCGGATCCGTTCACCAAGGGCCTCAAGCACCAGCTGGTCAATGACACAGCTTGTAAAATGGGCTTGAAGGCATTCTGATATTGTATTATTGTATTCCTACCATAAAGTTTTATGCTAATAGTTCAAAGATTTATCTACTAGGCATCTAGCTTTTGATTCAAGGGAGGACCACTAATCGGAAGAATATCAGGAACGGTGGGTACATGTTCTATTGGGCATGAAGAGGTTACGGACCTATAACCACTGTTGTCTACTGTTGTTTTCTGCAGAAAACAGGTCCTGTGGGAGGTTGGCTTAAATGTCTTAATGAGTTCTCAGGCATTTGGAATGTCTGGTATGCTTTACAGGAAGCATGGTAGCACAGCACTACAAGGAGTGTGACTCCATGCTATGTGTGGCGGTGACTCCACCATGAGGTTCTCGAAGGAGGTAAAGCCTCGGCTATGTTAGCCAAGTCACAGCGGCGTAGCACCGCAAATAGGCAGTTGGCCTAATGCTGTATATTGAATTAAAGAGGGATGTAGTCAGCACTACAAAGAGGAGGTGTTCCTCATGTTACGGGTGGCACGACACCACAATGAGGTAAATCCGGCTAGGGATAAAGCCTCGGCCTTGCAAGCCATGTCGTAGCGGCGTAACACCGCACAGAAGCGTAAGGCTTCATGCTGGGTAGTTTGGCACTACAAAGGGGCTAGACCTCATGCTACGGGTAGTATGACACTACGATGAGGTTCCCGGTGATTCGGGGTAAGGTCCTCGGCTTAAGGCCATGTCATAGCGGCGTAGCACCGCAAAGGAAGCGTTGGACGCTTCATGCCATGTCTCTTTAATAAAGAACTCACCTATAGTGTATGGACAAAGAGATATCAGGCCGTCTCTTGAGGGTAAACTTGTAGACGCCAATATTATACACTGAAACCAGGCTGGCACACGGCCTTAAATGTGCAGCCAGAAGCACATGTAACTACATTATGTGAGTGGAAAGAATTTCAGCTATGATGCAGAATTCAAGGCTTAGTCCATTCTTGTATTATAGTTTGATTTTGACTCACGTGGGAAGATTCAAGTCTTAAGTGGCATCTATCCTAAAAGCATAATGGACAGTTACTGTGGGGAACACTCGTACTCATATATATAGAGATATGTGGGAGATTGTTGGGTATATAGCCTTTTGTTTTGGTTTTTAGTCCCACATCGGCTAGAAAGGAATGTGTATCTCCATATATATGAGTCTTTACTCTTTATGGAGATGCACATGTAGTGCACATGGGTGTGTGCCATGTGGGAATAATTATTAATGGTATAAAGGCTTAATCAACAATTAAAAAGCTGTAAGCTTTTTGCTCTTGGAAATTTATTTCCATAGGAGCTAAGCCCCGTTGAGGCTTACCGACTCGGACTCGGACTCGGACTCGGACTCGGACTCGGGCTCGGACTCGGGCTCAAGGGCTCATGAGGCGTAATGTGGCATTTTGTTGGCGCACTTTGCACTTAGCACGTCAGCATCGTCGCTAGGCGCATAGTGCGCTTAAGTTGCGCTCGTTACGCGAGCCCAGTTACGCTGGCCCAGTTACGCTGCCCAGTACGCGCAGTACGCACAGTGTGCACAGCGTACGCAGCGTACGTAGAGTGCGCAGTGTGCGCAGCGTACGTAGAGTGCGCAGTGTGCGCAGCGTACGCAGTGTGCGTAGAGTGTGTATGTGCGTATGGCTGGCTGCATATTAGAGCGGGAACGGTTGCAGCAGTTGCTGCATGTTCAGGAGTGTTTCTGCCACTACCCTGAAGAGCAGGCAACTGCTTGGCAACCGCCCCGTGGGCTATATATGCAGTTTCTCTCCTCTCTCTCTGTTGGTAGAAGTAATCAGAATTCCAGAGAGACAACTCTAAGTGTTCTTTAACACAACAGAGTAGTGAGCGTGTTCTTTAGACAACTCTAAGTGTTCTTTAACACAGCAGAGTAGTGAGCGTGTTCTTTAACACAAACACTAGTACTTTTTAGTACGTGTGGGTTCTGTTACTTCAAACAGAGAGAGAAAAGCACAGCCATTGCCAGAGGAGTTCGCCGTCTTCCGAAGAGTCAGAAGAGTAGGAGTGTTCCAAGGTTTTCCGTCAACCTTGCTGGTTCCTGGAAGCTGTTCGCAGAGGGCGAATAAAGCTTTGAGCAACGGTGATCATTCACCCCAGCATTTCCATCTCTCGCCTGTCACCCTTCTGTTGCCTTTAGCAGTTCTGTCAGTATCTTCTTTTTAGAAGACACTACTGCCAGTTTGCTACGATCACGAAAATCTCTTTAGATTATTCGTGTATTACGATATCTTTTTAGATCTCGTAATTTACAGAATCCTTCTGGATCTCTGTTGCAAAACCTTCTTTAAGGAATTGCATTTGAAACGTTGTCTTTACAACTGTTTCAGTTTCTGTATTTTTCATCGAAAAGCGTGCCCCGACGTTCCCGGCAATAACAGAGGCTAGTCTGAATCTGGGCGAGAGCGTCATCTGTGGGTGTCGAAGCCTCTGGACCGACGACTGTTGGGACGAGACGCGAACATGTTGCATCCTCCCTCTAGCTCTGGACCGGACAACTCTCTTGTTCCAGAAACCCTATTGATAGAGAAAAGTTTGCTCGTATTGATAATGGAAGTGAGCAGTAAGAGAAGATTCAAACCACCATGGCCCAAGTGTTGTTGCACCTAACAAATTATTATAGATGGAACAGTTGTGCAAGTTGTTGAAGAAAGAAAATTAGGTAGAGAAAGTCAACAAACCCTTTGGAACGGACACGAACATAACCCTTTGGACGGCGGTGGGGCCCGCGGGGGGGGGGGGGGGGGGGGGGGGGGGGTTGAGGGGGGGGGGGGTTTGAGCATGTTACCGAATCGAATATGTGAAAACCGAAATAACCGTAAACCGTATTTTTCAAAACCGAAAATCGAACCGTTTTTATGAAAACCGAACCGTTTTTATAAAAACCGAACCGAAATAATTCGGTTCGGTTTTCGGTCGGTTCGGTTTCATGGACCAATGTGCATGGCCTTCAAGTTTTTAGCAAAATGGGTCTATTTAAATAACAAAATTTAAAAAAATATATGACATTATTGTATTCATGAATTGTTATATTACATAGAGTGAAAGATATTAGTATATATAGATTAAGGGGTAGATAGAGAGAGTGCTCAAAGAAGCACCGACATAGAATAGGAGAAGAGAGTGCGCTCAGTTAGGGGTTAATAAACATTAGTATATGTATATTGTGGGTAGTTTGATAAATTACTAAATCTAAATCGGTTTTCGGTTCGGTTCGGTTTTTCGGATGAAGAACCGAAAACCGAACAGTTATTTCAAAATTTCAAATTTTCAAACCGTAAACCGAACCGATAACCGAAAAACCGAACCGTTTGTCATATTTCGGTTCGGTTCGGTTCGGTTTTCGGTTTTCAACCGTTATATGCTCACCCCTAGGGGTGGTGGCTGGAGCCTGGAGGGGGAGCCGGCAGAGGAAAGGGGAGAAAGGGATTGAGTTTTGTTGAAAAGTAAAAAGGAGGAATAATTTTGTCATTTTTAAAATTTTGGGTATCAAATTGAAAATATTAAATAGTTGATGGTATCGAGTTGTCGAGTAAAAAAGTTTAAGGTATCAAGTTGAAAAACAGGAATAGTTGAGGGTATCAAATTACAATTAAGCTTATTATTATTATTATAAAGTTGTTATAATTATTCTAATTTTTATTAAAATTATTTAGAAAGACATTTGTTATAATTATTCTAGTTTTTATTAAAGCTACTTGGGAAGACTTAAAAGACAACTTCCATAAGTATTCTATATTTACTATTATATTAATACTATTATTTTATATATGTATACAAGACTATTTTATTTAGGTAGATATAGAAGTGGAGCCAGGATTAAAATTATGAAGGGGCCGTGGTACTACATATAGAAATTCTTAAAGTTGTCATGTTAATTGGACTTCAATAGTAAAAAAAATACTAAAATTCAAACAAGAATGAGAAGAAGAAAAAAAAAAACACAATATTTTTAAATTATTACAAAAGATGAAGCAAAACATTATAAATAAAAGATTTCTAAAAGCCCAAAGCATTACTACTTGAGCCCTATGTAGATCCGCTTGAGCTAACTTGTAACCTCTACATTGAAAGCCCAAAGCATTACCACTTGAGCTAACTCGTTCTTTGTACATTAATGGGCCAAACCAATATATCTTGTAAACTTGTAAAAAAAATTCTATATAGTAATCAACATTTTTTTTTTAATTGGGGGGGGAGGTCGTGGCCCCTCTTGGACCCTATGTAAATCCGGGAAGATCACAAGACACCTTCAATAATTACCTAGTTGTCCCTATTAACTATAATAAATATTTTTAATTAATAAACATATATAAGATTATATTTGGAAGAAGAAAAAAAGTTTTAGGTTGAAGTTCAACTTTTTTTATTATATTATAATATAGACTAACCCTCCAATTCCATTAAACGATAAATTAATAAATAAACAAACCCTTTTGATATGGTTTTTTTTTTTAACCGAACTGTAAATGAAACGTCCCAAGGGTCTTTTGTTTGCAGGGAATGTCTTTGCTAAGGCCTCGTCTGGTTTCAAAATTTCTACATTCAGAATGTAGTAGCCCATTTTACAGAATAGTAATGATCAAATTTTTAACTTCATAATGTAGGAACCCATTTTGTAAAATATTAAGATTCAATTTGGAACCCCAATTTATAGATTCTAGATTTTATATTATCTTTTGAAATAAATAAATAAATAAGTATGACGCTTGGATCTATATCCCATTCATCCATCTCATTTGGGTCTCAATATTTGTCTGTCGAATTCGAACTCTGACTTCCCGGACAATCTAAAGATCACATATCCTCTATGATGGTCTATTGTTGCGTGGTGTAATCTCAACCAATCCATAGACAAAATAATATCAAAACTGAGAATGGGCATTACGAGCAGTCTGTCACGCCACTCTTTTCCACACAATATTGGACAGTTTTTGTCATATGACCCGATTCCAAGATTCTGGGTCCAGTCGGATCATGTCCAGCCTGCACCGTTGTGAGACGGCGGCAGTAAGCTGTATTAATCAGTAGTAACACAATGCACAACATTCTAAAAGCGGAAATTAAAAAAAAAATTAAAACATTTAGAACTAACACAAGCAAGGAAATATTTAATTTATTACAACTAGTCCTTTATTACAACTTCTTAAACAAAGGAAACTAAACTGCAATACTACTGGTGTTCTTGGGCCTCCTGGTTGGGTTCAACTAACTCCTCAGAGCTCAAGTCAGGTCCATAGTACGTACTAAAGGGCACCTTCTTGTCATCGTAGTCACCTAAAATGCTGGTCTCCCGTCAAGAGAGGAGCAAGAAACATATATCCAATTCTAGCATTTTAATAAAAATTAAAAGATGCAAGAAGCAGTTTTTAAAACATTATTTATATTTTCTAAATAATAAAAAATGAATCAATGAAACAGTAAAATCTCAAGGAAACAATAGTGATACAATCTATAATCAGCAATAGTGTTTTGAGTATGTAGCCACATATGACCGTCTGTAAGATGCAATATGTATAGTAGCATTCTGCTAATGCTAGCATACGGTACGGCTCAACCCAATGTACAATAGGGGTTAGCGCAAGATAATCAAGAATGGTAACATGGACTTTGGTTACAAGCGCTAACACTACTTCCCAATTCCAAGTCAATAAGTCAATGAAAACAATCAATTGGATCCGAGAGGGATCCCGTGAGTCAAGTATCGATACAATGTTCCTAATGATGCAGTACATTTAATCATAAATTAAAATACGAGTTTTGAATATTATGAAACTTGTCTTAATTTTCGATGTAGGTGGAGACAGGAAATACGGCATCAGACTTAGGTCTTGAAACCTACATTAATTAAAGTCCAGTTTAGAAACCATTCTAAGGGTCCTAGTTCATTTTTATTAATAAACCAATAATTATTAAACTAACGCTCAATTATTTATTCTCAAATGCTAAGTAACCGAAATATTAATTTATAAGTGATAAAATAACTATTTTAATCTTTAATAAAAATTTATAATAAACTATTTATCTATTAGTTACCCAAAATATGTTCATTTAATAATAATAACTATTTGGAGAATAATATTATTTATAAATCACTACAATCTTTTAATTAAGAAATATATTCTAAAATCATATTATTTTATTTATAAACCGTATTTTGAGAACATATTCATATATCTAAAAAAAAATTTATAAACCATATTATTTAACATTTTCTACATATACAAAAAAACTCTATTATTTTTTAATATAATTTGTAAGAAACTATTTAACTAATAATTCTTGTAAAACATTATTTAATAGAATACTAATTTAATTATCCATAATAATTAATTCTTCCAAAAATTTAATTTTTGTGAAAACAATTTTTATTAGTGATTTACGGCCTAATTAACGATTTATACCTATTAACACAAAATCATTTATTTAATTACTACACCATAATTATTTAATTAAATCAACCATTATTATTAACTAATTAACTAAACATAATTAACCAATTATACTAATTTTCACAATTAACACTAATTAACATTAATCATTAACTAATTATTCCAAAGTTGACAAAGTTTTATTCTGTCAACTTGGTCGGACTAAGCCTACAGGTTTCTACCTAATTTCTATTATGTGAAATAGAAAGTTTCTGTCAGAAGGACCTACTGGTTGTCTGATTAAGGACAACCGAAGTGCAGCTTCGGCCTCGGACTCGGATTGGTGCATGAAGGTGCTCGGAACGCCGGAAAGTCGGGGAAGTACCGACGGGGTCGGACAACGGCGCGGAGGACGTCGGAACGGGGGCACGCGGGAGCGCGAACACGGGCGGTAGCGCCGGGGCGTGCGTGTCACGACCCGCACCCTGAAGAGGGGCACGAGCACGTGGTTACGTCCAGCCTACGCCGCAGTATCGGCGGTAGAATGCTGTATATAGGGTCTGTAAATACTACGACTAAAACAGATAAATGTACCTGTACAGTATATACACTCCGAATGGAGGTGACATAGCAATACAGTCTCAATCACATATATCAAACTAAGGTAGATAGCATGGGAAAGAAATATGATAGATAAAACATGAAATGAGTCCAAGATCCACAAGTCAGAGCTATACACAAACGTCCAGAGTCTCAAAAATATATAATAGATACTACAAACTGAAATGTACTAGCTGGCTCGCAGGCCAGACAAACCTAACTAACTACGCTACTCCGGGTGAGCAAAGTCTAGTGGCTCTACTAACAAGCCACGGTCCAAGTCTACTCTATCTAACCCGTCCCCGTAATAGGTCGGGCAATCAGCCTCTGAATCATCTGTAAAATATCATAACGGTATCCTGTCAGGAAAATGAGCAAGTACAAACACTAACAGCAGTTCCATGTGAATTGACAAATTCTATAAGAGACAGTATAATGAACTACAAGACAAAGATATATGAAAACTTGGGAACCGTTCGGAAGCCGAGTTACAACCCTTAAACCAAACAAGGACCGGGGTTGTAACTCTTCTCCCGAGCAGAACTTAGTCTCCAATCAAGGTACAATGTAAAGGCAAGTAGAGCATGTGAGTAACTGTATATCATGGCATGGTGAGAAAATACTGAATGTAGAACAGAGCAGGATATACGATAAGATAAAGTAAATATAAAATGTGATTTGAATTATTAGAGCATTATGTGATCGGCTTGGGAAACATGATCAGGCTTTCCATCCGACCGGCTATGAACAATGAGTACAATAGAACGGTAAGGCCGGTCACCATGGAAAGCTATGAACGATGTAGGGTCAGGCTTTACCCGTCGTGAGGCGAGGGTATAGCTATGAACAATGTATACAGTAGAACAATGTGGGAATTTGATCACACAACCACTAATAACTCTCCATCCCCGAATAGTATAAAGGATCCGGACATAACACGTCATGACACGGGATTCAAAAGCAAGTGATCAGCCCACTCCCAAGTCCATGTCTATACAAGTACAAGTAACAAGTCGAGTCATGTACCAATATACCAAGTAACCCGGGAACAACATCTCATGACAGGATTCGACATATACTAGTCCGTGAACCATCGTGTCAGGAATCAAGTAAGACACTACAACTGAATCGAATATAGCAGATATCAAGACAATGAAAACTATCAGTGAATGTACTCGCCTGCTGTCCTGAGCCGTATGGTATATCAATGCTCAGAGCGGTATCAGAAGACCTAAATATGAGATACTGTAAGTTAATTTAGGTTTAAACAAGTTTAGGAATGATTTACAATGAATGATATGCAATCTAGGTCAAACTAGGTCTCACTGAGTCACATTAAGTCCTGTCAAGTCAATCTAGGTCAAATCAAGTTATATCAAGTCAATCTAAGCCTAACCAAGTCAATCCTAGGTCATACCAGGCATCACGGGTCAAAACAAGTCGAAGAAGGTCAAACGGGGTCAAGAGTTGGCCTACAGTTGACTTTTGGTCAACTGGTCAACTCTGGTCAACCATGGTCAACCCTAGGTCAATGGTGACTAATAGTTGACTTTTGGTCAACTACACAAGTCTAATGAAAATCGGGACTAATTTGGGTAAAGCGTTGACCCATAGTTGACTTTTGGTCCAAAAAGTCAACCGTGGTCAACCGGGGTCAAGACTAGGTCTAGGCGACTATTTCTAACTATTACCAACCTCTACAACCCATATCCAAGTCCATCTTGGACTTCGAAACTCATATCTTGGCCGTAGGCCAATATCCTATTTTACCCTTAAAAAGGGTAAAATTCTAGCTTTGGCAACTATCCAGTTAGCCTACCTACGCTTGATATTTTGACCCGATCTCCCTAGGGTAGTATGATACTAGCCTATACATATAATATCTACCAAAATACCTAGGTAACGTGGACATTCGGTCCATGATACGGCCCGTTGTCAAAATCTTGAATATTTCAAGATACGCACCGATACGACGCGATACGGGCGCCCTACAACCCCGAATTACACCCGGAAGCCTACCCGCAAAATCTAAATCACGTATTCATGCCCCACGCCAAGTTTCAACTCAATCGGATACTCCGAGCTCCGTTTCGCCCTCTAACTCGGTTTTTCCCCTTTTCCTATTCTAGCTTTTTCCTTTTTCTTCTAACTTCTTTCAATCTTTCCTCCCAACCTCAAATCCTTTTCTAACTTCTCATTCCATAATCTTCTTCTACTCTTCTCTACGATTCCAACCATATATAATACATATATATATATATCTATATATATACATATATACTTAGGTGAAGGGGGGGTCAAATGGTAGTCCATTTGGACTGAAATGAGGCTGCCAAAATGGGGCTGTTTTGAGACTGATTTGGGACAGTCAAAGGGCTGTTATATAGGCCAACTAAAGGTGCCTATGGGCTGTCCTATGGGGTGTTTATGGCTGCCATCAATGTGCTGAACATAGGCTGATTTCTTGAGCTGCTAAGGACTGTTTTGGGGCTGCTTATAGGCTAGTTTGCTCCCCCAAAACCTGCTGAATTCAGCAGCAAGTACTGCCCAAACAGTCCCCTGTGGGAGGGGGACTGAAGCCCCTATAGCTGCTGTGTTGCAGCAGGTTCCCCCCCCTTCATACCCTCTAATTCCATCCTCCATTCACCCTCTAATCTAACCAATCTCACCCTCTAATCCCTCTCTAACAAACACTCACAAAACAAACACACACACACATTCTAACACTCAACCAACTCCACCACCACTCTCAATCCTTCCCTCCTTGGCCGAAATCCACACAAATAAACACATACATATCTACATATATATACAACCACCCACGCACACACACATATATATATATATATAGACACACAAAAACACATGTATATATATATATATATATATATATATATATATATATATATATATATATATATATATATATATATATATATACCACTCTAAAGTATAAAACCATTATTAATCCTTAAACTAGATTTTAGGGGAACCTAACAATTTTAGGGTCAACTTGTAGAGAATGATCCTCCCTATAATTAATGTGAAAGAATAATTGAAGATGAGAAATAAATGAGGGATTAGAGAGTTTACCTAAAGTGGATTTGATGGAGAAGAAGAAGCTTGAAGGAAAGAAATGAAGAGAGAGGAAGGAAACTTAGTGGTGAAGAAATGAGAGGTGGAGGGGTGCCCTTTATGGCCAGCCATGGAGGGATAGGGTAGGGGCACTTGTAATTACAAGTTTGCCCCTCCCTTGCTTCTAGGCTAAGTTAAGTCTCAAATTTGGTTTCGGAAATTGCTAAAATTAAATAAAAATCATAATTAAGCTTAATTACTCATGGGGGACTAGTCCAAACCCTTAAACCCTAAAGTTTAGTGTGGTGGGCCATGGTTAGCTAACAGGCTAATTACAGCTCAAGTCGAAATTCACCGGGGTCCCGAATTAACTCGGAATGCGATGAAATTCGAACCCGACTCCTATAATAATTAAATAATAATATTCATGAAATAAAATTCCCAAAAATATTATAAAATGAAAAATTACCATTTTACCCCTAACTGGAAAAAGTGAGGGTGACAGTGCGCGTGGTCGGGCGCGGACGTGGGGAGCGCCGGAGACGCCGGGTTCGGAGTGCGCGGGGAATGGCCTTGAAAGGTGTCCATAGCAGCGGAGTGGAACGAGGAGCGTGGTGGCGCGTTCGGTTCGGAGAATGGTGGAGTGAGGAGGGAGATATGTGAAGGTTTTTGCGAGGGAGAAATGGTTCTGGAGAAAAGTTCTGTAGGTTTCTCTTTATTCGTACCTGAGGGAAGAGAAAAGGATGGGTAGTGGGGTCCGTGAGTGGTGGTGAGGAGTTGGGATGTGGGTTGAACGAGTGAGTGGGTTAAATGGGTTTGTGCTTGGGTAGTGGACTTAGAAAGAAATGCTTATGAATTAAATGACTTAAAAGAAGGAAATGGGCTCAATTTAATTAATCAAAAAAGGCTCTAAATTAAAGCTATAAATCAATCGATTCCAACAATAAAATTGTAAATTATTAACCAAACTTATATATAGTAATAATAATACTAACTATAATAACTAATAATAATCTAAAATTATAATAATGGAGTTAAAAGTCAAACAACCCTTGCAAATACCCAATTTAAATAATTATTCAAATTTTGGGTTTTACAGTTTTTATAAGCCACACACAGATATTGGCTAATGATCCAAGTGGGTTTAAAAAATTAAAAGTCATTTTTGTTGATAGGTCCAATGGATCTGTATAGTTTAGAAAATCATAGAGGACTTATAGATCCGAAGGATTTATTTTAAGGGAAAAAAAGTATGTTCTCTCTTAAAAAAATTTAAAAAGAGAAAGAAAAAATATATCATAAAAATAAATTTTAGATTATATTTACTCATATCTTGTAAGGATGATTGGACGATCGTGGGCCTTAGCGTGATAAAACTTCGTGTTGATAAAATATTGTAGCCAGAGATTGACTAGAAGTGTTCTTCAGAAATTATGAGGAAGAAGGGAGAACAAAAATAAATTGTCTGCTAATTGTCTCACGTCCCGGTTTCGCAGAAACTGTCACGTCCCGACCCGGAAAATCGCTCGTCCTCGCTAGATTTCACCCGAATTATCGTCCTTGCTGGGGCGTGATGCCGCATGAGTCTGGAGTTGCGCTCGTGCAAGGCAAGATAACAGGTTCACATAAGTTTATCTCAAATTAATAACATAAACAGCAAAAAAAAATAGAGTATACAATAAGAATCTCTTTTATTAGTAATGAATTGAAGGTTACAAGGCTTTGAATAGTCCAAATGAATATGCCAATTGGCTACAACGCTCATGATCTCTCTAGCTCACAAAGGATTACATTGTTCCATACATTATGCCTCTTTATAGCCAACAAGTAGTCTTCGGCCGAACATCTTCATGTTGCAAGTCCGAACGTCAATGCGGTAGCTCGCCTCAATACGCTAAGGACTCCATGCCTCGGCGCGTCCAAGCCAAGCCCCGTCCCGAGTCGAACGTATCCTGAACCTGCAAGCAAACTAGTGGGGGATTTGTGCTTTCGTCCTCGCTGCACTGATCAAGACCCACTCGCACCCAAACCAACACTAAGTAAATTTAGTGAAGCATGCATCTTATTTGGTGATCTTTCTATTTAGCCTTAGAATCAGTTTCATGGCAAGGTTCAAAGCATAAAAGCATGTTATCGATAGCAACTGAATTATAAATGTGTCCACTATCGTGTCCCTGCAACAGATACAGTTAGACATAATATGGACACAATTATAGTGATTATGCCCATCTCCGTCCCGTTTTGCCTAGCCTGCAATGGTTAGAAATTTGCATAACCAATCATACAATTCACGCAGCCAACCAATTAAATTTAACATAAGCATAAGGGTGGTAGGCTCTACGCCTGCATCCAATGCTTGTCTTAGCCTACCGGTCATATCTATATGAAGGTCACGACGTTTCGGGCCGTAATAGACTGGCACCTTAACTTGTAAGCTGGCGATCGCTTTGGCACGGATTGCTAGCCCACTACTCAAAGGATCCTAAACTTACTGGTATTGTGGCTTATCACATCAATAGGAGGGCACAACCCGTCTAAATGAAGTGCACACCAATACCCCTTAATTTCTTCCGCGGCCGAATGGTCTCGACGCCCGGCGATCCTACATTCGAGGGAAGCACGCCCGTGCACGGGCCATACATCCAAGCCATTGACCATATGCAATGCGTTCTGATTTTCATACAACCAAACAAGTTCGCCTATCTCTATTCCATTGGCACGTGCCCCGACTTAGTATTCCTCATAAATTGACCCGAAGGTCCCTGCCATCTCGAAGGCACAATGCCACATTCGACAGTTCCGTCACAACATTCGTGCCACAACTGTTCTCTTCGTAACGAAGCCATTTTATATGAGTCCCGTGCACATACATACACTCTAACACATATCCTTTTTCCTTCGAGTCGTGCATTCGATGCACGGTTCGATACCGTATTTCCATGTTCTATGTCTTAGTGTTCAATATTCTTTCGAGTCGTGCACTTGATGCACATCTCGATATTGCCTTTCAATGTTCTAGCATTAATGTTCTATCGCGACTCGTGCACCTGATGCACGTCGCCTCAATTATTCATTGTTCTATCTTAATCTTCGACACACACTAAGACCTTTAATCGTTCGAGCCACGCTCGCTAACTCAATAGTCATAATGCATACAAGATATACATTATTATTTGACGTGAAGGAGTAGGGAGGGAGATTCAAGAACCCGTCCACCTTAAGCCGATACGCCTTGTCGTCCCGTCGAGCTTATGCGGCTCGATTCCATAACTTGGTTGCACGACTAACTCTTCTAACTTAGTCATTCCGTTGAGCTACTCGATTGATTCCGCCTACCGTACCTATGCCATAATTTGTTGCATTGGCGACGATTTGGTTTTGCGGACACTTTTGTGAATAAGGCAAAAAGTCGACCTCTTATCGTCCAGCGTAAAAACTTAGCATGCACATGAATTCAACTAAAATTGATATTTCTTCGAATTGGACCTATGCTTTGCATCGCTTCAACTTATAGATTCGAATCGACTCCAGCATTCCTTCGGCCAACTAAACTCTTGCGTCGATTTGCATCGATACTTCATCGGGTCAGCGCAACTCTTCGAGTCAACGAATCATCGTAATACACCGTGCGGAGCGGGACATTACATAATATATCACTCAAAACAAGGTTCATCCTCGAACCGAAACCAACACCCAATCCAAGTGTTTCTCTTGATCGAACCGAAACCAACACCCAATCCAAGTGTTTCTCTAGATCGTTTCACGATCTCGCGCCGCTATCGTTTGAATCATACAACTTAGTTTGGATCATACACATATTTTAGGCGTGCCACCAATATATGCATTTCAACCAAGTTCAGTTGTACGATATCAGGACAAAGCTAACAGGCTCTCAACTTAAATCCTTAAGCACCAGCTATCTCGTACTTTCGATCGGACTTGGTCTCTAGTGTTTATTCTCGCAACTCTATCACCTATGCATATTTGATGCACACGTGGTCATTTGACAAAAGTCACGGCAAACGATGCGATTCAAAAACCACATATCTCATTTTGTAGGTTTCGTATGGACTATAGATTCTATGCACCCCGTCAAGCCATTGTGCATCCGATCGCAACAAATTCTGAAGTCCCGTCTCAATGGCATGAACTAAGTTCAACATGCCCAAGTTTTGTCACGGCCATATGGATTCGTAACTCGCAACTTTTTACGTTCTCAAACTATCTCTTATGCATCTGGGGCTACACCCGCTAGACAACTTATCCAGATATCGCGCTTAATTCTATCCAACACGAGAGGTCAACTTGAGTATGCGATGCTCAAAGGCAACAATCTTTCCGACCCAAGGTCTCTTACGTATTCATACCCGATTCTCGATCACGTATCCTTTACTCAAATTTCAAATCAATTCCACCAGTTCGTTTCGCAACATAGATCGTTTACTTAACGTACGCGAATCTAACCGTTACCTGAGTCAGGTTCTATGGCAAAATCTCTAGGGTCGTTTCCCTATCTCTCGTACTCGTATGTGGCACGATTTCTCACAATCTTCCATATGCGTCGCTACGTTAAGTCCGTCCATCTATCTATTCGATCGTCGACCGACCAAGTCTATTTACGTACTCATTCGATCGATCATCAATCTTTGAGTGTATCGTTCTAGCCGAAGGCCATTCGCTAACTTTTCGAACATGGTACTCAATCGCTTAGATTTATCCTCAACATGCACTTACATCATCATTTATCCTTGACGCAATTTCTTATGCGACTTCATTAGGGTCGTCCTACGGTCCCCGACATTAACTTTGATTTTGCGGTCAAGTCTTCTAGGGTCAACTGTCCCGAAGCTACGCTCGATAATTAAAGATCATCAGCGAGGGACAGTTACTACGAACCATGCTATATTCTATCTCGAAGCCAAATCAATTCCCAACAATTCCTATGGGACTTTACCCAATCCGACATAGTTCTTCAAATTCACGTATCTTTCCTGCACAACTGATGCACCATTACTATCCGAAACACACATGCACTATCGTCAACAATATCGCTAACCGAGCAATATTTGTTCACCTTGGGTACGAGTCTATCTATCCACGGTCAGTATTCGACACGCCCTATACTCATCGCAACCATCCTCGAATTCACCTTCGCGTCAAACCACAAGTCAAATCCAATTTGCCACGCCTTGCGAGTTCGACCATCCCCGCTGCATGAATTACCATGCCAGCGCTCACGCGGAATGATCGCCCTAATCCGACGTGACGCATGTGCGAGGCTGGAGTTACACTCGCACAAGACAAGAACATCAACGTTGTGGTTATCGTCGAAACAATCAAAACACTTTCGTTTCATCTGAACCAGCATCAACTTAACTTGCATCTTATTCCTCCAGCAGCAATGCTCAACATAATTCTTATTCATTCGATCAGAGTATCCCCGAGTTATTGTATGTCGTCTTTGCTACGCCTCAATACCATCGTCGATATTCATAACCTGAACATCTTCTTTTCTCGTAAACTCCAATTTGCAGCAAGCACTGTTATTATCCGAACTCGAATATGAATCAAGTCTCGCACTCATCAAGATCCATCCCGTTGGATCTAGCTAACTATCATCACGAGAGACACCATCTCCAATTCCTTATATCCATTCTCGTATTCTCAATTCGCACTTCGAAATCGTGCTACCGATTCTAAGCGCTAACTTGAATTCGTTCGTACGATTTTTTTCGTACCGACTCAACTCATTTCGGACAAATCTTCGCATTAACTCAACTTTGATCGAGTCAATTATTTCCTCAACGTAAAATTTCTCCGATGTTCTTAGCCTATCGTTCGGTTTACACTCAACGAATTCCATTCGACTCATCATCCAATGATGCGAGTCCGCGCCTGATCGTTCAACTCAATTTATCGAAGCATACTTGCGTCAGATTCTATCGAGTCTCGACACTATTCCGTCCATTGCGGACAACTTATTTCAACCGACACAATCTATCGTAAGCGTCAAGAAGTTTGACGTAGCATTCGCTGAGTGACATCGCATATACCACTCAGAATCGAGCCTATCGTTATCGATACAATGCTTCACTGCACTGATCACACAAGTGGTATTGCATATTGTCACGCCCCAGTACCGGAATACTGAGACGGACTAGGCCAGCTACACCGTATGGGGTATATAAACGTCATACGGCGATCGTGGCTGTCAAGTGACTAGGGGGTGCATGCTACAATCAGGTCTCCTATGGTCCCACAGAGCATCTATGTCCCAATCAATCAAAACAAAAAGCAAATAATGATCATATAAGACAAAGCAGTAAGGCGTCCCCGACGCTTCATCAGAATGATTCATGAGTCTAGCTATACAAAATGATGAGCTAGTTCCGAGAGTCAATAGTACATAACTATAGTCAGCTACAGTCTGATTTAATTACAATTATGTAAAGGAAACTAGTGTTCAGAACTGCCGGCTAAACAAGTGCCGGTGGCTAAACGCCAAGTACAAAATAGAAGATATCAGAGCGGTGAAGAAGAAACCCACTCATGGTCCCTGGCGCCCATACTCCTGGTGTGTACCATTGTTCGGGTGGAAAGCTGGATCCTCTGGAGCTGCTACGAAATCTGGCCAAACAAAACTAGCGGGGTCAGGCCCCGAATAGCAAGTACCACAAGGGAGCACAAAAGAGTGAGCTAAATCCAATAAGTTAAATAAGACCTGATTCATGAGTTATAGGCTTATACCATATCATCGAGACGATACGACACCCTTACAACCAAACAAGGACAAACGGTGCCAATATCGTACCGAGATAAGATATATCCTATAAACATGGGCAGGTAAAAGGGCTTCTGATCGCGACTTCGGTCCATAGCCTATCGCAGCACAATAGCCCAACCCAACAACCAAACAAGGACATGGGTTGGACCACGCACCACGATAGTCCATGTTCCTCAGTTGCTAACAGAAGAAAACATATCACAAACAAGTCAGCTTACAATCGGCCAATCAATCCTACGACTTTCTATGATTTGCCTGGGTTATCCCAGTAATGCAATATATATATATATATATAGGAATCCTCAGATCGTATCGCATTCCAGCAGGGCTAGCCAAACCATTATATACAAGCAAGCACGAAATGCACCGGTCCCCCGAAAGGCCACCGCGCTAGAATAAGCATTAACGGTTCCAGCTCTCCTATAGGAAGAGCTGGCTCGGCAGTCACAAATCAGATACTGCACTCCACTAGTGCGGATGACTATACAGTATCCGAGGCAGCCAACCCGACGCGCCAGGACGGGACCCAGGGCGGCTAGTGACGTACGATCTCGAGATTCTGTTCCCTTCCAATGCTTCTACCAATTTAAGTTGCTTAGATTAACCCTATCTCGATATTGGAATTACATGTCGTGGTCACATGGTCATCCTCCTATATGTTGTACCATAGTACGTGTACCCTAAGTATGAATCCACATCGGCTCAATCTAGATCCATTCTTAGTGTAATGTTTCAAACAACAAACAACATACCACGATATTATTACTGACCAATTACCATGACTTGTTGGAAGGTACACATGTATTGACTTATAACACGAATGATCACTTAGCATGTAGAGTCACACCTCAGTGCACTCATTAAATGGCACCGCAGTGCATACTAATATTGTATCTCAATACACACTTAGAACATGTACCAGCACGTATACAGGTAATCAGGTCAGGAACATGGTCAAGTCAGAAAGTCACTCGGACTCCTCGTGACATAAAAGTCACATATGAATTCAGGTTAAAGTGGGACATGAAGGTCCTTGAAGCCAAGACAAAGATCTACAACTTTCATGTTGGAAGTTAGGAGAAATTCTGGCCACAATTCAGCCAAATAGGACTTAAAATAGCCAAAAACAGCCAAAATAGGCACTATGCGGCACTATTCAGCATCCTTATGCGGCTCGGCACTATGCAGCACTATAAATCATCCTTATGCGGCTCGGCACTATGCAGCACTATGCAGCATCCTTATGCGGCTCGGCACTATGCAGTACTATGCAGCATCCTTATGCGGCTCGGCACTATGCAGCACTATGCATCATCCTTTTGCGGCTCGGCACTATGCAGCACTATGCAGCATCCTTATGCGGCTCGGCACTATGCAGCACTATGCATCATCCTTATGCGGCTCGGCACTATGCAGCACTATACAGCACTATGCAGCATCCTTATGCGGCTCGGCACTATACAGCACTATGCATCATCCTTATGCGGCTCGGCACTATGCAGCACTATGCAGCACTATGCATCATCCTTATGCGGCTCGACACTATGCAGCACTATGCAGCACTATGCAGCATCCTTATGCGGCTCAGCACTATTCATCGTCCCTGCCAGAATCATGACAGATGAACATAAAAGTTTGACCAAAATTGTTTTGGCCATAACTTCCTCAAAACAAGTCGAAATCTAACTTTTCAAATGTCAAAATTGGATAGAATTGAATTTCCTACAACATAGGACCATTAGTTTTCGAAAACAACCAAGTTTGATAGATCAAAACCATGAAAACCCATAGAACCTTAGTTTTAGAAACTTAGATCTACACCAAACTAGCCATTAAAATCAAAAACTCCAAGAACTAAACTTGTAGAGAATGAAGAGAAGAACAATATAGACAAATAATATCAAAGAAAAATCAAGAAATGAAAATGCAATAGTCTCTCCATTTGGTGCAAGATGTACTTGCCTAAAAGTTTGCTTGAGGAAAATAAATGAAAGAGTGAATGAGGAGAGAGAGTGTGGAAGAGAATATATATAGGGGTTGGGTTGACTCAAAGAAACCCTAAGCTTAAGCATGCTCTTAACCACATGACTAATGACATGTTAAATGCTACATGATACAACTAATTAAATTAATTAAATAAAATCCTAACCACAGCACGGTTCAGAAATCTTATCATCGAAACAGTGAACCACGCCTACAACCAGACAAGGACAAGGGGTGGCACACTAATCCGCGACGAGATACTGTTCCATGCCATGGCCAGTTACAAATACAGGATAAATACAATAAAGATACAGGTGCCAGATACCATATACATAAAAAAATCAAAAAATTACGTACTCCGGGAATGGGGAGTGACACATATAACACTCGAAATTGAGTCACTACTCGACATTATACTCCGCATAGGTCCGACAACTATTTCCATTTAACTATCCCGTGGCGATCTTTTCCAGTCCCATCTCTAGCGTTCTCTTACTCGAGTTGGGTACAACAACTTGGCCAACGTGCACTATCGTTCACTCAAGTTCGACATTCATTCCCAAGCTAACCGTGCGTTGGTGATCATACCGACCACATACGCGACATCCGCTTATTCAAATCATAACGCGACATTCGGCCAACATACACGTTCGCCTACTTCAAAATTTGCTGCAACTCGGCCAACTTACATGTTCGCCAACTCAAGTTCAACTAGCGACCAACTCGACTCGCTACTATCGCATTCGCAATTTTTCAATTCCCTTCATTGCAACTCGTGCAACGACTCATTCCCGATACTCAAGGTCACTACTCAATTCGTTCAACAATATCGCTATCCATCCGCATAGCCACATAACATGCATCGCCTCCTATATCGACTCGTTGCACTGATGCAACGAACGATTTACGACTTGTTGCACTCCGTGCAACCAACAACACATAACTCTTCGTACTTCGTGCAACCAACATCCCCTTATTCGTGCACTTTGTGCAACCAATATCTTAAAATTCATTGCACCTCATGCAACCAATGACTCGCAACTCGTTGCACTTTGTGCAACCAATATTCTCCGATGGCACTCGGAGATAGCGCGATAGTCACGATATACTTGTGGCAGACATACGCAACATAATACAGACTTATTGTATGGAACATCCAATGCATCATCGAGTAGATCCATGAGCCATGCGGTTGCGGAAATAACTTAGAGCCAAATGATTTAGATAGCGAAGCAACTGAGGGTCAAAGAGATTCGTTCACGGTCCAGAGGATAGAACCGCTTTGATACCAACTTGTCACTCCCTGACCCGGGAAATCGCTCGTCCTCGCTAGTTTTCACTCAAATCATCGTCCTTGCTGGGGTGTGATGCCGCACGAGCCTGGAGTTGCGCTCGTGCAAGGAAAGATAACAGGATCACATAAGTTTATCTCAAATTGATAGCATAAGCAACGGAAAAAAATAGAGTATACAATAAGAATCTCTTTTATTAGTAATGAACTGAAGATTACAAGGCTTTTAATACCCCAACTGAATATGCCAATTGGCTACAACGCTCATGACCTCTCTAGCTCACAAAAGATTACATTATTTCATACACTATGCCTCTTTATAGCCAACAAGTAGTCTTCGGCCGAACATCTTCATGTTGCAAGTCCGAACGCCAATGCGGTAGATCGCCTCGATACGCTAAGGACTCTATGCCTCAGAGAGTCCAAGCCAAGCCCCGTCCTGAGCCGAACGTATCCTGAACCTGCAAGCAAACTAGTAGGGGAATAGTGGTTTCGTCCTCGCTACACTGATCAAGACCCACTCGCACCTAAACCAACACTAAGTAAATTTAGTGAAGCATGCATCTTATTTGGTGATTTTTCTATTTAGCCTTAGGATCAGTTTCATGGCAAGGTTCAAAGCATAAAAGCATGTTATCGATAGCAACTGAATTATAAATGTGTCCACTACTGTGTCCCTGCAATAGATACAGTTAGACATAATATGGACATAATTATAGTGATCGTGCCCATCGCCGTCCCGTTTTGCCTAGCCTGCAATGGTTAGAACTTTGCATAACCAATCATACAATTCACGCATCCAACCAATTAAACTTAATATAAGCATAAGGGTGGCAGGCTCTACGCCTGCACCCAATGCTTGTCTTAGCCTACCGGTCCTATCTATATGAAGATTACGACGTTCCGCGCCGTAATGGACTGGCACCTTAACTTGTAAGCTGGCGATCGCTTTGGCACGGATTGCTAGCCCACTACTCAAAGGATCCTAAACTTACTGGTATTGTGGCTTATCACATCAATAGGAGGGCGCAACCCGTCTGAATTAAGTGCACCACCAATACCCCTTAATTCCCTCTGCGGTTGAACGGTCCCGGCGCCCCGACGATCCTACGTTCGAGGGAAGCACGCCCGTGCACGGGCCATACATCCAAGTCCATTGACCATATGCAACGTGTTCTGATTTTCATACAACCAAACAAGTTCGCATATCTCTATTCCATTGGCACGTGCCCCGACTTAGTATTCCTCATAAATCGGCCCGAAGGTCCCTGCCATCTCGAAGGCACCATGCCACATTCGACAGTTCCGTCACAACATTCATGCTATAACTGTTATCTTCGTAACGAAGCCATCTTGTATGAGTCCCGTGCACATATGTACACTCTGACACATATCCTCTTTCCTTCGAGTTGTGCATTCGATGCACGACTCGATACCGTATTTCCATGTTCTATGCCTTAGTGTTCAATGTTCTTTCGAGTCGTGCACTTGATGCACATGTCGATATTGCCTTTCAATGTTCTAGAATTAATGTCATATCGCGACTCGTGCACCTGATGCACGTCACCTCAATTTTTTAATATTCAATGTTTTATCTTAATGTTCGACACACACTAACACCTTTAATCGTTCGAGCCACGCTCACTAACTCAATAGCCACAATCACATACAAGATATACATTATTATTAGACGTGAAGGAGTAGGGAAAGAGAGTCAAGAATCCGTCCACCTTAAGCCGATACGCCTTGTCGTCTCGCCGGGCTGATACGGCTCGATTCCATAACTTGGTTGCATGGATGACTCTTCTAACTTAGCCATTTCGTTGAGCTACTCGATTGATTCGGCCTACCGTGCCTATGCCACAATTCGTTGCGTTGGCGACGACTTGGTTTTGCGGACACTTTTGTTAATAAGGCAAAAAACCGACCTCTTATCGTCCAGCGTAAAAGCATAGCCTGCACACGAATTCAACTAAAATCGATATTTTTCGAATCGGACTTATGCTTTGCATCACTTCAACTTATAGATTCGAATCGACTCCAGCATTCCTTCGGCCAACTAAACTCTTGCAACGATTTGCATCGATACTTCATCGGGTCAACACAACTCTTCGAGTCAACGACTCATCGTAATGCACCGTGCGTAGCGGGACATTACAGAAACGATCGCTCTCACATGATAAATCATTGCGGACTTATAGATCCGAAAATTTTATTTTAAGGAACAAAGTTTGTTCTCTCTTAAAAATTTTAAAAAGAAGAAGAAAAAATATATCATAAAAATAAATTTTAGATTATATTTCCTCGTATCTTGTAAGGATGATTGAACGATCGTGGGCCTTTACGTGATAAAACTTTGTGTTGATAAAATGTTGTAGTCAGAGATCGACTAGAAGTGTTCTTCAAAAATTAGGAGGAAGAAGGGGGAACAAAAATAAATTCTCTATTAATTATCTCACGTTCCGGTTTCGCAGAAACGATCGTCCTCGCATGTTGCGGATTTATAGATCCGAAGGATTTATTTTAAGGAAAAAAGTTTGTTCTCTCTTAAAAAAATTAAAAAGAAAAAAAAAATCATAAAAATAAATTTTTGATTATATAATTTACTCGTATCTTGTAAGGATGATTGAACGATCGTGGGCCTTCGCGTCATAAAACTTCGTCTTGATAAAATGTTGTAGTCAGAGATCGACTAGAAGTGTTCTTCAGAAATTAGGAGGAATAAGGGAGAACAAAAATAAATTCTCTGCTAATTATCTCACGTCCCGATTCCGCAGGAACGATCGTCCTCGCATGATAAATCATTGCGGAGCGGAATGATTTATTTTAAGGGGAAAAAAAGTTTATTATCTTTTAAGAAAAAATTTAAAAGAAGGAAAAAAATATATCATAAAAATAAATTTAGATTATATTTACTCGTATCTTGTAAGGAATGATCGAACGGTCGTGGGCCTTTGCGTGATAAAACTTCGTGTTGATAAAATGTTGTAGTCAGAGATCGACTAGAAGTGTTCTTCAAAAATTAAGGGGAAGAAGGGAGAACAAAAATAAATTCTCAGGTAATTATCTCACGTTCCGGTTCCGCATGAACGATCGTCCTCGCTTGGGCGTGATGTCGCGCAAGTCTAAGTTGTGCGCAAGACAAATACCATAACGGCCGATTACGCAGCTTAGCGACGGAAACGTCGTACAGAAGTCCCGAGCAGAGAAGTTGAATAACATGATATATAGAAACGAAGTCATTTTTATTGATAATGTTGCGGAATTACAAGGGCACGAGACCAAGATTACAACCGTTCAATCTTACACTCTCTCTGAATACAATCACTCAACTCCCTCCCTCTCTCATCTCTCAATACAAAGTATCATGCATCGAGGTATACAACTTAAAGATGCTTCAGAAGACGATATTCATATATTATGTCCTGTATAGATGAAGACTCCAACGCGACCGCATGTCTCAAAACAATAAAAAAAATTATGTTTCAGCACGTCCAAACGAGTCCCGTCTCGAATAAGCAAGTACATGTTGTGCTCAATCAATTAGCAATAAATACTACCATGTTTCGGAAAGTTGGAGGAGGCCTTTATAAAAATTAGAATGATTCGTTATGGCATTGGATCCGAGACGGACAGCGCCACATCGGTGGGGCCACAGCCGGTGGTCAATCTCTTTCAGTTGATTCGGACAATATCATGTTTAAGTAAATTGCTTGCTGACTGATCTAACAGTGAGGATGGGTTCATGATTTCTATTCGGAGAAAGAAACACTCTTCTTCTTCTTCTTCTTCTTCTTCTTCTTCTTCTTCTTCCCATCATTTATGCTTGCAACAATGGCTTCAATCTACTACAATCATCATGGGGACAAAGGTTAGTTGGAAGCACGAATGATGCTTGAGTAGAGGACAGCGTTCGGTTTATTCGGTTCCAACCCAACTGAATTAGTCAAAATCGAATAAACAGAAATTCTAAAAGTTCAAAATCGAAACCAAACTGAATTAGCCAAAACCGAAATCGAATCGAATCGAACCGAACCAAAATAATAAATTCGGTTGGAACTAGTGGGTCGGACCCAAAGTTGAGATTATTGTTAAATTATATAATTTTTATACATGCAGTTGTTGAATTTCAAAGTTACGCACAAAGTTGTACTGGTTGTTAAATTACCAAAGTGGAATTCAAAGCACATATATAGAATTGTTGTTTTTAAAATATACACATTTTTTTAATTGAGAGTATTTATAATTGTACAATTCTTATTCGGTTTTTGGTTTTGGACCGAAACCGAAATTCAAAACCGAAATCGAAACCGAATATAAAAAATTTGTATTTTGAAAACTGAACCGACCAAATCTCTTATTCGGTTCGGTTGGAATTTCGGTCCAGAACAGAATAATGCTTACCCCTGTGCTTGAGCAGTTGCAAACTTTTCTTTTTTGTCTGATTGTATGATTGTGCAGGGGGGAAAATGTCATTTGGAATGCTAATGCAAATAGAGAGCTAGGATTATATCAGTTATTTACAATTTTTTATGGTCAATATTTTCTGCAAATATTAATAACTTAGTATCTCAAACAGTACCTCTAATTTGAATTGATATTATGGAATTTGATTCAATATTGTTGTAGTTCTCTATTCCAATACTGAAATACAGTATACTAGCGACGGAAACATCGGTTGGAAAAGAAAAGAAATCGTCACTAAATAGTAATAGGTGACGTTAAATTTATGACATAACTCCGTCGGTAAAGTGTCGTTAACAATATATGTTGTTAAGTCGTCGGTCCTTCGATGAACTAGCGACGACTGAGCTACGAACAGATTCGTGACGGTTTAGTGATTTGTTACGTTTGGTTGAGACTGAAGGGGTGCTTCGCTAAGTCTCAGCGATAGAGTAGCGACGAACATTGGATATGTGGTTCAAAATTACATATACTGTACTTTTCAGTCGTTGATCAATCGCTAGTTAGCGACGAACCTGTTTCCGTCGCTGAATATCGTCGGTATATTGTCAGTTTTGTAGTGCTTAAAAAATATGTATGGTTCTCTTTTGAAACAAAAAAGTTCTCTGCAAACAAACAGCAAAAGCCAACCGTTGCCTACACGAACGTTTGGTGGTGTTGTTCTCGACCGTTTTCGTAAGGTGAAAGAACAAATGATTGGAACCAAACGCGGATTTTGTTTATCATTTTATTTTACCCAAAATGTCGACAAAAACGACAAATATTTTGTTATAATATTGTTATTGTACGCAGTGGAGGGGCTGATTAATGTTCTAAGTCATTATCAAGTGGATTCTCTTCAATTAGGTTCAGAGAGTCCCTGTCTTAATAAAACAGCTGCTTCTGACTGATGTCGATCTTTTGCTTTTATGAAAAGTAGTTGATATTGCAATGCAGTTCCTATCACCTTCTGTGCTTGTTCAGTACTACAATCAAAGAGAGGCCAATAAGGTTTTTGCTTCTTCCATCATTCTCTTTGCTTCTTCCAAGTCAGAGACTCAGAGTTTGCTTTTATAGCAAAAATGGTAGAGGATCTTATGAGTTCTTAATTTTTAAAATTCCGCCATAAAAAAAATACCGGAATTACATGCACCTCAACCTTTGATCTTTTCAAATGACTAAAAAGAAAAATCAGTATACTTTTAATATAAGTAAGATTTACGTGTCATCTTATTTTGAGTTTATGTAGTCGAACTTGTTTTATAGAAAGTCAATAATGTTAGGACATACATGATCTCAGGACGGACCTAATGATTGGGAGCTGATACGAGTTCGAACCTTCGCTTAGTCTAAGCTTATCTAAGCCTAGTCCAACTATCCAACCCTCGTACAACTCCACCGAACGAAACTTTCGAGTTTAGCCCAAGATCGGCTCGAACTCATACTCATGGTTCCGCCTTTGGATATAATGTAATAGGATAATTGACGTTTAGTCGACAATGTCGAATAAATGTTCAATTAGGTACCATTGCATCAGAAGTCTAAGATTCTAAGGTTATATATTGATATGGTTCGAATATGTCTTTCAACTCAAGGGTCCATTTTTCTAACGATATAATCTTTTTTTTTAAATATAAAATTTACTTAGAATGCATGTGAGCTAAAAGAATTTCACCTAAATTGATCATGAACTGTATGTTAAAATTTTCTGATGCACTGCACCGAAACTCTAAATTTGTAATTAGTACATACCGGTTCTGGCCGGGAGGTTCGATTGCCCTAGCTCTAGCCGAAACTACTATAAATATAGATATAAGTTAAACTTGGACTGGATAGACCCTAAGGGGGCGTTTGGTATGCGGAATACTATATAGCCGGGAATTCTATATTCCCGGGAATCAAATTCCAAGGAATTAAATTCCCTGGAAAATTGCATTCCCATGTTTGGTGACAATATAAATATTCCCGGAAAAAAATAAAAAATAATAATAACGAAAAAAATGAACAAATATAAAAAAAGGGTAAAAACGACAAAAAATCGGTAAAAACGACAAAAACGATGAAAAATAACAAAAAATCGGTTAAAATGACAAAAATGACCAAAAAACGACAAAAAATGTATAAACGACAAAAAATAACAAAAAAGGGTAAAAATGACAAAAATAACCAAAACACGACAAAAACGACATAAAATCGGTAAAAACGACAAAAAACCTAAATGCGGCTAAAACGACAAAAAACAACAAAAATTCGGTTAAAACGACAAAAAATCGGTTAAAAAACGAAAAAAAATCGGTTAAAAACAATAAAAAATCGGTTAAAAACGACAAAAAATAACCAAAAAGCGACAAAAACGAAAAATAATCGATAAAAACGACAAAAAAGGACAAAAAAATCGGTTTAAAACGACAAAAAATCGGTTAAAACGACAAAAAATGACAAAAAATCGGTTAAAACAACAAAAAATGACAAAAAAATCAGTTAAAAACGACAAAAAAAAAGGTTAAAAACAAAAAAAACAATCGGTTAAAACGAAAAAAAATCAAAAAGCGACAAAAACGAAAAATAATCGATAAAACGACAAAAAAGGACAAAAAATCGATTAAAACGAAAAAAAAAACCAAAAAGCGACAAAAACAACAACAAAAAATCGGTAAAAGCGACAAAAATGACAAAAAACGCCATAAAATCAGTAAAAAAAAACGATAAAAAAACGACTAAAAATCGGTAAAAACAACAAAAAAAGTTACAAAAACGACAAAAAAAATCGCTTAAAAACAAAAAAAAATGACAAAAAAAAAAACGACAAAAATGACAAAAATTAGATAAAAACGACAACAAATAATCAAAAAGTGACAAAAAAAGACAAACTGGGTAAAAACGACAAAAAATCGCTTAAAACGACAAAAATTGGTAAAGACGACAAAAATGACAACAAAACGATAAAAACGACAACAAATAATCAAAAAGTGACAAAAAAGACAAAAAATGGATAAAAACGACAAAAATCGCTTAAAATGACAAAAAATTGGTAAAAACGACAAAAAATGACAAAAAAGCGATAAAAACGACAAAAAAAGAAAAAAATGTTCAAAACTAATCAAAATTGATCAAAAAAGAAGAAAAAAATTTAGACAATTTTTTTTTCCCGGGCAAAAAAAAAATACCCACCTACTCTCCAGGGATAGAATTCTCATGTTTTGTGGGTAAACTATTTACCCGGGTATTTATAATTTCCGGGAATAAATTTTTTATAAGCCAAACAAACGTGGTAATAGATTCCCATCATAAATTTTTTCGGGAATAAAAAAAAAATACCGCGTACCAAACGCCCCCTAAGAAAAAAAATTATTGACATTGTTATGCAACTAGCTTACTGGCCCGGAGGGACCGGAAGGAGGATTTCTCTATGGAAGAAGATTGTCCAAGTCCGAAGTCTTATTGGATTTATCCTTGGACCGGCCCTGAGTACATGCAACACATGTTCCTAAACTTCTAACTAAACTGACAGCACAAAGACCCAAACATTGATCAAAAGAAACTGCTAATCCGTCGTAAACTAAGGCCTCGTTTGGTTCACGGAAAGGAAAGGAAATCAATTCCTTGGTGTTTTCTTTCCTTTAAAAAATTACAATTCTCGTCGATTTTTCTTACCGATGTTTGAAAATGTCAAGTAATTTGGAAGGAAACAATAAATCCCTTGAATGAATGAAATTGTTTTTTCTCGAAATCACTTTCCTTTTCTCCTCAATTTCATTTATTTGGCACTGAAATATAAAAAAAGGCTAAATTACAACTTTATACCCTCAACTTTGATAGGTGCTAACTTAATACCCTCAACTATATAATAACTAGTCATAACCCGTGCCCATAGGGCATGGTTCATTTAAGGTATTCCTCCTCAAAATCTTGGACCCCCAATTTTAAACGAACAATAATAATTATGAGGCCCCCACTCTCAATAATGCTCATCCACAACCATTATGAGTGCAAACCCCACTCTTTGGATTCCCCATAAAACTCCACTATCAATAATGCTCATTCCCCATAAAACCCCACTCTCAATAATGTTCATCCACAACCATTATGAGTGCAAACCCCACTCTTTGGATTCCCCATAAAACCCCACAACCGTTGATTCACCAAGATTAAATTCGAACCACTCTTTATCTTGGCACAGTCAGCCCTAGGATTCAAAAACCTTTGTGTTTTGTATAATAGATTTTTATGTTGATACCCAAAATTTAAAAAAAGACAAACATACCCCTCCCTTCCAAACCCACAACACCCTCTCCCCCCTCCTTCTCCGGCAGCACCTCCCCTCTGGCCGCCCTACCCCTCCGCGACTGCCCCCCTCACCAGCACCCGCGTCCTCCGGCGAAGCTCACGCCCCCGCCCCCGCACGCTGCTGCCCCATGCGACACCCCCGACTCCGCAGCCCCGTGCTCCCGCCTCCGCAGTCCCGTGCCTCCGCCTCCGGCTGCTTCACCCGCCCGCAACCCAGCCGCCCCGCACAGCTTCGGGCCGGCCCACGCCGCGCTGCGCCCCGCCCACGCGCCCACCTCCTGCAGCGTGCCCCGTCGCACGCGCGACGGATGCCCCCCTACGGCGACCTCGCTACCCGGGGTGGCTTCGCGGTGACGCACAACGCGGGGTGGGGGAGGGGGAGGGGAGAGGGTGGTCGCGGACGTGTGGGGGTGGGGGGAGGGTGTCGTTGGCGGGAGAGGGGGTGGGGGGGCGTTTGTTGTGTGTGTGGATGGGAGGGACAATTTTGTCCAAAAAAGTTCAGGGTATCAAGTTAGTACCTATCAAAGTTAAGGGTATTAAGTTGAAAAACTGAAATAGTTGAGGGTATCAAGTTGTAATTTAGCCTAAAAAAATAATGACTTTTCTTATATCCATTCATCTCATTTGAGCATTAAGATTTATTTGGTTGCTATTCTCATACAAACCCAACTCATTATACATTTATTTATTTTATTACGAATTTGGTTCACCCATTTTTTGTCCATTTCGAACTCTGAATTCTAGGATGATCTAAATATCATACATCCTCTATGAAAGTCTATTGTTGCTTGGTCCAATCTCAACCAATCCATATACAAGATAATATCAAAACTGGGAATTCGCATTACGAGCAGCATGTCATGCCACTCTTTACCACAAAAAGATATTGGACAGTTGTTACAAGCCACACAAAGGTATTGGCCAACAATCCAAGAGGGTCTAAAAGAATTGAAAGCCATTTCTTGCTAATTGATCCAAAGGATGTATTGTTTAGAAAAACCATTGCGGACTTATAAATTCGAAGAATTTTTTTTAAAGGAACACTACCAGTATCTGTGGTATTAGCGACGCAACAAAACGTCGCTAATGTACAAATTAAAAAAACGTCGCTAAACGTTTTTATCGACGTTTTAGTGTGGTCGCGTATCTGCAAGTCGCAGCTCGCATAATGTGCGACGTTTCTCAGCGACGCGCCTAACATCGCCAATTTAGCGACGTCTACCGACACAGTCGGAAACTTAGCGACACAAGTATTGTCGCAAAAAGTCAGTAAATGTTGCAGCAAACAGCGACGTCCACCGACGTATAGCGACGCTCAGCGACATTTTTAGCGGATGCAAAACGTCGGTCACTTAGCGACGATTAGCGACAAAGTTTAGCGACGCTCAGCGACACAAAACTGTATATATCACCGACGTTTAGCAACGCTTTCCTGCATCGCTAAGTGTCGCTAAACTTCGCTAATTTTGCAGTGAAAAAAAAGGGAAGCTGAAGAATGGTATCCCTGTAGTTTATATCCCTGCAGTTTAACAATTAATATCAATAGACCCGGAGCAACCCTCCATTGAATTTCTTGGGTTCGTCGACCCCTTCGGTGGAATACTCAACACCGGTAAATTCAAATACATTTAATACGAATAATAAAGTAAAATGTGAAGAAAAAATGACACATTAGAATTACAAATCGAGTCTGAAGAAAATTTTGTCGTACATATCAGTGCAATAAATAAATATCCACGCAAATAAGTGGAAGAAATAAAGTCTGGAAGTCTCAACAATATCATGGATCTTGTCACGCCCCAGAACCAGAACACTGGAGAGCGGGGGCAGACATAGCCAGCTACGTATAATGAAATGGGATCCACTCCATTATACGGTCACGGCTGTCTAGATATGTGAGGGTTTATCTACAATCCATCAGTCTCTTATGGTCAATAACAAGCCTAGTGTCTCAATCACAAGCAAGTAAGTAGATGTTACAAGATGTAAGACCACCAAATATACAATAGTAAGGCGTCCCAAACATTACATATTCAGATGATCATGAAGCTAGTCGTTACAAAATGTGATGACTAGCAAGAGTTTCAGTCATACATGATCAACCCTAGGTTCCAATCATGTTACAGCCCGTAGGCAGACAGTAAGTAAAAATGTACACGAGCTAACACTTGCTCGGCGGCTAAACGCCTCAGAAGAATAATTTTACAATAGAGTGGGAGAGCAAAAATAACCCACTCGTTGCCAGGATTCCCTCTAGTGGTCACCATGTGGCTGGAAGGTCGGTAGATCCTCTGGTGCTGCTCCGGTATCTGGCCATACAAAACCAGCTGGGTCAGACCCCAGAAAGAGCAAGTACCACAAAGGAGGCTTCACTTAGGAACTAAAACCAGCAATTAGCACAAGAATATAATTACTTGAAAGACAGTAACAGAAGAGCTTGATATTAAAAGAATAACAACAGTCAAATAGAGTACAAGGGAACCATTCAAGTAGCCAGGTCACAACCCTTAAACCAAACAAGGACCGGGGTTGTAACCCTTCGCCTGAATAGAAATCCGTCTCAATTACTATTGATAAAGTAAAACGTATCAAGCATGACAGGTGATATACGATGAGATAACCATGGGACTATTCAGATAACCAGGTTACAACCCGTAAACCAAATAAAGACCGGGATTGTAACCCTTCGTCTGAACAGAACTTGGCTTCTCCTACCATTTATCGGCAAGGTAATATAAGAAGACAAGTCATATAACAATCTTGTACAGGATCAAGACAAGACTAGACTCCATCCAATCATTCACGGCCAAACAATAAGTACGGCTTGATACTTTAACTAACTAGGGTTATCACAAGCCTTAGTTACTAGCAAGATGCAATGAGAATTCCAAGTCCGGTTACCTGTTTGTTACTACCTGAGTAATCCCAGCAAGAAAAGGAAAAGATAGCATGATATAGCAGACACACTGTAGTAAGATACATGTGTCCTAAGGTACCACACTCGACGGCGGTCTGGAAGTGCGCTCATCTCGACGGATAGCAACAAATCCCATGTATATATATATAAGGCCGGGATCAAAGGGGCAACAGGTAACTGGGAAATTCTCCATGAACTATTTGATCAATCTAGTCATTAACCTAGCCAGATTCAGTATGAATCCCTGACCGTGGTACTCAGGGATCATGCCCTAGACATGATGCAAGACACAACCGGACTAGTAGTTTATACAAGCACAATCATCCACGGTGTCCAGGTCAATGAATTGATTTGTCAAGAGTGCGCCACGACGGGCCACTATCATTATCATTATTACTTATCAAGAGTGCGCCACGACGGGCTACTATCAAGCATTGTCAGGGTACTTGTCAAGAGTGCACCACTACGGGTCACTGTCGTGTCATGCATAGCAGGTCAAGTTATCATGTCAGGAGTGTACCACGACGGACCACTATCATTATCATTATTACTTATCAAGAGTGCGCCACGACGGGCCACTATCAAGCATTGTCAGGGTACTTGTCAAGAGTGCACCACTGTCGTGTCATGCATAGCAGGTCAAGTTATCAGGTCAAGTTATCATGTCAGGAGTGCACCACGACGGGCCACTATCAAGCACATCAGTTCTTGGTCACATCATGCCAGGTACAATTGTTACTTCAATCATGTCAATCAAATCGGGATTATCAAGTTCGGGACAAAAGGCGTAAGGATATAAAATGGGCGTAAAAATATATAATAGGGTAAGGTGAATGATATAGGAACTCAAGTTACACAGGGCGTGTCACGCCCCAGAACCAGAATACTGGAGAGCGGGGGCAGACACAGCCAGCTACGTATATTGAAAATAGAATATATCTCAACTATACGGTCACGGCTGTCTAGATATGAGGGTTTACTACAAGCCAGCAGTCTCTTAAGGTCGAGCCTATTGTCTCAATCTCCAGCAATTAACAGAGTTACAAGATGTTTAGAGCATCAAATATATATATATAAGGCGTCCCAAATATTACATATTGGATGATCATGAAGCTAGTCGTACAAAATGATAGGACTAGCAAGAGTTCAGTCATACATGATCAACCCTAGGATTTGTTAATCATGTTTACAGCCCGTAGGCAGACAGTAAGTAAATGTGCATCGAGCTAACAGGTGCTCGTCGGCTAAACGCCTCAAAAGAATAAATTTACATATAAGTGGGTGAAACAAAAAGGGAAAACCCACTCTTGGCCCGGGTTCCGTCTAGTCGTCACCATTGGGCTGGAAGCTTGGTAGATCCTCGGGAGCTGCTCCGAAATCTGGCCACACAAAACCAGCTGGGTCAAACCCCAGAAAGAGCAAGTGCCACAAAGGAGGCCACAAATAAGAACAAAAGCCAGCATATCAGAACATAAAGAATAAAAGAAAGGTACAAATAGTAAAAGTACACAGAGCGATAAACGACTAAGGACGTGGAACCATTCCGGGAGCCAGGTTACAATCCTTAAACCAAACAAGGACCGGGATTGTACCCCTTCGCCTGAATAGTTCACTGTCTCTACCCATTTATCGTTGGAGATAAGTAAAACAATCATGATCAAGAGTTCCAGGTACAAGGGCTAGACAAGACTTAGACGGGGCTGGACACCATTCATTCACAATCGGCCAAGCAAGTACTACGGCTTACTACTTTAACTAACTAGGGTTATCACAAGCCTAATTACTAACAAGATGCAAGTGAGAAACTCCCAGTCCCAAGCCCTGCAGACCATCCAGTTATCCTTCCGCGGGTTGAGAGTTATAGGTGGGTACATCGTCCGGGAGACAAATGTACCCTTAGGTGACTTAGAGGGTGCAACACATGACAGTGTGCTGGAAATGTGCTCTACTCGTCGGCAAGCTACAAGTCCATTAATGCCTCCAGATAACGAGACTGCCTGTGACCGGGAATTCTCCATGTTCTAATTTGGCCTACTCATTACCTAGTCCAATTTTTAGTGTGAGTCCCTGGCCGTGGTACCCAGGGAGTCACGTCCTAGACATGATGCAAGACAAGACAAGTGGATTGTACAAGCAAGCAAGCAGGAACACCCACGGTGTCAAGGCAAGTCAAGTTAAGTTATCAAGTCAAGTCAAGTTAAGAGTGCGCCGCCACGGCCACTATCAAGTTATCAAGATAATTCATGTCAGGGTACTTGTCAGGAGTGCGCCACGACGGGCCACTATCATGTCAGGTTGGTCATGTCAGGAGTGCACCATTACGGGTCACTATCATGTTATGTAAGTTCCTTGTCATACCAGGCCATGTACAATAGTCATTCCAAATATACAAGTAAAATCAAGTTCATGACAAAAGGCGTAAGGATATAAAATGGGCGTAAAATACCTGATACAATACCAATATATATAGGATCATAAAAGAGCCAAGACCAAGAAATAACAAATTCATCATAAACAAGTAGGTAGTACAAGGGGGGTCAAAGGTTGGGCTACGCAGGGTATAGACTGCGCATACAAGGCTGCGCAAGAGTTGTCTTGCGCAAGGGTTACATTGCGCAAGGGTTACATTGCGCAAGGTGAGCAGTACGCAAGCAATACGCAATGCACAGTACGCAAGCCACTACGCAATGCACAGTACGCAGGCCAGCATACGCAGGGGCTACGCAAGTCACTACGCAATGCACAGTACGCAGGCCAGCATACGCAGGGGCTACGCAAGCAATACGCAATGCACACTACGCAAGCAATACGCAATGCACAATACGCAAGCCACTACGCAATGCACAGTACGCAGGCCAGCATACGCAGGGCAAGGTGAGCAGTACGCAAGCAATACGCAATGCACAGTACGCAAGCCACTACGCAATGCACAGTACGCAGGCCAGCATACGCAGGGGCTACGCAAGTCACTACGCAATGCACAGTACGCATGCCAGCATACGCAGGGGCTACGCAAGCCACTACGCAAGCAATACGCAATGCACACTACGCAAGCAATACGCAATGCACACTACGCAAGCAATACGCAATGCACAGTACGCAAGCCACTACGCAATGCACAGTACGCAGGCCAGCATACGCAGGGGCTACGCAAGTCACTACGCAATGCACAGTACGCAGGCCAGCATACGCAGGGTGCAATACGCAGGGTGCAATACGCAGGGTGCAATACGCAGGGTGCAATACGCAGAAGACCCTAAGCAAGGGTTCTACGCAAGCAACACTACGCAGGAGCTCTACGCAGAGGCCGTACGCGGGAGCCGCGTGGCCAACAAAAGGGAAAGGCTATGTTCTTCTCCTACCTCTGTCCGAGAGGAAGAACACCCAACCCAAAAACTTCAATTCTTCATAACTTTGCCAAATCAAAACCAAATTTAGATTTTCAAAGCTCTAACTTGAGTAAAATTGAATTCTCTTCCATATGGAAGCATCAAAAACCCATAAAATCCAACTAAAATAGATCAAAACCATGTAAATCCGAAAATAGTTAAAACCTAGATCTAGAACAATGGAGATTCCAAATCACAAAATTCCAAGTTCTAATGTTGTTCTCCATGTCCAAATCTAGCTAATGAACAAATAAAAAGTGGTGCTTATTTAATGGCAAGATGCACTTGCCTATGGGTGTTGGTGGAGGAAGAAGAAGAAGAAGAAGAAATTAATGGAGAAATTATGGAGGAGAGAGAAAGTAGGTGGGTTATAATGAGGGTGTTGTGGTGTAATGGAGGTGGTGTGTAGGCTATGGTGTTCCATCATGACAAACCAAACCAAACCAATTAAAACCGAGCCGAACCAAAACCCGAAATACGAGAAAACCCAAAATTCTGCAAGTCGAGAAAATTAAAAAAATACAAGCCAAAAATCCAATCTACGAGCATAATACGAAATACGGAAAAATGAGGGTGACAACTCTACCCACCTTCAAAGAATTCCGTCCTCGGAATTAAATCAAGGAGCTAGAGATTGCCACGACAAGCTATACTAAGCACAGACAAGCTACACTAAGCAGTTCAATCATACAATCATACAATGCAAGCAAGGAAGGGAAAGCGTAAGGTATAAGAAAGACATTATACCTCACGAGTCAAACAGGTAGGGATATCGCGATCGGATGTCGTCCTCACGTTCCCATGTTGACTCACCTAGAGAGTGATGACCCCAAGCAACACGGACTAAGTTAATAGTCTTGTTCTTGAGCGTCTTTTCTCTCCGGTCCAATATAGACACGGGCCTCTCCTCATACGAAAGGTTGGTACCAACAACCAATTCCGAATGATCTAGGATATGGCTCGGGTCCGGAATGTACCGTCTTAATTGGGATACATGGAATACATTATGTACCTCACTTAGTGACGGCGGAAGAGCGAGACGATAGGACACGTCGCCTACTCGCTCCAGAATATCAAACGGCCCTATATACCTAGGACTAAGCTTTCCCCGTACGCCAAAATGAATGACGCCGCGGGTAGGCGAGATCCTAAGGAATACATGGTCGCCGACGGCAAATTCTAAGGGACGCCGATGAGCATCGGCCCAATGGCGCTGGCGGTCCTGAGCAACTCGGATGTGATCTCTGACTTTCCTGACCACTTCAACCGTCTGAGAAATCAGTTCTGGACCGAGCATCTGCCTCTCTCCGACATCGTCCCATGCTAACGGAGATCTGCACTTCCTGCCATACAGAGCCTCGAAGGGTGCCATCTGGATACTGGCCTGGAAACTGTTGTTGTACGAGAATTCCACCAGGTGCAGGTGATCCTCCCACGAACCACCGAAGTTAAGGGTACATGACCGCAACATATCCTCAAGAGTTTGTATAGTACGCTCTGATTGCCCATCTGTCTGCGGATGATACGCTGAGCTGAACTTGAGACGAGTCCCCAAACTTTGATGAAGACTGCGCCAGAAGTGCGATGTGAATCTCGTATCCCTGTCTGATACTATGCTGACTGGCACTCCATGAAGTCGGACGATCTGCCTGAGATACATTTCTGCTAGCTGCGCCGTCGACTGTCCAACTCTAAATGGAAGAAAGTGTGCCACCTTGGTAAGCCTGTCTACAATGACCCAAACAGCATCTCTGCCTGCCGGAGATCTGGGTAACCCAGTCACGAAATCCATGGTTATGTGTTCCCATTTCCATTCTGGGATCGGTAAAGGTTGAAGAAGTCCAGCTGGCCTCTGATGTTCAGCCTTGACTTGTTGGCAAACCAAACATCGAGAGACATACCGGGCTATCTCCCTCTTCATACCATTCCACCAAAAGTGCTGACGAATATCTCTGTACATCTTTGTGCCGCCTGGGTGGATGGAATACTGCGAACTGTGAGCCTCTGCCATGACTTCCTGTCTGATATCTCCACTGGGTACACAAAGACGCGTGCCGTGTCGAAGTGTACCATCTTCATGAATACATAACTCTGGCCTTCTTCCTGCCTCGCACTCTGCTCTGAGCCGCTGAATCTTGGAATCTGTTAACTGTGATGTCCGGATCCTCTCAACTATGGTGGACTGAATCTGTAGGCTGGCCATCAAGGCCACATTGGAAGGAAGAATCACTTCAATTCCCATCTTCTGAAGATCTGACAATAGCTCTGGTTGCGCTGTTAGGAGGTAGACTCCGGCTCTCCTGCTCAATGCATCTGCTACCACGTTGGCCTTCCCTGGGTGATACTGCAAGTCCACATCATAGTCTACAAGTAGCTCGAGCCATCTTCTCTGCCGCATATTAAGATCCTTCTGGGTGAAAACATACTTCAGGCTCTTATGATCAGTAAATATCTCCACTCTGTCTCCGTACAAGTAGTGCCTCCACAACTTAAGTGCAAACACTACTGCTGCTAGCTCCAAGTCGTGGGTTGGGTAATTCTTCTCATGATCACGGAGTTGACGTGACGCATAAGCAATTACCTTCCCATGCTGCATCAAAACACATCACAATCCTCTGCCTGAAGCGTCGCAATAAACTGTGAATCCTCCGGTCCCATCTGGAAGGGTGAGAATGGGAGCCGTTATCAAACCTCGCTTCAACTTCTCAAATGATTCCTGACATTCTGCTGTCCAAACGAACGGCACATCCTTGCGGGTCAACTGGGTCATCGGCGCTGAAATCCTCGCAAAATCAGAGACGAACCGCCGGTAGTAGCCGGCCAATCCAAGGAAGCTGCGAACCTCTACCACTGAGCTGGGTACTGGCCATGCCTCGATAGCCACAATCTTCTGGGGATCAACTTCCACTCCTCCTCTGGTAATGATGTGACCCAAGTAAGAAATGCGATCGAGCCAGAACTCGCATTTACTGAACTTGGCGTACAACTGGTGCTCTCTGAGAATCTGAAGAACCACACGGAGATGCTGCTCATGCTCCGCCTCACACTTGCTGTAGACCAGGATGTCATCAAGGAACACTATCACAAACTGATCCAAGTAAGGCATGAAAATACGGTTCATGAGGTCCATGAACACTGCCGGCGCATTGGTCGCTCCAAAGGGCATAACTAGAAACTCCCAATGCCCGTACCTAGATCTGAACGCCGTCTTCGGGATGTCCTGCTCTCTGACTCTGATCTGGTGGTATCCTGACCGCAAGTCTATCTTCGAGAAAACTGAAGCCCCTCTGAGTTGATCAAACAAGTCATCTATCCTTGGAAGAGGGTATCTGTTCTTAATTGTCACTGAGTTCAAGGTACGATAATCTACACATAGCCTGGACGTACCATCCTTCTTTTTCACAAGAAGCATCGGGGCTCCCCAAGGCGATCCACTAGCACGAATGAATCCCCTGGTTCTGAGTTCTTCAATCATCTTATACAAAATCTCCAACTCTGAAGGCGCCATTCTGTAGACTCGCTCTGATACTGGTGCTGTCCCGGGAATCAAGTCGATGGTGAACTCGATCTCCCGCTCTGGTGGCATCCCTGGAAGTTCCTCTGGGAAGACATCTGGAAACTCTTCAACTATCCGGGGCAACTGCACTGCTGCTACTGCCATCCGCAATACTGGAGGAGAAGGCTCTACTGTGCCTCTGGAAAATGAAAACTCTGGCTCTCCGGGAATACTAAAGACAACTTTGCCAACATGGCAGTCTATCCTAGCATAATGGTTCCTCAACCAATCCATGCCTAGGACTACATCATAGTCTGCCATAGGGAATTCTATGAATCTAGCGGGGAACTCTCTACCGCTAACTACGATCCGACACGAGGAGAACACTCGATCTACTCCCACAAGACCATTACCAGTAAGTATATTGAGCCTCACTGATAATGACTCGGGCTCCAACCCTATCCGTGTCGCGAATCGTGCAGACATGAATGAATGCGATGCACCAGAATCAAATAATACGGATGCTGGAAAGGTGTTGACGAGAATAGTACCTGCCACTACCTCACCTGGTGCAACTTCTTCTTCCATGGTCATCATCATAGCCTGACCTCTAGCTGCGGGTCCCCTCTGCTGGAAACCCCTCTGTCGGCTCTGTGCTGGAGCCTGGGTGAACTGCTGCTGGTTCTGCTGTTGAAAGGCCTGGGCCTGGGGCGCCAATGGCCTCGGGTACTGCTGTTGCTGCTGCTGCGGGACTGGAACTGGGGCTGGTCCCCTCACCGAAGAACTAGAAAGGTTGGATGAGGATGGACCTCCCCTATTCGGGCAGGTCCCTATCTGGTGGTCTGCTCCTCCACAAGCCAGGCACAATCCTTGTGCCCTACGACACTCTGCCACTACATGGCCCGGCTTCCCGCAATGAGAACATCCCACCGCGGAAGACTGCTTCTGCTTCTGCTGCTGCGGGTACGTCGGGGTCGAATGCTGAACCGACGTCACTGAGGCCACCCGCCTCGGAGTTCCAATGGTTAATCCCCTAGCTGCCGGGGCTGGAGCTGAAGATTGGTGCATCTGGTTGTGGGACCGTTTCCTGCCTCCGGTCCTGTCCACAATTCTCCGGGAGGTATACTCATGCCTCCTTGCTGCCTTCAACACTGCATCGAACGTCGGGTGCTCGAACTGCTCCACAGCTAATAATATCTCTAAGTGCAGCCCTTGCTGGAACCGCTGAGCCCTATCGAACTCGGTTGCCACCAAGGTGGGGGCGAACCTACTCAGCCTGGAAAACTCGGTCGCATAGCCATCGACCGTCCTGCCTCCTTGCTTCAAGTTGGTGAATCTGGTCTGCAGGTCGTACCGTGCCACCGCATCGAAGTACTTCGTCTGGAATCTTTCTCTGAACGTCGCCCAAGTGACTGGTGCCGCTAATCCCATGGCCTGAGCTGCCCACCAATCGCGAGCCAAGTCTAACAACTGTAGGCGTACCACCGCCACCTTCTCATTTTCAGGTGTCCTAGCCGCTTCTAGAACCACCTCGGTATCCTGAAGCCAAGCGTCCGCGGCAACCGCATCTTCACTGCCATCAAAGAAGGGAGGGTTCAAGCGCTTGAAACTGTTGGCCGCCTGATTTCCTTGGGGACCTCCTCGGTTTAGTGCATCATGAACTTCCTGGTGCAAGGCGTCGCCTCGACGATCTTGGGATGCAAGCAGTTCTCTTATAAGCCCTACCAAAGGTCCCTCATCCTGTCTAGCTGGTTGAACGGGCGAAGCTTCCTGAACTAGAGGTTCTGAGCCTCCGGGAAGCATAACTCGGGAGGCTACTCCAGAGTGCTGAACTTGGTCTTCCTGGCGCTGGGGTGCTTGTCGAGCTTCCTCTGGCTGGTTGGCAGGTCCGGGAGTAATGCCGCTGAAGAAGACGACATAGGGAACAATAAGGAAAGGACCAGGACAGATCAATGATACAAGCATGTGATCAGGTCAAGAATCTCAGGGATTTGAAAATACGGGTGGAGATCAAGGGCGAATATTGATTGAGACATCTATGGGTAAACCCTCACATTTCTTGATTGACAAGACCTGCATGGGCCACCACTTAAACCGTGTCACGCCCCAGAACCAGAATACTGGAGAGCGGGGGCAGACACAGCCAGCTACGTATATTGAAAATAGAATATATCTCAACTATACGGTCACGGCTGTCTAGATATGAGGGTTTACTACAAGCCAGCAGTCTCTTAAGGTCGAGCCTATTGTCTCAATCTCCAGCAATTAACAGAGTTACAAGATGTTTAGAGCATCAAATATATATATATAAGGCGTCCCAAATATTACATATTGGATGATCATGAAGCTAGTCGTACAAAATGATAGGACTAGCAAGAGTTCAGTCATACATGATCAACCCTAGGATTTGTTAATCATGTTTACAGCCCGTAGGCAGACAGTAAGTAAATGTGCATCGAGCTAACAGGTGCTCGTCGGCTAAACGCCTCAAAAGAATAAATTTACATATAAGTGGGTGAAACAAAAAGGGAAAACCCACTCTTGGCCCGGGTTCCGTCTAGTCGTCACCATTGGGCTGGAAGCTTGGTAGATCCTCGGGAGCTGCTCCGAAATCTGGCCACACAAAACCAGCTGGGTCAAACCCCAGAAAGAGCAAGTGCCACAAAGGAGGCCACAAATAAGAACAAAAGCCAGCATATCAGAACATAAAGAATAAAAGAAAGGTACAAATAGTAAAAGTACACAGAGCGATAAACGACTAAGGACGTGGAACCATTCCGGGAGCCAGGTTACAATCCTTAAACCAAACAAGGACCGGGATTGTACCCCTTCGCCTGAATAGTTCACTGTCTCTACCCATTTATCGTTGGAGATAAGTAAAACAATCATGATCAAGAGTTCCAGGTACAAGGGCTAGACAAGACTTAGACGGGGCTGGACACCATTCATTCACAATCGGCCAAGCAAGTACTACGGCTTACTACTTTAACTAACTAGGGTTATCACAAGCCTAATTACTAACAAGATGCAAGTGAGAAACTCCCAGTCCCAAGCCCTGCAGACCATCCAGTTATCCTTCCGCGGGTTGAGAGTTATAGGTGGGTACATCGCCCGGGAGACAAATGTACCCTTAGGTGACTTAGAGGGTGCAACACATGACAGTGTGCTGGAAATGTGCTCTACTCGTCGGCAAGCTACAAGTCCATTAATGCCTCCAGATAACGAGACTGCCTGTGACCGGGAATTCTCCATGTTCTAATTTGGCCTACTCATTACCTAGTCCAATTTTTAGTGTGAGTCCCTGGCCGTGGTACCCAGGGAGTCACGTCCTAGACATGATGCAAGACAAGACAAGTGGATTGTACAAGCAAGCAAGCAGGAACACCCACGGTGTCAAGGCAAGTCAAGTTAAGTTATCAAGTCAAGTCAAGTTAAGAGTGCGCCGCCACGGCCACTATCAAGTTATCAAGATAATTCATGTCAGGGTACTTGTCAGGAGTGCGCCACGACGGGCCACTATCATGTCAGGTTGGTCATGTCAGGAGTGCACCATTACGGGTCACTATCATGTTATGTAAGTTCCTTGTCATACCAGGCCATGTACAATAGTCATTCCAAATATACAAGTAAAATCAAGTTCATGACAAAAGGCGTAAGGATATAAAATGGGCGTAAAATACCTGATACAATACCAATATATATAGGATCATAAAAGAGCCAAGACCAAGAAATAACAAATTCATCATAAACAAGTAGGTAGTACAAGGGGGGTCAAAGGTTGGGCTACGCAGGGTATAGACTGCGCATACAAGGCTGCGCAAGAGTTGTCTTGCGCAAGGGTTACATTGCGCAAGGGTTACATTGCGCAAGGTGAGCAGTACGCAAGCAATACGCAATGCACAGTACGCAAGCCACTACGCAATGCACAGTACGCAAGCCAGCATACGCAGGGGCTACGCAAGTCACTACGCAATGCACAGTACGCAGGCCAGCATACGCAGGGGCTACGCAAGCCACTACGCAAGCAATACGCAATGCACACTACGCAAGCAATACGCAATGCACAATACGCAAGCCACTACGCAATGCACAGTACGCAGGCCAGCATACGCAGGGCAAGGTGAGCAGTACGCAAGCAATACGCAATGCACAGTACGCAAGCCACTACGCAATGCACAGTACGCAGGCCAGCATACGCAGGGGCTACGCAAGTCACTACGCAATGCACAGTACGCAGGCCAGCATACGCAGGGGCTACGCAAGCCACTACGCAAGCAATACGCAATGCACACTACGCAAGCAATACGCAATGCACACTACGCAAGCAATACGCAATGCACAGTACGCAAGCCACTACGCAATGCACAGTACGCAGGCCAACATACGCAGGGGCTACGCAAGTCACTACGCAATGCACAGTACGCAGGCCAGCATACGCAGGGTGCAATACGCAGGGTGCAATACGCAGGGTGCAATACGCAGAAGATCCTAAGCAAGGGTTCTACGCAAGCAACACTACGCAGGAGCTCTACGCAGAGGCCGTACGCGGGAGCCGCGTGGCCAACAAAAGGGAAAGGCTATGTTCTTCTCCTACCTCTGTCCGAGAGGAAGAACACCCAACCCAAAAACTTCAATTCTTCATAACTTTGCCAAATCAAAACCAAATTTAGATTTTCAAAGCTCTAACTTGAGTAAAATTGAATTCTCTTCCATATGGAAGCATCAAAAACCCATAAAATCCAACTAAAATAGATCAAAACCATGTAAATCCGAAAATAGTTAAAACCTAGATCTAGAACAATGGAGATTCCAAATCACAAAATTCCAAGTTCTAATGTTGTTCTCCATGTCCAAATCTAGCTAATGAACAAATAAAAAGTGGTGCTTATTTAATGGCAAGATGCACTTGCCTATGGGTGTTGGTGGAGGAAGAAGAAGAAGAAGAAGAAATTAATGGAGAAATTATGGAGGAGAGAGAAAGTAGGTGGGTTATAATGAGGGTGTTGTGGTGTAATGGAGGTGGTGTGTAGGCTATGGTGTTCCATCATGACAAACCAAACCAAACCAATTAAAACCGAGCCGAACCAAAACCCGAAATACGAGAAAACCCAAAATTCTGCAAGTCGAGAAAATTAAAAAAATACAAGCCAAAAATCCAATCTACGAGCATAATACGAAATACGGAAAAATGAGGGTGACAGGGCGTTACAAGTACGGGTTAATAACGATCATTAAATAATAAAATACAAGCCAGGGAAAGAGCCATGCGGCTCGAGCATAGGCGGCCAAGAATGACCTCATGCGGCCGAGGAGGGAGCAGCCCATGCGGCTGGAGGAGACTCGGGTCTAAGGGAATGCATGCGGCTTAGGGGAGTTCAGGGTCATGCAGCGGAGTATCATGCGGCCAGAGGGAAGTAAGCTTCATGCGGGTCGGGGTTAAGAGCCCATGCGGCTCGGAACAAGAGCAGCTCATGCGGCTGGCAGGGCAGCAAGGTCTAATGCGGCTGGACGAGCCATGCACTTATGCGGCTAGGAGATGAAGGGGGTGCATGCGGCTGAGTCAAAGCATTCATGCGGCTGAGAAGTGGATTCTCATGCGGCTGGGAATGGACTGAGTTCCATGCGGCTGAATGATCACGAGCATATGCGGCTGGGGAAGGATGAGCGTGCATGCGGCTGAGCTAGGAAGAGGGTCAGGTGCGGTTAACGGGGAGGGGTGGACCCTATGCGGTTGAGGATGGACTCGGCCTCATGCGGCTGGGGATGCGGGTGCATATGCGGCTAGATAAGTTCGGCCCTCATGCGGCTCAAAGTACTTCCAGTCATGCGGCTGAATAGAACACTTGCCGCATGAATTATTCATGCGGTCAAGTCAAGCACAGTTCATCTTCTCCAAAATTCTGAGAAGAAGAACACCATGAGTGCCAAGTTCTCAAGCTCCATAACTCCATCATCCAGAGCCCGAATCCGAACTTCCACAGGTCAAAATGGGGTAGAACGAAATCCTCTACAACATAGAACCATCAAAACTCAGAAATAACAAGATTAAATAGATCAAAACCCAAGAAATTCGAAAATAAAGTAAACTTAGATATACAAAAATCTTGCCATGGAAAGTGAAAATGCCAAGTACTAAAGTAAGTTAAAATGCTATAAGGAAGAGAATGAAGCAATAAATTTGGAGTTCCTCCATGAAGCAAGTTGCACTTGCCTAGACCTCTCTCTCTCTCTCTCTCTCTGGTAGGTAAAGAAATAATGGAGGAAAGAAGAAGAGTAATGAAGAGAGAGAAGGAAGTTGGGTTAAATAAATGGTAGAGGTGGTCGTAGGTAAGGGTTCACCCCTTGGTCCATGATGGACCAATAGCAATCCCCAAACCGAACCAAGCCAACCCAAACCAAGAAATAAACCAAGTCAGGAATAAAAAACTAAGCCAGGGATCATGCAATACAAGAATAAATACGTACACGTATTCCAAAATACGTAATACGAACAACATGTATTACAGTTCTACACACAAACAACTAGTCTACAAACAAACAACAAATAAAATGTCCTAACTATGACTACTGTGGATCTGGAGGAGGAGGGGCACCGTCGCGCATCAGGGATAAGAACAACTCATACTGCTCCGTTAAATCGACACCAACGTCGATGAAGGCAGTGACCAGGGGCGGATCTGTATAGGGTCCAACGGGGGCCACGGCCCCCCAATCTTTTAAAAAAAATGTTGATTATTATACAGAATCAAATATTTTAGACTATATATTATTTTGACCCTCTAATGTACAAAGAATAAGTTAGCTAAAGTGGTAGTGTTTTGGGCTTTTAATTTAGAGGTTGCAAGTTCAAATCTCACCTCTCACATAATCAAATATTTTATGTATAATGTTTTGCTTCCTCTTTTGTAACAATTTAAAAATATTGGTTCTATTGTTTTGTTCATTTTTTGAAGTTTTAGTATATTTTTTGCTATTGAAGTCCAATTAACATGACAACTTTAAGGATTTCTATATGTAGTAGCATGGCCCCTCCATAATTTTAATCCTAGCTCCGCCCCTGGCAGTGACGTCGGTGGAGTCGGTGACGATGAAGGCGCACCCGGAGGACGTATCTGCTCCAACGCTGCTAGTCGATGGTTGTATGAATCCATGGTAGATAATAGCCGCATACTGCTATCAACCATCGAATCCTACATCAAAGTCAGCCTCTCGTCCATGGACCGCTGTGATGCCTGCAGCTCCATCACGCTGCGTTGTGTCGACGCTTTAAGGTCAGTAACGCCACGCTCTGTCCTCTCAGTCATATCCATGAGCTCTATGATGCTGCGCTCGAGTGTATCTAATCGTGCGATGAGCGTGGCATCGTCCGTATGTGGCTGAGACTGGGACTGCTCCTGGATCCTTCGCAGTATCTCGTTACGGAGAGACTCAATCTGACGGTCAACGATCTCCTGGACTCGGGCAGACTCATGCGAGTGTTGTGGGCAATGCACACTTGCAGCGGAGGCCCTAGAGGACTGTGTCGCAACTAGGACGCCATAAGATCCCGTACCGTAGTACGTACTTCTATGTAGACCACCAGCGATGGTAACCCACAGCTCATCCTCCGACGGCGCTAGAGTGGGCTGCGAGAAAGTACCAGCATCTCCCGTTGTAGGTGCACTAGCAGCCGTCCGCTCGCGAAGCTTAAGATACGCGACCTAGAAAAGTATGGATACTCTACAATTGTTAATGTCTAATACACTTATTATTACTAATAGGGGTGAGCGTCGGTATAATCGGTCGGTATTTGGTCAAATATTTCGATATTTTTTAAAATCGGTATTTGAAAAATCAATACCAATATCGTACCATTTAGAATCGGTTTTTTCGGTTTCGGTTAAATCGGTATCCGGTCGGTTTTTCTTCGGTATCGGTATTTACCAATTAACATTTGATCAATCAACACACTTAATATTATAAAGCCTCTTAACCTATAATATGTTATTTTTTACTCTTTTTGAAGCATTAAATTTTAAAGCCAAACCTCTACCAACCAAAAATTAATCAAAATTATTAGAACAATATGTAACAAGTCGCAAACACCTAAAAATGAGCTCAAAAGATCAAATGTGGTCACTAAGTTTAATTTTGAGTATAAGTTTAAGTAACCAAAATTCACTTCAAAATTCCATGATAACACACAAAAAATTCAAAAACTCAATTTTTAGCGTTTTTCATGTAACTTCAAACCCACTAAAATCCATTCTAAGTTCTAAGAAATTGATTAAAATAAAGATTAAAATGAAAATGGATAGTATAAAATTAATCACAAACAACATTCTATAATATATATATATATATATATATATATATATATATATATATATATATATATATATATATATATATATATATATTATAGAATCAATTCGGTTCGGTATTTTCGGTATGGTATTACAATCAAACCGTTACCATTACCATTATACCATATTTTAGTCGGTTTGGCAATTCGGTATCGGTATGTAATTTCGGTTCGGTTTTTCGGGATATTTTTTATCGGTATTCGGTCGGTTTTTCGGTATCGGTCGGTATTTGCTCACCCCTAATTACTAACTACATGAATATTTATTTGTATATTTCCTAAGTTATATTAAAATTAACACAAAAGTATTAAAATTAACACAAAGTATTGTAATACATACATAGGTCTGCTCGGTCCTCTCGTCAATAAGCTTCCCGCCCTTTCGATGGATGACCAGAAAGACGGTCACCATGTTGGCGTCATCACCCCTCCTTACCTGTTAAAAATATATTATTTAGTACTAAAATTAAATATTTTTTCCTAGTACTAATTTATCGGACTTGTATTAAAATAATATGTCTGAAATAAAAAAAATATACCAAACGACGAAAATGTTCCGTCATCAGGATCGACCAACCATACCACTTTGATGCCTTCTGTCTAGCCGTCTTGGCCTTCTCAGACCTTTTCTTGTACCTTGGCTCGTCGAATCTAGCCCTCATCACAGTCCACTGATCAGGGGTGATCCAACCTTGGATCGACTTTTCGGCGTGATCACGAGCCTTCTGGTCATTAATAGCATCACAGACTAGCTTGACGGCAACGACAGAAAACATTCCCTCGATCAACTCGGCCCGGTACGATGGATAGAAATATTTGCTAGAAGAACTAATTTAGTCAGTGATATAATATGCATAAATTAGATGATTCATGTTAAAACCAAATATACTTTTACTTTGAAGTGCGCAAACCAGAAGGTCTTTCTATCGTCCGGAGCATCAAAGTAGTTTATCTAAGGGCCACCATAATTGTATCTTAGAAAGTGGCCCAGGCGTCTATGTACCGACGAGGGACGATATCTATACAGATATAATATATTCATGAAAAAGTGAATTTATGATGAATAAAGAAAGAAATGATATATATGATGATAAACCAAAACACTTACTTTGTACCGTCGGCCCAAATCTCCGTCCTCGTCTCGTCCGGAGGTGCGTACGGAGGATCTCGCTGACACTGATCCGGCGTCGGCTCAGTCTCCTCCATCTACTCATCTATGTACATCGTTCCCTCAACAGTAGGAGCGCTAGACGAGGAAGTAGTCTCAGGCCTGGAACTACTCGTCCCAGGAGTGCTGCCACGTAACGTCGTGGTAGTCAGAGATATGGCTGGTCGATACACTGGAGTACTCGGCGTCGAGGATCCAGAACCAGTAGGAAGTACCGGAGGAGAACTCCGTCCATGTCGGAATCTACCGAACGATCCGCGTCGTCATGTCATACCTGATAACAATATATGATGATACAATAAATAAACAGATATATAGTACATTCTACCAGTGTAACCAGATAGTACATTCTACAGAAATATCGAAGTCCAGATAATAACCAAGTCTAGATAATAACCAATACTAGATAATAACCAAGATAATAACCAATTCTAGATAATAACCAATACTAGATAATAGCCAAGTCTATATAATAATCAAGTCTACATAATAATAAAATGAAAGTACATTTCTTCCAATCATCTTCAGAAAATGCATCTTGTTCGTCTTTCTCGACCTCCTCTTCCTCTTCTTCCTCATCTTCACTTTCATTTTCGCCTTCGTCTTCGTATTCCTCTTCGGATAATTCTACCTCTTCTATATTATTAGTCGTGTAATGAGTAACTTTCGTGGAGTCCACATCTACAACATTTGTTACAAGAGATAACTCGTCCTCCTGATAAGCTTTTTTGTCAACGTCAAAGGTTTCTCAAGCTTTAGTCTTGCATACTGTCCACCAGTCAGACCTCATTGTTCCCCGTCTCGGATAAACTGTGAAGTACACGAGCTGAGCCTGACTTGATAGTACAAATGGTTCGTAGCCTTGATATCTACGCTTGTAGTTTATATACACAAGACCATGCTTGTCAATTTTTCAATCTTGATTTTCAATCGGATTGAACCATTCACACTTGAACAACACGATCTTAGCAGGTTCTCTGCCATAATTATATGTCAACTCCACAATATCTCGTAAGATGCCAAAGAAATCATTGTATGGATCGTCGTCTTTGTAGTTCGAAGATTGATACACAAACAACTATTTTTCGTGGAATCAAGATCCAAGAAGCTGTCTCTGATCGTAACATTTGTCGACTTGAACCTAAACCCATTCACACAGTAACTTGGCCATATTTTAACGACAGTAATTGGTCCCTTGGCTAGAGTTCTAATTGATTCAGTCTCGGGTGAAATTAGACGATCAACCTGAATACCAAAGAAGCGATAGTAAGTTATTTATTGTGCATTACATTAAAAAAGAGTAATTATCGAGCTCCTTACATATACGTTCAACCAAGAAGGAAAATGATGTCTCATTTCTTGTTCTAATTCTTCGTCCGTTATGCCTCAACTCATCATTATATGTGCTGAAAAACAACGAAGCAACCGCCGATTAGTAGTATAATATTAGCTTATACTATTACATTGAGATGACGTAAACGAGCTCATCATTAATTACTTACCCCTCTAGCTTCTCCACTTCATCCTCGTCTCAATTGAGTAATATATACAACTGAGCAGCCCTTAGCTCTTCGTTATTCAAATATCTCTTCTTTATTTTTTCCGAAGGCTTTCCGGACGCATTAAATACTTTCAGTATTGCATCATTAGATTCCTGATATCCGTCTTCGTTTTTCGGAGCTCTCGTTCTATTAGTAGCAACATGATATTTGAAATACGTCGAGCAAAAGTTTATAATTTTCCCGATAACATAAGCTTCACAAATAGAACCCTCAATCCGTGCCTTATTGTTTACCTTTCTTTTTAGGTGATTCAGATGTTGCTCGAATGGGTACATCCACCGATAACTGACAAGCCCACTAACACGTGCCTCATAGGAAAGATGAATTGACAAATGTTCCATGAAGTCGAAGAATCCAGGAGGAAACACCTTCTCGAGCTTGTACAGTGTTACCGCAATATCGTTCTCTTGCTTTTCTAAACGATCAACGAGCAACTTAGTAGAACAAAGATCTCTGAAGAATGTGCTAAGCTCTGTCAATGGATCCCAAACGACCTGGGGTAAGAATTTCCAAAATGCAATCAGAATTAACGTCTCCATGAATACTTAATAATCGTGGCTCTTTATACCCGTCAGTTTGTTCTCCTTGAGGTTGACGTATCTTCTCAAGTTCGAAACATACCCGTCTGGAAATTTTAGGCCCTGAATCCACCTACAAAGTCTCACTTTATCCTCCTTCTCTAGTGAAAAAAATTGCCTTAGGCTGCTTCAACTTCTCATTCTCCTCATCTATCAAATGCAACGCAGGACGTCTACATATTTCTTCAAAGTCCAACCTGGCCTTTGGATTGTTTTCATCTTCCTCTTTACGTCCATTACAGTATTAATTATGTTGTCAAACATGTTATTCTTGATATGCATGACATCAAGGTTATGTCTGATCAGATTGGTGCTCCAATATGACAGATCCCAGAATATACTCCCCTTCGTCCAGTTATGAGTGTGACCAAATCCGTTGTAGCCCTTAGCATGCTCTTCTATAGCTCTTGGTAAATTTTTTACCTCTTTCCATATCGAATATCCGGGCCACCTTGACGGTGGATTAGCCTTCTCCACAATGCCAGCAAAAAAAGCATTCATGTTCCTCCGGTACGGATGATCATTCGGCAGAAATTATCGATGACAATCGAAGAAGCACGGTTTGCCTCCGCGGTTCAAACGGAAAGCATTAGTACGGTCCATGCAATATGGACATGAAAGACGACCATGAGTGTTCCATCCTGATAACATTCCATAGGCCGAAAAGTCGTTGATAGTCCACATAAGTGCTACCCGCATCTGAAAATTCTACTTTCTAGAAACATCGTAGGTGCTGGCACCTACTTTCCACAACTGATTCAACTCATCTATCAATGGTAGTAAACACACATCGATGTTCCTCTTCGGATTGTTCGGACCCTGGATAATAATGGTGAGGAACATATACGGAGTCTTCATGCATGTGAAACCCATAGTTTGTAAATTATTATTAATTAGTGATTTATTAGTATTTTGAAATTATTATTATATTACTATTAAATATTTTTGGAATGGAAAAGAATTTTGAAAATTATAACAACTTGGCTTTTTGTTTTCGGACCCAGACCCGAGTCCGAGCCCAGACCCAGGCCTGAGCCATTTCCTTCTTTCTCAATTCTAATTTTTGGTTTAATCCTTATAATATAAATTAAAAAAAAATAATAATAACTAGTCTTTGGCTGGTCCCGAAGGACCAGCAACCTTCTCCCTTTTGAATTGGTAAGCACTCTACCTAATATCTCTCCCCACTACTCCCTTAATTACTCCATTCCTCATCCCCACCTCACTCACGAACAGAAGGAAAAGAAAACTCTCTTGTAACTCCCAACCCATCAACTCCCCAACTCTCCATCTCCCTCTATTTACTCAAACCCACACCCCCACTCTCTTAATAACCTCTCCCCACGTCCTTTCTTTCACAGAACCCACGTTTCCTCTCTCACTCAAAAACTCTAACTCTTCTCTCTCTCTCTCTCACGTTTCCATATTCCTGTGGAGAAGAGTTCCTCACAGAACCCATTCCAAACTCTCTTCCTCTCTCTCTGTGGGTTTTCCCCCAAACCCGAGCTCCTCACCCCGCGCGCGAACCCTCACTCCCCGCCGGCGCCCTGTTCTCCGGCCGACCACCGGAGACCCGCTCCGCCCGGCCGCCTCCGCGTGCTCCGGCGCGCGCCCGTGCGCCTCCCCGCCGGATCTCCGGCCGGATCCGTGCCACTCTCCGCGATTCCCGCGCGCCAGAGCCCCGCTCCAGCAAACCCCCTTGCTCCGGCGAAGCCCCGCGTCTCCGGCGAGGGTTCCCGAGGCCGCCCGCCACCCTCGTGGCCAACTCCTCCCCACGCCAGCAGCCCCCGCTGCCTTCTGTGGTCGACCCTCTTCGCGAGCGCCGCCTTCCGCGAGCTCTCCGCGGCCTTCCGCGGTGTCCGCTGCCGTTTCCGAGGCCGGCAGTCCCCGCTGTGCTGTCGAGCACCCTTCCTGTGGACTTTCCCGCTGTTCGGGATCTTCTACCTGCTGCCGACTTAGTTCGGATTCCTTTCCCGAGTTTTTCCCGCGGCTCCCCGCCAACGGATTTTGGGTAATTTCTGATAATCAGAGTAGTTCGTCCCTCCTGTGAGTCAATGATGATAGATCGGTCCCCCGATTCCCTCCTGGGAATCCGGATAGCTGCGTTTTATATTTCGATTAGCTGCGTTAGTTCGATTGCCTGTGTTTTATTTGCTGGGTTGGCGTGAAATGGATGGATATTGGATTCCCGGACTTTTCGGGAATTATTCGGTGGATTGGAATTATTTTCTGTGATGTTGGAATTGTTTTGGTGGATATTTCTGTGGACTATTTTGGTTGGAAATGGGTTTTCCCTGGTTTGGGACATTTTGCAGGTGTTTTGTTGGCGCGCTTCCCAGTTTTGGGTTTGTCCCGGAATAGAGGAAGTGCTGCCCAAATTTTTACAAAAATTATATTTTTAATTGATTTCAAAACTGGCTTTCGAAAATGATTTTCTAAACCGATTTTCGGGCGACGACCGTACCGGTCTGTGGGCCCCCGGCGAAATGCAAACGCACCGGTTCGACCGGACGTTGAGGCATAAACCGAATTTGAGGAATGGACCGAGTCTGAGACTCTCAGATTCTTTTATTTATTATTTTATTTCTAGGCTAAATATTATAGTCATTTAAATTCTGCATTTTATTTAATAATTCAGTCATTTTCTTATTTAATGTAAAAGAAAGATGTATCGGGCATAAGCCCACCCTAGGACCATTAGCTGTGCCAATGTATTTGTGTAGCGTAGTTATTTTATTTTATTTCTGGTGGATGTGATTTGGGTGGTTTTTGTGATTATCGCATATTCGTAGTTTAGAACGTAATTTAGTGGTTAATTACGAGTTTAGCTAAAATGAATAAAATATTATTAATTCACGGTTTATCACTAAAAGAAATTGTATTTTTATAAATATATTACAAAACACTAAGTTTTCCAAAGTTAAATTGATTCTCGCGTTATTTTCCAAATAATCCAATTAACCGGTTAATCAACGCACGTAGTTGCGACGTAATCGTTAGCTGTAAATTAATACAACTTAAAATCTGACTAGGACTTACTACTAGAGATTGCAACTAGCACACTTAGTCTGGTTATTCAGGAATCTAAGTCGAGTTCTCAATTGTAGGAACTCGAAGTTACAACTGACGTTCCTCCTCGGTACCGACTCGTTCTTCCAGTCAATCTAATACAAGGCAAGTGCAGTTATGTCTATTTGGTAATTTATCTAGTAATTGTTTTATTGCAATTTTAAAACACATTGCTACACGGAACTCTCTCCTAGAGTTCGAATATTGACTCATTGATTGAATCTGATTGACTCGGGATATTGGGGGAGTAGTGTAGCGTCTATGACCAATACCCCTATATTGCATCATTGATTGTGCGAGCTGATTCCTCCTATACACGAGGATAGGCCGGACCGTATCATTAGGATATAATTGAATCATCCCAAGCCGGTCATAGTTCGTTACCTACTCAAATCACATTATTTTCAATTGTAGAATTGTGAAAAATATTGTTAAAGTATTTCAAATTGTTTAACATTGCAAATTTCAAATTATTATTTGAATTATTGGATATTCGTAATTGTACTTTGCTCCCTCCTGACTGGAGACCCAACATTTTAGGTATCACTGATGAGGCTTTGTTACGCGATCCCAAGACGAGGAATTCGAGATTGCTGAGCTGTATTACTAGAGTTTTCTTTTATTCATGATGTATAAAAAAAAAATGGTTTTAGTTGTATGTTTTATTTCATGTAAAAGTTTAATAAAGTTTTAAATTTTTTCGATGTTGAGTTGTGACAAATTATAATATTGTTGTATGGTTACCTGCTACTGAACAGCTTACTGCCGCCGTCTCAACAACGGTGCAGGCTGGGCATGATCCGAGTCGACCCAATTAGTTGGGATCGGGTCGTGACATGTTTTTAGTGGTGGCCCATGCAGGTCAGAACAACAACTTAGGAAAACATACCTAGAAACAATTAGAACACTAGAACATCAATTTGTCACAACATAGGACCGAAATATATTATAAATAAATATTTTTGTTTGATTATAGACTGGTAGGATACCTTGCTTATGTATGCATCCTAAACCTTCCAGAGAATGACCATTGACCAAATCCTACTGGCGATAAGGTGTCATCTCCGAATCCTACCCCATCTCCTCAACCAAGCCCAGGGTCTTTCCCCTCGCGGCTGTTTGACCGTCCGCATAATGTATCCAGTGAAGTTCTTCCTACACTGGCGAATCCTACCTCATCTTAAAACTGAATTGCATTTCCCCGGTGGATTATTCATTTTATTGCTCCACCAATACCAGGAATCATCTTCCAAATGGTTGTCCTATTTCGAGAAACCCTGGGGTTCCAGAAAGCTCAAGATGAAGCCCAGCAGGAACAGAAGAATATCACAAGAGAAGACATGAAGAACGTCATGATGTAGCCTTAGTTATCCCCAACCAGTTAGAGCAGAACTTTTGTCCTAGGAAGGATACCCTTGAATCTAGAAGATAATTGGGTCCCATCAAGTACTCTACTTTCCGGCAGTCTTGCCGTAAGAAGCTATGGGCTTGTAACTATTGCAAGAGGCCTGGTCATCAGGCCGTTAGTTGCCGCAAGAGATTTGGACAATGTTTGGCATGTGGATCTGCTGAACATTGGGTAAAGGACTGCCCTTATCTGTTTATCAAACCAGAGCCCATAACCAGCAACACCTGTTAGGCCACAACCTAAGGACCCTCTTCCTATCCAGCAGACCCTGCCCCTTACAATAAGGCATGATGCATACTTGAGGTTCATAGAAAAGGAAGCAGTTGGAGACTGCTCACCCAAGAGCCAGAACCATGAGGAATAGTACCTAGAACTGCAGAATAGCATCATCTTTTTGGAAGTTGTAACAGGATGTCCTTAGATCAATCATAGGAGTTTTGCTGTAACTCTCCACAGGAATAGAAGTTTTTAGTTACACCTTATGGCAGATGTTTTCCCTGATAGTCTCCCTGGATTATCCCAGATCTAGACATAGGATTTACCCTGATATAGTCCCTGGCTCTTTCCCTAAACTCTAAGGGATGTTACAGAGTCAACCCGAAGGTGGCCAAGAAGATGAATGACCAATGAAGTCTCTAGGATTTATTCAGAGTGGAACTTTACCTTAGGGAGTACCTATCTTGTTGGTGCTCCAGAAGGACGGAGCAACGGATGTGCATCGATTACCAGACACTAAAGAACAAGTACTTTCTGCCCGGATCGAGGATCTGTTTGATCTGGTTATGTGGAGATAGGATGTTTTGAAGTTTGACTTAAGATTTGACTACCATCAAATCAAAGTCAGGAAAGAGGACATTTCCAAGACGGCGTTCAAACATCAAGTATGGGTAGTTTTCTTTGGTCAGGACGTTAGACTGACAAATGCTCCTGCTGTGTTCATGAATTTTATGAACAGAGATTTTTATGAGTATTTGAATCGGTTTAACTTCTCCATAGATAACCTCCTGAAGATTGAAGAAGAGCATGAAGAACACCTGAGGAAGTTTTGGAAACTTTGAGGAAAATGAGTTTTATGGTAAGTTATCTGAACGTAGATTGTTGACAAGGTGGATCTTTGGCCATGTTGTCATGAGAAGGAATTTTGATGGAAGATAGCTGTTGTTGAAGAGTGGTGTACCCCAAGTTCAATTCGGAAGATTCTTGAACTTGGCCGGCTACTATCAAGAAGTTCGTGAAGGATTTCGCCAAGATTGCTGAGTCAATAACGAAGCTCACTTGGAAGAACGAAGAGTTCATCTGAACGAAAGTTTGCCAGGCGGCATTGAGGAGCTGAAGAAGAGACTTACCACTACACCAATCCTTGCGCTACCCGCAGGAACCGGTAGGTTCTCAATTTACAGTAATTCCTCTGGAAAAGGACTGAGTTGCGTTCTTCAACAACATGGGAAAGTAATCGCTTACACATGTAGGCAACTACAGACTCATGAGAAGAATCACCCCACACCTAATTTGAATTGCTGCAATTATCTTTACTTTGAAGCTTTGGAAGCATGATTTTTATGGAAAGGGAGTGAAAATTTATACGGACTACAAAAGTCTGAAATATGTCTTCACTCAGAAAGGGCTGAATGTTAGACTAAGAGCTAGCTGAAGCAGGTGAAGGATTTCTAAATCAACCTGCAGTACCATTCAGGTAAGGCTAATGTGGTTGTTGATGCACTTGGTCGATACTGATGGCGAAGTTCTTAACCAAGGACTAGCACCTGCTAGAAGACATCGAGAAGTTTGGACTAGAGGTTATACTACCGGAGATAGAAGGACGGAGCTGGATGATGATTCAGTATTGATGAAGTTCGAGGCTGAGGGATAAAAGTCAAGAGAACGTAATTTCAAAACGAGGCACTTTGCAGGCTTAGAGATCAAGTGTTGGCAGGAACACTTGAGGGTTCTAAATTAATCAGCATTGGAACTCTGAAGAATGGTGCGAGACTTTGCGTATCGGCTGACAAACGGAGGAACGAGTTGATGAAAGAAATGCACTAGTCGCAGTATTCCATAAATTCAGGAGATAATAAGATGTATCGGAATTGATTGGTGTTATGGAATATACCAGGTATAGGATTAGATGTGAATTTGTCAACATTAGCAAGAGGACAACAAGTTTGATGGAGCCGCTGGACAATTCGGAGTGGAAGTAGAAGCATATAACAACGAACTTTGAGTAAGGATTGCCTTGTTCCCAAGGAGGGAAGGGCAACAATTGGATTGTTATAAACCGACTGACTAAAGTCAGCACAATTTAATTTCCTTCAAGTTGGTTTATCCACTAAGAAGTGGGCAGCATTGTACGGGAAGCACATCTACCGGATTCATGGAGTACCGCAGGACAAGCAATCAGAGAGGTCAATCCAGACGCTTGAAGACGTTGAGATATTGCGTCTCGGAATTTGGTAGGTCTTGGGAAGACCAAATTGCATTTGGTGAAGTTTTCCTACCAGAGGAACAATCAGTTTTGACGGAGCCGGAAATTGAGGCCAGATACATCAGGCCATTTGAAGTTTAAGACGTGTTGGAAGTAGCGTACCAGTTAGCTCTACCAGCTAATCTTGAGAATGTGCAACGTCTTCTACGTCACAGCTCAGATGCTACATTTCGGATCCGAGTCACATTTTGGATAATTCAGAGCTCAAGTTTGGACTTAACATTTCAGTGCCAGAGAAACCAGTTGCAAGCCTAGTCAGAGGTAAGAAGAAGATCAGAATTCGAGCCATCACTTATTTTCTTATCTTTTCGTTCTAAACTTGATTGATGCTGACGAAGTTAGCCTAGTTTTGCAAGCTATCTCTTTATCAAGCTTGATCATGACGATATTTTATTGGGTGCACCCACTAATATATTGTCTAATCAGGACCGGTGCATGATGGTCTGATCAACCTCGTGTACTTTGGTTCGCTTTTGTATTTTTCTGCGTGGATGATATCATAAAACTTGTCCCTAAACATCCACGACTGCCTTGGAAACTCTTATGGTTGGACCTGAGTTACGGGCGCCGTACCCGTACATGTTTGTCTTTCCTACCTTACTTTAATTTCGAGGACGAAATTTTCTAAGGAGGAAAGATTGTGAAACCCATAGTTTGTAAATTATTATTAATTAGTGATTTATTAGTATTTCGAAATTATTATTATATTACTATTAAATATTTTTGGAATGGAAAAGAATTTTGAAAATTATAACAACTTGGCTTTTTGTTTTCGGACCCAGACCCGAGTCCGAGCCCAGACCCAGGCCTGAGCCATTTCCTTCTTTCTCAATTCTGATTTTTGGTTTAATCCTTATAATATAAATTAAAAAAAAAATAATAATAACTAGTCTTTGGCTGGTCCCGAAGGACCAGCAACCTTCTCCCTTTTGAATTGGTAAGCACTCTACCTAATATCTCTCCCCACTACTCCCTTAATTACTCCATTCCTCATCCCCACCTCACTCACGAACAGAAGGAAAAGAAAACTCTCTTGTAACTCCCAACCCATCAACTCCCCAACTCTCCATCTCCCTCTATTTACTCAAACCCACACCCCCACTCTCTTAATAACCTCTCCCCACGTCCTTTCTTTCACAGAACCCACGTTTCCTCTCTCACTCAAAAACTCTAACTCTTCTCTCTCTCTCTCTCACGTTTCCATATTCCTGTGGAGAAGAGTTCCTCACAGAACCCATTCCAAACTCTCTTCCTCTCTCTCTGTGGGTTTTCCCCCAAACCCGAGCTCCTCACCCCGCGCGCGAACCCTCACTCCCCGCCGGCGCCCTGTTCTCCGGCCGACCACCGGAGACCCGCTCCGCCCGGCCGCCTCCGCGTGCTCCGGCGCGCGCCCGTGCGCCTCCCCGCCGGATCTCCGGCCGGATCCGTGCCACTCTCCGCGATTCCCGCGCGCCAGAGCCCCGCTCCAGCAAACCCCCTTGCTCCGGCGAAGCCCCGCGTCTCCGGCGAGGGTTCCCGAGGCCGCCCGCCACCCTCGTGGCCAACTCCTCCCCACGCCAGCAGCCCCCGCTGCCTTCTGTGGTCGACCCTCTTCGCGAGCGCCGCCTTCCGCGAGCTCTCCGCGGCCTTCCGCGGTGTCCGCTGTCGTTCCCGAGGCCGGCAGTCCCCGCTGTGCTGTCGAGCACCCTTCCTGTGGACTTTCCCGCTGTTCGGGATCTTCTACCTGCTGCCGACTTAGTTCGGATTCCTTTCCCGAGTTTTTCCCGCGGCTCCCCGCCAACGGATTTTGGGTAATTTCTGATAATCAGAGTAGTTCGTCCCTCCTGTGAGTCAATGATGATAGATCGGTCCCCCGATTCCCTCCTGGGAATCCGGATAGCTGCGTTTTATATTTCGATTAGCTGCGTTAGTTCGATTGCCTGTGTTTTATTTGCTGGGTTGGCGTGAAATGGATGGATATTGGATTCCCGGACTTTTCGGGAATTATTCGGTGGATTGGAATTATTTTCTGTGATGTTGGAATTGTTTTGGTGGATATTTCTGTGGACTATTTTGGTTGGAAATGGGTTTTCCCTGGTTTGGGACATTTTGCAGGTGTTTTGTTGGCGCGCTTCCCAGTTTTGGGTTTGTCCCGGAATAGAGGAAGTGCTGCCCAAATTTTTACAAAAATTATATTTTTAATTGATTTCAAAACTGGCTTTCGAAAATGATTTTCTAAACCGATTTTCGGGCGACGACCGTACCGGTCTGTGGGCCCCCGGCGAAATGCAAACGCACCGGTTCGACCGGACGTTGAGGCATAAACCGAATTTGAGGAATGGACCGAGTCTGAGACTCTCAGATTCTTTTATTTATTATTTTATTTCTAGGCTAAATATTATAGTCATTTAAATTCTGCATTTTATTTAATAATTCAGTCATTTTCTTATTTAATGTAAAAGAAAGATGTATCGGGCATAAGCCCACCCTAGGACCATTAGCTGTGCCAATGTATTTGTGTAGCGTAGTTATTTTATTTTATTTCTGGTGGATGTGATTTGGGTGGTTTTTGTGATTATCGCATATTCGTAGTTTAGAACGTAATTTAGTGGTTAATTACGAGTTTAGCTAAAATGAATAAAATATTATTAATTCACGGTTTATCACTAAAAGAAATTGTATTTTTATAAATATATTACAAAACACTAAGTTTTCCAAAGTTAAATTGATTCTCGCATTATTTTCCAAATAATCCAATTAACCGGTTAATCAACGCACGTAGTTGCGACGTAATCGTTAGCTGTAAATTAATACAACTTAAAATCTGACTAGGACTTACTACTAGAGATTGCAACTAGCACACTTAGTCTGGTTATTCAGGAATCTAAGTCGAGTTCTCAATTGTAGGAACTCGAAGTTACAACTGACGTTCCTCCTCGGTACCGACTCGTTCTTCCAGTCAATCTAATACAAGGCAAGTGCAGTTATGTCTATTTGGTAATTTATCTAGTAATTGTTTTATTGCAATTTTAAAACACATTGCTACACGGAACTCTCTCCTAGAGTTCGAATATTGACTCATTGATTGAATCTGATTGACTCGGGATATTGGGGGAGTAGTGTAGCGTCTATGACCAATACCCCTATATTGCATCATTGATTGTGCGAGCTGATTCCTCCTATACACGAGGATAGGCCGGACCGTATCATTAGGATATAATTGAATCATCCCAAGCCGGTCATAGTTCGTTACCTACTCAAATCACATTGTTTTCAATTGTAGAATTGTGAAAAATATTGTTAAAGTATTTCAAATTGTTTAACATTGCAAATTTCAAATTATTATTTGAATTATTGGATATTCGTAATTGTACTTTGCTCCCTCCTGACTGGAGACCCAACATTTTAGGTATCACTGATGAGGCTTTGTTACGCGATCCCAAGACGAGGAATTCGAGATTGCTGAGCTGTATTACTAGAGTTTTCTTTTATTCATGATGTATAAAAAAAAATGGTTTTAGTTGTATCTTTTATTTCATGTAAAAGTTTAATAAAGTTTTAAATTTTTCCGATGTTGAGTTGTGACAAATTATAATGTTGTTGTATGGTTACCTGCTACTGAACAGCTTACTGCCGCCGTCTCAACAACGGTGCAGGCTGGACATGATCCGAGTCGACCCAATTAGTTGGGATCGGGTCGTGACAATGCACATCCAAGGAGGTAAATTGTACGGAGTGACGATCACAGGCCAACACGAATACTGGAAGCCCGAAAGTCCGAATGGGTAAAACCGTCGGAGGAGAGCCCCAATCTGACATTACGTGGATCTGAAACAAAATATGGGTACTCTCGATCAAAGTGCTTCCATGCTTCTCCATCAGATGGATGATCCAACACTCCTTCGATCTGTTTCCGCCTGTGCCAACTCATGTTTTCTGCAGTCTCCTTTACCATAAACATCTGTAGCCGTGGCGTCCACAGCAAGTAGTGCATCGAATCGGTAGGCTTCCTTGCACCGACAGACCTTTCTCAACCAGTGCCCTTGTAGCGATCAACACCACAAAATCTGTACGCATCTTCATCCTTGTCGTCTTTGTAGTACAACATGCACCCGTTGTGACATGCATCGATTTTCTTGTATCCCATCCAGAGCGACCTCACCATCCTCTTAGACCGGTAGAAGTCTTTAGGCAACTTAGCACCCTCTGGCAAGATATATATAATCAACTCCATCAGTCGGTAGTAGAATTCTTGCGACATATTAAAATCGGACTTGATGCTCAACAATCTTGTAACCACCTCCAACGGTGAATTATCCTCACAACCAGGATATAATGGAGTACTTGCATTCTCCAGTAACTCCATGAACTTTACAGCATCGGCATTCGGTGCCTCCTCGGCTGCATCATGATTGTTCGGATCGAAACTAGGTCCCACCGTGTCAAAAATCATGTTCACCCACCTATCGTCGTAAGCAGCGTGGTTGTGGACATCCACATAAGGTTTCGACTGCGATGCTAAAGATACAAGTTCTCCGTGCATGGTCCACTGATAGTAATTCGGCAGGAAATTCTTCGAGTACAAATGATATGTGACTTCCACTTCTGGATGATATTTCAAGTTGCGACATCTCACACACGGACACTTAATTTTGGTACCGTCTATGTACTGAGAGAACGCCTTGGCGAGCTGCATGAACTTTTGTACACCCTCTATCATGAATTTATCCCTCTATGAACTGGTAATTATCTCACATTCCGGTTCCGCATGAACGATCGTCCTCGCATGGACGTGATGTCGCGCAAGTCTAAGTTGGACATGCGCAAGACAAATACCATAACGGTCGATTACACAGCTTAGCGACGGGGTCGTCGCACAGAAATTTCGAGCAGAGAAGTTGAATAACACAAGATGTATAAAAACGAAATCCTTTTTATTAATAATGCAGCGAAATTACAAGGGCACGAGGCCAATATTACAGTCGCTCAATCTTACACTCTCTCTGAATACAATCACTCAGCTCTCTCTCTCATCTCTCAATACAAAATATTGTTATTCCCGAGGCATAATTTTCGATGGAAAACAGATAAACGAAACAGTTGTCTCAATAGCAACAACGTTTCGTAGCAACACTTTAAAGAAGGTGCACTACAGAGATCCTTGGATGATTCTGGGTAACGAAAATCTAAAGCAATTTCGTTACAATAGCAAACGAAAGTAGAGCTTCTTTTAGGAAGGTACAAATCGAGTTGCTAGCAGCAGCAGCGACGAAAGCCCACAAAAAATATCTGATTAGATCAGAGAAGAAGAGAAGGAAAGAAGAAGGAGAAAAGGCTGCTTTGCTGGGTAATAAGATCACCGTTGCTCAAAGCAAGATTCGCCAAACTTCTGGAACGCTCGTCAGTCAATATTTGAGACTTGAACGGGCTTCCTGGACTTTACGGACTCCTTTAACTCTCTTCTTGGTGCATCTTTCAAAGGAGGCCAAGGGGCTCTGTTTATAGAGTGGAGTGAGACTTCACCTCTTATCCTATCCGATGTGGGACTAAAATACCAATACTCAAAAATAGAGTTTGATATTTTAGATCATCCCACAATCAGCGTAGAAGTGTGCCAGTCCACGCCTACCTCCCGAACACTCTCGTGCATACACGAGACATCATGGAGTCCGTGTCCGAGTCCGAGTCCGCACAACAAAAAATCAACTTACATCTTTGTTGGAATTAATAATTTTTTTCTTCTAGAAAAATACTCCCACATGACACACACTTGTGCCCCACCACACCTCATGTACACACCTCAACACAAGCAATGTATTATATTGAGATACTCACCATTTGGTGTAGCCGATGTGAGACTATCTTTCCTAATCCAAAGGCAAAAACACCAACAAATATCATGCGTCGAGGTATATACAACTTGAAGATGCTTCAGAAGACAATGTCCACACATTTTTTCCAGTATAGGTGACGACTCCAACGCGACCACATATGCCTCAAAACGTCAAGGAGTTCCATGCCTCAGCGCGTCCAAACAAGCCCCGTCTCGAACAAACTAGTACTTATAACATGCATACAAACTGGTGGAATGTCACTACACAACCGAACTGATTAGGGGGGAGGGGCTGCTAGCAATACATACAAAGTCACGATCGGTTGTATTAAAGGAAACTGATTGTGCTCAATCAATTAGCAATAAATACTAACATGTTTCGGAAAGTTGGAGGAGGCCTCTGTAAAATTTAGAATGATTCTTTATGGCATTGGATCCGAGACGGACAGCGCCGCACCGGTGGGGCCATAGCCGGTGGTCAGTCTCTTTCAGTTGATTCGGACAATTGCTTGCTGACTGATCTAACAGTGAGGATGGGTTCATGATTTCTATTCGGAGAAAGAAACACTCTTCTTCTTCTTCTTCTTCCCATCATTTATGCTTACAACAATGGCTTCAATCTACTACAATCATCATGGGGACAATTATATGATTGTGCAGTTGCATACTTCTTCTTTTTCTTTATTATAATGATTGTGCAGGGAAAAAAACAATTGTCATTTAGCTGCTCTTAATTTGTCATTTGGAATGCTAATTCAAATAGAGAGAGGATTAAATCAGTTATTAGCAATTGGTCATTTGGAAAAGTCGAAGAAACCGTCGCCAAACGGTAATAGCGACGAAAATCAATGGCCTAATTCTGTCGGTAAATAAAGTGTCGCTAACAATATGTCGATGAACTGGCCAATATTAGCGACGGCTTAGTGGCTTATTACGTTTTGCAGCGACGAAAGGGATCTGTCGCTAAGGTTTCGCTATATAAAAATGACTCGGCAATGGACTAGCGACGGAATATTGGATATATGATGTAAAATCACATATCTGACACTATTCACTTGCTGATCCGTCGCTAAGGTTTCGCTATATAAAAACGATTCGACAATGTACTAGCGACGAAGTATTGGATTATATGATTCAAAATCACATATCCGACACTGTTCACTCGTCGATCGTCACCAGTTAGCGACAAACCTGTTTCCGTCGTTTGATTTTGTTGCTAGATTTCGTCGGTGTATTATTATTTTATTTTTTTAGTGCTTAAAAATCTGTCTGGTTCTCATTTGAAATAGAAAAAGCCCACTGCAAACATTAAAAATTAGATTTTGTTTTGATGTTCTTGACCGCTTTTGTACGGTGAAAGATCAAATGATTGGAACCAAACGGAATTTATTTATCATTTTATTTTATCCAAGATATCGACAAAAATAACAAATATTTTATTTTAATATTGTTATTGTATGATTGGACGGCTGATTAATGTTTGAAGTCATTATCAATTAAGTGGATTCTCTTCAATTAGGTTCAGAGAGTGAGTCCCTGTCTTAATAAAACTGCTGCTGCTGTCGATATTTTGCTTTTGTGAAAAGTAGTTGATATTGCAATGAAGTTCCTATGACTTCCTATCAGTTTCTGTGCTTGTTTAGTACTACTATGAAAGAGAAGCAAATTAGGTTTTGCTTCTTCCATCGTTCTCTTTGTTTAATGAAGCAAAAATCTTCCTATCCCATGAGTTCTTAATTTTAAAAATTCGGCCACAAAAAGTCGTTGGATTACTCCTCTCTTAATTTTTTTTTCTTTTCAAAGGACTAAAGAAAAAAATAAGTACACTTTTGATATTAGTAAAATTTTAAGTGTCATATTTATATTGTAATTTCTTGCAATGTTGTAAAAATCGAATCGGACCGGCGGTTGGACCAGGTCCAACCGGTTTAAACAAAAAATCGGTCCGGTTCGACTAAAAACGGGTCTTTTAAAGAACCGTCGGTTTTTTGTCAAAATCGGATTCAACCGGTGAACCGGCCGAACTGGTTCACAATTGAACCGGCCAATTTTGATTTTTTTTTATTGTCAAAAAATTTAAAATAAATTATTATGTGAAATTTGGACCATTTGATTCTTTATTTGGTTTTAATCGACCTTATAGTTGTAAAATTAAACCGAACTAACATACTTATGAGCAAACCAAACTAAACCAAGAAGTAAATATGGATATTTTACCTATTTGAACCAAACTAAACCAAGTCTATTGAACTCCAATTGAACCCCGGTTGAACCCCGGTCCGACCTATACCAAAAAAAATTGGTTCGATCATCCGTCCGGTTTTTAAAACATTGATTTCTTATATGAGTTCTAGGTAGTCAAACTGCTTTTATAGGGAGTCAACAATGTTAGAACAAACATTACCAGGGGTGGACCTAATGAATGGGGACTTATACGAGTTCAAATCTTAGCTTAGTCTAAGCTTATCTAGACCTAATCCAACTCTTATTTCAGTCTAGTCCAACTACCCAACTCACATACAACACTCCACCGTTCAAAAATTGAAAAAAAGAAAACATAATAATTTATAGTTTAGTCCAAGACAGCTCGAACTCATGGTTCCACCCTTAGATATAATATAATTGAATATTTGAAATTTAGTGGACGAACCATAATCGAATAAATGTTAAATTTCGGTACGGTTCCACTAAAACTCTAGACTATTAGTATGATTCGAGGGTTATATATTGATATAGTTCAAATATGTCTTTGCAACTCGAAGGTCCATTTTTGAGACGAATCGCTTATTCACGCAAACGATATTATCAATTGACCTAAATTGATCATGATTTGCATGCTGAAATTTTCTGACGTGCTGCACCGAAACTCTAAATTTGTAATTTTGCAGGATCGGACCGGAAGGTTAGATTACTCTAGTCCTAGACGGAGCTACAATAAATATAGGTTTAAGTTAGACTTTGATTGAATAGGCCCTAAGGAAAAAATATTGACATTGTTCTGCAACCAGCTTGTTGAGGGGTGTGGACTAGATCGACCTGGAGAGACGGTACGAAGATTTTTCTATGGAGGAAAATTATCCAAGTCTGAAGTCAAATTGGACTTATCCTTGTACCGGTCCTGAGTACATACAATTAAATTATTCCTAAACTTCTAACTAAATTGAAATTGTATATAATCACTGCACAAAGACCCAATCATTGATCAAAAGAAACTATTGATCCGTTATAAACTAAGGCATCGTTTGATTCGCGAAAAGGAAAGGAAAAAAAATCAGCGGAAGAAAAACGATTCCTTGATACATATTTTTTTCTTGAAAGATTACAATTCTCATCGATTTCACTTTCGGTGTTTGAAAATGCCAAGCAAATTGAAAAAAAAAAACCTTAAATATGGGAAAAGTACTAAATTCTTACTTGGATGAATGAAATTGTTTTCCTAACTAATTTTTCTTTTATTATTTTTTTTTCAATATTTTTTGACACTCAAATATAGAAAAGTAATGACTTTGCTTTTTTTAAGCTAAACAAATCTTCATCCAAAGAGGAGGAGAAATAAATGTAGCACTGCAATTTGCATGCAACTGCAACAACAACTCTTCGTTCAGTAAATATTCTAAATTATTAAATGCTGCATTCAATTCTCACTAATAAAAAATAAAAAAACTAAGAAATAAAATAGAATAGAAAAAAAAACATAGAATTATACAGTTGTACTCCCTACATAGATGAGCATGAGCTAGCACGAGCACGTGAACATAAAGTCACAATTCCGCCGACCCAGCCAATCGATAAGAAATCATATGCATGCATGGAGTCCCACTTCCACTTCCACCTCCACTTTCCACCTCCACCTCCACCTCCACCTCCACCTCCACTTTCAGCCCACTTTCAGAAAGTTTTTTTAAACAAAAAGTTTATTACCACTAAAATCATTACAGTCATATTTCTTTCTTCTTCTTTTTTTTCATACTATAACAAGTAACTGAGTAAGAACTAATAATAATAATAATAGATTCCTGCTAAAATTACATCACTACATTTGCGACTGCCATAATTGCGAAGAGAAAAATTAGCAACAGAAGCGCAGACGCCGGCGTCGGCGGCGGCGGTCGGGAGGAGGCGGAGGCCGACGGCGGCGGGGGGCTGTAGTAGTAGAAAGGGTAGTACGGGAGTATCGGGTTCGGCGGAGGCGGCGCGCCGTAGCCCCCTCCGCCGCCGCCTCCACCGCCGCCGCCGCCGCCGGTTCCGCCGGAGGGCGGCGGAGGAGAGGCGTAGTAGCCAGAGGAGGAGGGCGGGGGAGGGGAGGAGTAGGAGAAGGCCGGGACGGGCGTCGCCGGAGGAAGGGGCGGCGGAGGACAGGCGGCGGAGGAGGCGGGCGGCGGCGGCGGCGGCGGAGAGTAGAGGGGAGGGGGCTGGCATGGGTTGTCGCAGGAGGAGCACATTGCGCAGGAGACCCCGTCCTTGATGCTACTGACAGCAGCAGCAGAAGAGAAGAGGAGGAAGAAGAAGAAGGAGTGGAGAATTGAAGAAGACATTATGGAGAGGGAGAGAGAGAGAGAATGAGTGGATGGATGATGCGTAGATTATATATATTGGGAAATTTTATTAGGGTTAGCTTAGGGCTAATGAGCTATGGGTTGCTGCTTCTATACTTTACATCTGGAACCCCCCATTTCTTTCTCTCTCCATTCTTTAATTTAGGATTGGATCCCTAATAACTACTTGATTAGTGTGTCCAAAAAATAATAATAATAATCATAATCATAATAATAATAATAATAATTAGCTGTACTTTAATATTATACCCTTATTATTTCAGTTACACTACATGAAGTCAAATATAAACTTGTAATGTGGTTAAGACACGGAGGGCCGGTCGACCTTGGACAACCTCCTTGTTAGAGCAAACCCCGTTACCCCTAAGGCCTCGTTTGGTTACCGGAATTTGAGCTTGGAAAAGAAAAGTGATTCTTTTTCTATGTTTGGGAGCCAAGGAAAAGTTGTTGGAAAAGGAAAATGATTCCCAAGAGGTAGAAAAATAGGAGAGAAAGTGGTTCCTCCCATTTATCTAAGGAATCACTTTCTCTCCAACTTTTCCGCATTTATTACAAAAAGTTTTGACCAAAATATCCATGTTCATAATATTATTTATCATTTTTATCCATAATATTCTTTAGACAAAAATATTTCTAAGTAATAATTATTTTTATTAGCACGAGGGTATTTTTGGAAAATTGACTTGATTTTATTTTCTTTCCTTACAAACACCAAACACTATAATGGAAATTAAAGATATATTCCGGCTATAATCCCGATCTTTCCAAACACCGGAAAGGAAAGTTTATAGGAATTATAATTTCCTAAAGGAAAGGAAATACCAAGGAATCAGTTTCCTTTCCTTTCCATTCCGCGAACCAAACGAGGCCACACGGAAGTGAAATCAATTTCGCTGTATTTTTCATTAGAATGGAAAAGTATGATTCATATTAAAAAAAAAATTTCCATGTTTAGTAAAACAAGGAAAACATTTAAGAAAAACTATTCTATTTTCCTTCTAGTATTTGGTTGGTGTAGGAAAGGAAAGAATAAATATACCATTGTTCTAATAATATCCAATGTCAACATAATTATAGTCAATATAGTACACATAGTTCATTGGTAAAATAGGTAATAACTTAAGGCTATTTTTGTCATAATGTTTGCTAATTAATGCTGGAAAAAAAGGAGGGAAATGAATCCCATTGATCTTGGTAGGAACCATTTTTTCTCCATGTCAGAAAAATATTTTCCAAGTTTGTGGCTACCAAACAAAGAAAATGAACAAGTTTCCTTTTCCGAATTCCTTCAATTCGTGAACCAAACGAGACCTAAGTTTCCAACTCTCCGCTAACAGAGTCTCCACAGTCCATCGTAACTCCTCTCTGTCAATTGAACTAGCAATCAACTAGGTCCATATTTTTGAGTTCCGACTGAGAAGAGCTCGAGTAGCTCAAGGAGAGGAACTCAGAATCCGAGCTCCACGACGCCGTTAGAATCGGAGACTTCGACGTCGCTGCGTACCCCACTTGGCATCAATTTGTTGGTATCTTCTTTTGGAGTAAAGGACATGAGACAACCAAATTTAGCTTCGGTTAGGACAGCCTGACCCCGTGGGATGGCCATGATGACACGTGGCATAATTTTATTGTATTTAGGTTTTTCCTTTTAGGTCCTTGAAAAAAAAAATTGCAGAGATGAGATGCATGTACTCCTATGACTATTAATGATTGAGTTTTTAAAATTAAGAACTCATGAGTTCCTCTAGGATTTTTATTTATTTATTATCACCTTTCATAATCTTTTATCTTGTTTTATTTTATTTTTGGAATTACAATTGCCTATAAGGCTTTTACAATATTTTTGAATTTTCAAGGTGGATTATTAAAATTACCTTTAATTTGTTACAATTTTTATTTATAGCTTCCCTTATAAAATAAGGACAATTTAATAACCTACCTTAAAAATCAGTGCACATTATAAAATTTTCTCATCAATTAAAATTTCCTCTTTTTTTTGCACATATAGAAATTAGTTAGAGATTATACAACATCAAATTAAGCATCTTAAGTTTGGTAAGATTTTGATTGAGGATTTGATATATTAAATTTTTACTTTTCAAGTCAGATTTGAGGATGTTAAATTTCATCATTTTTAAAAAAAATAATTACGGCTTATTTTGACCATATCAAATTTTACTAATTTTGGTAAAATTTTGATGGCCAATTTTGTTCTTAATTCTGACGAAAATTCGTGTTCGGGTCGAATCGAGTTCGCGTCCAATCGGATTGCATCGGAGATGGATGTGGGTCGAGTATCTTCAACTTCATGTACAGTCAGATTATAGTCGAGTCGAATTCGTGTCCAATCAGATTATATCGACTCTACATGATTGTGTGGGTTTTAGGATAGTCTTTTTTTTTTTGTTAAGTTTCATTCTCCCTTCTGTTTACTCTGGACTAGATATAAGTTAAGTTTGTCTTATAAGAAACTGAAAATTGTTGAGAAACCCAATTTCGGAGTAGGCTTTTATGAAATGCCCACCCGCTGGATGAGTTTTATGAAATACCCAGAATTATATTTTTTCACGTTAAATATTCCAAGATTCCCTTTTAGATGCCACCCGCTGGAAACTGCTATTTTTATAATACCGAAACTACCCCTCCGCGCGAATTGGTCATCTATATGTATTTGAATTAAAAAAACTCAGATCTGGATTGCGATTTTCGTCTTCTTCTTCACGAAAAATCTGAATTTCATTGCTCTCATCTTCAGCAGAGATCGCAAAGATCGTTCGTAGTTCGGTGTGCTTTTCTTCAGTCGAACTCAGATCATCGCTCGTCATCATCATCACCATCATCATCATCATCATCGCAAAAATCTCCGTTTAACACGGAGAATGACATTCTCCGTGTTTCTAACACGGAGAATGGCCATTCTCCCGTGTTTTAGCATTTGAATGACCATTCTCCGGGTAATTTATCACGGAGAATGGCCATTCTCCGTGTAATTTAGAACGGAGAATGCCATTCTCCGTATAAATTAACACGGAGAATGTCATTCTCCGTTTTATTTAAAACGGAGAATGGCATTCTCCGTTTTATTTAACACGGAGAACGACATTCTCCGTGTTTCTAACACGGAGAATGGCCACTCTCATGCGTTTTAACACTGGAATGACCATTCTTCGTGCTAAATTACACGGAGAATGAACATTCTCCGTTTTACTTAACACGGAGAATGGCATTCTCCGTTTTATTTAACACGGAGAATGGCATTCTCCGTGTTCTAACACGGAGAATGGCATTCTCCGTGTTCTAACACGGAGAATGGCCATTCTCCTGCGTTTTAACACTGGAATGACCATTCTTCGTGCTAAATTACACGGAGAGTGGCCATTCTCCGTGTAAATTACGACGGAGAATGGCCATTCTCCGTATAATTTAGCACGGAGAATGTCATTCTCCGTGTTACTAACACAGAGAGTGGTCATTCTCCGTGTAAATTAAGACGGAGAATGCCATTCTCCGTGTTACTAACACGGAGAATGGCCACCCTCATGCGAAATTAACATTTTTCATGTTCTAACACGGAGAATGCCCATTCTCCTGCATTTTATGTTCAGTTGAAACTTTGGAGGGCCATAACTTTTGACTGGGAGGTCGAAACGAGGTCCCGTTTGTCGCAAAACGAACGTATCTTTGAGGAGGCTGAAAGTAACAGTTTCATAGTTAGACGGCCTTCCGAAATTTCAGAATCGCAAAAAAATGATGTTTTGACCTCCGTTTCGACATGGAAAGATTTTGGAGAAGAAAACCTAGATTCGAAAGTGAGCAGCGTATCGAAGAAGAGGAAGAATAGAAAGTGAGCCGCGTAACGAAGAAGATAAAGAATCGAAATCTTTTTTTTTTTGAAGAGTATGTTTCGCGGGTGCTTTGAATAAATTAGAAGGGTAAAAGGGTCATTTGGTACCCGCTTTGGATAAGTTTCTCTAATTCTGGGCACGCGATGAAAGTTTTTTTAGCGGTGGGTTTTTCATGGAACTTTTTTAGTTTTTGGACATTTCATAAATTTTTCCTATAAGAAAACATATCTATTGTCCTATATATTTTATATCAATTTTATTCTTTATAAATAATCAACAACTCTGACGATAATAAAAACTTTAAAAAATAAAAAATAATTAATAATTTTATACAAAATATAATTTGCACATAATATCTGGAACAATAAATCTGTTTCAGTATGAGTATGATAGGAAGAGAAAAGAGAGTTTGCTACCATCTTATATTGTTAGGTGGGGAATGGGGGAGGTTGGATTTGGGGGAGTAAGGAAATGGACGGTGGAGATTGAGTGGGAAAAGAGAAATTCCATTCAAGCCAGGCCAGACTGGACATGGAATAGTGAGTCCCCCATGTGGAGTTGGGTTTTGCATGTCGGCACTCAACTCACACTCAAAACAAATCAAATAGTTTTTAAAGAACGGACCGCAACAAATCACGGGCACGGAAATTGGACCGTTGGACCCGCAAAGAAGCTTCTAGAAAAAGTGCCCATCATATATAAATTATGAAAACAAATATTTTTTCTCAAAACCAATATTTTAAAAATCGAATCGGAGATTGATCAAATCAGTCCAACCAGTAGGTTAATCTGAATCGGACAATTTATATATTTTTATGTGACATAGTACATAACTACATATAATACTATTTAGAAGTTATAAAATAAGTCAATATGAAATATATTAACTTTAATTGCATGTAAAGTATAAAAGTTAAAAAATATAGTCAAATCGGTTCATAATCAAACTGGATCGGACGATTAGGCGGTCTGATATGCCAATAGGGTTGACCGGAAAAAAAAAAACAATCAGTCGATATTAAATCAGCCCAAATAAGTTATGGTTCATGGGTTGACCAATCTAATCGTTCGGTCCGGTCCAATTTTTAAAACGCCGTCTCAAGCTATTATAATATTTGTTAAGATTAATATTATTTACGATAATAAATATAATACCTATTTATATATTTCTAATGATTCTTTTTAGGTTCCGGAATTGTTTGCTTGACTTGTATGTAGTGTTGTCACGATAGATATTACAATAATTATATTGATTCTAGCATTTAGTTTGTTGTACTTGAAATCTGTTTGGTTGTTCGAAAGTGTAAGAAAAATTTGAAAGTAAAAAAAAAAAAAAGACAAAATAGATCTTTTAACTGTCCACATGTCATGGAGAAACATTATAAAAAAGTGTACAATCAGAAAGCTATTTGTTAGTCCAAAGAAGCTGTAAATTTGATAATACATATCTCAATTCTACATTAAAAAAATGTAGTTTAGATAAAAAAAAAAGGTCCTACGAAATATTATATATTTCTTACTCCTAAGTGATAAAAATTCCATTTTGAAATAAAAAAATTTCTGAAAATAATAAAAAGAAAAACACAACAATATTCTCAAATCATAGAAATCCACAATAAATATTCAATCTTTCCTCCTCCAAAGGGAAAATGAAAATGTAAGAAAAGGGAAAGAGACGTGAACTGCTCTCGTGTCTAATCAAATAGAACATACTCCGCATTTATTCTCAACCAAACCGCAAAAGTGTAGGAGTTCCGAAAAGTACTCCAAAAAAAAAAAAAAAAAAAAAAAAAAAACAAACTAAACTTTCAAAGTGAGAAAGAAGAATCTAAAGTGGGTAATAATCCAAAATACATTTTGGGGTCTCTAAAACTTGAACCAAATATCCCCTAAGGCCACATTTGGTTCTCAGAATTGGAGCCTTGGGAAAGAAAAGTAATTTTTTTCCTTTATTTGGATGCCAAAGAAAATGAGGAGGAAAAAAAAATTGATTCCCAAAAGAAGAAAGAAATAGGGGGAAAGTGGTTCCTCCCACCAATCCAAGAATTCATTTTTCTCATCTAAGGTTTCACTTTTCCTCTCAATTTTCTTGGTTTTACCGAACACCGGAATTTTTTTGATTGGAATTACAATTTTCCAATGAAAAAAAAAAATATCATAGAATCAATTTTCTTTTCCTTTTTTTTTTTTTCGCGAACCAAACGAGGCCTAAGTGTTCTCCATCGGAAGCAACTTTCCTTTGTTCACACATTCATAATTTGGAAGTATTTATTTCATTGTTGTAAGCAAAGTTTTTCAGACATTCATTTTTTTTTTTTTTTTTGAAATCCCACACACACATACAATTGGGGGACTCGAGCTCGGACTTTTCAGACATTCATAATTTGGAAGAACTGATTTCATTGTTGCAAGCAAAGTTTTTATTTATAATTATTTTTTCTCAAAAAAAGAAAAAGAAAGAAAAAACAAAACAATTAATTTGCTTTCGTTGAGATTTGAACTCAAGACCTCCCGCTTACTAAACGGGTGCTCTAACCAACTGAGCTACGAGAGCTTGACGTTTGCTTAGTCACTAGTATTTAATAAATTCTACTTTATGTGCCCTTTATGATTTTTCAAGTATAGTGCTTCCTCGCACACAGAGTAGAGCACTAATCATCCCCGGTCCCACAAACAGCAACAATCATTATCATCTATCCGGATTATTTACACTACCTACCCCTAAAATTTGAATTTATAACAAGGAGGACCTATAGTTTTAAACTAACTAGCATACATGCACGTACTTTGTACGTATTTTAATTAGAATATTATAAAGTCAGTTGTTGTCTTTTCATCTTTTTTCATGTGATTATTCATGTGTGTGTGTTTTCTTTTTACAATGCCAAGAGATTCAAAGTATAATTTTTTTTTTATTATTTTCTATTGAGAATAATAATCATTGGAAAATTGTAAGGATAATTATTATTTTTACCATTGGAACATAAAAAGTTGTATGGTAAAAAAAAACTTGCATGCAAACTTTATTGCTTTGACTCATAAACATAAATGACATACAATTTGACATAATAACATCATGTTATATTCGAGGGTATTTTAGGAATTCAAAAGTTTTACCACCAACTTTTTCTATTATATAGTAGAATAGATTACAGTGACCACTTCCATGTTTTATATTTATTATACGAGGTACCCCTACTTTAAGATAAAAATAGAAAAGTTATAACCCTAACTAAATCCCTTTTTTTTTTTTTGCTTTTCTAAGTGATCGGTGTAATCGGTGTAATTAGTTTAAAATTATAAACCCAAAAGTTAGGGATGGTCAGGATAAATAACTCTCATCTACCGAGATCTAAGGACTTCCAAAGGCCATTTATGGCATTTTAAACATATTGTATAAATATTAAAAAAATATTTTAACTATTGTACAAAAAGATTTTTTTTTCCGCCCTTCCAAGAATCATGTTATCGTTGTTTCTAGAAAAAGGAAGACCTAAATATGAAAATAGAAATTTCACTTTAGAAATATATCCTTATGTTAAAAAATTGGAGCCTTTTAATGTGCGATCTCACAGCAGACACATGTTCGAAATGAGTGGACTCATTCAACTCACCTTTTTTTTTCTTTTTCTTATACTTATTTTTGCGATGCCCGACGTAGCATATAGAATTTTGTGCACGCTACGATATATGCTATTTGAGTCTACTGTCCATAATTTTCACACACACACATCTATATCTTTTTTCTGGTTCGATTTTGAGACTGTCCGTCTACACAAGAAGAGTATACCTCTTCTTGCTGATCACAAGAGCCAGTTGAATTTTTTTATATTACTTAAGTTTAGACTAAGCTCTCCGTAACCTTCTAAATAATCTACTTAACCATTGGACCGTCCTCACATGATGGCATGCGCGTACACACTCCTAACAATACAAAAAGTTAGTATTATTAACACCACAATAAGTGTTATTGACACCGTAAAATTTACCATCTCTATTTCGATAAAAATCTTTTGAATAGTGTAAGAACTGAATATTTTTTTTGACAGTTTTAAACATCCTTCTATTTTTGGGGATAGTTAAAATTTTCAGTCCTAAAGACTTGCAACGAAAAAAACCCTCTAAAAATTCAATAGTACTAAATAGACTTCACTGTCTTTGGGACTATCAACTTTTTTAACAGCTCTAAAGACGGTCAAAATTGTGACGTCCTGATTATTTTCTGAGGTGGCAACAACACTGTCCATACAATAATATAAGATTTTGTGGCTCCATACGAATTGGACACCTATATATAATTCCAAGTTCGTCTTAAACAAAATTATAGTTTTAAATCATTAAACTAATATGAATTTGAAAATATTTCATTCACTGTATCAACAATTTGATTTCGTAATCCAATCATATAGATTTAGAAATGTTAGCTCGAGACGTCTAGAAAAAAAAATAGAAGCGATTCGGACGTCGGAGCTAGGAGATATGAACCCGCGAAATCACGATAGATGCTGAAAAACAAGACTGTCCTTGGACAAATTTTGAGATAAAATTTGGATTGAAAAGAAATGAGTAGGGGTGCAACTTGGGCGGGCTAAACCCGAGCCCGATCGGATAAACCCGTTAATGGGTTGGGTTATGGTTGAAGATACTCGGATTCGGGTTCGGATTTGGATTAAAATATTTGGACCCGATCAACAATCGGGTTGGGCTCGGATTCATGTATCGGGTTACCCGAAGAACCTGAAACTCGACTTAGACATATATATATATATATATATATATATATATATATATATATATATATATATATATATATATATATATATATATATATATATTGTTTCATACTTCTTAAATAAAAAGTTTAAATCATAAATTTGTCCACCCAAACTCTTCAACTCCTTATCATAAACCTTATTTCAGTTTGTATTTTGTAATTATCAAGACTTGATTGCTATTTGATTATGTGTTTAATATTACTTTTGTTTAAAATTATTTCAAATATTATATTAGAGCCCGATAAACCCGATGGACCCGACCCAACCCGAGTTCAACCCGATCCTCCGGGCTTGGTCTTGGGCTTCATATGTTGTGCCCGAGGTCGGGCCGGACTCGGGCTCGGACTAGACTTATGATTCATCGGGTTGGGCTCGGGTTGACCTCAAGCCCGACCCAACCCGTCCGAGTTGCACCCATAGAAAGGAGATTTAGGAATGGATTCTTGGTTGTTACGAAGAAAAAGACGAGAAAAATGGTAAAGTTTGTACATGGACATAAATAAACTTTTCGAATGTAATAAGCAACTAAGCAATCAAATAAGTGAAATTTTTTTACTAGTGAAAATAACTTATAAATACGAAAAACGAACGTACATGTGGGGAAACAATTCACTTGTAACTGAGATCCCACACACTATCTATTCTACTATATAATAGGAAAACTTAGATGGTAAAACTTTTGAATTCCGAAAATACCCTTACATACTTATACTAATTAAAAATATTTCATTAATTTTAATAATGATAACTTAGTAATTAGGAAGACTACCCTTTAGTCTTTCTAAACAAATTAAGAAATGTTAAAATACGTGCAAGGCACGTGCATATATGCTAGTAACTAAAATTTGGAAGAAAAAAAACACCACCACCAAGTTTTAATTATGTTTTGGACTCTCGCAAAATTTTGTTCTTTCAACTCAATTTCGTAAAACTTTGATGGTTGTTATGAATATTTCAGTGATAAATATCATCCATATTACATTCCACACAACTACAAATATAATCCCCCACCAAATAAATTTCTAAAAATAAGATAATTTCCTTTTTTTTAAGGGTTTGCACTCACTCACCAAAGCCACAGAGAAAACCCTAGTTTTTCTTCTTTTTGCTGCTTCTTCGTCACTCCCTCTCTCTCGATGGAGTCCGATTCATGGAGCCGGTTCTCCACCACGTCCAGGCGCCGCCAATCCGCCCTCCAATCTCGATTCGGTACGCAGAATCATCCAATTCGATGTCCTCTCTCTCTGCAAATTTAGGTTTTTTTTCCCCTTTTGTGGGATGGTTAGGGTTTTTTTCGCTTCTAATTCTTTTCGCTCAGACATGTACTTAGGGTCCGAGGACGCGGAGACGGAGGAGGACGAGTCGAGAGCGGAGTTCGTCTGCCCTTTCTGCATCGAGGAGTTCGACATGGTCAGCCTGTGCTGCCACGTCAACGAGGAGCACCCCGTCGAGGCCAAAAATGGGGTAAAGATTCGATCTTCGGGTTGTTTCTTACCACTTTTGTGTGTAATTGGGGAAGATTCGATTTTTCTTCTTCCTTTTTTTTGATGTTATTTGTGAATTCTGATGTTTATGTGTAGGTATCGTAATTGTCAATAGTCTAAAAATTGCTATTTGGGGGACATTGTTACTTGACACTCGGTAAAACTTACTTCTTAAGCGATGCCCGAAAGAGTTTCCGTTTCCGTGTGGTATATCCTTAAATAGCAGTTGCTGGGTGATTTTTTTAGTATTGTTGTGCTTCAAACTCTACAAGTGAGAGTTTACGAGATTGTTCAACATTTTATTTTTCGTTTCGTTTGACTACTTATGGAAATTGTAGGAGGTTGTAAGTTTAGATGTCTTCCTTAAATTCCTAATGTTCTAAGCGGGTTTTCTCTATTGATCCTTCTACAATGGATGTCTCACAATTCTTGACAGGGTACTTGTAGTTGATCGGTTTTTGGTTCTTTCTATCGAAAGCTTTCTGTTTTTGTCATCTTAGGGATGTTTTTATTGTGTCATAAAATTGGGGTTATTGAAGTTAAGAAGAAAATGGGAAGAAGGGAAGCTGTAAGACTTATGGGTAAGATTGAGGAGCGTCATACTTGAGGCTATTCCTGTTGAGGATAGGAAGTTATTGCGAGACAAAATATTAGTTATCTAATTAACTAGATCAACATAGTACAATAACAACAAAACAAAACCTTTACTCCAAAACTTTGGGGTAAGTTGTTTGAATCCTTTTCTTCCATTCAATTTTGTTAATGGACATGTTCTATGTAAAGACTGACCAAGACTATATTCTTTAATAACTTCAATCCATGTAATAAAGGTAAAGTAAAGTCAATTATTGAAAAAAAAAACTCAAGCTTATAGGTCAGAAATGAAAAGATAAAGGCCTTCAGGGAACTTGAAAGCTATGGTGAGAGGGTGCATACTGCATACATTTAGAAAGTTGAACCTTGTTGTAATCTTGGTCTAAAGCGTTGCAAAGGGTTGTGGTTTCATAGCATTGAACCATGGTTACGTGGAACATGGACGCTCTGGTATGCAGCACGAAAACGGGAATGCAGTACACTTGGTTCCGTTACATGATAAGTTGGGGGAAAGCTTATTCAAGATGCTCTTGAAACACATTGTATTTTCCTAGAATGTGAAATGTTTTAAAGGAACGAATTTGTAATGTAATATGATATGTTGAGGTTCAAAATTAATATAGTATTGTAAATGATTTGCACTCGTCAGTGTTTTGTTGGACCCCAAAAGCCTCCTCCAGCACCTTGAGACGAATTAAGATCTTCCACTTCCCCGCTGGTGTCCATGTTGTTTGGAAGTTTGGAATATGGATTTCTACGTTCTAGAACTTTTGTTTCGGATCGAAATTTGCTGCCTATATAGTAAATTCTGGCAACTATGTGAGGGACAATTTTGGCCTCCTAGGTTTCACCAACATTTGATAAACCTAGTGATACACAAATGGAACCTTAGTTTTGGAATATTTTAATCAGCCATTAATAAAAAGGGTTTCTTGGAGTTCCATGGTTTTTTCCCTCCCTGCTTAGGGAAATGGTTCCAACTTCGTAGACGATGAATCATTCTCTTGAATATTGAAAATTATTGTTTTTATTAATGCCATCCAAGGTTCTAAACGACGGTAGCCGGGTGCACGGCGGAGAGGGTTCGTTTGTCGCATAGGCGCTTGATACATTTTGGACATTTTTACTATTTATCACTTTTTGTGTGTGCATAATATGCATATTTTAAGGGCGTTTTATGCATAACTAAGATTTGTGAAATTTCAGTCTTGTAAAAGTGAACCATAGGTCCATAATACTTGCAAAACTGTTTTGCCAAAACATCTAGTCAAGTTTTGTTCCGTCTAGGTGTCGCCTACGCCGTCTCACCTCCACCTCCGGCGTCAAATCTCCGCTGGCCGCCTACTCCACCGCCAATAGAAAAAGCATCCGCCTCGACCACCATTTAGAACATTGACGCCATGTCATCAAAAGCTTCACAAGGTTCATGTTTCCGAATACCATTGGTAATCCAAGTTTCATGGTTTACGACAATGTATAAAACCTTCTTTCATTGTGTTGTGGAGTAGCATTGCTTAGTCTTTATAGGCAGATAGATCAAGTATGTCAAGAGATATTTTGTATAAATAATCGTGCAGACAAGGCGATTTATCAATACCAAGTGCAACTACATTAATGCATGATATAGAAACAAGACACCAATATCAATTTATGAATAGCATACTTAAATCATAATATATACTTCTCTTACTACTCTGGCTAAGTGGCTATTGACATTTCAACATAAGAGGCTACATGCATTAACTCATTCCAAGAACAATTATTATATTTATATTTCATGCTTCATTACATATATATTCTTTTGATCAAATATTGCATGTATGGTAAGTTAATTTTGACAGTGTAAATTGTGGATACATTAAACTAAGACGCGTAGGTCGTGGAAAATGACTTAGCAAGACCAATAACTTTTATAATGATAACTTGGGGCATGAAGCCATGAACAAGGATCGAGTAACATGCGTCATAATCAGCAACCAATATAATTCTTTGGCATGGAAATTTTCTTTTAAGATTTAATGTACAAATCATATCTATAACATGGTTTGCAGTATTGGTAGCGGACCCTTCTTAATTTGAAGTTCCGGGGCGGTTTCTGAGGGTTTTGATGTTGGTTCTGACTGGTTTCGATGGTTTAAGAATTGGCTTCAGCCGATACTGCAAACTAATATTCGTACCAATAAATATTTTTACCAAAATTAAAGAGCAAGAACGGTTTAGGAATAATTGACTAGGTACATAATACTAATTTGATTGACTGGTGTCACGTATTCACCAATATGTTGCTTAATGCTATCACCATTTCGTTTGTTTTTCCTTCCTGCCATCTACTTACAAAAAACTCTAGGAAACATCTTCTCTATATAAGAGGCTTGTCGTGATACGTTGGTCCAAGCATATTGGTTTAGCAGATACAGCTAGGAACAATTATGTTCTCATAAAACCAAGATACTTCTAGATTCAAAATATACTCCAAAGAGCATCTCTGGAAACACCATCTCTGTGCAAGGAATTGTGTCACGTTTCCGGGTTGCCCCACTAATATTAATAGCAAGTATTCACATAAACAGTAAAGATACCGCTATATTTAAATGTCGGAAGTAAATATAAGGAAAGCATTAGGATCAATGTATTATTGAAATAAACATGATATATTATTTCATCCACTGGAAGCTTTCACAACAATAAAATCAATGGGAGCCATAGTATTCCTTTGTGCAATTCCTTTCCTAGAGATGATCACAAACTCTATTCCTCATCGTCATATTTTATAGTTAAGTCTTCCAAATACTCTCTAACAGATTTGACGACGACTGAACAGTTGATTATATAAGCCTCCCATTTTCTTGAGGACATAAGAACAGAAACAGAAAACATGACGGATTTGGCTATTAAAGAATATATTTGGCTGCATTCTTGGTATTCAAAGTATGATATATAATAATAAATTAATTATCAGATTTATAGTTGATTCAACAACTCATCCTTTATCCTTAAACAACATGATATCTGATGAGTCTAGTCACTGTAACTGATCCGATCCTTGCCAAGTAAACATAAGAGAAATGCGGTTGCATGATTTTCACTTCATAAGAGTATTTGAATAATAAACAATGGAATCAGATCTAACACCTGACATCTCTCAGTATATTGTCTGCTGGCACACAGTAGACATGAATCTGTGGCTGCTAGAAAACATAGTTATAGAGAATTCTTAATTCATAGCACAGCCGTACATAGTCTCTACTTAAATAAAGTATAAATATTAGTATCTATTACATCTTATAAATAAGTTATGTTTAATGTTACCAAGTCGACAAACTAATATGGCTATCGATGGATTGTAACATGAAGACTTGACCGAATTAATTTATTTATTAGCGAATGGTTTCAAACAACAACAACAACAACAAAGCCTTTATCCCAAACTTTTGGGGTCGGCTGTTTGAATTCTTTTCTTCCATTCGACTGGGTCATGTCCTCTGTAATGCTAACAAATTCGTTTCCTTTAACACTTCAAACCATGTTACTCTAGGCCTACCTCTAGTCCCGACGGCTCCATTAACTACTATATTATCGATCCTCATTACAGGGGCATCTATGGGTTTGCTTTTACACATGTTCAAACCACCTAAGTCGATTTTCTCTCATTTTGTCCTCAAGTGGTGTCAACTATAACTTCCTATGGATACATGCATTTTTTACCATATTTTTTAGTTTGTTACTCATTCATCTTAACATTCTTATTTCAGCTACGCTAATATTTTGGACAAAACACTCTGATTCATGAAGAATTGTTGGTCTTATAGCAGTTTGTAGATTTTTTTTTTTCAACTTTAAAGGTATCGTGTGATCAAACAGTATTCCAGAAATACTCATCCATCTCAAACAATCATGTTTTGATTATATGGATAAGATTATTCTCAATCTCTCAATCTTGATGAATGGTTGGTCCTAAATACCGAAAACTATCACTTTGAGGTATCTCTTGTCCATCTACATGATCTCTCCTCTCATTTCTCTTTGACTTCTAGTTAAATTATATTTCATATACTCTGCCTTTGTTTTACATATTCTAAATTCCTTAGATTCCTAAGTCTTTTTCCACACTTCTATTTTAGCATCTAACCATTCTCTACTTTCATCAACCAACACAATATCATCAACAAACATCATACACCATGGAATAGACATACCTAGTAATTTCATTCATAATTATCACAAAAAGCTATGGACTGAACACTGATTCTTGATGTAAGCCAATGGTAATAGAGAATTGGTTAGTATTTCCTCTAATAGTTCGCACGATCATCGTAACTCTATCATACATATTCTTAATCTTCTCAATATAACTACTAGAAACATGTTTCTTCTTCAAAATCCATCGCATTATTTTTCTAGGAACTTGATCATATGGTTTCAAGCACTCACCTAAAAAATAAATGAAACGTATCCAAGGATGGATCAACTGACTGTCAGAGGTGTGATAAAGGGAACATGTAGGGCATTCTCCATATCGAGTGTGTGGAAAACACTAAGCACAGTTGAGAAAAATATATAAACTTACCCTGTTTAATTCACCAAACATTACTTGGTTTTGCACATATCACCTTCGGGATCTTGGTGGCTTCCTTTCACAAAATAGTACAGCTCTTTGGAAACACCTATTCGTTAGATCGAACACACTCCGATGTCTTTCCAAACTTGCGTCCAGTGACAACTTGTTTCATTTTATAATTCGACTTCCCATTAAAACCTTCTTTGCAATACATAAATGTGAGATAAGAAATACCTTTTGCAAACAAAATATGATTGTTACATGACAATATCTCTTGATTAAAAGAACTATATAATATTTTCAAAATGATTCAAATGAGAGTAATAACATTTAACATCAACTTATATTGCTGATTGGTATTGGTTACCGAGATTTCAAATTGGGCCTTCGTTAGGGAAGTGATTTCCCCCTCCAGATGTATGGTAAAGAGCTGTTACATCCTTACTTATGATAGGATAAGTTATCGTTTTCCCTTTTGAAGCATTAGCACATTAGGAAGCAGGCTCTACTAAAACTGAAACATATATAAAACTAGACTTGTATAGGTGGAAAGTTTAAATGTTTCATGATGACTTTCCTTGTTGAGCTGTTGAAGAATGGGTTGAACAGAGATTTCATACCACCAAACATCATAACAAATAAGCTAATATAACTAATTGCAATTAAATGATGAAAACACAAAACAAGGTTATATTTCCATAAAACCATATAACTTGATTGATAAAACAAATTAAACATGTAAAATTGCTCCCATAAACATATTAACCACTAAAGAAGAAAATAAGGGATGTAATTTTCTGACCTGGGAAGTAAGGTGTGTAAACACAACATTTAGGAATTGATCCAAACCTTCGTGCATGAATCACAGAGATTCAAACCTGTACAATACCCCCTGAGATACCAACTCTTCCAGTTGAGCAAGGTTGGTCATGAATGTGAACTGGGTATTGCTTTTGAATTGAGCAGACAAATAATCATAATACTAAAAACAAATATGATAAAGGTAGAGGAGAAATAGATAATTTTTGTGTGGGTTATACTATCCTCTTGAGTTACCTGAAATTAAAGGAGGATTTGAATTTATATGAGGGAAATGATCTTTCAGAACGGAAGCAATTTTTAGTTTCCCAGTTGGTGGATTCCTGGAAAGACACATCAGTCGCCAAAATGTATCTTTAAGATATTTTGTCGATATATATATATATATATATATATATATATAAGAGATGCATATAATTTACACACACAACTATGAGCATCTAATATGATGTCAATATAACTATTAACTACGTGTTCAGAAAATGTGTCCAACTGAAAGGAGAATGCTAAGATGAATGAGTGGCAGCACATTGAATGGTAAGATAAGAGACAAGCGTATTCATTGGAAGTACGAAGTCGAACTTGGAGGTGGCGTCAATTGATAATAAATGAGATAAAGTCACTTAAGTTTGTTTGAACATATAAAACATAGGCCACTAGATGCACATGTTAGGGGGGAGACTTCAGATATTAGTTAAAGGAGCCCCTAAAACTAGGGGTAGGCTTAAACGTATTCGAATTGAGGTCGTAAAGAAGAACATGGTTATTGTTAATGCTAGAGATGACACGACTCTTAATGAACTGAATGAAAAATGATTCAAATAGTCGACTCGGACGTCCATACAAAACCAAAGGTTGGGAAAACCAATGTTGAGGCCTTTGGTAGGGGAGGCGAGGTCCTGGGTTCACTTGAAACCTAGGGGACAGTAAAAGTGGTCCTTATTCTTAAAAAGGGATACATGCTTTGTTGTTGTTCCAATATGAATTATTGGCACCTTAGACCTTCAGACTCTTGAAAGCAGATGTCTTTGTTATCTAAGTAGTTATATCATTTCAATTTGGAGGGATGAATGCCAATTATAAGGATTGTATAACATTATGGGACTGAAAATGGCAGGGAGTTGACAATAGCCAACCTCTATTGGGCACGGATTCATACTAATGAGGCTAGGATAATTATAAAATTTCTAAAGAGGGGGAAAGGTTGATTTTGTCGTAGTTAGGCCTCGTTTGGTTCCTGGAAGGGAAATCAATTCCCTTGTTTTTTCCATGGGGTTGGGGAAGTAGGATTCCTATCAGATTTCCTTTCCTATGTTTGGTAAAACAAGAAAAACATTTAAGAAATACCATTTGATTTTCCTTCCAGTGTTTGGTTGGTGTATGAAAGGAAACTAAAAATGTATCATTTTTCCAATAATATCCGATGTCAACATAATTATACAACAGAATACCAAGAGTTAATTGGTAAAATAGGCAATAACTCAAGGCTATTTTTGTCATAATGTTTGGTAACTAATGCTGAAAAATGAGGAGGGAAAATGAATCCCATGGGTCATGAGAGGAACCATTTTCCCTCCTATTTTCTCCATGTCAGGAAAATACTTCCCAAGATTGTGGCTACCAAACAAAGGAAAGGAACAAGTTTACTTTCCTAATTCCTTGAATCCGTGAACCAAACGAGGCCTTATGGTAGACTGTCACTTTACACACCATTAAGTTAAGAAAACTACTACGAAAGGTGAACCCTGTGGTCAACTAACCGTTGTATCTCAGTATATGCTCTGCCCTTGAGCGTAACTGTGAACTTGAAGTTTATAGGAGAGTCAGCCACTACCGTATAGCTCAAGTTTGAACTAACAAATTTTGTATTACTCGGTATTATACATGAGCAATTTCTGGCAAATTTTGATTACCCAGTTATGAATAGAAAATTTTGAATGGCTAGCTAACTGGGTTGAACTATTTGAACTAGCAGATAGTTCAAAAGTAGGCATGGAATTTCTAGTGTATAACCCAAACCTGAGTTATTTCCACTTTCCACTTCCTCTTTGTGATTAAGAAATGCATGTTTGGGCGAAGTCTTTGCCCACCTTTAGTTTCCACTTGTACCTAGTTGATTTATCATCTTTTTCTGATGCTTTTTATCAGTAGTTTTTGCTGAGCAAAGTATAACATATACTGTTACTGACAGATTGAATGTGCTTTTTGTAGGTCTGTCCTGTTTGTACAGCTAGGGTTGGGATGGATCTGGTTGGGCACACAACAATGCAGCATGGAAAGTTTTTTAAGATATCCTTTTATCAATGCTTGATGCGTCCAATTTACTTTATGTTTGGACATTTGATGGGGATCATAATGTTTGGTTGCCTTTTAAATCCATTTCTGCCTAAGAACAAGGGTTCACAATACCGGTATCGGAATGCGCCTCGGACCTTTCCTATGAGTATCGGGATCGCCGGTATCGGCACTATTGGCGGTTTCGGATTGGAGTACTGGATTTTTTGGTATCAAAAAAAAAAATACTAACAAATTATTTACATTTTAGAAAGTATATTTTACACAATTAGGCATAATTTTAAGTATTTTCAGTGTTGTTTCTTAGCAGTTTTGAAATTGAATGAAATAGTAGTCAGCCTTGTCAATTGGTATATACATGCGATAGACAACTTTTCTTCTTTTACGTGCTACTACAAGCTTACTATGTCTTTACACCCTTGTTGATTGGTCTTTTTCGTTCAATTTTCTTTGACGAGTTGACTGAAAAAGAGACCCCAAATGTCAGTATCGGTCAATATCGGGTATCGGTGGGTATTGGTCAGTATCGGATCCGGACATGCCAAACCGTATTGGATGGGTATCGGCCAATACTGCAAACTATGCTAAGAAGTTAGTTAAAGTGGGTAGTAAATCATAGATACAAGTTGATTTGCTGTAATGTGGATAATCATTTTTTTAATTCCTTGATCGAAAATTACATGCAACGTCGAAGGAAACTTCGCAGAGGTTCATCGGGATCACATTCTACACTTTCTTTTCTGAGGAGGGAGCTACATGATGGGAATCTACAGTCTCTTCTTGGGGGATCGTCATATATGGTTGCTCCTTCCAGTGCAGCCCCTGATCCGTTGCTGTCATCATTCATTACTAATTTGCCTGTACCTGATATGTTAAAAGATGTTCAACCTGAGATCTTGGATGAAGGAGACGCGGTTAACGGGGCCTCACATGAAAAAGAAATAGAATGGTATGAAACATCATGATTTTATTATGAAATTACTTTCCTTATTTTAGTTTTCATGAAATATCACATATATAGCATAAGTTATAAAAGCACCTCTACTTTTTATTTTTAGCTTTTCCTTTAAGAATTATGATTCGTTGAGCTTCCCTAGAGTAATTATTTTGAGCGACGATAGGAATCATGCGGAAGTAGCAAATGCATTTTCTGTAAAGATCTTATTTGGACAAGCACAAGATGAAGGCTGCTAATGTTGCATAGTTTCCAAATGGCATGTCTCATTTGTATGCGGGGTGAAGTTTCTTACATGCATATAGAAATTGTGGAACAAGCTAAATGACCAGGTTAATTAGATGGCTTATCAATGTCGTGCATGATTGTTTTTTCTTTCTTTTTGGCGTCAACGGGATTAGATACTGTTGTCGTTGTGTTTTGTGATTGCATTAGCTACACCTCGTCACATAGGACAGATCTAAATCTTTGCATCTCAGCTGTTGACTGAATTCGGTTAGGATATTTGATTTTCTTTAACTGGAAAATGTCATCACGGTTTATAATATTAGCTTTCCTCAATTAGTCATAATCATATACTTGTACTTGCTCAGAGTGTAAGAGTGAGGATTCTCTTATCTTCTCTCTTTTAGACAGAATGTAGTTAGACTGAGAAACTGCATAACCAAAACTTTCATACTTGAAGAAAATGATCAAATTTAATTGATAACATGGGAGGAAAATCATATTAGGACAGTCCACATTTTAAATCGGTTTGACAACTGCAGAAAAAGAACCAGTCTCACAACAGGAGTTAGCCATGCAAATGTGTGACAATTGATTAAGTTTGCATGATTAGGAAGATATAAAAACTTCTACAAATAGATATGCAACAAATTCTCTCTTCCACGGTAAACACAATTTGCCATAAAGGGTACTTTCCGTGACCAAAACACACGTTTCAAAGCTATGAACACCTGCGTACTGGATTGTGAAAAAAGCAGGGTAAAATGGCCAAAATGTTTCAGGCACCTGGGCGTCAGGTAGACCCTTTCCTCCATGCACCCGCCTCCCATCATTTAGAACCTTGCTTGCATTGGGTTTCATGTGGAGCTGACATCATAGTGAAGAATTGACCCATGATGACTCAATCAAAAATATAACTTCTTAGGAAGATGGAAGTTAAAAACGGAATGGGGGTAAATAGCAAGAAAAGAGGATAGTAAATTCAGGAAAAACATTATGTACTTTCATACTAATAGCAATACAACTAAATAATTGGATAATTTTTTCTGAGTAAGGTTAGGTAGTTCATAAAAGATGGAGAGTCCATATAGTTACCAAAGGAAATGGATGTTAAATCTGTTGTTTTCTTGACCACTTAGGAATTTCATAGTATTTTGATCATAGTCCATCTTGATGTTGTTGAAGTTTCTGTGCTTCCTTCTTTGCTTTCACTTCAATATACACCAGATATCTCGTGGAAGCATGCTTCTAACTTTGTTGACCTTTGAGACTGATGATCTGGAGCATCTAACTAAAGATACATTGATACTTTTTTCCTATAGGTAAGTGTGTGTGTGTGTGTATATATATATATATATATATATATATATATATATATGTTGTCTTTGTTAACAGTTATTCTGTATAACCTTACATTATAAAAATTTAAGGTACTTAAAGAAAATTGATGAACGTTAACAACTAAGTTCGTGAGATGTCTTCTAGTAGAGAGAGTATTACAAGCATGATCTTGTATATTCTTGGTCACCATCTATTTAGGGAACTTTAGTTCACATTCTAGGTTTACCTTTCTAAATGTTCTCGTCTTTTCCTCTGGTATCTAGGGAATTCCCACTCCTTAAATTCATACAATTAAGGTAGATATGGAACCATAATATGGCTAGCACATTTTCTGGGAGGGCTCGTCTTTGGTTACTTTCAGTGGTAATTGCATGAAAGTATGAATCACGGGATTGCAATTCAAATACATATGTTTGGTTCACATGGAACTATTCATTTAAAATTCCAGTTCCAAATTTTTCCATGTATTTTTTGCTTGATATATGGAAGAAAGAGACTTTTTAATTCCGAGAGGTGAAGTAACTACCCCCAACATTAATGTGTGAACACAATTCTGGTGCTACAATGGGTTTTTCACATTCAAGGTTTTTCACACAATTCTGAGAGGTATAGTCATGCGAGTAATCTTCAATTTGTGTAATTGGAACTTACTCATAAAATCAGCGAGTTACAATTCTTCATATTTTGCATACAGAAAGGATTTGAAATTCCCAAGTGGAAGGTGGGAGTTCATATAACCAAACACCAAGATTTCCTGCAATTCCTGCAAATTCCTGTTCCTTGAATTCCAGTCTAATGTAATCAAACTAAACACAAATACAAACTATTTCTTCTCAATGATTCCATTTAGATGTTTACAATGTGAAGCAGATACATATCTTAATTTGACAACATAGATTTTAAATTATAATATGAAGCAGAATGAGTTCCTATTATCAATCTGAAAAGGTAATATTATTGTTCTCCAAGATAAAGTTTAGACACTTGAATCAAGGAGTTGACGTATTGTGATCTATTTTATGCTAATTGAGCCCTAATTCCTCTCAACACTTTTTTTACACAAGGCATTATTTCCTTCCTCTATAAACTTTCCTAGTTCCTCACATTTTTCTGCTCTAGGCCAATTCCTAGATTATGGGGGAGGGTGGAATTAGGAATTTAAGCTCCTAGTTTCTGTGACAGAAAAGTAGCAGGGATTAGAACCATATTTTCTGGTGGTCAAATTTGCTTGTGGAAGAAACTAGTTAAATAATCTAGGAATTTTGGATTACATCTAATTCCTTCTACCAGGAATTAACAAATTCCTTAATTCCCCAATCAGTATGCAGACCGTGTTTAGAGTGACGTGGATAGCAGGCGTTCAGAATGACCATTATTCAAAGTAAATAAAGTAAGTTTCTTCTCATCATACCAACTTCACAGTATTATAACACTCAGAAAAATGACATGGATGGACCAACAAACTTACCATTTTCTTTTGAGAACAAGGGTCAGTTTCTTTACTTTCCCCTGGGTTTGATAGTGTGATATTTCCCAATAGTAGGACATGGAAGCAGTGTTCTAAAATTTGCTATGCGGATTCGGGGCGTAGGAGGGGCGCTTAGCGCCTAGGTGCTGTGCCGAATATGTATCGTGCTTTTCCCCCCTTCCTACTCCCTTGTAACAACTTATATAGTGTTATATCATAATGAAACACTATTCATAAAGAAATCATCAATAGGTATTCTATCATTATCATGATTCATGAAGACATCATCAACATTATTTCATAATGAAACACAATTAATAAAGAAATCACCATGTCCATAATACAAATTTGAAATTTCAATGTTCTAAATCCAAATCCTATATTAAAATCCAAACAATATATCCACAATACAACTAAGTATCAAAAAAAGAAAAAGAAAAAGAAATGCATCAAACAATCTTAAAATCCGAACAACCGCACAACCGCATTATACTGCTGAATAGGGGTGTTTTGGTTCGGCCTGGGGGGCCTAGCTCCTAGACAGCTGAACAAGCCGATTTTTAGAACACTGCATGGAAGTGAGATATGTCATATCCTTGTAATTTTCCAGTAGTAATAAACTCTAGATGATACAGTCCAGTTGGACCTTGTTGAGAATTTTTAGCAGTCTTTTGCTTTCTCATTTTACATATTTTACCAGAGCTACCAGATCACTTGTGGGAGTATGCTCCTAACTTTATCATCATTAAGGGTTGGTGTGGTGCTACACTGCTTCTAGTCATTCAGTGGGGCATTGTCTTGAAGGTAAATGTTACTTTTTTTGCTCGCATACTAAATGTTCTGTATTAGTTCACACTTACAAAAAGAAGAACCAACATTGAATTGAGAGATTCTATACATCCTAGTTGGTGAGAACAAATCCTGGTCATCCATGTGAATTCAGGACATGGACAAACTCATTTAATTAACAGAAAATTTCGTAAAAAGCATCAAAGTTTAGGAAAATTCCAGAAAAAGCATTAAGTTTGGAAAAATTACAACTTGAGCATCCAACCGGACTTTAAAAGTCCGGTTGGTGACGTCATGTGACGTCATTAGGGTCTTAACGAAGTTTTCGTGTTAAGGAAATGGGTTAGCAGCGTGGGGGGGGGGGGGGGGGGGGGGGGGGGATTATGGATCAACCGGACTTTAAAAGTCCGTGTGGTGACGTCAGATGACGCCCACAAGCGGACTTTTAAAGTCCGGACTTAGTTTTATTACTGAACTATTTGGTATTGAAACAGTGAGTTCACTGTCTAATGGACTGTGATAAGACTCAGATCATGAGTGGTGTTAGAAAAGCAATTGAGTTCCTATACTACTGACATCACTGATTACATAAACTTCCTGTTATTTAGTACTGACATCACTGATTACATAAACTTCCTATTGTTTATTAATGCGTTATAGCAATCCGGACTTTAAAAGTCCGCTTGTGGGCGTCATCTGACGTCACCACACGGACTTTTAAAGTCCGGCTGATCCATAATCCCCCCCCCCCCCCCCCCCCCCCGCTGCTAACCCATTTCCTTAACACGAAAACTTCGTTAAGCCCCTAATGACGTCACATGACGTCACCAACCGGACTTTTAAAGTCCGGTTGGATTAGGGGTGGGCACGGGTCGGGCCGGGCCCAAATTTGTTGGACCCGGACCGGACCCGTTACTTGGCGGGGCGGGACGGGTCCAAAAAATATTGGACCCGACCCGACCCGTTTGAAACGGGTCCGAAACGGGTCGACCCGCGGGTCCAAACGAGTCCAAAAAAAAAGTTTAAAAAATTCTATAATAGTAAACATTTACATATGTTGTCTATAAGAACAAAACAAGTCTAATGTCTTCCCAAACTTCTAGAATTTGTTTAGTAAACAATAAGATATTCTATTTTGTATAGACTATAATAACAAAAATTGCTAAAAATTGATATAAAAAAAAGTACTCTTAGAAACGGGTCGGGCCGGGGCCCCGTTTATTTTGAAAATAGGATCCGCCCCGACCCGTTAATGTCACACGACCCGCCCCGGCCCGTCCCGTTTAAATTTCAAAATTTAGGAACCGGCTTGTTTAGACATTTTACGGTTCGGGCCGGGTCGGAACCGCGGGTCCTAGAACCGTATGCCCACCCCTAGGTTGGATGCTCAAGTTGTAATTTTTCCAAACTTAATACTTTTTCTGGAATTTTTCCAAACTTTGATGCTTTTTATGAAATTTTCTGTTTAATTAATTTCAAGGCTTAATTGCACTTTGCTATCCTCAACTATTCCGCTTTTTCAACTTGATACCATAAACTTTTTTTCGTAACAAATTGCTACCTCAACTATTATTTTTTTTCAACTTGATACCTAATTTTTCAAATATTTCGAAAATGCCCTTCCCTCTTCCTTCCCTCCACCCCCTTCCCCACTCCGGCCACCCCCCCTGCTAGCTCTGGCCGCCCCACCCCCCCTGCTAGCTCCGCCCCCCCCCCCCCCCCCGCCCCCCACCCCCTCCCCCCTGCTAGCTTCGGCCACCCCCTGCCCCGCCTCCCGCCCCGCCCTCCCTCCCCAGCCCCCCTCCTCCCGTGCTGCCGCGGCCTAGGGGAGAGGCGGGGGCGGGGCGGCCGGAGCGAGCAGGGGGGGGGTGGGGGCGGGGGGGGGGGGCGGAGCTAGCAGGGGGGGGGCGGCCGGAGTGAGCAGGGGGGGCGGCCGGAGCGTGCAGGGGGGGTGGGTTAGGGGTAGGGGTAGGGGCATTTTAGTCCAAAATAACATCTGGGTATCAAATTGTTACAAAAAATAGTTTAGGGTACAAAGTTGAAAAATGGTAATAGTTGAGGGTAGCAAAGTGCAATTAAGCCTAATTTCAAACCAAATTAGTTGCAACTTGCAAGTATAGAGGGATTGAGCACTGCGTCTTGCCTCTAGGACCTCCGATCAATTCACTTGCTCTGAGTCTAACAACAGTTATTGATGTATGATTTCACCTTTAGGACCTGTTTGGTAAACGGGAACTGGGTTAGATTTGGGATGAAGAACTCCAAATACAGCGTTTGGTTGGGTGGGAAAATTATTTGGATTTTGCATAAATTTTTGTGCTGCAGTTCCTGCCCCCCCTTCAATTCCCCACTCCCACATCCTCTCCATTCCATCGGATGTGGGAGGAAAGAGGTTTTAATTAGTTATCTAATTAACGTACTTAAAAAAAGGGTTAGGAACCCTCATCCGACCACCGCCGTCGATCTGGACTGGAGGGGCGCCGCGTCGAGCAGATCCTGACCGCCGACGTCGAGCAAATTCCGAACACCGCCGTCGAACTAGGATCTGGAGTGGAGATCCGACCGTCCGCGTCGAGCCGTCCGGATCGAGTCCGACCTCCACCGTCGACGACGAGCACCGGCTGCAACGAACGGAGTCTGGACTGGAGATCCCGACCGCCCGCGTCGAGCCGTCCGCGTTGAGTCCGACCTCCGCCGTCGACGACGAGCACCGGCTGCAACGAATGGATAGGGTGAGAGTGAGGGAAGAGGTGGAGAGATGAGATGCTCTTTCTCTCTCTCCTCTTTGGGTTTTTTTAAGTATGTTAATTAATTAGATAAATATCTCAAAAAGATTTATATTAATTATTTCAGGTAATTATAATCAATATTTAGTAATTAAGCTAATTATTATAATATTATTATTATAACATACTTTTTCACTTTCCACTTCCCACTTTTCTACTCTAACCAAACACCTTCGTCCCCTACTAGGGGACAAGAAAGTGTATGAATTCTTATCCACTTTCCTTATTGAAAGTCCAAATCCAAATCCAAATTCACTTCCTGTTTACCAAACGGCCCGTTATGTGCATTGGCTGTTGTTACTCCATGGTGTCACATAGATTTAATGGGTTGTCCAGAAAGCAAATTGGCTGCATGTCTCTATGCCATGTGTACTGGATCAAAATCACAAGGAATTGCGCTGCTCCATTTCCAAGTTTTAGGTTTTGTTTGGGAAGTGGGGAAAATGGAGGAAAAGAAAATTTTGAGAGGAAAAATGAGAGGAAAATTAAAAGTCGTGATGTTTTGGAAAGGGGAGGGAAATTGGGGGAGGAAAATTTGAGGAGAAAAAAACATGTGGGTTCCACTAAAAAAATTTCTTTCAAGAGAGATGAGAGGATTTTGGGAGAATATACCCAACTATCCCTCAAAAAGGTAAGTATAAATTATGACTTGAGAAAACGAAGGATTAAATAGTAATTACATCTTTATCCACAAACAAAAAATATTTTTACAATTTTTCTTTCCCTACTTTTTGGTCATCCAAACAAGGAAAGGAAAAATTAACTTTACCTTTATTTTACTTTCCTCCTTTCTCCTTCCCCTCAAATTTTCCTTTCCCTTCCAAAAAAGTTCCCAAACACACTATTAGGGAACAGCCGTGTGAGTTCAACTGAGTTGTTTATCTATTTTTGTCGGCATAAGAGATCTGTTTTAGGGGACATACACCCCATTAGATGTGTGTCTGCACATGTTGAGAGGCTTAAATTTACTTTATGGTTCGTCGGTCTTCTTCTTCCCAAGGTTTCTGAGACTCTGGGGTAGGGTCTTCCTTGTGATCCAAAAGGGCGTTATGGATCTTTTGGTTTGTGCTAAAGTGAAAAAGGAACAAGTAAGAACAGTGTGAAGAAAAGTCGATAACGACGAAACTGAAGCAAAAAGTCAGATAAACTTCCCTGGGTTTCACTTACCTAAACAAATTTTAACAACAAAAAGATGCCAATCCATTACGTTAGTCTAATGCCACAAGTTGGGGTGGATAAGGAACACATTACAAACATAAGGACCTGTGGTGTTACTTCCGCTTGGGCTGTGACATCAGGTTAAATTGGATGGAGTTGGGACTGCAATCCATTTTTTTTCCTTATTTGGTAATACCATCTGGGGTAGATGGGCTTTTGTTAGAACACGTCAATGCATATCTATCTGGGCTGAAGAATTCTTCCTCAGTTTGTTTTCTCTTGAAGCATTTGTGGTGGTAGTGGTTGTCTAGGTGCATTTTTGAGGGAAGATCCGCTGTGTTTGATTGGCCTTTTTTCATGGAAAATATTTTCATCACAAACTTTCCACCAATGTGTAGTGTTTGATAGCTTATTTGTTCCATGGAATTGTTTTCCGGAAAAACCCTATTTTCCTCCAAAACGGTGGAAAAGAAAACTTGTCCAACCGGTAAGAATTAAATTACGTGAAAATTTATTTGATTTTCCACAAGAAAATAATTGCAATCAAACAACGCGGTTATGGAAAATTTTAAATTTTCATAAAATTTTTTTCCTACTAAAATAATTCCATGGAATTAAATTATTAATGTAATTGTTTGGTTTCTATGATTTGTTTATAATTTTGTTTTATGTCTAACCATTTATATTCCCCGTCCAGCAGCATCAAACCTGCCTTATCAGAAAAGGATCAGGAGGAGAGAGCTCGTCGGTCTGAGTTTGCTCAGGAGCTCGTGTTGTCCACAATATTCGAAGACATCTTATGAGGGCGAGGCGAACATGGGTAGGAGATACTTTGTCGGTCATTCTGCAGTTTCTCCAACATGGCATTTATATAAATATAATGTGTATGTAAAATAAATATTTTATAGTTTGTAATAGATGAGGGGATGGAACACCTGTAGGGATATCAATGCAAGTATCTATTATACATAAAGAGACTTGTTCTTCTTGTGATTTCTACTAGCTGGAAATGGTGATGTTTCATTTTAGGGTTATGTTTTAAGCGGATAGCAGAAGGCTTCTTCATACAAGGGCACTAGTCCTAACAGCATGACAACTTTACTGTTCCATTTGTGTTAGGGCTAATTCATGTTTGGGTACTATCAACAATCCTAGGGTTTGCTCATGAGTTCCTAATTTTTCAAAGTCAGCTGTTTTATCTGATCCCTTGATTTTCTCAACCGGTTAAAATGATTTTTTTTTTTTTACACTTTCAATGCTAGTGAAATTTACGTGCCACATCTACAGTACGGTATTCTGAGTTTCTGTAAGTCGAATTGGACAGGAAGATGCACAAAGTTTTATTTGAATCGAATATGTAAATTTGAATCATCGAGCACCATCTATTCCAATCCTTAGAGTCATTTTTGTATATTCGAATCATTTTTATGCACGTTAACTTTCAATTGTGCCAACTTTTCGTATATGATTCATATCGATTCCTCAACTGAGTGATCCATTTGTTACACATTAACTTTCTCAATTCACTGTACCTACTCAATCAATTTCGCATTTCGTACTTGCGCAATCCCAATCCGATGCGCGTCGTTTCTAGTTCATTCGAATCAACTCATCAAAAACTTCAAGATTACAACTTATTCGAAGATACTCAATCTAAGGCTTTGCATACTGTGACGCTTGCTGATAGACTCATTGGTACCCAGATACTCATTTCGATCGACATTCCCAAGGCTATTCCATACACCACTCAGGGTTGAAGTCACTCGACAAATTTTCGAAACAATTATTTGAAACACAAGCGATCCCTCGAATCTCCGTTCGAACCATTCCTCGAAATTCAAGCACGTTCCATATATATCGCAATGACGATATCATCTTCTCGATAGTACCTCAATCGATAGTTATCCCACCTATTCAATCGAGTCTAATTCATTCTCGTCCGAAACGAAATGTATCCCGCACACGACTTTGCCAAGGTCGACGCAATTCTTGATGTATATGCCCAATCCGACTTAGCCAACCGTGCCTTACGTGAAACCATCTTTTGTTCAACCAAAATTTTTTCGTGTGATTTTACAAATATATAGACTTATTGTATGGAACATCCCACGGAACATTGAGAGAGCGCACTAACGATATCGATTTGCGGAAACGATATTTGATATGAAGCCATCAGAGTTAAAGAATTCAGTCGAAAGTCCAAGGACGTAAAGCCGTACTCTGATACCATTATGTCACTTTCCGATTCTGCAGAACCGATCGTCCTTGCTAAGACGTGATGCCGCGTGAGCCTAGGTTACTGTCACGCCCCAGAACCAGAATACTGGAGATCGGGGGCGAGACAAAGCCAGCTACGTATATCAGAGTACGCCAGTACCCCGAGATACGGTCAAAGCTGTCTAGAAGACAAGTGGGTGGACTCTAGCATGCCACTGATGACTCCTAAGGTCGAATAATTCCTATCTCAATCCAATCAACGTAAGAAACAATAAAGAGTAAATCATATATGAGATGGGTAAGGCGTCCCAAACACAAGTACATACATAATCATGAGAGCTGACATAATAAAAGATATATCAACTGACTATACAAAAGGTACGTAAATGTACAACTAGCAGTTGTCCAGAATATACATCCACGTCGTACTAAGACGGAGGGAACAAAACCCAGAAACAAGGACTAACATATGTCCTTGGCTAATACACCACAAAATGAGAGTACAAGATAAAGTGGAAAATAAAGGTAACCCACTCGCTAATCCATATCGGTCCTCTGAGTGCGAACCATCCGGAGGAGAAGACGGTAGATCCTCGTGATCAACTATGGAACCTGGCCATGCAAAACCAGTGGGGTCAGACCCCAAATAGCAAGTACCACAAGGAAGGCTCGAGGTGAACGACAAAGTCCAACAACAACACAACATAATGACAGAAATAAATAAAGATGGTTCGAGACTAGTGCGGTACCAATGCACATGTCTCGAGAATATAAATGACTGAATGGAAATACTGAACCATATAGTACTAGAGAACAATAAGCCAATGAGCAACAAGGGACTTAGGAACTACTAGAAATCGGAGCCACAACCCTTAAACCAAACAAGGATCAGGGTTGTAGATCTTTTCCCTAGCAGAACTTAGCCTCTGGCCACTCATCAATATAAGAGCATATAAAGTAACACACAATCAAAAGTGCACGGCCAATCATTACCTACGGCTTGCTATCATTAACTAGCTAGGGTTATCACAATCCTAATTACTAGTATGCAAGTTGAGGAACTTCACTACCACCTACGCTGCAGTAACTCGGATGGCCAAGGGGGCGACGACGGTAGAAGAAAAGAAATAAAATCAACCAAACAATCTCAATCAATAGTAGATAAACATCTACTCCAAAAATGAAACATATCAATAGTAGATAAACAACATCTACTCAATAACATATCAATAGTAGATAAACATCTACTCAATCAATAGTGGACAGGGGCCCACGCCAATCGGGGTTATCCCTGCCACTGTGGGGGCCCATAGCGATCCGAGTACGCGGTAGCATGAAGTGTCCTCCCCTCCCAATGATCTATATGAGTTTACTAGTCAATTACCTATAACATTCTTTTTTAATTCTCAAGTCGTGGACACTCAAGAATCGTCCTATAATGACGAGCCATGGGTACAAGTCATTTGCGAGATATCTCTGGAAAATGTTCTCAATACACATTACGCGCGATACAATAGACAATACTCACACTCGATTGTCCATTGCCAAGATGCAAATAGATTAGACATATAACAAGTTAAATCCACGGTGTCAATAAAGAACCTGCGATCAAATCTTAATCTAGAATTCAATCGAGAAAATCAGTACATGTGTGCGCTACTACGAGCCACTAAATCGAGCTAGGCATATACAGTAATCTGGAGTGCACCGTAACAGGCCACTATCTATAATCTGGACATAGAACAATACGTGAACATAAGCATGTACCATGTATATAGAGTGTACAATCATTCTTTAACTATCCAAGGTCATCTAATCATGTTAAGAGTCCATTACAATCGAGAAAATATCAAAAACGGACAAAAACGAACAGAAACGGGCAAAAACAGACAAAAACAGCCTAACCGGATTATCCGGCGGATTATTGCGGATTTCCGGCAGATTTTCCGAAGTGTAACAGCAAGTTTTGTGGTGCAAGTTCGGATTTTCCGACGGATTTCCGCGGATTTCCGACGGATTTTCCGAACCGTCACAGAAAGTTGATTTTTGAACTCAAAACTTGTTTCGGCCATAAAAACTTTGTTTTAAATCGAAATTCGGACTTTCAAAAGTCAAAATTGAATAGAATTGAATTTCCAACAACATAAAAGTATTAGTTTTCACAAATTAAAATATTTGATAGATCAAAACTTTAAAATACTCAAAAATTATATCTAGAAACTCAGATCTACGCAATATTATCGATCAAAACCAAAAGTGCTATATACTAAAGATGTTAACAATTTAGAGGAGCATATTATAGAACAATAAAACTTTAATTTCTATGGAAAACAAAATTTTAGCATGGTCATGTCACTTTTGAGCAAGATGTACTTGCCTAGGTTTTAGCAACCGAGCCTAATCTTCCACTCCACCACCAAGAGGGGTTCCGAAACCACACTCTAGGCCTCAAGGCCAAGCCTTCCTAAGCTTGAGGAAGAGGGAAGAGAGTGAAGAGGAAATGGTGAAGGAAAGAAAAGAGAGAGGAGAGAGAAACTCATAGGATATATATAGAATGGGTGAATTAATCGTGACCGTCGGATCGTGATCCGTGTCACATTCTAGGTCAATCCTAGTCATTGAAAGAAAACCAATTGTCCATTGGATAATAGAATGCATCTACACTATTCACGAAAATATCTAAACACTATTCATCAAAATATCCAAAACACTATTCATGAAAATATCGGAAACACTATTCACGAAAATATCTGAAATCGAAAATATCTAAAATATGGAAAAATCTGTCCGGACGGTATGCCGTCGGTATACTCCGGTACACCGTCGGTATGCCGGCCAAGGGAAAAATCTATAATTTGGGAAAATTTTAAAGCGTTCCAAAAATCGGAAAAATACGAAATACAATACAAAATACGTATCCGTATATAAATACCGATACTGTGAGACGAGTCTCACAGTTGCGCTCACGAAAGACGGATTTCCATAACGGTTGATAACAGGCCTAGCGACGGGATCGTCGCACATAAGTCCCAAAGCAGAAGCATTGAAGAATGAAGGCAACATGAGTATACTTGAAATGTCCATTCGTGCAGAAATGTGCATTCGTGTATCATCATCGAGGCCGTAGCTCGCAACATAGTGTCTTTACTCAATACTTGCCCTATGGACTTTATCCTATTTCGTCTCCGAAAATGGCTTAATCATAGACTCCCATTTCATCTCCGGAAATGGCTTTGTCATAAACTCGTGAACTTAGTGCCAACGACTCAATTCACGATGCTATGTCTCGTGCCTAAGCACGTGTTTCTGTTATAGCCAAATCTGAGGCTCAAACGTTGTGTTGCATACCGTGTGCACATTTCTTGACTTATTTGTGCTGTGCATACACTCTTTGACTCAATCTAAGGCATGCACGCAGATCACCGCTAATATGCCGACTCATCTATATGAAAGGGGTCACTAGCACCACAAGCTATCTTGGATAATAGCCGGGCTTATACGGCGATCCTTTCAGTGTAGGTAGCGAGCCCCAATGAAAGTTTTTGAATAACCCATCTGAGTGTTGTATGCCAACACGACTATTTTCTTTTACTCCGCCTAGGTTCGAAGTCAGTACCGTCTCCGGGCACTGTTCGAGGAGTCGTTCCTTGTGCACAAGTTGTCCAATGACCATGCAAGACTCAACTTAATTATCATCCTACATAGTCATTACTCAATCGACGTGTTTCTATACTTTTCTTTCCTTTCCGTAGCACCCATTGTTTCAGGGATTGCCTCTACGTATGCCCATTGTTTCAAGGAGCCTTGGCGTGCTACAATTCTGAGAACTCTCCATTCATGTTTTCATACCTTTGACTCACTCAGGAATGATTAATTGTGAGCCTCCTGCATATTCAACTTGAACCAACCGTGTTTCATATCAGTGTCATGACTGTGCCATAAACCATACGATATAGCTTAACCCGTGGGACGAGCAAAGGCTATGTCAAACCTTGCACCGTGGAAACATGTTGCTATATCCAGTCGTAGAACCGTGGGACTGTGCACATGCTCAACTTGAACAATCGCGTTCTTTGAACGCCTTAACCCGTGACACCTTCTATAGGACCAACTGTGAGACCGTAGAACATTTTTGATCGTGGGACGTGCCCGCTATGGCATCGATAGCCCGTGGCATAACTCTGCCGAACTCAATCTAGCGGTCGAAGGACCTAGTGCCAACTTTGAAAACTATTGTGGAGAACATCTAAGCAACATTATGACACTTTTTTCATGTTCTATACACATACTTGACTCAATGAGATTATTTCCTTAGCTATGTGGATTCATCTATTTTATTCAAGACTATTCAGTGCATTCAAAAAATCCAGTTTATTAGTGTGAAGGCCAAACAGAAGCAAGTTCATCGAAGCCACCCACATGAGCAAGGAGTTGCCTCGGCCGAGCGGGATTTCGAGCAAGCCGTTGCATGACTACGTCCAAACGCCGTTGCGTTTTGATTCCTCCGGTTGAACTGAACGGGACGGGACATTACAGACGTTTCTGGCATCTTAACTTTCTCTGCTCGATTTTGGCATCCCAACTTCATGAATTGTTCTTTTTTGAAGCACCCTTTATCGTTTTTTGGGTCCTTAATAATTGTGTTTGTTGTTGGTGCTGTGTTGGTTTCTGTAATGAAATGGACAACAATACTGTTTTGTTAATGATGAACTCTTATTTGCAACTAAATTTGGACGGAGGTTGCTTCAGACGAACAATTTATGAAGTTGATGTGTCAAAATTGAACACTGAAAATTTAAGGTGCCAAACATGCTCAAACGCTGTAGTTGGGGTGCCATTAAATTTAGTCTATTCGGTTATGCCTAGTAAATATTATATCAAGCATTATAGTTACTCGTCTAATAACTTGGATATCTGAAAGTATACAGATGTGATTGAAGCCAACTCATAGGAGCTCACCAATAACAAAGGTTGCATTGTTTCCTCACCATGGTATAGTAATCTAATCTGGGGATTGGCTATCTGATCCATTAGTCAATATATGCCAAGTTTTGGTAGGTGAACAGACTCATTAATCTTCCTAAATCACTATCTAAGTATCTACTACCATTTGATATCTAACTACTATTTATCTGTCAGTCTCCCAATTGTATTCACATTTATGATCTCTATGTGTGTCTGCCCTTTTCTGACTCCTCCAAGAATTTAGACAATTAGCAACACTATTGTTCATTGAATACCATATTTGTGCCCCTATCAAGGTTCCCGGTATCGGTATCGGAATCTATATCGGACCCTTCCTATAAGTATCGGGATCGGCGGTATCGTAAGTATCAGAAGTTTCAGATCAGAGTATCAGTTTTTTGGGTATGGAAAAACAAATAATTATTAATAAATTACTAAAATTTTAGAAAAGATATTTTATATACTTAGGCAAAATTTTAAGTATTTCTCATGTTGTTGCTTATTTATTTTGGAATTAAATAAAATAGTAGTCACCCTTGCCGATTGGTTTACCTGCAATAAATAATTTTTCTTCTTTTACATGCTAAGAGTAGAAGTCCAATTATTTGAAAAAAAATTCTTTTATAAGTTATAATTTGAAGTTAATTGAATATGAATAATAAAAGTTCTATTTTCTCAAATGAAATAGTAGTCACCCATGCCGATTGGGTCCCTGACCCTAAGTGTGTTTTGTGTGCGACAGAGACTGAATCCATTGGGCATCTGTTCTTTCAGTGCCATGTGACGTGGAGCATCTGGGCAGAGCAGAGCCGGAGACACTTGGGAGGGGTTGGAAGGGAGCGTGACTTCAGAGAAATCCTTAAGTGGATTGGGGATTGCAGGGACAAGGAGCAGAGCTGGGCTAGGTGTGCTAGATTGAGACTTGCTGCTTCAGTTTGGCATGTCTGGCGGGAGAGGAACCGGCGCATTTATGAAGGACTATCCACCCCACTGGTGGGCATACTTCATAACATTGAGTCGGATGTACTAGTAATGTCCCCAGGAGCCGGGATTGTATCTCTATGTTGTAACCTTATTGAGATGATGGAATAAAATTTACCCTTTTTCCAAAAAAAAATATATATATATATATAATCTTCTTTTACCTACTTTTACCTTACTATGCTTTTACACGTTTTATTTTATTTACCGAACTGACTGAAAAAGAGATCCTCGACAGTCCGAATTTGTATTGACCGATACTGCAAACTATGACTCCTGTGCCGCTATGGTCCCTACGTGACGTATCCAAGAAGGTTTGTCTTCATACTGATGATCTCTACATTTGTGTCTTCACCTTTCTAATTCTTCAAAAAATTTGGACAATTAACAACCTATTGATCATTGAATCTCCATGGTTCCATTTCCACCCATCTTTGCTGAAAAATGTTTCTTCTTACTTTTGTTACTAGTTTGAAACTATGTCTATGTAGTGGTGCAATTCGGGCGGGTTGGGTCGGACTTGAGTTCAACCCAAGCCCAACCCGATGAATCATAAGCCTAGCCCTAGCCCGAGTCCGCCTAGCCCTAGCCCGAGTCCGACCCAACCTCGGGTTAAACATATGAAGTCCAAGACCAAGCCGAGAGGATCGGGTTAGGCTCGGCTTGGATCAGGTCCATCGGATTTATCTGACTCTAATATGATATTTGAAATAATTTTAAACAAGAGTAATATTAAATATATAATCAAATAGCATTCAAGCTTCAATCATTACAAAATAAAACTGAAATGAGATTTATGATGAGTTGAAGAGTTTGGATGAAAAACTTTAAGGTTTAAACTTTTTTATTTAAGAAGTATGAAACAATATATATATATAAATTATATGTATGTCGAGTTTTGAGTTCTTCGGATAACCCGACACATGAACCCAAACCCAACCCAAGTATCTTCAGCCATAATCCAACCTATTAACGGGTTTATCCATCGAATTCAGATTTAGTCCGTCCAAGTTGCACCCCCATGTCTATGATACTGTTTGGATTATCTGGAGGGAGGAGCAGAGTGTACATTGAACTTTACTTCTCTATGTACTGTAAGCACAGAGTATTAATTTAGGGCAACATTCTTATACTCAAGGTCTTGCTTTGTCTATTGACAAAATTTGCATCAGGTATTCATAGTACTGTAACATATGTATCAAATGATGCAACAATCTGGAAAAAAGTGATACAAGCTAAAAAATCAGTCAATATGTGAGATGCTCAGCATCAACAGCTGGTACCGAAACCTCATCGATATATCACACAAGTAAACCCAGGAAAAACCACCATTCAAACAAATCGGTTACGATCGCGCTGCAGAAGATTTTGGCCTTGCGAAGTAACCCTTGCATTTAATCAACCATATATTGCTTCAAGCACACTTTTATCAGTAACTGGACAGTTTTCTCATAAGCAGTTTGTTTACTCAGAAACTAAAGCAAATCTTTGTATCCCTTGCCTTTTTTTTTTCCTCCTCTATACCTGTAAACATGACAAAAATAAAGAATACATCGATGAATTCCGACAGCACTCGATCGGAACGGAAAGCCATAATCGCAGACCAAGATCACCGCCACCGCACTTACAAATACAAGCAACTGGAATCATTGCCACACGAAACTACAGGCGAGAGAACGAGATGACCCATTCTCCCTCAAGGCAAATTCCAAAACAGGAAATGCAAACGAAAAAACGACACTCTGACACCATTTCTACTTCCCATGCCCCATCTTTCCGCTAGACGTGGATCTCTTGTAGTCGAGACCACCCTTACCAGTCCGGTTCGGCGTTTGTGCTGATGACCCGTTTGTGACTTTTCGCGACGGAGAAGGAATATGTGAATGACTTGTAGTCCTGGATTAGAAGAGAGACATTAAATCATTTAGTAACAATACTGAATCAACTAAATGACTTGTGCTTCGAACACCTAAAGACAAGGTTAGCATAGGATTGACAAGTCTACATAGTAGATATAATTTTGATTTGTAGTATCGGCCAATACCGATCCGATACGGTTTTGCATGTCCCAATCAATACTGATATTGACCAATACCGACATCTAGGGTCTCTTTTCCAGTCAATTCGGCAAAGAAATTGCCGATACTACCGATCCGAAATTGCCGATACTACCGATCCCGATACTCATAGGAAGGGTCTGACTGCGAACCTTGGGAATAACATTAGGATTGCATCAGTTCAAAACAAATTCGCAAACATACTGAAGCATGCACAATTGAAATGGCATGGTCGTGTCCATTTACATAAAAATGCTAATTGTATGCAAAATAAGAGAATAAAAAACAACGAGAATGCCAACAACAAACACTAGGACTGCATCAGTTCAAAACAAATTCTCAAACATTCTATACTGAAGCATGCACAATTGAAATGGCATGGTTGTGTCCATTTACATACAAATGCCAGTTGTATGCAAAATAAAAGAATAAGAAAACAACAAGAACCCCAACAAGAACACTGGTGTCAGACATCACCTCGGAAAGAATAAGCACCATGGCTCCACCACCCTATACAAAGAACTAACCATAGAGCTTGGCATCCTATATAATGAAACACATGCAAGGGTCTTATCCCCTGTTAAATTGGTCTCTGTTAGTATAATGATTATAGATTTGTGTCTACTCGAGAATCTAACAGTCTAGCACGCCTTCTTAATCAAGCAAGGATGAATAATCTTGGCAAAATATTCTTCCTGGTAATATATGAGATACTGAATAAATTTTGAAACAGAAGAATCGAGACCATAACAGAAATAGTGAGAAATTCATAATAGATCAAAAGCTACAATATCCAATTGACTCCTAATAAAGAATTTATTCGACGGTTTAGATCCATTTATGTGCCCTAGCTCAAGTTCGAGAAGGTACCTTATATCTGGGCTCTTCATGGACTTCGGTTGAGGCTTCTTGATATTGGACCTACCCCCATTGTTTGCACTTGCCTTTGGAAGATTGAATTGCCAATGCATATCTAATTCTGAGGAATCACTTGTTGCAATCTCTAGATCATCTGAATCAGAATCAAACCTACTTCTTTGCAACTCAAATTCATGGCTTTCTTTTCTTATATTGGGCAGAGATCTCTCGTAAAAGAAGTTAGGCAACTGAACCCCATCACCTTCCCAATCTCTTAAAGAATCATCATCAACGATGCCGGATTCAAACTTGTTGATCATGATTTTATCGACCCACTCCCCATAACCCATTTCTCTGTCATCCCCCTTCTGAAGGTTGAATCTGGATTTATCTTGCCAAGGAGAGTCTGCAGCCATTAGAAGCTCTTGGAGATCAAAATTGGGCTTCTTTTGCTTAAAGGCATAATTATTCCGGGCCTACAAAAGGATCCTTATAGTCAATTAATATAAATGATTATTTCCCATATGGAAGCACCAAAACATATGATACACAGAAATAGAATTTGGCAGCCACTTACATTGAAACAATGATTATAAACGTATTAGTGAACCATATAAAAAAAACCTTGCAGAAACCTCAAGTTGGAAAACAACTTCCCCTTCCTTCTATACTAATGACTATAAGTTAAGACACCCACTCACTTATCCGTCATGTGAAAACCCAAGAAAAGGAAAAATAATGTGGTAAGCTTTCTATTATCTAGTAAGTAGATGGAGTATCTCCCACAACCAGAAATGTTCATGTCATAAAAAGACTTGACCATAGAAAAAATGGTTATCATGAATGATGTTCCTAGACTATAAACTATATCGTGGTTACAGGAGGCCAGCATCAACTTTCAGTAAAGGGAGAGAGAAGGCTAGAAGTAATTTAAGGTCAAGACTTGTGTATCTTCTGAGGGTGAAAATACCTTAAATTAGAATTTTAAGAGGACGTTATAGAGAAGTTACAAAGAAGTTTAAAACATATCTATAAATAGGACATCATGTAGCCAACGAGAATTCAACTTGAGACCTCTTGCTCGTACATGAACTTACAACTAGAAAAACACTCAATTGTGATTTTTTCAACAAACATTAACTCAATAATACAAAAAGTGGGTGGGGTGTGTGTGTGTGTTGGGGGGTGGGGTGTGGAACCCGTAGGATGCGCCCGACGCAGTCTCATTGTGTAATCAATCAACGCCCAAAGATGTAAGTTTCCAAATTCTAGTTATCTGTCATATTTTGCCAAGTATGAATTGCCCTTCCACCAAACCCGAAGAAGATAAAAAAAATGGAGTCCAAAAGAAAAGAAGGCTACGCATCCAAGAAAATAATCGAAGAACTTCCATCTGGAAGCTTCTGCTGAAGTGAAGATAAGCACTGATAAGCTGATGTTCAAATTGACTTGTAATAAGAATGTCTTGTTCTAAAAATCTTCATACTCTGTTACTCTATTTTTTCCACTGTAATTTTCTTTCCAAGATTTGTTGCTTGTTTGTGGGAATGATGCTTTGAGATTTGTCAGTACTCATGATCTTTAGGAACATGTTCTAATTGCATCAGGAGCCATTTCTCTGTTGTTCTATATTGTACCTTTGGCAGAGCTGAGGGGTTTATGGAAAGGAGTAAGGGTGGGAAGGTCATTTCTATGATCTCAAAATGGAATCTGTTCCGATCATACATGCCATGGTTCCTAAATAAGTATAAGGTAGACTAATTCATGATGCAGTTCCCACACAGAAAGTAGGCCACAATCAAGAAATTCTTAAAGATGAAATAAACAGAAGAAGATAACACCCAAATACATGAACAAAAATATTCGTTGTTCGACTTACCTCCATGTTTCCAACATCTTCCATCGGCTGCCTATGATTAAGTAGATTACCCAGAGTAGCCCCTTCATGTTGTAAATTTGGATGAGAGGATGACGTTATGCCTGTTCGCATGCTATACATATCAGGGCTCGACATATTACTCCTAATAGGTTCTACTTCTCCCTCCTTCCTCGCTAGTGCTGCCTTAAGGCTAGCTATCTGAAATAAAGAAATTAAAAAAAATGTTATCAATTGGAAGACACACGAGTAGAGAACTTCCAGAAAAATGCAATCATAAGAACAAAACCTGCTCTCTTAGTTCTTTGACATCCCCACTTTCTTTATTTGCCTTTGCAGCACCAAGCTCGACTGTTGCAACCCTCTCGGCAAATTTAAGTGTGCTAAGTGTCTCCCCGATAGCATCCATCTCAGGACTTATGTGGACAAACATCAGAGTTTTGGCTTGTCCTCCTGAATATTGTGAATGTAGCATTTTACTTATAAGAAGATGAAGGGTAGCATTCTTTCAATAATATTTGGAGAGCTTGTATCTTACCAAGAGAGTCTTGGAGCAATTGTGTGAGTTTACTGTTCCTGTACGGAACATGAGAAGTCTTTTGAGAGAGAGAAGCTATTACATCCCCCAGCGCTGAAAGTGATTTGTTTATATATTGTGCTTCCTTCAGTCGTTCTCCTTTGGCCTCAGACTTTTCAACTCTTTCGCTGCCCGCCAAATCAACTAGATGCATGCACCCTCGAAGCATGTTTCCAGATGTCATGTCTTTTCCTTGAACGTGGATGGTTAGACAACTGCAAATATATCCACCAAAATAACATACAAAAGAATAAGAATCTTTACTCAAGAAATAAAATTAAAAAATAACTGTCAGACATTAGCATTACTGCATCTAAATTACCAGAACAAATAGAAAATTGAACTACAAAACCACACCTATGTGAACGACTACTTCGATCATTCATGGCTGTTGCACCCACTGCACGATTCCTGTGTCCAAGGTTCATCAGTTCAATAACATCAGATGGTGATGCAACTGGGACCAAATTTGCATCAGGCACATTAAGTCCTTTCTGGGAGCTGTTACGGATTTCTAATGTGTTCATATGTGAAGGAATCAAACATATACAAACAATGCAGGAAACAATAGAGCTTGATTATCTAGTCTTGAAAGAGAAGAAGAATAAATAAGCATATATCAGTAAAGGATATCTTCTGTTTAGCCCATCACTAACAAGGAGATCTCTGACTTGTTCATTGTAAATCTCAATCATTTGAACAGAAATTTCGTAGTAGAATGTATCTCTTCTCTGTTCTGAAAGGTAAAATAGGTCATTTAGTGCCCTGTAATTCACGCCAATAGTCTGTTCGTTGAGTTCTTTAGGTCCACTCTGCACGGGAGATCAAACCAAATTAATGTAATCTTCAGGTGTCAATTTATAGTAATAATTTCACATGCAGCAATACGAATGTTAATTATACTGAAAAGATGAATACGAGAAGGAATATACAACCTTAAGTATACTGAAAAGCTGAGTGCTAGAAGAAATAGATAAGATTAAGGCTAATTTGCACTTGCCACGAACTTTCACATTTCTGCAAGTTGCTACCATAAACGATTATTTAAGCAACTTTGTAACTAGTTGCAAGTTACCGCTTCCGTTAACATGATGACAAAGTTAACAAAATTGGGAATTTTTTGCACCTAAACAAATGAAAAATCACATATAACCCCTAAAAATCAGTAAAAAAAAAAAAAAAAAAAAAAGAGAAAAAAGGGAAAGAAAAAAAAAACCTAACCCTCCAATCCTCCTCCCTTCCCCGCCGCCGTCACCCCTCTCCGTTGTTGTCGCCCTCCTTCGTCGCTGCTCCGGCCACCCACGCGCAGCTGCAGTAGCTACCGCAATACAGAGGGGCTCTTTTTTAGGGAAATTAATATCCTTGCTGAATATATCATTGCTGGATTGTAATCAAACCCGAATGATCTGTATTTGCTACAGATTAACGCTCATAAGCATCTCTAAGTTATTGCTGATTAGCTTCATGTATTGCTTCAGTTCATTTATAGTTGACGAGTAGACCTCCGTCGCTGCTCCGGCCACCTGTGCACAACCGCAGTAACAGCCGCAATAGAGAGGGGCTCTTATCTAGGGAAGGAAATCTATATCCTTGCTGGACTGTAGACAAACCCGAATGATCTGTATTTGCTACGGATTGACGCTCATAAGCATCTCTAAGTTATTGCTGATTAGCTTCATGTATTGCTTCAGTTCATTTATAGTCCACGGCTAGAATTTGTCAGGCTTACAATATTTATCTGGTTTACATACATTATCAATACAACATCGGGTTTCAGCTTTGCTCAAACTAAGAAAAATTAATTGCTGACTCATGATGGAACTTGAAGGAGTGGCTGCTGTTATATATTATCCCATTTCTTAATACAAAATATTATTGGAGAGACTAACAGATACAAGGGGAGATGAGATTGGTGTATGCTAAAATGGCGTAGGTGTTTATTGAGTATTTCCTCCCGAAATCGTTGCATATTTGTACCTTAAGAACTATTTAGAACAACACCCTGACAACTGAGAAGTGCTAGATATTATAAATCACTGGTTTGAGGATTTTGTAAGAATTAATTTTACATTAAAGTATAATTACATTTAAGTTTTTAAATGAAGGGGTAATATGGTCTTTTAGATTTGCCGTTAGCCTAACTTTGCAAAAATTTAATAGTTCATGGTACTTTAGTCAGAAAAATAGTCTATGGTAGCAAGTTGATATTGAAAATAGTTTATGACAGGAACTTGCAAAAATATGAAAGTTCATGATATTTAAGTGCAAATTAGCGTTAAGTAGAAAAGTTAAATGGTGAGTGTTCGTCATCACCCTTACCATAGTGTGAGTTTTTCCTGATCCTGTTTGACCATATGCGAAGATACAAACATTGTAGCCATCAAGAACAGAGCGAATCAGAGGTTGCATATCCGAAAAGACCTCCGCTGCACCACCATAGAAAGTAAGAATCATTGTTTATTAACATTGTTAAGATACTCCAAGTAAACATAAATTTAAGGCTTTTACCAACCTTGGCTTGCAGATAGGCCAAACACTTTATTAAAGTTGAAAGAGCGACGTCCTTCTTTCCCATACTTAGAGGGAGTTATAATTGTAATAGTTCCATCATCAATACGACCAACAGTGCTCATACCATTTAATTGTCCAGGTAAGAACGGCCTCACACGGCAATACACTCTAATATTACCTATAAGTAACAAAATAATAATACTAATTAACAGAAATTAATTTCTCTCACAAATAGATTAATTGCTTTAGAGTTAAAAAAAAAAAAAAAATTAATGTTACCTTTAAGATCTTGAACTTGATTGTAAAGCTTTCTGTTTTCAGCGAGAACTTTATTGTATCCTGAAGCAGCACTAGAAAGGACTCGTAGATGCTTGCCTGTTGTAAAAAAAGGGAAAAAGTGGGTAAAGATATATGCTGAAATGTGATATAACAAATAGACCTGAATATGTTGGCCAAACTAATCAAATTATAAGTCTTACCAAGATTGTTGAATTCCTCAGAGTACTGACTCTTCATGAACTCCATACCAGCTCTAGCAGTACGAAGTATATGTTTAAGTTCCTAAAGAGTGAAATAGATATTAACAAAGATGGTAAATCTAAACATAGAACAGCAGGCTTTCAAGGGAGCACAATAGCAGAGGGACTCTACCTTAATCTCTTTTTGCTGTCGGTCAAGAATTGATTGGTGCTTCGAAGACCTTTCACTCGAAGGCTCCTCATTTATCAAGTTCACATGAATTTTCTCTTCCACGGATTTTGCAGAAATATCCTCTTTTGCTTCCATCTAAAATATCAAATTGTACATTTAACATCTGCATTGTATCTAAAAAGAATATACAATATAGTTTTCATGCACCATAGTTTAAAAAAAAAAACTATAAATCAAGACAAAAATCCAGGAAGACTAAGCATTAGCAAAAATCTTTAGAATAAAAAGCAATGGTTTGATTCGTAACTAAGCAAAAGAAAATATGTCCTTAGGACACAAGATAAGCATAACACCTTTGTTTCAGAAGAGGTAGATGAAAACTCATGTTCAGGAAAGGGTTTGCTGCCAACGGACATATCCTTAAGAGTCTGTCAAACATTTACAAAAAATCAATTATCTTACTACAGAATGTTAAATGTGCTTTGAGGTTCTAATTATGCAGAACCTACTATATCGTTTTGACTTGCGATGCGCCGCTCAAATTCTTGCATAACTCTACTTAACATTGACTCTACAAGCTGCAAACAACAAGAATGTAGTAGTACACTTCATATCCCCAAATGTATCCCCATCAAGTAATATAACAAGTTCAAAGAGGCTTACCAGCGTAACTTCTTCGGGTTTCTTGTCCGATAGAACAGTACGGACGAGCATATTCAGAGAATGTGAAGTTCTCTGGGAGACACATTATGGAGATTTTAGATGAACTGTGTAAAAAAATATATATACGGCAATATATAGTCCACAAATTTCAGCTTACCAACCATTTCAGTGGATTCACTTGAGATGTCACCACTCAAATTATGCTCCGAGGAATGACCATCTTGGAGTTTGTCATTCATAGACTGACTTCTTGACAAGGAAGTCATGAAAGCATCCGAGTTTTTTCTTATGAAGTGTTTCCCTGAGCCGACAGATCTCAATATCCCACCGTACTTTCTACCCATCTGCTTACACTCACTATGGTCTTTAAGAGCCAGAACTGAATCTACAACTCTAGAGCCTTTGCCTCCCTGCAGTTTAAGAAAGAAAACATAGAATCGAGAGTCGAAGGTATTTCCTATGCATTGCAATGAAAAACACTATGCAACTTTTTCGAGCATTAACCTAGTGAAGTATGTCTGATTCTTAATACATCTCCAAAATGTCGAAACAGTAACGTCTAATCAGTTCAGTTTCACCATACTATTTCGTAAACAGATGAAATAAGAATTATCGGCTAAAACGTCTATCGAGCTGAGAATCTATACCTTCTCTAGATCCGACGCCTCGAATGTCGGGAGGCCCATCCCTTCCAAGGCGACAAGAAAGTTCCTCACGTTCTCAAAGTACTGGTACGCGGACAATGCCGCTCCGTCGGGGACGGCAACCGAATCCCCATGAGCTTCCACGACCTGCATTGAATATGAAACATTGAGATCGAGGTACGTTTGTTATCGATAAGTCCTAACTAATCAAGGTCCAAGCCTTAAACCTTCGGAACTGCGCCGGGCTGGACCCTGTTGAGAGCATTGCAGAGGATGATCCCGTTGCGGAGCCCGAGCCTGAACTCTTCTTCCGAGGGCTCTTCGGGCAGATCTTTCCCCAAGACGACCCCGACGGTCCTTCTGAGCCACCGGGCGGCATCGGACCTCCTTGTTGCTGCCAGTGCAGAATCAAACCAATGTCAAAACACATCCCATCTAACTCGCCCATCCATTACAGTATGTTGACGACCATGAACACAACAGGATCACAAATTTAAGTGAACAATTTAAATATAAATATAAATTAACTAACTAAACTCTAGTAATTAGTTCAAAAAACCCAGACCGCAAATTTTCTCTTTAATATATGTAATAATTAAAAAAAATGTTAAAGAGTGAAATAACTAAATGACCAAAATAAATATAATTTACTAACTAAACTCTACTAATTAGTTCCAAAAAGAAAAGAAAAAAAAAACCAGATCGCAGTAACAACATATATTCCAAAAATTTCTCTTAAAAATATGTGATAACTTAAAAAAAACTGCTTAAAGAGTGAAATAACTAAATGAACAATTTAAATATAAATTAACTAACTAAACTCTACTAATTAGTTCAAAAAAAAAACCCAGATCGCAGTAACAACATATGTTCCAAAAATTTCTCTTAGAAATATGCGATAATTAAATAAAACTGTTTGAAGAGTGAAATAACTAAATGAACTCTACTCTACATACAGCCCCAAATTACGCATAAATAAATTTGAAAAAATAAAACTAAAAAAAAGGGTTTAGTAAAAAAAAAGAAAAGAAAGGAAGGTGTTTGAAGAAATGGCGAATCACCGGCTTCGTGGGCTCTCCTGGACGCCAAGTCGACGTCGCTGAGCCTGCTGCTCCCGTGCTGCTCGAGCACGTCCTCCACCACGGACGCCACCGACATCGAGAGCGCCGCTCCTCCCGAAGCCATTTTGCCAAAAACCGCCCACACAAGTCCAAAATTTGCAGAAAAAACCCCCCAAAAGAAGGAATCTTCCACCGGAGCTCAGAGAGAGGCTAATGGGTGGTTCAATCCTGACTCCTCCGCCATGAAAGAGAGAGAGAGAGAGAGAGAGAGAGCGCTCTATGTATGCTTTGGAGTTGCTCTTCTTTTTCTTTCTTTCTTTCTCCGAGCCTGCGTCCGAGCCTCCCGCTGGAGAAGCCGAGCGGTCTTTATTTTTGTTTGTGGGGGGACCGACTATTTTGCAGATATCCCCCTCAATTAACTAAATGATTAACATATTAATATATATATTTTACATGATACTCTCACATAAATGCACATTTTATATTGATATAGTCACATTTTACATTTTATATTGACTAATACATTTGCACCTAATTTGTACGTAATTTATAGACTATTATTAAAGCACATCTTTCATATATCTCTACTATTATAAACGGGTTTCAAAACGGCTCAATTTTGAGCCGTCTAAGCCGTGTATATCATCAACTATTTCCTTCTAAAAAAATGTAAATTGTGTAAAAAAAAAAAAAACTGTTAAAAAAAGTTTAAATTTGTTATATATATACAAAATGAGAAATCGAACTCAACTAAACAAGAAAAAAATCGAACTCAACAATCCCAAAACTAATCTGATTTTAGAATTGTTATTATTTTCTAAAAAAAAGCAACAACAGAAACAACATCTGAAAACAACCTTCTCACCTGCTTTCAAAATCTTCGAAAATTAACTACCTGGAATTTTTTTGGTAAATCATTATTACTTAAACAACTTTCATGACAACTTTTCAAAAAAAAAAAAAAATAATAAGCAACAAAAAAAAAGCAATGATAAGCAATCCCAAAAACAGGCCATAAAAATAGGCAAATGTTAAAGGCCACCCCCTTTTACTAAGGGCCACCAACTTAAAACTTTAAAAAAAATTACAAGTTTGCCATTTTGAAAGCACTAAGGGCCACCCCACTTCTGTCAATTGAGGACTGCAGGGCTTGCCTGCAGTCCAAAGTGAAGACAGGACTGCAGTGCTGGCCTGCAGTCCTCAATTGACAGAATTTCTTTTTTACCTACAGTGACTGCAGGGCTTGCCTGCAGTCCAAAGTGAAAAGAGAACTGCAGTGCTGGCCTGCAGTTCTCTCCGTCGATCTGGAGAAACAACCATGAAGAGGAAGAAGACCTTCACTTTTTGTTTAATTGCTCAAAGTGATGGCCTGGAGAAACAAAAACAACTACCAAGAGGAACTTGAGAGCAGCGACGGGAGCTCCTCTTGATGGGAACTTGAGAGCAGCGATGGGAGCTCCTCTTGGTGGCCATGAAGAGGAAGAAGACCTTCACTTTTTGTCCTCTCCGTCGATCTCACGAGCCCGAGCGCGCGCAGGCCCGCGCTGCGCGCGCCGCCTCCACCCGCCGCTACTCCGTCGCGTTCTCCCCTCCTCCCGCTGTCGGCCGGTTCCGAGGGAACGCCTCCATCGAAGATGAGGAACGCGATGCTGGCCTGCAGTCCTCTTTTTTGTTTTCTTTTTTTCTTTTTTTTTTCTTTTCTTTGGTTTCTCTTGGTGGTCCTTAGTAAATCACTTTACATTAGGTTGCTCTTAGGGTCTGCTTGGATTGAGGGTTAAGAGAGTTAAGTGAGGAAAAGTTAAGTGATGGAAAAATAAAACCATGCTTGGTTTGAGGGTGGAGGTTTAGGAGGGAGAGTTATAGAGGGTTAAGTGAGAGTTTATTTCACCCTCTTTTGTCCATTTTTTTAACCCCCCAAATCCCCAAATCGGAGGGTTAACGAGAGTGATTGAGGGATTTTGTTTAAAAAGTCATAAATACCCTTTATTTGTTTTATAAAATATCATGATTTTTTTTTTCTTTTTTTTTTCTCAACATGTTAATCCGTAGTTTACTATTTTGTGAAGATATTTTGACAAGTTCTAATTAAAATTTCAATCAAATTTAATTTTATGACATATGTAATAAGGTTATTTTGGTAACTATCATATTTTTATTAATCACCCTCTCACTCAAAATCTCCAATCCAAGCAAGAGTTATTAAACACCCCCTACTTAACTCTCCCTCCAATCCAAACAAGATTCTATGTATTGACTCTACTCTCCCTCGCTTAACTCCACCTCAATTAACCCCACTTAACTCTGCTTTTTTTTTTTCCCTCAATCCAAGCAGACCCTTAGTAAAAATTTGAGAGAGTCATGGTTGACCTTAATAGGATGGTTACCCTTAGTAAAAAGGGGTGACCTGTAACATTTGCATAAAAATATTATGAGAGCTATTAGTTTGGAATGGTACAGAAATAAATTGTAAAATGTAAGATGCATTGCTACCACTTCTCTCTACATAATTGTGCCACTTGTAAAAACATGCATTTAAAGATGGGTTGAAAGAACAGAAAGTACATGATGCAATGAGAATAGCAAGAGCTAGGAGCCTATTTTTAAAGAAAATGTTTCCATACTTTGGTGCATAGAATTAATTAACTAACCAGGATCTTAGCTTGACTTAATCATGGATTTGTACGGAGCTTTTCTTGGGTTTGTTTGGTGGTTGTGTCTCCATTTATTGAACATTTGAGCCAATGCATTTTGTCACTCCCAATAGCATTTCAAATAAACTCCAAAGTTGTAATGTAGAATTAAGGATAATTTGCAACTAAATACCATAAACCATAACAGTTTTTTAACCAACTAATTACTCTTACAACCAAGATTGTAAAATACGCTAGGCGCTAGTCGAACGGACACCGAACGCTTAGCGCTAGTCGGACGGGCACCGAACGCCTAGCGTGGCAGCGTCTAGTCCGTCTGGACGGCCGTCTGGACGGGCTCCTATGTTGTCACGGTTAGACGGACTAGGGGGGCTAGGTGGACGCCTAGGCTGCCCTAAACAGAGGGTCCTAGTCCAAAGTCTTGTCCGACCCTGCATACAATACACTATCTTGCTTTTCGGGGGGTTGAAGATTTTCGTGCAGTCCTGACCATTTACATGTACAGTTAGGGCTAGTCCGGGAGGGTTGGATTGCCCGAGCCGGAACTTATTTTGGTTGTCCATTGATCCTTGTTGTGGGCTAATCATGGAGAGTCATCCTGACCTCTTGCAGGCCACGTTGGACCTGTGAAGTTGTCATAAGTAGAGGAGGGTTGTCCAAGTCCAAAGTCTTGTCTAACCGTGTGTACAACACGTTATCTTGGCTGCAGCACACCGTTCAGATTTTTCTTCTTGTCACTGTTCGCTGCTTTCTGTCACCATTGCCTAGCATCTAAATAGCAGATTCTTTCTAATTTGTAGCATCTTGGAGTTCTTGAACCAGTCAATATAAAGCCTCCTAAAATAATATGATCAAAATATGTGAGGTTAAGATGAAAAAGACGACCGAACTCGAGTGATTCTTGTGGTTATCGAGAAGAGTTATATGATCCTGGCTGGATGGCGGAAGATCAGTGGATCGAGCCACGGGGGCGTATTATTCCTTTCATTTATTTGGTAGGAGTTGAGAGACAGTGGGTCCAACAGACATGCAATACATCGTGCACAAAGTCCCGTGCGTATCACCGGACATCTCAAAAAAATAAAATAAAGAAAAAGAAAAAGAAGCGAGTTGATGATCAGTAGTCACTTATATATATATAGGAGCATTCTCGTAACTTTGCCATGTGTCGGTGCCTGGACACAATGATACAAAGATGCTGACTGCTTCCTTTGTGCTACCAAACGTTCAGAACCTGATCATGTAACATTAATAGTATTAAATATATATATACTTTTTTTGGCCGATCTGCCAAATTTAATTGTGTACTTCTGACGTGTAGCAAACACTATTTCGGTTATTTGGTGAGGCAAGGGCACAGGCCTATGAAGGAAGTACTTGATAAAGATGTTTGTCCAAGCATTAGCCTTATGAGTGTGACATAACTTGTTCTATTAAGCATTAGAAAAGACTTGCTATTTGTATCATGGTTGATGCAAGTTTGAGTCACGAAAACAATTTCTATATATATGTATTGGAATTGATAACTGAGTTTGTCCGACGTTTATGATCGAAACTAGGTAAAACTCTATCAAATCCAATCCCAAAGGGTCCACTCGGACAGCTCTTCTCGATGATCCTCAACCCGATTCGGAGGTCATGCACTTGTTGTTGTCCAAAAGGCCCATACACTCCACTCCTTGCTCAAATCCATACGGGTGGGACAAATGGCTCCCACGTCAGCCACTTAGGCTAGATAGCTCCAGTGGCTGAAGTGAGAGGCATCTGTTCCACCTGCCCGAGTTCGAGCAAGGGGAAAGCGTATTATTCCTTTCATTTAGCAATTAAATGGTGTGAGTGGACAGGAATAGCGAGCCTTTGGGCCGGACGAAGAGCAACGGACCTCCAGGCCGAGCAGGAGCATGCCTACGAGCCAAGATATAGTCATGTGGGCCGGGTTATGGGCCAATTGGCCGAGTGATGGAAGGCCTCCTAGCTAAAGAGACGTAAGACCCAGACACATTTTTATGGGAGGAATAAAACTGAGGTCCCTACTAAATTGGAGGAGGACAAATGGTGAGAGCCAAGACCTAGAGGGCGTTGCAGAGTGGGTGGAGATCAGCTCTAACGATCAAGTCCGAGACAAATGGTGAGATCCAGAACTGTAGGGCATTGCAGAGCCTGGAGGGCATTGCAGAGCGAGTGGTGAGGATCTAGTGTACTTTCTACACTACACAAGTAAGGTAGGCTATTCGAAAGTAGGAAGACTATCTTTGTTAATTGCATAAGGGTAGCAATCTAAAAAAAATTGGGTAAAGATCAAGGTATCTATTGTTAGTTGTAACAATTTAGGTTTAATAACTTGCAAAATGGTAAAAGTTAAAGAGCATATCTAGCTACAAATTAGCCTAATTGATTTCTCATAACTTGCTTTCCAAGGAATGGTTAAGCACATTGGGAGTGCTAGTTATATAATATTAAGTACTTTAGGCAAAGTTACTCAAAAGCTACTAGGACCTTGTGACTTTAGAGGGAATTAGATGGAGAAACATCAATATCAAACTTTCCATATGGTTGCCAAAGTTTGGTTTGCCAGATGATACATAGCACCATAAATTAATTTGCTCCAACCTTGTGAATTTAAAAGAAAAAGTGTTTGCTTTTTCTGAATTGAACTAATTAATGGTTTGAGATCAAAGGAAGCTCAACAATAATGAAGAAAAATATATAGGGAAGGGATATTGATGCAATGTGCATTGGACCCCCCAATGGTTTTCTTATGCATCAAGGTTTGATAATCTAGAACAGGAAGCTAAGCAATGCTGGTGTTGTGATCATGGGGATTAGCTTTAAAATCAAGATATAGCTAGTGGTGGAGTAGACTAAGTAGCAAATATTTAATCAAAAATCATGTTTGTCCATTAGAAATGAAAAAAAAAAAGTTGGTCCATATGAAATTAAAGAGAAGGATACCGTTATTGTCACTCCTAAATATGTTCCATATATGGACCAACTTTTTTTTTTTTATCATGCACTCATTTTTACTTTTCTTAGTTTTCTATCATTCAAATTCCAAATAAGTTTATGCATTAACATTATTGACGCTCCTAAAATGTTATCTTGCACTCCTCTTTTCATGCATACACAAAATAATATAAGATTTAATGCAGGAGTAGATTTAGAATTTGAATAATAGAAAATTAAAAATAAGTGCAGGATGATATTTTATGATTGCCAATAAACACATCCAAATAGAAATGGTGGTTTTCTCTTGAATCAGAAAAATATCAAATGGTGGTTAACCAACGTTAAGGTCACAAGCATATCACCACCACAAAGAAACCGTAGGTCCGTTACATGGTCAACACAGCACAAAAACATTCCTATGCATTCCATCTGTTCCATCAATGGATTGGCATGTCAACACAGCACAAAAACATTCATTGGTTGAGACAATGACCATGAATACGAGAACTTGTACCTAAATTCTCAAAAACGAGAATCAATATAAGATATAACTATATATAATTAAATAAAATAATAATAAAATGTTCATTTATTGCTGCAAAAAAGAGGTTTAATTGCTGCAACTTGATACCTTCAAATATTTCAGTTTTTCAACTTGATATTTTTTTTTGGGTACAACTTGATACCCTGAAACAATTAATGGACAAAAATATTCATGTTCAAAACTTAAAACTACACTCAGGACTGCAAATGAGCCAAGCCGTTCGCGAGCTGCTCGAAGCTCGGCTCGATAAAAGCTTGTTTGAGCTCGGTTCGTTTAGTAAACAAGCCGAGCTCAAGCTTTATTTTTGAGCTCAGTTTAATAAACAAGCCAAGCTCAAGCTTAGGTGTACTCGGCTCGTTGAGATCGCGAGCTGGCTCGTTTATGAGCTTGCGAGCTGGCTCGTTTAGAAGCTCGTTTAGGAGCTTGTTTAGAAGTTCGTTTGTTCTTTGTTGAATTATATATATATATATATATATATATATATATATATATATATATATATATATATATATAGCGATATGGTTGTGTGTATTATATATTTATGTCCTTAATAAGTGATAATAAGGAACTTTTTTTAAGCTTGAAATCAAGCTCGCTTGAATTCAAGCTTAATGAGGTTGAAATAAAGTTGAGAGACAAGCTTGATTTCAAGCTTATCGAGCTTGTTTATCAAGCTACCTTATCAAGCCAAGCTCGAGCTCAAACCAAGCCAAGCTCAAGCTTAATATAAACAAGCTTGAGCCAAGCTCAAGCTTCAAAATAAAAAAACTTATCAAGCTCGAGCTTGACTAATTCTAGTCAAGCCAAGCTTACAAAAGCTTGGCTTGGCTCGGCTTGTTTGCAGCCCTAACTACACTCTCCTCCATCACAACATCTCCCCTCCGACCCCCCCCCCCCCCCCCCCAGCGTGCGCGCCCACCTTCGGCCACCCATGCCCCCCTTCAGCCACTTCCGCCTCCACCTCCGTTGTCCCGCCACCGACTGCACCACCGCCCGCCGGGCTCCCGGAGTGAGAGTGAGGGTTGTATAGCCGAGGGGGGTCACTACCAAAATACACTCATTTAGCGACGGTTTTTTAGCGACGGACTTTTTCCGTCGGTATTAGCGACGGTTTCGTGGCCGCTCAGCGACTGATTTCCGACTATACGCATTTGCCATTTTTATTTTAATTTTAGGGAGAGAAAAGGTCGCACATCCGTCGCTAGACTGTCGGTGTTATAGCGACGGAGTTACTGTCGTCGCTACACAGTCGATTATTTGGCGAAATTTGTGTAGGAAATTGGCGGGACATATTTTCGACGACTTAGCGACGGATATTCAGTCGGATAATCAATATTAGTGACTACCTGGCGACGGATTATTAGCAGTCGCTATTCCGTCGCTAAAGTTACGTTCCAGACTTAAATGAAAAGGCGGGGGGAACTTTTGGCATTCCCCCCAAATTCAATCTCTCTCCTCTCTCTCTCTCTGTCTCTCTCTCTCGCGCGGCTTCGGTGAACGGCGACGGCGTCCTCTTCTCTCTCTCTCCCGAAGGTAATCCCCTCTCTCTCCCTCTCTCTCTCTCTTTCTCTCTCTCTCTCTCTCTCTCTCTGTGTCGCGGGGGCGGCGTAGGGGCAGCGGGGGCGGCGGGCTTGGGGACATTCGGGCTTGGGGCGGGGGCGTCGGGGGCTGGGCGGCTGACTTGGGGCGGGGGCGTCGGGGGCTGGGCGGCCGGCTTGGGGCGGGGGCGTCGGGGCCTGGACGGCCGGCTTGGGGCGGGGGCGTCGGGGCCTGGGCGGCGGGCTTGGGGCGGGGGCGTCGGGGGCTGGGCGGCGGGCTTGGGGCGGTGGCGTTGGGGGCTGGGCGGCGGGCTTGGGGCTTGGGGCGGCGGGCTTTGGTCGGGGGCGTCGGGGGCTGGGCGACGGGCTTGGGGCGGCGGGCTTTGGTCGGGGACGGCGGGGGGCTTTGCTTATCAAATTCATCTAAGTTTATATATTGGCTAAATAATGTGTTATCCATATTGGGTGTTATCCATTAGTTTGGTGGTGTTTGGATTAGTAGGGGTGTAAAATGGACAAAGTAGTCCGTTGTCCGTACGTGTCCGGCTCGATAAATGGTTCGACCGCGGAACGTCTGATTCATTAACGAACAGAACTTGGACATTTTTTTTGGTCCGATTAAAAATCGAACCCGGACAAGGTCATATCCATGTCCGGTCCGAATTCGTTCGCGAACAATCCGATAGTGGAGACTCCTTTTGCTTTTGTATCAATTATGTCAAAATATTTTGGTTTTGCATCAAGTTTTGTTGTCCCGTCTCGATTTTTGTTATCATTTTACTATTGTTTGTTGTATTCTATAACCTTCAATTGTATTTTCTTTTAATTAGATTTTTTGAACCAACTATTAAGGTATCTTGATAAAATAATAACTTTTGGTAATGTATTTAATTTGTCCGCGGACCGTCCGATTGAATTAACAAACAGTAGTTGTCCGTGTTCGTCCGGCCCGAACTTGAACAATGAACTGTCCGTGTCCGTCCGTCCGAACTCATTTTTATTAACGGACCGAACACGGACAGTCCACTGTCCGTGTCCGTCCGGTCCGTTTATACCCCTATGGATTAGTAAATGTGAATATGGAGTTTGGGTTCATGGTGTATATGTTCACTGTGTCAAGGACATTGCGAGTTCTTCATCTGCATAAGTGTGTTTGGGTTCAAGGTCTATAAATCTAACTGTGATATACATATATATGTGCCTATTATAATTAGCATGCAGGACGGCTTGGGGTGTAATGTTTGATTGTAGACATGGTAGGAATTATAGGTAATTAATGCTAGTGTGACTAGACTAAGGTAGTGCTTGCTAGATAATAAGGACACTCTAGTATCCTAACCAAGTTAATTTTAGACTAGATATTTAGGATATAGCTCCCATATCCTAGAAGTGGACTCTAGGTATCGGTATCGCACTATCGGTATCGGTATCGGTATCGCACTATCGGTCAAGGTTCACAATCGGTATCGGAATCGATTTCGGACTATTCCTATGAGTATTGGTATCGGCGATATCGGTAGTATCGACGGTATCGTATCGGAGTATCGGACTTTGGTATCGAAAAACAAATAATTATTAATAAATTATTTACATTTAAAAACATATATTTTATACATTTAGGCATAATTTTAAGTATTTCAGCGTTATTTCTTAGTAGTTTTGAAATTATATGAAATAGTAGTCACCCTTACCGATTGGTTTTGCCGAATTGACCGGAACAAAGACCCCCATAGTCGGTATCGGTCAATATTTGGTATCGGTCGGTATTGGATCGGAACATGCCAAACCGTATCGGTATCGGCCGTATCGGATCGGTATAGGCCGATACTTTAAACCATGCTATCGGTATCGAACTATCGGTATCGGTATCGGTATCGCACTATCGGTATTGGTATCGCACTATCGGTATCGAACTATTGGTATCGCACTATCGGTATCGAACTATCGGTATCGGTATCGCACTATCGGTATCGGTATCGGTATCGCACTATCGGTATCGAACTATTAGTAACAACTGTATTTATATTTTTCTCTTCAAGAGCTAGAATACTAGCGGATCCACCAGTTACATGATTATATACTAATTCTGTTTAGTTTGCCTTACTATACAGATTTTTACATCTAATCTGTGATGGATCGTTATTTCGTTGATCGTACATGGATGTACAAACGACAACACGAGAGCAGAATAGGTGTGAGTGACGATTTTCAGGCAGGCGTGGAAGTATTTCTTAAGTATGCCATGAGCAAAGCTCAGTTTATGGATGGTAACAAAATCAAGTGTCCATGTCGTAATTGTCGCAATAGACGTTACGAAGAAGTGGTGAGTGTAAGAGATCATTTGACCTGTAAGGGTTTCGTACGTGATTACGGCCTGTGGTCATCGCAAGGTGAACTATATGCCGAAAGACAGGTTGCGAATGCTGCTACTTATGCTTTTGATGATAATGCTGCAGCGGATTTTGTCGTCGATGACGACGAATGCTCCGTTGATTATGGAGACGTGCAGAACCTTGCACGAGATAAGGTGTACGATGCGGCAGGGCCTAATTTTGATCCGGAGGATCCTAATCCCGAGGCGAAGGAGTTCTATGATATGTTTCAGGATGCTGAAACTTCTTTATATCCTGGTTGTGATCCACATTCCGTACTGTCAGTGACGATGCGGTTGTTGAACATAAAGTCCGATTTTAACTTGCCACAAACTTGCTATGATCGGATTACATAACTAATGAAGGAGGTGCTACCGAAGGAATCAAAAGAGCTTCCAAAAAACTTCTATAAGTCGAAGATGATGGTCCGACAACTGGGACTGGGGTACGACAAGATAGATTGTTGTCGCAACGGATGCATGTTGTACTACAAGGAGAACGAGGATGTAGAAAGTTGCCGCTTCTGTAATGCGGATCGTTACAAGGAAGTCAGGGGAAAAGGAAAGTCAACTAGAAAACGACGTCCTTACAAGTATATGCATTACTTGTCGATCACGAAGCGCTTGCAGATGATGTATATGTCTCAGAATACAGCAGAACACATGACGTGGCACAACGAAGAACGCACAAAGGACGATGGAGAATTGTCACATCCTTCGGATGGAGAGGCGTGGAAATATTTCGATTTTCGCCATCCAGATTTTGCTGCAGAGCCCAGAAATGTACGCATGGGGCTATGTTCTGATGGATTCGCCCCTTTCGGGCAGTCGGGATCTCAATACTCCTGCTGGCCGGTCATTCTGACCCCTTACAATCTGCCACCATGGATGTGTATGAAGACTCCTTATATGTTCTTGACAGCTATCATACCGGGTCCCAAAAATTCGACGAAGAATATCGATATATATTTACAGCCGTTGGTGGATGAGCTAAAACAGCTGTGGGAGATCGGCGTCACGACGTATGATATTTCCAGGAAACAGAACTTTCAGATGAGAGCTTCACTGATGTGGACAATCAATAATTTTCCCGCATACGGTATGCTGTCGGGATGGAGTACTCACGGCACCCTGTCTTGTCCGATATGCATGCAAAATAGTAAGGCGTTCCGCCTTAAGCATGGAGGAAAAACTTCTTTCTTTGATTGTCATCGTCAATTTCTGCCCGCGAGTCATCCTTGGAGAAAGAACAAGGACGCATTCAGAGCTGGAAAACAAGAATTTTCTCATCCGCCTGCCAGGCAGCCGGAATACGATATTTGGGAAGATGTAAAGAATTTTCCCACTGTAATGGAAGATCCATCGAACAATCGTGTCGATGGGTTCGGACAAACCCATAACTGGACCAAACGGAGTATCTTCTGGGACTTGCCTTATTGGAAAGATAATCTTATAAGGCATAATCTTGATGTTATGCATATCGAAAAGAATGTGTTCGATAATGTCTTCAATACCGTCATGGACATTAAAGGAAAGACGAAGGACAATCCAAAAGTAAGACAAGACATTGCCGAGATATGCAAGCGTCCTTATCTGAACTTGATACAAAGGGGAGCTGCTGGACAATTAAGTAAGCCGATAGCACAATACACATTGAGCAAGGAAGATAGATTAATAATCTGCAAGTGGGTATCTACTTTAAGATTTCTCGACGGCTATGTGTCGAATTTGTCTAGATGCGTTGACCTCAATGAACGCAAGCTAACGGGAATGAAGAGTCATGACTGCCACGTGTTTATGGAAAGATTACTGCCCATTGCTTTGAAAGAGTTGTTGCCTTCTGCTGTATGGGTTCCGTTGGCCGAACTATCAATATTTTTTAGGGATATTTGTTCAACTAAGTTGACTGTGCAACACATGGTTGAACTTGAGGAGAAGATTATCTTAACAATTTGCAAGTTGGAGAAAATATTTCCTCCTGGCTTCTTCGACAGCATGGAACATCTACCGATTCATCTAGCATACGAAGCCCGTGTCGGTGCATCTGTTCATTATCGATGGATGTACCCATTTGAAAGGTACATAAATATCGATATAATTTAAGCTGAATTTCCATTTATTTTAAAATTCTTTCTTAATTCTCAAGATAATTTGTCTCTCTAGATACCTACACCATCTAAAGAAGAAAGTTGGCAACAAAGCTCATATAGAGGCTTCGATATGCGAAGCATATCTTATCGAAGAGGTTTCAAACTTCTGCTCCATTTATTTCGATACTCATGTTAAGACAAATCGAAATAGACCTGAAAGGAATGACGAGGACGTTGAGGATGGAGGAATATTCAATGTAAGGGGCAAGCCTGTTGGGGCTAGTAAAAGACGGTGGTTGACAGACGACGAGTATGATGCCGCTCACCGATATGTCTTGTTAAACTGTGACATACAAGAAGTGAGAGATTTGGAGAAGTAAGTCAGTACACTTGCACTCGTTATAATCTCGAATTTGATGAAGTAAGTGACTACACTTATATATTCTTATTTTCTCTAATAGTGTATTTAGAGATGAAATCAAAATGAGGAGACCCGATATTACCGATGAGGGACTTCAAAGAGAGGTTGATTGTACATTTCCGTCATGGTTTCGCAAATACGTAAGTAACTGTGATTATAATTGAGATTATTAATATATAATCTGAAACATTTAAATTATAAATATTTGTTTACAGGTTTTATTGCCTGAAACAACACTCACTCATGAGAGTGTTCGTTATCTGGCACTGGGACCGAAGAAGCAAATAAAGACTTGGCCAGGCTATGTCGTTAATGGCTTCAGGTTTAAGTCAACTCAGAATGCTATAAATGTCGAATTTATCAATGACGGCATCAATACCAAGGATTCCGGTGTTTGCATAAGAGGCACCGTCTATGACGACGAGCCGAACTTTGACTATTATGGAGTGCTTCGGGATATTGTAGATTTACAATATACTGGCCCATATGATATGTATATTGTGATGTTCAAATGTGAGTGGTTCGATACGACACCAAATATCGGTGGAGAATCGATAAACAATTTGGATTCGTCGATATAAATTATCGCAGGAGGTATAGAGGGTCCGATACTTGGGACAACACGCAGATACAATGGATGTTGAAGATATTGTTGAGGAAAATAGAGGGGAGGAAGAGGTTGATACACAAGACTTAGTTGTCAACCAGGGGAGAAAGAGGCGTCTTGTCCCAAATTTTGAGGCAGAAGAAGAAGAAGAAGAAGAAGAATTTGATGGGAATGAGGATACATATGAAATCGACGATGAAGATAAGGATGAGGATGAGGATGAGGAGGATGATGATGAAGACGAGGCCGAGGATGAGAACGAAGACGGTGATTAGGTTAAATATTGTTGTATAGTAAAAACACTTCCAATTACGTGAATTAAGTTTGACCTCATAAAAGCAATTACGTGAATTCATGTTTTTTTTATTCGATTATTTACTTATTGCAGATGGCACTCCTAGTCTTTTTCGTCGCGGCGGCACTCGTCTCCCTACTGGTGGTATGTATATTTTAGTTTAGTTTTTTATATCCATTTACACTTTCATATTGTTAATTATCTTTATGTGTTCTATTTACAGGTCATGATGGCTGGCCGTGGTCGTGGTGCTGGTCGTGGTGGTGGTGGTGGTGCGGGTCGTGGTCGTGGTCGTACTGGTGCTGGTGGTCGTGGTCGCATTCAGAGTTCCCGGGATGTGACCCCATCGAGCGAGCCTGACCCGGAGAGTACCCCGGGCACGGACGCATCCCGCCCTCGATCGACCACTTCATCGAGGCATCAGTCCGGATCTGCTAGCGGATCCGATCCGCTATCGGAACCACCAGCAGCGAATCCACCAGGGGATGCCCCAGTTACTGCACAGTGGGCCCCAGAGTACCCCCATACTCGGTTCCATCCGGTTACTGGGGAGTACATACGCGGACCTGCGGATCCTCCGACGGCACCAGAGAGGCCGAGATGCGAGTTCCGACGAGAGCTATGGCCCGCGGGGACCTCGTAAGTAAATTTAAGTTAATTTATTAAATTACTTTCATTTATTCAAGTTAATAATCCAGTCGTTTCTTCTTTGTAGGTTTTTTTCGTTTAATGTTGGCAGGGCCCTTGGAGAAATTATCAGGGCTAACTTCCACGGTCCCTACCTCAACTTTACGTCGGTGCCCCCAAACGTGCAGTACGTCTGGCTCGACGAGTTGAGGGTATATATCTATATTTTTTTGGTTAAGTCTATGTGATTCTTTAATCAACCATTTTGTAAATTACGTGATAATTGATTTTCTGTGTTAGAGAACGTACTGGTGGCCCCTCCACCGCGAGAAGGGGATCCGCAGGACCTACAGAAGCGCATGCTCGAAGAAGATACGGAATATGATTCATGACCTAAAAATGGGGCATACGAGGCCGAATTGGATCCGGCAGGATTATTATGAGGACCTCTTAGGCATGATGGATAACCCTGCGTACAAGGAGAAATCGGCGAAGGCGAAGGAGAACCGATCTGCCGCGGGCCTTCATACGGGGGGATCAAGGTCTCACGCAGTGACACTTGCAGATCTGGTGAGCAACCGTAAATTTATTGTAATTTTGAATTAGGTATTATTAATTAAAGGAGTTAATTAGTTTCTACGCAAATTTCGTATGCAGGCCCAACGGACGGTGAAGGAGGGAAGGGCGCCAGAATCGGTCACCATGCACGACGTCTTCCAGCATACGCACAAAAGACGGAAGGACGGGAGCTTCGTCGACGAGAGGGCCAATGAGACTGATGTAAGTACTTATGTTTATGAGATTAACGTTAGAATTAAAAGTATTCGGACTATAACTTAGGTAAACTTAGGATTCACACTTAACTTAGTAAAACATAGGATTTAGATTACAACTTAGGTAAATCTTATAATATAAACACATTCATTTGATAGGCTGCGTATCGTGAGGCCCTTAGTCGGACTCAGTTAACTGACACCGAGGATGTCGGTGAAACGACGCCCTTCCGGACGCCCTCTTCTTTGGCCGCTCGGAACGACTTGTTCGTAGATACCGTCGACGGCTTTAAGAAAGGGTTCCTGTACGGAGTCGGCTCCCTAGGGCCATTGCATTTGGCGACGCAGAGATTTCCACCGACACCGCCTCCTCCCGTGGCCCGGGCAGACGATGATGTTAGGTCGCAGCTTACGCAGCTGCACGAGGCGGTATCGTCCTTGCGGAAGCAATTTGCCACGCACTTTCCGCCTGCATCTGCTGCTGCCGGTCCGTCTGCTGTCGGTCCGTCTGCTGCTGCCGGTACGTCTGCTGATGGTGCTCGTACGTCTTCTACTGGTCCGTCGACTGCAGGTGTCGGTCCGTCTTTCGTGGGCCATCTTTCTTTCAACCCTGAAGCCCCTGTGCTACCGCCTACGGCTGTGACGGCACTCCTGGATCTCATGTCCGCAGAGCAGCTTCGCCGACTTCCGAGCACTGTCTACGACGCCTTGCCTCCGTACCTTGTGGAGGAGTATATGCGTCGGTCGAATACGGGAACGGACAATCGACCTCATTCTTCTTAAAATGTTGTATTAAGAAAATTTGGATTATTTGTGAGAGCTTTGAACTAATTGTGCTATAATCAGCTTATAGCACCGGATATTATGTTACTGTTTAGGATAATTGATATTTATTTTCTATTAATTTGGTTTGGTCTGTGATTCTTGGATAATTGGTCGTATGTGCATATTTGGTCTATGTGATTCTTGGATAATTGGTGTGCATTATATATTTGGTCTGTGTGATTGTTGGATAATTGGTGTGCATTATATATTGGTTTGGTTTATGCATATATTTGTGAACAGGGAAAGTGCTGCAATTTTTTTCCCAAAAAATCCAGTTAGCGACGGACTAGTGACTACCGTCGGCAATCGGTCGCTAATAGTGATTACCGTCGTCTTAGCGACGGATGTGGCCGTCGCTAAAATGATAAATTTTGGTAGTGGGTGGGGGGGGGTGGGGGTGGGGAGCAGGGGCGAGGCAGCGAGGGCGGGGGTGGTCGGAGGGGGACGGGGTGGTGTGGTGGGGCACAGGGGAGGGCAGGGGTAGTTTTGAATTTTTTTAGGGTATGAAGTTAAAAATATTTAATAGTTGATGGTATAAAGTTGTTGAGTAAAAAATTTAGGATATCAAGTTAAAAAACATGAATCGTTGAGGGTATCAAGTTACAAATAAGCCAAAAAAAATTGTAAAAGATTTGGACGAAAATATCCAAAATACTGCCCAAAGATAAGTCGGTCAATTAAAGATTTGGTCAAAAATAACATTCGAAATTCTGGCCAAAAATAGGTCAGACAGTTTTGCTTTGTTTCAGGCTTCTTAGTGCATGGTTGTTTTTTTGTAGACATCCGTGTCAAATCGCTTCTCTTGTAGAGAGCTCGACCCAAGTTCTTGTACCACTATATGGATAATGTCTCGGCGTTAGTCACCGGAAAGCTTGTTGAGGCCTCCGTTCACCAACTAAAATTTTGCTTCCTCGACACTTTAATTGGCCCAAATGTCGTTGGCCTATTGCCCAGTTGACACCTTCTCTGAAAGTATGACATGATGTCGTCATAACGTTGATAACTTTGCATATATGGTGATGGTATTAAAATCTCTAGAGCAATTTGCACCACCTTGCATGTACGTCACCATTTACCGTGTCTTAATGTTTTATTGTAGGAAGACCACTTCCATTGTGCGTCTCTAGACCCTTTAATGAAGAAAGCCATGGGTTTTCGCCTCGGCAAAAAAAAATCCTACCTAAATTAGTATCACTAGTGTCATCTTGACTTTGAAGAATTTGTCATATTTGGGTAAAGTCAAGGGCTTGTATCGTACAAAATATTTCATTGATCATTGTTTAGTGGCACATCTCTTCATGAAAGAACAATATTGGCACATGCATTGCATTTGTTTTCCTCTTGCAAGATATGAAAGGGAACGTCTTTAAGAACCGGTTCACCCCTACAAACATCGATCGAATCATGTTAAGCCTTTGGCAGCCCAATACAAAATTCATGTACAGGTCTTTCCAAATATTTTTTGGAATCAATAGTGTTGTGTAAGCACCTGTATATTGTGCTCTCCCTTCTCTTGTAGAGAATTCGACCATGAGTTCTTTTGTAGCACAAGTCTTCTACCTTATCACAAAGAATCTCGTCCTCAAGTGGGCTCATACTATAATGTTGTAATATCGTCTAATTTGAACCGAGAACAAGAAGATATTGTGTTGGATAATAGAGATGGTTAGTAGTCTTCCATAAAACTTATCTGATTGAACATCATAAAACCCGTCGAGCACGGATCGTACCTCTATTGAACTCGCTCCTCCATTGACTCTTTTGGCCAATATACTTTCCTTTGCTACCAAGTCATGCACCCTACGTTGTGCCTCCTCAAAGTCACTTCCTTCACGGAGATCACCTATGAGAGAAAAGTATTTCTCCTCTTGTAAAGATTCGGTTCAGATACTTTTCTTCAAAGACGTAAGTCTGTACCTCACCGGCCCTTCACCAATCGATACTTGTTCTCGTGCTCGTCGTGCTGCGCGCAAACATCGAACTGACATGGCAAGTCAACCAATATATGGCAGATGTTGAGCTAGTCCATCACATTACAATAGACCTCGTCTTAATATGCTGTTACGTCCCGATTCTGTAGAATCGATAGTCGTCCCCCGGACGTGATGCCGTGCGAACCTAAGTTGCGATCGCATAAAGCGTAGTCATAAGGTTATCCGAAACACAACATCAAGTTAGAGTACGCAGAGAAATTGATCGACACATTTGAAATAGAAGTAGACTTTTTCATTAATAATAAAACTATCTTTACATTGACTCCATTACAATCATTGCCGCGCGGGCTACAACATGACTCGACTTACAAAACGAACGCTGATGAGATAGTCGTTCCATACATTACATCCCCTTTTTACAAGCAAAATAGTTACACTTTCCACCTGCGATCGAGGGAAGCCGAGTCGCCATCTATTCTTCTTTGTACTGAGTGCGGAGTCTTCAAAAAGATTTCAGAACACAAGCCTTCACACGCGGATGAGGCTTTAAAAGGGTTCACGCCGCCTTGAGCTTTAAGTGGCACGCCCTTCGTGGTTCGGGGTACCTACGTGGAGAGCGAGGATCAGTACATTACACTTTGTACTGGTGCGTGGCTATTTAAGTTTCACGCTCTCATTTGGTTGAAGAGTTTATATGACTTAGCTTGTGTATGTTTCTAACCATCCTAATGAATTTCAAACAAGCATATGACAAGCATAATGTAAAATACGTTGGAACTTACCCACGACGGACCACGCCGCGCGTTATGAAACTTACCATGTTCTTCCATGTCAATTGTTATTATTTTCATACCAAGTGCAATATTACGTGTGATTGGTCACTGGCATAACAAACCAACCTGGACTCTATAGCTTTTGTTAGCCGGGGCCCTTACAGCGCAAGTAGCGAGCCCCGCTGCAAGTGCCCGCTTAACCCGTGCTATCATCCAGCACATCTATACACCGTGTTTCCTTTCTTGGCCGAAATGGTCCCATGGCCTTGGGTTGCCGTTACGGGAAAACTCTACCTTGTCGACAAGTTGTCCAATGACCGAGTTAAAACAATATTTAGTTATTAAGGTCTAGCCTACATTCTTTTTGAAACTTGATCATTTTACTGTGTCCGTGCCCTTGCATTCATTCTTTCATCCGCAACAACACTATCGATTTACCTAAGAAGGGGTCGAGAAGAGAAGGGTCAGCCACTCACCTTGAGTTTACTTCAGGCGAGAGAACTTGTTGGTCGCGCTAGACGTCGCCTACGCGATTACCTGAAATCGTACAAGCAACCGATTAGAACACTGTATTATTCAAGAAGTTCGATAGGAAATGCGAGTTCGAAATGCAAGCCATGAAAACCATCGAAAACATTCACGAAAATGCATTCAGAAAACAAAGCCAAAACCAACGCAAGCGGCGTGAAAAGCAGAGCAACGGGAGGTCCCTCCCGACCCAGCCGCAGAGCTAATCCTTGAGGCGCAACCCGTTGAATATGGGACTTGGTTCCGAAGAAGCCAATCCATAACGGAGAATGGATCGTAATTCAACCATTTTCGTTCGATCGATTCGATCGATTCCGACCAAGTCGATAGCGACAGTGTTCCTTTCTCGCGCACCCCGTGGACAGAGAACGGGGCACGATGTAGGGACGGAACACTACACCATAACCAACTAAGAAAAAGTTTCGTCCTCGAAACTTAAAAATAGAACCTACCTCTGCGAGAACAATGAAGGAAATTTTTCCTTCATTTCTGACTCAAGCTCCCACATCGACTCCTCGACCGAATGGTTTCTCCAGAGGACGCGGACGAGAGAAATAGCACGGTTGCGGAGAAGTTTATCCTTGCGCTCCAAGATTTGCACCGGCTCTTCGACATATGATAAGTCCGCCCTCAGGTCTAGCTTACCCAAATCCACAACATGGCTCGGATCGTGCACGTACTTCCGTAATTGCAAGACGTGGAAGACGTCGTGTACCTCTGACAATGCAGGTGGCAAGGCAATTTGGTAAGCTGCCGGGGCGACTCGCTTCAATATCTCGAACGGACCAACAAATCTTGGGCTCAATTTTTCCTTCGCACCGAACCGAGTAACTTCTCACATGGACGACACCTTCAGGAACACGTGATCGCCTACCTGGAACTCAAGCGGTATTCGATGGGTGTCGGCGTAGCTCTTTTGCCGACTCTGTGCAATCTTCAGTCTTTCCCGAATTAGCTTGACCTTTTCCACAGTCTGTTCCACCAGCTCCGGGCCGAGTATCCGCCGTTCCCCGACTTCATTCCAGCAAATGGGAGATCTGCACTTCCGGCCGTACAAAGCTTCATATGGCACCATTTGGATGCTGGACTGGTAGCTATTATTGTATGCAAATTCCGCCAGTGGTAGGTGGACGTCCTAGCTTGATTTGAAGTCAATTGCGCAGAGTCATAGCATATATTCGAGAATCTGATTAACGCGCTCCGTTTGGCCGTCGGTCTGAGGATGGTAAGCTGAGCTGAACTGCAACTTGGCACCAAGCGCCGACTGAAGGCTACTCCAGAATCGCGACATGAACCGTGAATTTCGATCAGAGACGATGGATGCTGGAACTCCGTACAACCGTACTATCTCGTCAAGATAAATCTGCGCCAGGCGATCAACGCTCCAAGTAACTTTGATGGCAATAAAGTGCGCTGACTTGGTTGATCGATCGACGATGACCCAGATGGCGTCGTTCCCCCGTGGTGTCTTCGGCAGGCCAACAATAAAGTCCATAGTGACGTGATACCATTTCCACTCTGGAATTGCAAGGTTCTGCATCTCCCCGCCCGGTCGCTGATGCTCAGCTTTCACCTGCTGACAGGCCATGCATTGTGACACGAAAAGTGCCACATCTCTCTTCATCCCGTGCCACCAGAAGGTCGTGCGGATGTCCTTATACATCTTGGTGCTGCCTGGATGTAAGGTATATTTCGTATAATGCGCCTCTGACATTATCTTCTTTCGTAGTTCTGAATCATCCGGAACACATAGTCGGCCATTCAATCTCAGCACGTCGGTCTTATCATCCGCAAAGTCGGTCGCACTACCTGTTGAAATTCGCTCGCACATTTTCTTCAGGTACGGATCATCCTTCTGAGCGGTCATGATCTTTTCCAGCAAACTCGGCTCTAACTGTAGCTACGCCAACCGTACATCCCTGAATCGAACCCGGAGGTCAATACCCATTTCTTCTAGATCATGTAGTAGTCTGTGGTTGATGGATAGCGAGGCAAGATATTTTCGACTCAGAGCGTCCGCCACAACATTTCCCTTGCCCGGAGTGTAGTCGATCGTCAAGTCATAGTCTTTGATCAGTTCGAGCCAGCGCCTCTGTCGCAAGTTCAATTCCTTCTGGGTGAAGAGATACTTGAGGCTCTTGTGGTCGGTATAGATCGCACATGCCACGTCGTATAGATAGTGACGCCACAATTTCAATGCGAACACAATCGCCGCTAACTCCAAGTCGTGCGTAGGATAGTTCTTCTCGTGCGGCTTCAACTGTCTGGAGGCGAAGGATATCACCTTGTTTCGCTGCATGAGCACACATCCCAAACCCTGGCCTGAAGCATCGCTGAATATCTGAAAACCCTCTGGCCCATCCGGAAGTGCGAGTATAGGTGCCGAAATTAGTCGCTGTTTTAGCTCCTAGAAGGAAGCTTCACAGTCATCCGACCACTCATACACGACTCCCTTTTGAGTGAGGCGAGTCAATGGCGATGCAATCTTCGCGAAGTCTTTCACGAAACGTCGATAGTATCCCGCCAAACCAAGAAAGCTTCGAATCTCACTAGCAGACGCAGGCCGCTTCCAATCAGCAACAACTTCCACTTTCTTCGGATCGACTGCAATGCCTTCGGACGAAATAATGTGACCAAAAAAGGATACGTTGCTTAGCCAGAATTTGCACTTACTCTGCTTTGCATACAACTCATTCTCTCGAAGTGTCTGGAGCACGGCCCGTAGATGTTCTGCATGCTGCGCCCTGTCCTTCGAGTAGACGAGAATATCGTCAATAAAGACTACCATAAATTTATCAAGAAAGGGTCGAAATACCCGATTCATCAGATCCATGAAAGCGGCAGGGACGTTCGTCAGGCCAAATGGCATCACCAAGAACTCGTAGTGGCCGTACCGAGTGCGAAAGGCTGACTTTTGCACGTCGTCTGACTTGATCTTGAGTTGATGATAGCCCGAGCGGAGATCAATCTTCGAAAATACCGAGGCGCCTTGCAGTTGATCGAATAAGTCGTCTATGCGGGGCAATGGGTACTTGTTCCGGATGGTGGCCTTGTTCAGGTCTCGGTAATCGACGCACAGACGCATGGACCCATCCTTTTTCTTCACGAACAATACGAGTGCTCCCCACGGTGAAACACTAGGCCGAATAAATCCTCTGTCGAGTAACTCTTGTAACTGGACCTTGAGTTCCTTCAGCTCGACGGGGGCCATTCTGTACGGGGCCTTGGAAATCGGTCGAGTATCGGGGAATGTATCGATGCTGAACTCGATTTCTCGGTCGAAAGGCATGCCGGGTAGCTCATCTGGGAACACATCGGAGAATTCTGCCACAACGTCGGTCTGACCCGCGTTTGCACCATCCTGTCGCATGTCTCGGACGGACGCCAAATAGCCTTCGCACCCAGAATGCAGCATCCTCCGAGCGAAAATTGTCGAGATCAGCATGCAGGTCGACGGCGTCTCACCACACGAAAAGCAGAATTCAGGCACTCCTGGTATGCGGAAGGTGACCGTCTTTCCGACGCAGTCTATGGTTGTGTTGTACGGCCCGAGCCAATCCATTCCCAGAATGATGTCAAAGTCCTTCATGTCTAGAACTATCACGTCAAGACCGATCTTTTGACCGCCGATATAGATAATTCCGTCGGCGCAGGCTAAGTTTGTGAGTATTGGTGTGCCCGAAGGTGTACTTACGCTAAGGTCGAGATCTAATGATATTACAGAAAATTTGTGCTCGACGGCAAAGTCCGTCGATATAAAACTATGCGAAGCGCCTGAATCAAATAACACACGAGCAGGCACATTATTGAAATTTAGTATACCTGACACTACTATATCTGATGCAAGCGCTTCATCTCGAGTCATGGCGTAGACGCGGCCCTGAGTGTTGGGACGACGATCTTGGCCATTTTGCGGTACGAGTTGAGTGGGCGGAGGAGGTCGGGGCGCCTGTCCTCGATTCTCTTGGCGGTGTTGTTGTGGTGGTGCGTTGGGATGATTTGGTCTTCGGGCCATGCAGTCTCGAGCTCGGTGGCCCCTTTCTCCACAAACGAAACATGCTCCCCCGGTGAAGCAGTGGTTGGCATCGTATCCGAGACTGTTGCACTTGGTGTATCGAGGTAATGGTTTCTTTCCTCTGTAGCTGCCATTGTTGGGACGCTTTGACGCGTGATTGTTGCCTCCCGTATAGCTAGGACGTTTGTGATTGGAGTGGTGCACAACGTCGGCAGCAATGGAAGGGTATTCGCTCTCAAGGCGGAGAGCGTGATTCAGAGCCCCGCCCGTGGTCTTGTACTCCGGGACCCCGACATGCGCACCGATAGAGCGTCGCAGACCCACTTCGAACCGTCGCACACAACACTCCTCTATAGGCAGAAACGTACTAGCAAATTTGGACACCTTGTTGAATTCTGCGGCGTACTGTTCTACTGTCCGGTTCTCCTGCCTCAACTGCATGAATTCATTCTCCTTCACTTGAAAAACGGCTGACGAAAGGTACTCGACTTCAAAAGCTTTGCGGAACGTGGCCCAAGAGATCGGCGCTGAGTTGTTATCGCGTCGGACCGCTCACTTGTGCACGGCCCACCAGTCGTGCGCGTTCAACCGTAGCTGAAGTTGTACGCAGGCGACTTGCTTTGATTCTTCAATGCCGAGGAGCTCGAAGTGATCTTCCAGCTCTTCCAACCAGTCGATTGCCATGGAAGGACCCTCGATGCCGCTGAAGAAAGTGTGGCACGCCTTCTTGAATTCTGACACTTCAAAGTTGTACTTTTTCGGTGTCGCTGGTTGACGCTCAGGCTCCTCCGTGTCGACTTCAATGGGTTGGACCGCCGGCACGGTGACAGTAGGCGTGGTGACGGCAGGCGCAATCGCAGAATTTTCGTTGGCTACAATTGTCTGGACGATCTGCTGCAGTGTATCCAGCTGCTTTTGTTGAAGTTTAGCATGTGCATCGAAGCGAGCTTCGAACTGGGCCTGTCGTTCCTCTGTCTGTTGATGTCGGTTCTCGGACTGGTTCCGCTGCGCCTCCATCATGCGCAGCATCCTTTCGATGGTATTGTTAGAAGGTCCGGCCCGCGAACGACGCGAACTACTAGAGCCGCTAGAAGCGCTCTGCTCTTGCCCGGCCGTGGGTTCCGGCACTTCTGCGATACGAAGACAAACACATCAGTCACAAATTATTACGGACTCATTGTATGGAACAACTTATCTCATCGATGCGAGGTCAAAGGTTTGAAACTCTAGACACGAGGCCAAAGGCTGTAAAGCCGTGCTCTGATACCATTATGTCACTCTCCGATTCCGTAGAATCGATAGTCGTCCCCCGGGCGTGATGCCGTGCGAACCTAAGTTGCGATCGCACAAGGCGTAGTCATAAGGTTATCCGAAACACAACATCAAGTTAGAGTACGCAGAAAAATTGATCGACACATTTGAAATAGAAGTAGACTTTTTCATTGATAATAAAACTATCTTTACATTGACTCCATTACAATCATTGCCGCGCGGGCTACAACATGACTCGACTTACAAAACGAACGCTGATGAGATAGTCGTTCCATACATTACATCCCCTTTTTACAAGCAAAATAGTTGCACTTTCCACCTGCGATCGAGGGAAGCCGAGTCGCCATCTATTCTTCTTTGTACTGAGTACGGAGCCTTCAAAAGGATTTCAGAACACAAGCCTTCACACGCGGACGAGGCTTCAAAAGGGTTCACGCCGTCTTGAGCTTTAAGTGGCACGTCCTTCGTGGTTCGGGGTACCTACGTGGAGAGCGAGGATCAGTACATTACACTTTGTACTGGTGCGTGGCTATTTAAGTTCCACGCTCTCATTTGGTTGAAGAGTTTATATGACTTAGCTTGTGAATGTTTCTAACCATCCTAATGAATTTCAAACAAGCATATGACAAGCATAATGTAAAATACGTTGGAACTTACCCACGGCGGACCGCGCCGCGCCTTATGAAACTTACCATGTTCTTCCCTGTCAATTGTTATCATTTTCATACCAAGTGCAATATTACGTGTGATTGGTCACTGGCATAACAAGCCATCCTGGACTCTATAGCTTTTGTTAGCCGGGGCCCTTGCAGCGCAAGTAGCGAGCCCCGCTGCAAGTCCCCGCTTAACCCGTGCTATCATCCAGCACAGCTATACACCGTGTTTCATTTCTTGGCCGAAACGGTCCCATGGCCTTGGGTTGTCGTTACGGGAAAACTCTACCTTGTCGACAAGTTGTCCAATGACCGAGTTAAGACAATATTTAGTTATTAAGGTCTAGCCTACATTCTCTTTGAAACTTGATCATTTTACCGTGTCCGTGCCCTTGCATTCATTCTTTCATCCGCAACAACACTATCGATTTACCTAAGAAGGGGTCGAGAAGAGAAGGGTCAGCCACTCACCTTGAGTTTACTTCAGGCGAGAGAACTTGTTGATCGCGCTAGACGTCGCCTACGCGATTACCTGAAATCGCACAAGCAACCGATTAGAACACTGTATTATTCAAGAAGTTCGATAGGAAATGCGAGTTCGAAATGCAAGCCATGAAAACCATCGAAAACATTCACGAAAACGCATTCAGAAAACAAAGCCAAAACCAACGCAAGCGGCGTGAAAAGCAGAGCAACGGGAGGTCTCTCCCGACCCAGCCGTAGAGCCAATCCTTGAGGCGCAACCCGTTGAATATGGGACTTGGTTCCGAAGAAGCCATTCCATAACGGGGAATGGATCTTAATTCAACCGTTCCCGTTCGATCGATTCAATCGATCCCGACCTATCGGTCCCGACCGAGTCGATAGAGACAGTGTTCATTTCTCGCGCACCCCGTGGACAGAGAACGGGGCACGATGTAGAGACGGGACACTACATATGCGCCGATGGATAAAGGCAATCGGAACCAGTTGATCACCCAATGTTTAGTATGTCTTGAATCTACCCGATGGAGTACGATTCCACGTGCTTCTCTAACATCAACACCGCTATGTCAACCCACTGTAGGCTGATGAGGTTCTCTTGGTTGTCATCGTTGATCATGATCCCAAATCTTCTTTCTCTGACGGTACAATATGTTTGTAACATGTTGTCTTTTTGTGTGAAATCATTGTGCCGGGCTGTTAGCACTACCTTCCTTACCATACATAGATCCCCTCTTCCTTTTTGGATTCTTCCTTACAACTGCCATGTTAATAAGAACTATCATCATCAAACCAACCTCTGCCACCACAAAAATCGTTCCTCCCATAATCGTCGTAGCAACTGCGTCGGCTGACGTCGTCCAAACCATTGTAATTTTTTCGGTTAGTCGACTTGTCACCTCCCCGATCTTCGTCACAACCCCTTATGACGAGATCATCAAAGTCTTCGCTCGTGTTAAACAAATCCATACGAGCCCTCCTGTGTAACCCTCCCAGGGAGGTCGCAGGCATTGCTCACCTGTGACATAGTTGTTGGATTCTAATTGGTTTCTTAGATGGTTCTTGAAAGCCTACCATCCAATCAACTCGTTGGACGCATAAATTCATTAGATATACTGTTGCAAAGAGGCCTTCAATCCATTGCATTTCGTTAGGGAGAAGTTGGTCAACATTGTCGTTGTCAATTCCCATCATGCCTTTTGATATGTCGATGATCTAATACCACCTGACACAACATGAAAATATTGATCGCTGGAGCCATCGATCTTGAATAGAGGACTTGCACCTCAATTCTCAAATACGAGAATCAATAGGAGATGTAATATTCCAATTCAATAAGAAATCATTATTATTCAACATAAGCCTAACATGGCTATACTTGTTAAAAAAAATCTAACCTAAGCTCTAAAATACTAATCCTCTATAAATTAATAAAGCAATAATTTTCTTTTTTACAAAAGCTCGTATAATACTTGGTTTAAAAAAAAAAAAAACCAAAATTCTACCCAAAAATAAGTCAACCGATTCTCGAAGGATTTGGTCAAAAACAATTGCTGGCCAAAATAGAATCAGCCGATTTTGGTCTATTTTGGACTTCTTGGCACATGATTTGTTTTGCTAATGACATCCTTGTCACACGTATCCCATCAATAAATTAATGAAACAAAAACCACACTACAAGTAGTAGTTCCCAAAAGGAAAGAATGCAACAGAAAATACAAACTCAACTCTTTAATGAAACGATGTTTGTCATGAACTCGAAAATAAATCCAAGCCAAAAGGTAGGATATTTATTTGACTAACTTTAAAAAAATAATAGTAGTGTTTCAAAATTTACAACCTTCCTTCCATCTTTTGAAAAATATGTGCGAGTTATTTGTATTTACCCTCCCCCCAATTGCTAATCATATTTCTACTTCCCCCCAAATTTATTTTATTTAGTGTTACCCCCCAATCTTTGGGTAAAGTGCAAATAAACCCTCCTTAGATTTGCGTTTTTGCATTTAAAGACCCATTGTTTAAAAAAAAATTTCACATTATAATTTTTGTTCAGTTTGCACCCATGCCATTAACATACGTTAAAATACGTCTAAAAATACGATTTTATCCCTCCCCCCACTCCCCCCCCCCCCCCTCTCTCTCTCTCTGGTGGTGGGAGTTTGTCAAGCGGGGCCGACCAGAGGAGAGGGGAGGGTGGCCGGCCAGCGGAGGGAGGAGGGGGCGGGTCAAGCGGGTGAGCATTCGGTTAGTTCGGTTCAAACCGAACCGGAAATCGAATTGAACCGAAAATCGAATAAGCAAAACCGAAACCAAACCGAATTGGCACATAACCGAATCAAACGGAATCGAATTAAATCGGTTCGATTTACGGTTTATTTGCACTTTTTTGTTAATATATATAGTACTTAAATATATATATATATATATATATATATATATATATATATATATATATATATATTATATATATATATATATATAAAGAAAAAAAATATATATATATATATATATATATATATATTTTCTTTATATATATATATATATATATATATATATATATATATATATATTTTCTTTATATATATATATATATATAGATATATATATATATTATATATATATATATATATATAAAGAAAAAAATATAGAGAAAAAAAAATATATATATATAAAGAAAAAAAATATAAAGAAATATATATATATATATATATATATATATATATATATATATATATATATATATAACTAAATTTTCTTATTCTGTTTTTGGTTTGGACCGAAATCGAAACCTAAGATCGAAACAGAATAAGAAATTTTAGTATTTTCAAAACCGAAACAGAATAAGAACTTTTTTAAACCGAGCCGAATCTCTTATCGGTTCGGTTCGATTTTCGGTCCAAACCGAGTAATGCTCACCCTTAGGTCGAGCATGGTCGACCAGCGGAGGGGGTCGGCCAGCGGAGGGAGGAGGGGGTTGGGAGGGCTGGCTAGCGGAGGGAGGTGGGGGACGGGTCGAGGGGGGCCGGCTAGCAGAGGGAGAAGGGGCGGTCGAGGGGGGCCGAATAAGAAAAAATCGAACAGAACCGAATAAGAGATTCGGTTCGGTTAAAACAAAAGATTCAGTTCGATTTCGGTTTCGGTTTTAAAAATATTAATTTTTTTATTCGGTTTCAGTTTCGATTTTGGGTTTTGGTTTCGGTCCAAAACCGAAAACCAAATAAGAAAATTTAGTTTATATATATATTTAAAAAAAGTACAAATAAACCGAATAAACAAAAATCGAACCAATTTAATTTGGTTCGGTTTGATTCAGTTATGGGCCAATTCGGTCCGGTTTTGATTTTGCTTATTCGATTTTCGGTTCGTTTTGAACCGAATTAACCGAATGCTCAACCCTAGCTCGACATGTCCCCTCCTCCTTCCGCTGGCCGGCCACCCGCCCCTCTCCTCTAGTCGGCCCTGCTTGACAAGTTCCCACCACCGAAGAGAGAGGGAGGAGAGAGTAGGGGAGGGGTAAAATCGTATTTTTAGACGTATTTTAACGCCGGTTAATGACATGGGTGCAAACTAAGCAAATTAAAATGTGGGAGTTTTTTTTTTAAACAAGGGGTCTTCAAATGCAAAAACGCAAATCTAAGGAGGGTTTATTTGCACTTTATCCAAAGATTGGGGGGTAACACTAATTAAAATAAAATTGGAGGAAAAGTAGAAATATGATTAGCAATTGGGAGGGTAAATACAAATAACTCAATATGTGCATATATATTGTTGAGCATTATATCATTCGGTCCTGATTTTGTTAAGATGTTGTGAATGTCATAGTGTGATATGGACAAATTTGAATATTCTCTTACGCCACGTTTGGGTTCGTGGAATCGAGACCTTGAAAAAGGAAAGTCATTCATTTCCTATGTTTGGATGCCAAAAAAAATAAGTAGAATTTTTTTTCCCAAGAGGAAGACACTAGGATTGACTTTATCTTTCAATATTCTTGACTTGTTCAAACACCGAAAAAGAAATTGATTGTAATTGTAATTTCTCAAAAGAAATAAATGAGTAAAGAATCGATTTTTTTTGTTTGCTTTCTGCGAACCAAGCGAGGTCTTAGTATAAAATGCACAGTTTTCTAGTTCTAATTAAAGAATTAAACATATGAACAAGAAAGAAAGAAAGAAAAACTTACGGAGCTGCTAGGTTGCTCGCGATTTGTGTTGGTGTTTTTGCCTTTGGACTAGAAAAGATAGTCCCACATCGGCTACACCAAATGGTGAGTATCTCAATATAATGCATTGCTTGTGTTGAGGTGTGCACATGAGGTGTAGTGGAGCACAAGTTTGTGCCATGTGGAAGTATTTTCCTAGAAGAAAAAATGATTAAATCCAACAAGGATGCAAGTTAATTTTTGTTGTGCGGACTCGGACTCGGACTCGGACACGGACTCCAGGATGTCTCGTGCATGCACGGAAGTGTTCGGGGGGTAGGCGTGGACTGGCACACTTCTATGCTGATTGTGGGATGATCTAAAATATCAAACTCTATTTTTGAGTATTGGTATTTTAGTCCCACATCGGATAGGAGAAGAGGTGAAGTCTCAACTCCACTCTATAAATAGAGCCCCTTGGCCTCCTTTGAAAGATGCACCAAGAAGAGAGTTGAGGGAGTCTGTTAAGTTCAGGAAGCCCGTTCAAGTCTCAAATATTGACTTACGAGCGTTTCAGAAGTTCTTCGTGAACTTGCTGGTTCCTGGAAGCTGTTCGTGCTCGTGTGGGGCGAATAAAGCTTTGAGCAACGGTGGTTCATTCACCCCAGCATTTCATTCTCGCCTGTCATCGCTGCTGTTGCCTTTTACAGTAACTTCTTTTTAGAAGCTCTACTGCCGATAGTCGCTTGCACAAAAGTCTCTTTAGATTTTTTGTGTATTACGTAGAATCTTTTAGATCCTCGTAATTCAGAATCCTCCAGGATCTCTGTTGCACATCTTCTTTAAGGTGTTACATTTGAAACGTTGTCTTTACAATTGTTTCAGTTTCAGAATTTTCTATCGAAAATTGTGCCTCGGCACTAACAATCTCAAAGCTTTATTGAGAAGATGGATAACTCTCGTGCTTCGCTCATCGATACCAGTTTTAAACAAGTTGGAGAAATTCGATGGCGAACACTTCCAGATATGGAAACGAAAGGTCACTTTAAATCTTCAACTCGTGAATGTTGATCACGTGCTGTCAGAAGAAGAACCGATCGTTCCAACCACTGGATCTGCTGCGTCTGTGGCCGCTGCTACAACCAAGCAAGCGAAGTGGAAGAGAGAAAACAGTATATGTAAACTACTGATACTCAATTCCATGGAAGACTCTCTGGCAGAGTCCTACTCCAAGAAGACATCTGCCAAAGAGATATGGGACTCCTTGGGAAAGCTCTATGAGATGACGAGAACCGGTCCAAGATCTTCATGGTAGAAAAATACCACAAGTGGACCTTCGAAGACGAGAAGGCGATGCTGCCCCAAGTGAAGGAGTTTCTGAAGTTGCGTCAGAAACTAGAAGACGAGAACATGCCCCTCGTCGACAAGTTTGTCGTTGGAGGGATCGTCGCGAAACTTCCTACAGAATGGAGCAACTTCTATGCAAGGATGCATCGAAAGAAGATGGAAATTAGCTTGGAAGATTTCTTGCAAGAGATCCATGTTGAGGACGAGATGCGCTCTCAACAGAAGATGGATACTCTGTCCAAACAACTGGCGAAGGCAAATCTGGTCCAAACCAGAGAGTACCAGGGGAAGCAGGCTGCTTCTCATCGCAAAAAGAAGGACTTCACGAATCTGAAAGTGAAGGGTCCTGCTTTCAAGCAGCAGAAGTCTAAGTCCCATGTGACTTGCTTCAATTGTGGCAAGAAGGGCCACTACAAATCCGAATGCAAGTCCAAGCCCAAAGAACAAGGTGAGCCTAGTAAGGTTTCTATGATTACTAATCTAGTTGCCATGATAGCACAGGTTACAACTGTGGGGGCTGACTTGGACTGGTGGATAGACACTGGTGCGACCTGCCATGTCTGTTCAGACAAAGACTGGTTCGTCTTTTATGAGCCAACTTCAGAGAAGGTCATAATGGCAAACCAGTCACAAGCTGAAGTACTGGGGATCGGGACGGTGGAGCTGAAACTCACATCGGGAAACACTCTGACGCTTCAAGGTGTGAAGCATGTTCCAGTAATTGCTAAGAACCTGATCTCTGGAAGTCTGCTCTGCAATGCAGGCTTGAGGATGGACATCAATGCTGGCCAGTTGGTGATGTCCAAGAAGGGTACATTCTTCGGAAAAGCTTTCCAAATTGAAGGAATGTACAAGATTCAGCTTGTTGTAACCCAGCATGATAATATAAATGCAATCACTTTTTCTGATTATTCTCTTGAGTTGTGGCATAATAGGCTAGGACATGTTCATTGTAAAAGGATTAACAGAATGTCTAGTCTAGGACTTATCTCCAAGTGTGGGGGTAAGGTAGAGAAATGCGAAGTATGTGCTCAGACGAAGATCACAAGAAAACCCTTTCACAGGGTCCATCGAAGCACAGATCTTCTGGAGTTGGTTCACTCAGATATCTGTGACTTCAAACAATTCTCTACAAAGGCCGGGATGAAGTATTTCATTACTTTCATCGATGACTTCTCAAAGTATGCTTTCGTCTACTTGCTCAAGTCTAAAGACGAAGCATTCGAGAAGTTCAAGGAGTTCAGGGCCGAGGCTGAGCGGCAAACTGGACAACAACTCAAGAGGTTAAGGAGTGATCGAGGCGGGGAGTATCGGTCTCATGAATTCATATCATTCTGCAAAGAACATGGAATCATCAATGAGACAACGGCTTCGTACTCTCCTCAATCCAACGGTAGCAGAAAGGAAGAACAGAACGTTGACAGAGATGATGAACTCCATGCTGTTGACTGCGGGTCTTCCAAAGTGCTACTGGGGAGAAGCTGTACTAACGGCAACGTTCATTCTGAACAGAGTGCCATATGCAACTTCCGACATAACTCCTCATGAACTCTGGTTCAAAGTCAGACCTAACTTGAATGTCATTCGAGTGTGGGGGTGTCTGGCTTATGTGAAGCTCCCGGATCTGAAGATTCAGAAGCTGGGGACAAGGACTACGAAGGCGATCTTCTTGGGGTATGCCGAGAAGAGTGATGCTCGGAGATTCCTTGATATCGAGTCAAACCATATCATCGAATCTCGCGATACTGAATACTTTGAAGACAAGTTTGCAAAACACAAGAATATTGTTCTCGCGGATCTTCCGGAGAATGATAAGGGTACAAAGCAGACAGAAGTCATTAATGAACCAGTAGTCCAAGATGAAGCTGTCGTCAAGGAGACACCAGCTGAACCAGAACTCGCTGAGGCCGTCAACTAAGCGAACGAGGAGGCCGAAAGACTTCGGAGATGACTTCGTCACCTATCATGTGGAAGCAGATCCGCTTACCTATGATGAGGCGATGAAGACCAGAGATGCTGTATTCTGGAAGGAGGCGATAGACAACGAGATTGACTCAATCACCTCCAACAACACATGGGTATTGGTTGACCTGCCAGAAGGAGCAAGACCCATCGGATGCAAATGGATCTTCAAGAAGAAGATGAAAGCAGATGGAACTATTGACAAGTTCAAGGCCAGGCTAGTGGCCAAGGGGTTTGCTCAGAAGCAGGGGATCGACTACTTTGACACTTATGCTCCAGTAGCTCGGATGACAACCATCAGATTGTTAATTGCTCTAGCAGCAATACACAAGCTGGTGATACATCAGATGGATGTGAAAACGGCATTCCTTAATGGCGAGCTGACCGAAGAGATCTACATGCAACAACCAGAAGGTTTTGTCGTCAGAGGTCTGGAAGACAAAGTCTGCACGTTGATGAAGTCTCTGTATGGTTTGAAACAAGCTCCCAAAATGTGGCATGAGAAGTTTGACAAGGTGATAAGGTCAAATGGCTACAGGGTCAGTGAAACAGACAAGTGTGTCTATACGAAGTTTGCTGACGGAAGAGGAGTAATCGTTTGTCTTTACGTGGACGACATGCTAATCCTAGGTACGGATTTAGCGGCGTCACAGAGACAAAGAAATTCCTCTCGACCAAGTTCAGTATGAAGGACTTGGGGGATGCCGACGTAATCTTGGGGCTCAAGATCATCCGGACAGGTACTGGAATAGCGCTGTCACAATCTCATTATATTGAGAAGATGCTCACATCGCTACGGGTATCAAGATCTTCCTATAATCGATACACCGTACCGGAGTGATCAAAAGCTGGAGCCAAATTCGAGAAAAAGCGTCAGGCAGTTGGAGTACGCTAGCGTCATCGGAAGCTTGATGTACGCCACTACTGCCACAAGGCCTGACATAGCTTTTGCCGTGGGAATGCTGAGTCGGTTCACTAGCAATCCAGGCGTTGAGCACTGGAAAAGCTGTGAAGCATGTTATGAGATATCTCAAGAAAACTCAGACATATGCACTTTTCTACAGCGGAGATCCGTCAGTAGTGGAAGGCTTCAGTGATGCTAGCTGGTGTTCAGATATGGAGAGTGAGTATTCCACAGGTGGATTCGTATTCGTCATGGGCGGAGCTGCTATATCGTGGAAGTCGAAGAAGCAGACTATGTTATCTCGCTCCTCCATGAAATCTGAATTCTTTGCATTGGATGCTGCTGCAGATGAAGCAGAGTGGCTTCGGGAGCTCATGTATGATCTTCCGGTGGTTGGGGCTCAGATACCGACAATACCGATATACTGTGACGACCAGGCGGCAGCAGTAGTGGCATCAAATAAACTCTTCAACGGGAAGAAAAGAACGGTGCGGTTGAAGCACAGAGCAGTACACGATCTTATCAAGAGAGGTGTTATTGCAGTGATTGATGTTCGGAGTCAGTAGAACCTAGCGGATCCGTTCACCAAGGGCCTCAAGCGCCAGCTGGTCGATGACACAGCTTATAAAATGGGCTTGAAGGCATTCTGATAGTGTGTCTTTGTAATCCTACCATAAAATTTTATGATATTAGTTCAAAGAGAAATCTACTAGGCATCTAACTTTTGGTTCAAAGGAGGATCACTGACTGGAAAACTATCAGGTAACAGTGGGTACTTGTTCTCTGGAACATGAAAGGGATACGGACCCATAACCACTGTTGTCTACTATGTATTTTCCTGCAAAAAAAACAGATCCTGTGGAAGGTTGGCTTAAACGCCTTAATGAATTCTCAGGCAGAGTGAATGCCTGGTGTGCTTTACAGGAAGCACGGTAGAGCAGCACTACAAGGAGTGAAACTCCATGCTACAGTGGGGTGACTCCACCATGAGGTTCCCAGGTAGGGGTAATGCCTCGGCTTTGCAAGCCAAGTCATAGCGGCGTAGCACCGCAAATAGGCAGGTAGCCTAATGCTGTATGACGTAATTAAAGAGTTGTAGACAGCACTACAAAGGGGAGGATGGTCCCATGTTACAGTGGCACGACACCACGATGAGGTACCCAGGTAGGGGTAAAGCCTCGGCATTGCAAGCCATGTCGTTGCGGCGTAACACCGCAAGGAAGCCTTAGGCTTCATGCTGGGTAGTTTGGCACTACAAAGAGGCTTGTGACCTCATGCTACAGTAGTATGACACTACGATGAGGTTGCCAGGTAGGGGTAATGCCTCGGCTTCAGGCCATGTCATAGCGGCGTAGCACCGCAAGGAAGCGCAAGGCTTCATGCCATATCTCTTTAATAAAGAACTCACCTATAGTGTATGGAAAGAGATATCAGGCCGTCTCTTGAGGGTAAACTTGTAGACGCCCAAAATTATATACTGAAACCAGGCTGGCACAGGGCCTTCAATGTGCAGCCAGAAGCACAGTTGATGTCATTATGTGAGTAGGAAGAATTGCAGTTATGGTGCATAATTCAAGGCTTAGTCCATTCTTGTATCATGCTGTTATTTAACCTATGCGGAAAGATTCAAGTCGTAGCGACATCTCTCCTAATGCATGATAGACAGTCACTGTGGGGAACGCTCAACCCATATATTGAGATATGTGGGAGATTGTTGGTGTTTTTGCCTTTGGACTAGAAAAGATAGTCCCACATCGGCTACACCAAATGGTGAGTATCTCAATATAATGCATTGCTTGTGTTGAGGTGTGCACATGAGGTGTAGTGGGACACAAGTTTGTGCCATGTGAAAGTATTTTCCTAGAAGGAAAAAGGATTAAATCCAACAAGGATGCAAGTTAATTTTTGTTGTGCGAACTCGGACTCGGACTCGGACACGGACTCCAGGATGTCTCGTGCATGCACGGGAGTGTTCGGGGGGTAGGCGTGGACTGGCACACTTCTATGCTGATTGTGGGATGATCTAAAATATCAAACTCTATTTTGAGTATTGGTATTTTAGTCCCACATCGGATAGGAGAAGAGGTGAAGTCTCAACTCCACTCTATAAATAGAGCCCCTTGGCCTCCTTTGAAAGATGCACCAGAAGAGAGTTGAGGGAGTCTGTTAAGTCCAGGAAGCCCGTTCAAGTCTCAAATATTGACTTACGAGCGTTTCAGAAGTTCTTCGTGAACTTGCTGGTTCCTGGAAGCTGTTCGTGCTCGTGTGGGGCGAATAAAGCTTTGAGCAACGGTGGTTCATTCACCCCAGCATTTCATTCTCGCCTGTCATCGCTGCTGTTGCCTTTTACAGTAACTTCTTTTTAGAAGCTTTACTGCCGATAGTCGCTTGCACAAAAGTCTCTTTAGATTTTTTGTGTATTACGTAGAATCTTTTTAGATCCTCGTAATTCAGAATCCTCCAGGATCTCTGTTGCACATTTTCTTTAAGGTGTTGCATTTGAAACGTTGTCTTTACAATTGTTTCAGTTTCAGAATTTTCCATCGAAAATTGTGCCTCGGCACTAACAATTTGTAACCGCAGGCGTGACCGCCGGTCGACGTAACGGCCAGCCATTGGTCCCCTGGTCCTGGTCGGATCCGAGATAGCAGGGAAGGCCAATGGCCGGCGGTCACGCCCACGGTTAGAAATCGCGAAAAAAAAAAATTTATTTTAACCGCGGACAAAATATCATTTTCCAAAAACTTAAAATAGAGAAGAAGAAGAATAATAATAATAATAATAATAATGAAGAAGAAAGAAGAGAAGGTGGCATTGACACGTGTTTGACTACTCCAACGGTCAAGAACATTTGAAAGTTAAGAACACTGTGGAACGGTTCGGATCCGAGCCTGAGAGAGGTTCGGAAGGATCCGTTAGCAGCAGCATCGACCGGCCCCCACACAAGCGTGGGATCCACGTATCTGCTAACACTGAAATGCTAAGTGCACCCATGTTTCCTTCACCCATTCACTTAAACACGGGACCCACGCGACCGTGGAAACCACGTAGAAGGTCGTCCTCTATCTTTTTATTAATATCCACACACAACTACACGTCTTTACGGTCGGAGAGCTCGAACCCTCCCAGCTCCGCCTGGTCGTCCCCTTCGTGTTTGGAGTTCCACTAGGATTATTTAAAGACCAACGATAAAGACAACACATAATTTAATTTGTTAGAGAATATCGCAATTTTTGAGATCCTAAGACGTCAAAATTCTGACAGTCTTGTGCATATCGAGAACCGCTAAAATTTTGACAATCAGTATAAAACCAAAATTGTTAAAATTTTGTCAGTCCTAAAGTATAACAAGGACGGCCAAAAGTGCAGTTTCGTTAACACTTTTATAGTGCCTTTATCAATGGCCTGTTAAAATTTTTCTTCGAATCTCATCCGTGTCACATCCGTGTCAAAATGGTATAATTTTACATGTATATGAGACCTTAGGAAACAATTTTGACAAATAAAATATAGATTACGAAAACTTATTAAAAAATAAGTAACCTATTAGATGCCCACTTCGACAAATTTAATGCTACATTAGATTAGATTAGAGGCTAAATTCGATAATTTATTTAAGAGATACATAATAATGTGTGAGATATTTTTTAATTATCGACCTAAGACTGAGTTTATTAAAATTCTTCATGACGAGTCAAAGTTGAACAAATTATACCCAAAGTAACTATACCGATGGAGCATTTATAAGTTGAACCTAGCGAATCTATCATATTTGAGTCACATGTTAGGATCATATACGAAGCTACGTCCAAGTTTAAAGTGAAATAAATATAGATTGCTCTATTTTTTTTCATTATATTATGATATGATAAACCCAATAAACTAATGAAACCAATGAATTTACATAGCATATTTATGCCGGACATCGTAAAAAAAAAATGCCAAGTCTTCGAAGTATCTAGAACTTGTCTCAATTATCCAAAACTTGAACATTATTATTCTATGTCGATTAGAAATTATTATAATTGTTTGCAAGATATACTAAGTTGATTGCAAGGACGATTATTAATTGAAATTTCTGTTTTTTACCAAACTTGTCCCTACATTATACCCACTTATAGAAACGTAAAGACAATTGATAATTTGGATGCTTGGTCCCACGTCACGAGAACATCAAGCTTCTTCCACCTCCATAACCACCGTGTCGGTGTCACCGTCACACTGGTGGGAGTGTCATCTTCGGACATCCAGTTACAACATTAATGACGATTTTCATGACGGTAATGAAGGTGTAACAAGTCAGGAGCACAATTCTCTCGTAGAATTTGGTGGATCTCCTTAAACCCCTAAAAGATCGTACCAAGAAACCTCCACAAATCTGGGCAGCCGGAATTCCGACGAAATTTAGATCACTAGCTACTGTTCTCCTCCACCTCACCTCGACCCAACAATTTTAAAAGAACGAGGAAGTGATGTCATATTCATATTTTCTTAAAACCGACTAATACTACAAATAAATGAAAATTTTGAAAGAGAGATTGTGATATAATTAATCTTCATAACAAGATTTTTTTTTTTATATGAATCCAAACTAAAATAAGCTATCGTCGACAAAGCCAGTCAAGGTGGTGCTCGGTGCCCCTCCGGCAAAGCATGGGGCTGCCAAACATGAGGATGGAGACGGACATCAAGATTAGGTCTTGTTTGTTTCTCGGAAGGAAAATCAATTCCCGTCGTCTTCTTCTCCATGAGAATTAAACATTAGAATTCCTGTCGAATTTTCTTTCCTGTGTTTGGTAGAAAGCATTAAGGCGTGTTTGGTTGGTACAAGAAATGAAAAAAAAAAAATCAATATTCTAATAATATTCTTGCAATTTAAAATAAAATAACATCATGTAAATCCAAAGTAATGGTAAAATAGGTAATAACATATTTGAGTAGGACTATTTCGTCCTATTTTCTGGTAATAAATGTCGGAAAAGAAAAAAGAGAAGGAAAAAAAAAAAAAAAAATCAATTCCACAGGTTATGAGAGTAACCAACCATATTCTCGTCTATTCTTTTCTCCGTCAAAAAAATACTTTCTAAGTTTGTGGCTATCAAACAAAGGAAATGAACAATTTTCTTTTCATGATTCTTAAATATGTGAACAAGGCCTTATTTTCTAACTAATAACACGATAGGTTAAGGAAATAAACTACAATATGAATAAAACGACGACAAAAATTAGCAAAAATATTTCGTAGGCTAAATTATTTCAATGACATTCCAACTGTAGCACTCGGCCGTTTTGGCACATTAATTTTTTATTGCTCAATTTTGGCATCCCAACTTCATAAATTGCTATTCTGAAACACCTTTCGTCAAATTCGAAGTAAATCAAGACCACTTCAAAAGTATATCTTGTAGTACAAAGCGCAATTTAAATACTTGTATTTTGAAGTGGTCCTGATGTGTATCAAAATTGACGAAAGGTGCTTCAAAATAGCTATTTATAAAGTTTTTTTTTGGGGGGGGGGGGGGGGGTTGGGGGTGGGGGGGGGGGGGGGGGGGGGGGGGGGGGGGGGGGGGGGGGGGGGGGGGGGGGGGGGGGGGGGGGGGGGGGGGGGGGGGGGGGGGGTTTTGCCAAAATTGAACAGTAAAAAAAATTAAGGTACCAAAACGCCCAAGCGTCATAGTTGGAGTACCATCAGGATAATTTAGCCCTCTTTCGTCAGAAAAAAAAACTTGTTATTAATAATCTACACATCATCATAATTTGTGGGTCAAGATGAACACACTGTAGCCCAGTAAAGAGCTCACCAAACATATATCAATTAGCATGCTAAACAACTATTAGGTGGTATTGCTGACTGGCGCAAAATCATAAGAAAGTCATACTATCATAAAACCTGCAGCAGATGACCATCATGTAGGGATATCTAAAGAAGGATATACAAATGATTATGACCACACAGAAAGGGACTAATGAACATAAAGTGGTGTTTGGTTGTAAAGTAAGGAAGGAAAAACTTACTCTTTAGCTCACAATGCCAGTGGTCCATCAATTCAATAATACTCCAAAAGAAGATTAGTAATATATATACATGAATCTGCGTTCAACAGAATGAGAATTAGTCACTCCACTAATAGAATATTAGCAATCTAACAAGTGGAGGCTTGTCTGCCTCTGTCGGCAAGCTTAATGATTTGACAAGCTAAAACAAGCACAGAGAACATTGTTATAATAATTCATATATGGGATCAGAAAGAAAGAAAGAGAAGTAGTCAAGAAGTAAGAAACTGTACTTACCTCTTCTGAACATCTATGCTAATGTTGACCATGAGCAAGTCAAAATGAGAGAGTAGCAAAATGTTTTTTTTTCTATAAAAGGGTAACTGTGTTCAATCCAAGGTTCGTAGTATCGGTATCAGGGTATTATTGGAACCGGGATCGACAGTATCAGCGATTTCGGATCGGGGTATCGAATTTTTTGGTATCAGAGAACAAAATAAATTATTAGTAATTTAGAATTATTTTTTTAATATTTAGATTTTAAGTATTTTCTATGATGTCTCTAATTAGTTTTGAAATTTGAACGAAATATTACTCACCTTACTGATTGGTTTATCTACGATAAATAAGTTTTCTTTATTTACATGCTTTTACACCCTTGTTGATTCATCTTTTTAGTTCTAACTTCTCTACCGAATTGACTGGAAAAAAGATACCCAATGTTGGTATCGGTCAGTATCGGTAGCGTATCGGTATCGGCCGATACTGCAAGTTATGATTCAATTGCAAAAGCAATATTAGCAAATAACTGAGTTTCATTTCAATCATCCCTCTCTTCTTTCGGTTCCAGTCTAAAGAATATGGTCCATCCTACCTAACTATTTCTCCCATATCTCACTTATTCATAACAATAGAAAACCGCCTAGCTAACCTGTGTTATGCTTGGCTTAATAATCTATCAGATCATCTTTTGCTTCGACATTATAAAAATACAGTCTGTTCATATATATATATATATATATATATATATATATATATATATATATATATATATCCTAGTTTTAATACAAAAATGGATGCATTATACATGGCAACAGAAATACAAAATACATTCCAATGCATAATGTTATTGGGCTGTCATATAAAAGATTGGTTTCTAATAAATTCTAGACAAAGGAGCATTTCATATAGAAGTAACTGCAACTATTATATCCTTTTTAACAATCCGGTTTCGTTTTGTTCCGTCCAGGTGATTTTCTGTCAGTATGCTCAACTTACGGCAAGTTTGGAATTCCACGAGGGAACTCATTTATTATCCACTAGTCTCACGACCGTTTCTGACATTCTAAGGGCCCTGTACAACACTCTATAAAAATGGCCTTTTTCTGACATTTCAAGGACATGTTACTGCAGTTTCTGAAAAAAGAGAGGCCTAAATATAAAACTGAAGAATTCACATTAGTAATATATATGGAGGTTAAAAAATTTGGGACCTTCCGGTTTTTTGGGTCTTCCGGATTTTGGGGGCAATGTATGGTCCCACAGCTTGCACATCCTCAGAAACGGCTCTGACTAGTCTTCTTCGCCATCAATTTTTAAGTAGGAGCCTCTTGAAACTATGCGTTTCTAATTGACTATACTAATTTTGAGTACCCAACAATTCCAGGTGAAAGTAAGCCAAATTTGACAACTAGAAATAAGTGGGTCAAGAAAAACCACTCTAAATTCATATGCATATTCAGATAGTAGTTGGCCCTTGACAAATAGTCAAGTTGCTGAGATCTGAATAATGAACATCACCAGGTTCAAGTATAATGCATAATATGAAAGCAGAATAAACATGTGCAACTTTATATAAAAGCATGAACATGTAAATTTTCAACGCAAATTCATCTGTACATCATCAAGAGCCTATCTGGGGAAATTTCTCCTACAAGTGCCTACGAATCCTTCCATAGTACTAAGCCTTCGAAGATTTCACCTACGTAAAGCCGATTTATGAGACGCGAAGTGAATGCCACTAGATATGTCCCGGCAAGACTAGATATGCCCACCCATGTGCAACAGAGATAATTGTATATACCCATAACCAATCACTGTTGAAATCTTCTAATAGAATGGCAACACTTTAAGGCTAATAAATATATGATGGAACCTGTAAACTGAAAGCATATCTAACAAAGAGGAGGCCTTGAATCATCTCTCTGTAACCTAACAGGAGGCAAAACACAGACATCAGGCATTTGCTTAATATGAGGCCTAAGCAGTAAGGGACTTTTCAAGTGGGGTTGTCCCTACTTTGGAGGCACATGCTCTAGCTCATAAAGAAGAACAATCTTTAGCCCATTCCATTCCCTGTAGGGATCTCCCACACTCCTCACTTCATAAATGTGTTGAGCTATCATGCCCCTCACACAAAGGTGAGCAAGCCATGCATATGTCGCCCTCGAATCCATAGTGTGTTGAAATCCAGTGTGTAAAGTGGGAACAACTCATCAGAAAGCTACTATTACCAAGAGAAGTGGCAATTTGTTTCAGAGTTGAAACCTGTAATAGAATGCAATTTAGGATGATCATTAGTTCTAAGATTTAAGTTGGAAGTTATGTTCAACTTCCTATACTAGTAAAGGGAAACTTTCTGTTGGCTGGTAATTCTGTGACAAGGTTCTTCAAGTTCACAATTTGAACAATGGAGATTCTATTGTGTAGACAGGATCCATGGGGTTATGCAAAGACTGACGGATGTTTCGATAATATGCAGATGGTTCATTCTTACTGCTTTTTCTTTGCTTCAAAGTTCCAGTATGTTTTTAAGTTATCAAGGCATGCAGCTACAGTCAGATTCTTGAGGTTTTATGAGGAATTATGAGGACAAGGGGCACTCGAGGCGCAAAGGATACACATCGCTCGAGGCGCAAGGCGCACTTAAGATGCGCGCCCGAGCAAAGTGAGGTGTAAAAATTAAACATACATAAATAAATTAGTAATGTAAGAAATAAAATCAAATAACATATTAAAACCAACAAAAACAAGTTAAAACATAATCAAGTGAACTAGCATAGCAGCAGTAGCAGTCAAGAGAACTAAGAAGAAGTTGTGTTCTCTACAAGAAGTAACAAAATGAAAGAAACACAAATTTTAGTATCATCTCCCTACCACGCTTTTAGTATATTTTAGTTATTTCAGTTCAACTGTAGCAAACTTTGGAGACCGTGGAAAGGGTTACCTCCCTCCCACTTGTATGAGTAAGGGTTATCTCTCTGCCTCGAAGTTTTTCGTAAAAGAAAAAACATAAGACGCGTTTTTTTCTTGTTGGCACCTTGCTGCAAGGTACACCTCCCCTAATGAGGTGTGAGACGCTCCGTTAATGAGGTGTGAGGCGCTGCTGGTGCGCGTTGCTACGAGACACACCTTTGACTACTATGCATAATAGTACAACTAATTAAAATTTTGAAGTATAAGGATGGGGGTGTGTGAGGAGAGGAGAAATAAGAAGATGGTTTTTTTTTTTTTTCCGGACATAAGCCCCTATCTTGTCGATTTCAACATAAATCCTCTAAATCTTGTTTGTTATTTGAAAGAAGACCTCTCAAATCTTTGTCCATTTCAACGTAACCCTTCAATTATATTCCGTCACAAATTAAAGTAACCTAACATATATTTAATGTTAAGCATAGTAGGTGAATGATCATTTTATCCCTATAGTAGGATGGATTTGGGTTTGAGGTTGAACGAGTAGGAAGAAGGATGGCAAAAGGAAGACGGTAGGAAGATAGGGGGAGGGGGGATTGTCGGTGGCTATGTTGGAAAAAGGTTTGGGATTGTTGGGTTTGATGATGAAAGAGTGGAGGACAGGATGGGAGAGGGAGGTGGATGGCGAGGGAGGAGAAAGTCCACACCAATTGTGGCAGAGAAAAAAATGAGGATGGGTAGAGTTTGATCATCTTTTTGTTTCTTTTTGAAAACCCATGACACGACCGTAGATGACCAGCTATCTGGGGTAAAATGCAAAATGCTCCACTCCACACTCCGCGAGGAAACCACAAACTAAATGTAGCTGGCATGATTCAAACCCTTGACCTCTCGCAGAAGAGGGCTGACTTACTAACTTCACCAACCAATAGGGACTCGATAAGTTTGAGTTTTAGGACGAAGTAGGGGACAAAATTATCACAAGAATGACATTCATTAACTTAAACGATGGCATGCTACTATCATTGACCAGAAAAGTGCTTGTGACTAATAATCATAATGATTTGAGGGATCTCCTTCCGAATAACAAAATTCTGGAGCTTATGTTGAAAAACCTTAACAAAATTTGAGAGACATATATAAAATATGGTAGATTTAAGGGACATAAATACTATACACATGAGTGTGTCATAACTTATAATTATAATTATTTCACTTGACTTCCAGTTTCTAAGAAGAATAATGAACCAAAGGTTGGCCGACCCAATAGTTGAGGCCTTTGTAGAGGAAGGAAAAGCAGTGCATTCTAAATCAAAGGGCACAGTCCTAATACTAAAAACCATTACTATGTGAACAATCTTTATACTAGGATGATTTTATTAAGGTAGGATAATCCTCTATATATGTGTGTGTGTGTGTGTTTGGTAGGGTGGGGGGCAATTTTGTACTCCCCCCTCCGACTTTCTGAAACATGGTACACTCCATGTTGACAAGTCTTTATGTTTAAAGTTTAAACCCCCTCGACGTACCCACTTTATTCATTAATTTTTTTAATAAACTGAAAGGATTACTATGCCCTTCTGTTTAAAACTTAAGTTGTGGACACTCACATTCTCTCTCATGTGCACCTTTGGCTTAATTTCAACTTGATACCCTCAACTAATCAAGTTTTTCAATTTGATATCCTAAACTTTAATATCATACCAATTACTACCCTCAGTATTGAATATTTTCAAGCCGATACCCTCCGTCAGATAGAAATTAAATTTTCCGTTTCAACAAATATAAATAATAATTATTTGATCAAATTATCTCTCCCCTCCCCTCTGGTGGTATTTGAAGTGACCACGAATGAGAGAGGTATTTTTGTCATTTATGATTTTCCGTTAACACTACTAGGATATTAAGTTGTATAATTATAGTTGAGGTATAAGTTGTCTAATGTTATCAAGTTGAAATTTTTGAATAGTTGAGGTTATCAAGTTAAAACTAGCATGCACCTTTTAATTAAGTATATTTATGAAATTATATGTTTAATTTTTGCCTCTCCAACTAAAACATAACACTTGTAACCATTTAGATTTTTTTTTTAACAACCACAATCTTGTTTGTAACCAACTATAGTCATTATAACCAATTACACTAAATTGTAACCAATTATAGCTTTATAGTCACTGTTAGAGTTAATTTTCTTGCCATAGTTGCTACAGATAATTATAGGTGGTCTTATTTTGCTACATTTAAATTCAATCGACTACAATTAGCTATATGACACTATTATGTTGCAAATGTTACAATTAACATATGCTGGTTTGAGAAAGTGTGTGTGTGTGAGAGAGAGAGAGAGAGAGAGAGAGAGAGAGGAGCATAGGATAGAAAAGGAGAAGAAGGGAGTGAGGTGGGAGCGAAAGAGAAGAGAGAAGAGAGAGACATGGAGGACAAATAAAGAAAGATTGGAGAGAAAAAAAGAGGGAGAGAAGAAAGAAAGATGGAGTCACGGAGGGGAGAGAGAGAGAGAGAGAGAGAGAGAGAGAGAGAGAGGGCGGAGAAAAGAAAAGGATGATAGGGAGAGAAGAAAACAAGGTACGGTACATAGGAGATAGGGTCCCACAATTTGACTTTCAAACGAGATGTAAATATGACTTTTCAAATTATTTTTAATTTTCTTTTCATTTATTATAGTTGATTGAGAGAGGGGTTGTAGGAAAGAGACTTGTCAGTGCGGGTATACCATGTTTGGAAAGTTGAAGAGGGGCGTACAAAATTTCCCACAAGGCACATAGTGTGTGTGTGTGTGTGTATATATATTTGAAAAATGGGTAAATTTTATTCCAAAAACACATACAATCATACAATCAGGGATGGTCGCCCACCCTTCAGGTTGCCATAGCATTTGCATCAAATTCTATATTATGTAGAATGCATATAGGTGGGGTGGTTAGCCCCTCAAAAATGCGACGATTTCGTTCCCTCCAGACATGCCATACAGAGGCTGCAAGCCGTACCCTGGCGGTCTTGAACCAAACATGCCCTCTCCCTCTGCGTTCACGGATCCCAGTGGTGATATCTCCAATCTCTCTGCCTGTGTCGTATCCTTCAAGCTCTCTGCGACATTGCTCAGTCCAGATATATCAGGACACCTCACACTCAAAGAACAAGTGTCGCATAGATTCATTGTCCACTCCACATAGAACACACTTCGGGTTGGGCACCTGGATCCCAAAGGAGATGAGTCTGTCCCTCGTCAGCAGCCGACCAAGAAGCAACCGATAGACACACAGCTGCATCTTACGGACCAGACCCTTGCACCAGATGAAGTCATAGTCCGCACTAGGGGGGAAGGTACGGCGCACAAGGTTGTAGCAGCTATGGAACCAGAACTTCCCAGTGCCCCCAGTAACTCCCGACGGATCCCAGATCCAATTATCTGTGTGGGCTGAGTCGGATCGATCCCAATCGCACGAATAACCTCTCCAAGCTCCACGGTATGACAGTAGATCTCTGGTCTCCACTATCCATTTATGATAATATACTGGCAGGTCAGTCCCTACCAGCCTCCCTGTGAGACTGGTCACCCAGAATCTCTATCAGAGATTGACGCTCTAACCATGGATTTCGTCAGAGGTCAGTCCCAGCTCCATCTCTCATAGTCCTCCTGATGGATGATTTGAGTACAGCTCTGTGTCGCAGAATATGCTTGAAAATGACAGTGGTGGTTGTTGAGCAGGTCCAGAAGTTGTCCTGCTTCACATACCGACTGTACAACCAATCAGCCCATAATGACCCACCTTTGATGAACCTCCACGCCAGCTTCAGAGCAGAGGCCTCCCTGACAGCCAGCATGGGTCCAAGGCCCACCCCTCCCTCCTCCTGAGGGCGGCAGAGCTGCTCCCAAGAGATCGCATGCATGCCCCCCCTCCAGATAAAGTTGGCGCAAATGCTCTCCACTTTCCGGATGGTGGCGACAGGAACCAGAATAGACTGGAGCCAGACGGAAAGTGGAGAGCATTTGCGTCCGCCAAACGACAGACCAGCAGCCTGCCACCCTTCGACCCTCCTCTAAGCAAACTCCACCAGACTGTGACAATCCAGGTCCCGAGCATAATTGACTGTCAGAGGCACTCCTAGATATTTTACCGGAAGATTGCTTCTATCTATGCCCAGAACTTCAGCTCGTTCCTCCTTCAGAGAGTATAGTGAGCTGAAGTAGACACGACCCTTCTCTCGGTTCAGTTGTAGCCCTGTATGAGTTTCCATTTCTCTCATAATCCCAGAGATCGTGGTCATTCCTTCCATATAGGGGTGAAGGAAGACCAAGAGGTCGTCAACATAGATGAGATGAGTAACAGGAGGCTCGATCCTCCTGAACAGCGGGACCAGCCGTCTACTGTGAACCGTCTTATCCATCAGGCAGGTGAACTGCTCCATGACAAGCATGAACAAGTAAGGTGGCAGGAGGTCGCCTTGCCGGAGTCCTCGGTTGCTACGTAAGAACCCATACGGAGTACCCTGGATGAGTACAGAGAAAATAGGGTCGAGATGCACTCCCTAATCCTTGCAACCCACCGCTCATCGAATCCCATGGCTAGCATCAGGTGGCACAGGAAGTCCCTATTGACCAGGTCATAGGCCTTCCTCGGGTCCAGCTTCACACACGCATTCTCTCCTCCTGGTTTATTGAACCCTCTCTCCATCTCATGCGCCAGAAGACTGTGCTCATCAATCGATCTCCCATTTATGAAGGCCGCCTGGTTTGGAGAGAACAAGTCCTGCATAATCCCCTCCATGCGCCGGCACATAAGGTGCATAATTATTTTGTAAAGATAATTACAGCACGCTATAGGTCGAAAGTCCGCCAGCGAGGTCGCTCCTTCTTTCTTCGGCACAAGGGTCAGGAAGGTATGGTTCAGCTCCTTCAGCAACTTTCTCTCAGAGATGAACTCCTGGACCGCCTCGAGCACCGGTATCTTCAGGGCATCCCAGTGGCGTTTGTAGAACCCACTGCTAAATCCATCCGGCCCCGGGACCTTATTGGGATCCGCCTTCATGATGATAGCCTCCACCTCCTCCAGAGTAACCAGCGCGAGTAACTGGCTATTCCCATAGGGCGTCACCAGCTTCTTTGTAATGATATCCGAAAACACAGAAAGATAGTCAGTCTGAAAATATAACTCTGAGAAGTATCTGACAGCCTTCCCTTGGATCTTCGACGGCTCTCCAACCAGTTTACCCTCGCCATCAAGCAGGTGAGAGAGACTGTTCCTTTGTTGTCTGGTCCGGATCATATCATAGAAGAACCTGGAACAATGGTCACCCTCCTTGAGCCAGGAGCATTTAGCGCGCTGGGCCGCACTAATCTCCTTCTGCAGTCGGAGGATGTTGACTTTCCCAATCAGCTCCTTCTTCCGTGTTGCTAAGGACCCATCCAGTATATCAGTTTGCATGGAATCCTGGATGGACCTGAGTGTCACGCCCCGCCCCCCTAGGAGCGATCGTCCTCGCTAAGGCGTGATGTCGCACGAGCCTAGATTGCGCTCGTGCAAGGCGGATTCCATAACGTCCGATTACAGCGACTGCGACGGGATCGTCGCACAGAAGTCCCAAGCAGAGACATTGAATAATAGCAGCAGAAATTTAGAACAAAATACAAGTCATTCAAAAGATGCATTTTATTGATATAGAAACAAAGATTACAAAGGGGCTCAAGGCCAAGATTACAAGTCACTCAAGCTCACTCTTCTCACATTACAAGTCACTCAGCTCTCTCTCATCTCTCAATACATAAGTCTTGAACCAGCGGATGCTTCGGAAGACGACCATACATTATGTCCCGTATAAGTCTTGACTCCACGCGGCCGCACGCTACGAATCGCCAAGGAACTCCATGCCTCAACGCATCCAAGCGAGCTCCGCACCACGAGCTTCTACCTGTGCCTGCACATGAAAACTATGTGGATGTCAGTACTCAACTATACTGGTGGAATGAGCTCCTCGCCCACCCATACAAAACCAACACGTTCATTTACTTTGTGCAACATATCCTTTAACGATTGTCTTTCTATTCTTGCCTTAGGATCAATTTTAGGACCGACGTCTCAGCCTATTTTGTGTCTCTAGACCATCCCCGTGCCTTGTACTAACAATGTACTCATACTTTGCCTCTAGACCTTCTCGTGCCAGCAACGTCAACTTATCGACTCGTGCTTGCCTTTCGGCCCGTATATGGTACGCAACAACTTGGTCGTGCCATAAATCCCTTTTTATAACATAATCGAGGAAGCGTCTCGCCACTTAGTAACTTGCCTATACATGTGTCGTAACAACATGGTCGTGCCATAACATATCGAGGTCGTGCCTCGCGACTCAACAGGACTTAACCGAACTTGTCCTACGGCCCTTCCATAACCTAACTCGAAACGTCTAACCCAACTTGTGGAACTCGTATTGAGAACTCAAGTACGATGCCACATCGTATGCCGAAGCATGTATCTTTACGCATAGCCAAATCTTAGGCTTCTTAAGACTCGTGATGCAACCGTGCACACCACATTTACTTCATTCGTGCTGTGCTTGCACTTTCTTAGAATTGACCGACACCGTGCATGCGGATTGCCGCTCAGCACGCCAACTTATCTATATGAAAGACCACTGGCACGACAAGCCATCGTGGACATAGCTCGGGTAGGCGGCGGGTCCTTCAATGCAAGGTAGCTAGCCCCATGGAAATCCCCCGACTACCCATGCGGTACAATTCAGCGTTGCTATAACGTCTTTCCCCTAGGTCGACTGGGCCCGGTGCCCTGACGTAATACCAGTCGAGGAAGAAATCCTTGTCGACAAGTTGTCCAATGACCACGCACCTACGAGACATCTAGACTCACGTAAATGCATGGCCCAAATTTTACGGTACGACTGGAACTATACTTAGCATCTCGTGCTCCAAACCACACTTTGCATAACGTGCATCGGAACCGTGAGACTCCCAACTGAGGGACCGCCTCAGCGACAAACGGTCGCGTACTTTCTTTTCTTTGAAACCCAGGGAACGACTATCGTATAGCCTTCCTACTTAACTTGAACAAAACGTGTTCCTTAAGTGCCATAGACCGTGGCTAACTTTACATCGTGCCGACCATGGCTCGTGCCTTAAACTGACTTATGTTCTGTGCAACACTATCGCCCAGGTCATACTTTATATGATAGGCCTTGAGATCGTGGGACTATGTGGCTTAACAATCGCAGAAAGCGGGACAGTGCTTGGAATGACTTTGGTCGACCGGCATAACTTTGCCTAACTTACTCAAGCCTATAACTTAACCCGAGGAACGAGCAAAGGCTATGCCAAGCCTTGCATTACGGAAGCGTGCATACTTTATCGAGCATTTACGCGGACGACGCCTATGACTTAGTCTAATTCATAGTTTTGTGTCGAAGACCAACTTTCCTTCTCCCAAGCCGTGGGACGAAGGACCGAGTGTCAATTTTCAAAGCCACCGTGCAACGATTCTAAGCCGACCGTGGGACCTTGTTCCTTTTCTAACTCAATTGACCCGACTTGGGATTATTCCCTTAGCTATATGGATTCGTCTCTTTTATTATCAAGCCTACTTGTGCATTTGAAAACATGCGATTTATTATGTGAAGGCTAAGATGAGGCAAGTTCACCGAAACTATCCGACCTGAGCGAGGAGTCGCCTCGACCGAGCGGTGTCTCCGAGCAAGTCGTTAGCGAGGCTAAGTCCGAACGCCGTTGGCATTTCGATTCCTCCGATTGACTGAGCGGGACGGGACACTACACCTGAGTTCCGTCTCCTTGTCTTCTAGGGCAGGCCTGGACTGGCTCTTCACCCAGCTCCGAATAGCCTTCTTCGTGCTCTTGAGGATGTGTACCATGTGGAACTGTGCAGTGCCCCCTGCTGATGCAAAAAAAACCCTCAGCAACAGCCTCCAAGTATCCTCCAGAAAGAAACCAGTTGTTATTGTAGCGGAAAGGACGCGACTTCCAAGAAGACCGGGCAGTGAAGCCGACCATGATAGGAGAGTGATCACTCGTCCCTGCAGCCAGGCCCTCTGCCACAGAGTTTGGAAAGAATCGAAACCACTCCATGTTTTCCAAAGCTCTATCCAGCTGACAAGCAAATCTGTTGTTTACAGCTTTGTTATGCCAAGTCCATATATGCCCTGTTCAGTCCAAGCCATGTAGGCCTGATTGAAGAAGACATCTCTGAAAATCATACATGATCTGATCAGGAACAGGTCTGCCTCCCACCTTCTTCCTTCTGTGAAGGAGGGTGTTGAAATCCTCCATCAAGAGAAGAGAAAGGTGCAAAGAGTCAGCCGAAGCAGCCACACTGGCAATATCCCTCCAAAGGACCTCCCAACGCCGCCTATCGTTGTGGCCATACACCGCCCCCAGCAAGAACCAGAAGCCACCCTTATTGGAGAAGGCAATAGCTATCAACTGCTCCGACATCAGAACCAGATCCCCTTTCCAGCTGGTGCTACTCCATCTGACCCAGATCCTAGCCATGTCGCAAATCGCCAAGTTGTGAAGCTGGATCCAATTGGGAGGAGTCCGTCGCGAGAGCATCCTCTCCCCTTTGATCTTTGTTTACAGAAGCACTGATATGCCACACATCTCTCTCCGTAAAACCTCAGAAATCTCTCTCCAGCATTCTAAGGAACAAGCACCTCGGACGTTCCACACGATTACCGCCATTAATTATTAAGAGGGAGGGCCCCCTGAAATTCTTCTGGACCAGTACCCGACCACGTCTGTCGCCGCCATGTCCTCCTCCAAGCCAGGAGTAGTAGTATGCTGAATAGCTGTTTGGGTGAGCATCAAGGCCCACGTCGGGTTGTCCACACACAGTTCCTTGCTGTAGTCAGGCATACGGCCTCCCTCCCGAGGGTGCCCCTCACGAAGTGGGCCAGCATGTCTCTTCCTGCTATAGACTCTCTCCTCGGACACCCTACCTTCTCCCCGGTGATCTCGTCCCGACGCCGTCATACCTCTAGTGACCATACTCCTCTAGGCGGTAAAAGTGACCATAACCCCACTGGGCTGCTCCAGCTGCGACGAGGTAATTAGGCCCAATCCAATGGCGTCGTCCATCTGTCGGTCTCCCTCCTGCAGGCCACCCTCTACGCTCTCTTCTGCTCCGGTACCTCCTGCCCCAGGGTAGTTCTATGAACCGTAGCCGTCTCCGGGGGAGGCACAGTCTTCTGACCTCCATTCGTGCAAGCACTAGTAAGATGACCGAAACAGGTACAATGAGAACAAACAGGCGAAACCCATTCATACTCAACTCTCTGAGTGAGAACCTCTCCGGACGGAACCTCGTACTCCAGGAGACTCGGTAGCTCGCTATCGGCACTAATCTCCATGAACATTCGAGCGTACATCAGTCTCGACCGGAAGGCTGTAGCGTCATCAGCCTTAATCGGTTTGCCCACCAGGCTGGCGAGTCTCATGAGAAGGTATATGCTCCAATATCTAACTGGAAACTTCGGGAGTCGGATCCAAACAAGAATAGCGTTGAGGACATCCTTCTCACACCTCAGCTCCGGCATCCACTCCGGCAGGATGATCAATCTCCCATCAAACGTCCAAGGGCCTTCTTGGGTGATCCTGACGACGTCTTTCGCAAGACCAAACTTGACATAATAGAACCTGTTCTCCCTCCCGAAAATTTTCATGCTACCCTTCGGCTGCCAAACACGTGTCACATACGTCCGGATCTGCCCGTAGAAGGGTTTGTTCCCTAGCACGTACAAGACCAACGTATTTTTCCAGAAGGCTGTCACCTCCGCTATCTCTTCCGCGGGGAACGAGGCACGGAAGCAACTACCCACCTTCTTTGGCAGCACGTACTCCATGGACGAAGGATTTTTGGATCCTGCTGGCTTGCATATGTCAGCCCATGACTTTCCCGCAGGACGGGTAGATGTCCCTAAGAGCATGTGGTAGGAAGAGGATACCCTATTCCCTTGCCTCCCATATATGAAGCACTCCCTTTCCCTTTTTCCACGACCGTCGCCTTGGGTCGTCACCCCGTAGTCTGACCACCAGTACTATTCCCCGCCCGTGGGGGCCCCCCCTAGGCCGAGGGATGACTTCCTCGTCCCTGATCCTGCTCCCGTCCTCCTGTCAGGGGAGGGACGCGCCTTCTGGTGGATCTTTCCTCTACTCAAGTCTTGCCGCGCACCACCATCCTTCCCCACACTCCTGCTCCCGCGACGTCTCGTAACCGTCGTCCAGCCACCATTCTCCCTCCGTTCTCCCTGAGATCCGGTTATGGATCCAGGTCGAAAAGCCAGAGATCCTGAAAGATCCGGGACCCCTAGATCTTGACCAACAGCCGATCCTCCCCCCATCTTCACCGCCGAGTCTCCGCCTCTCGTCGGCGTGCCCCCAGCCCGCACTGGCCCCGCAGCCTTCCCGGCTGAGCCGCCTCCTCCCGCACTGGAGCCGCCTACGCACACACCGGCGCTGCCCGTGCCCGCGTTGACACCGCCTGCTGCTCCCTTGGCTGGCCCGCCGCTAGTCGCGTCTGCCGTCGCACCGGGGTCCCAAGTGAGGGACCCCCTAGGGTTCACCCGATCGCCCGCTGCTCCCGCTGCCATTATATATATATATATATATATATATATATATATATATATATATATATAAAAGAGAGTTGTTAAAATATATATATTGTTTCTGGAATCACTCCCACTGGGATTCGAACTCCTGACCACTCGGGCCGCATGCCTCTCTCTTAACTACTAGGCTAGAGGTCATTTGCATATATATATATATATATATATTCCATTCTAGAGGCTTGGAGCCGGTGGTAAAGCCACCCAGCCAACTCCAAGGGGGGCGATTCGAACCCAGGCAATCCCGCCAACGCCCCCCATCCTAACCGTTAGGCTTATATAAGGCACATAGTAGGTAATGGTGACATAATAGGCCTACAATACTAAAAGAAAAGATCTATGTAACTCTTTTACACTCTCGTATAAGCTGGAGCATCAATGTCAAGCTTGGAGATTGATTGAAGAAACAATGATCTCGGAAGATCCTTGTGAAGATATAAACCAGTTAATAAATGAGGAAGACAAACTTCCTTTCGAGTGACTTTGTCCTAGATGAAGTGACAATCAAGCTCAATACACATGGTGCTCCAATGAAAGACAAAATTCTCAGCTATATTAATAGTAGCTTTGTTGTCACAGTATTAAAAAAATTTAAGAAGTAGAGGGAATACCAAGATCAGATAAAGGACCTTGAGCCAAGTAAATCAGAGATTGCATGAGCCATGACGTGATATTCAACTTTGCGAAGAACATGCGACAACATTTTGTTTCTTGCTTCTACATGCAACCAAGTTGACAGTGAATAATATATAGTAGACACTCGTAGAGCAGCGATTATCAATGAAACCGGTATCATCCATATCGACATATGTAGTAAGAGATCACAATGATGACGACCTATAAAGGAGATGTTAGACTGGAAACTTCTTCTAAATAACAAAGAATATGCTCGGCAACAAAATGGAAGACTTCATATATGGTCTCACGGTGTTGACGTCAAAGGAGATATTTGGACAAGTCACACTAAGATACATAAATTTGACGACGAGACAACGATATATGCCTGAAGCTTGGAGAAGCAAATCTGAGGAACTAATGTTAAAGAGAGTGTTTCTCGTCCATAAGTGTGTCAGTTATACGACAACCAAGAAAGTCGGTTCCTCTAAGAGATCTACACAATTCTTCCGCACAGAGATAAGGAATCTTTTTGATAGCATAGCAACGACAATGGCCAGAAAATACCAGACTACCTAGATCCTAGTTGTGAAAATGGATAGAAAGATGAGTTTTAACTTCGGATATATCAGCAGATTCATCACCAATGAAAATGATAGTATCCACATAAACGAGAAGAATGACTATGCCCTGCGACCAAAGATGGATGAAGAGAGAAGAGTCAGTAACACTTCAAGAGAAATCAACTTGTTGAACGACCTGGCAGAACTTATCGAACCATGTCCAGAAACTCTGCTCGAGGCCTTAAATAGACTTGTGCAATGACAACAAGGTGCTCACTTGTGCATTCATAATCGGGAGGTGGTCGTGTGTAAAGTGCCTCAAAAAGATCCCCATTGAGAAAAGAATTGTTGATGTTAAGCTTAAGCTGACATAGTGGTCATCCGTAATTGAAAGCCAAGGAGAGAAAAACTTGAAGGTGATCAACTTGGCCACGAGAAAAACTTTGCTCTTATCTATCTCATAGGGTTTGGTGAATGCCACGTCCCGATTCAACAATCGTTCGTCTTCGCATCGATTTCTGCCGAATCGATGGTCCTCGTTGGGGCTTGATGTCGTACGAGTCTGGAGTTGCACTCGTACAAGACAATAACATGCATTTGATAATTCGTTTGGAACATCAAGTAGAAACTTCACAAGTTGCAGTGTATTGAACACGTAGTATAGAAAAATATGCTATTCATTAATAGCTTGCAACGAAATGCAAGTCGTAATTACATTGGATATGTAGCTGCGGCTACATTTGATTGAAACAAACAAACCACTCGACAAGCTGCCTGAAATAATACTTATCGTTCCATACATTTACACCCTCGTATACATTGAAAGCCTTCGAGATGAATCGACTTCAAAATACTTCAAAATGGACAGAGCTTCAAAACGCCTCCCCGAACTTCAGTTTGGGCCTAGCACCGTGCACCCTCAACGTTCTCTTCACCTGTGGGGTTGGAGAATTAGTACACTTGGGAATGCATTAGTGAGCATGACGAACCCACTCATCCAAACCGACACTGTTTATTAAGGTAGACATACTTTCGAAGTTGTCTTTCTATTTAGAACTAGATGAATTTCAGTTCATATCGATAGCATTCTCGAAATATGAAAACATAGCAATTTATATCGATTCTTACCACGACCGTGCTCGTCCCTGCATGAAACAGAGATAATACTTACCACCTGAATAAGACAATAGATGAGTATGCTACTATCTTATATGCGGTCATTGGTGTTACGACACCATGAGGGACTATCATATGGCATTACGATGCGCCCTATCAGTCTGGGTTGCAAGCCCAACTGAAGATCCCGCAATGCCTCGCGCCGAAGCACAAATACGAATTCCCCCTAGGTCGATTCGGTTTCGGTGCCCCGAATACCGTTTCAAGGAAAACAATACATTGTGCACAAGTTGTCCATGACCATACAAGTGGGCCAACAGTTTAATCTATGAAACAGGTGTATGACATGAAATTTAATTATGCGGTACTATCATTTAACTCATGCAACGGTTCATTTTTTTCAAAGTCGTACATTCTGATTTGGCATTTCGTAGGCACCAAATATCCCGAAGCACCATGCCATAATTGACGTTTCATTATTCGATTCCATGAAACAATTTCTCTCTTTTTTAGAACCTTAACTTTTCGCTTTGAAGTGCGAAAATTATAATTCAGAATAAAACTATTCTAAATCGCTACAATTATCCGAAGTTCTTTAAGTCGTATAATATGCATTTAACTTGGTATCCTCGATTTGAACTTATACGAGGCAACAAAAATTTTATTTGCGGGAACGAGTAGAAAAGAAGGGGACGAACCATCCACCAAGTATCAAATGTGTCAAGAGTAGGAGCGCTTCACAACGATCAAGCGTCAGTTACGCAAGTTGCTGCAATAGCACCAACATTATATTAGCAATCCTTCTTCAATCCTTCGCTATGTTATATTAAGCGTGAGACGAGACGAGGCGACGAAGCTGGCGCCTCGCTTAAGCATCCTTAAGCGGTGCTTAGTTAGCACTTCACCCATTTTTACCTATGGAGCCTCCTACATGTAAAATATTATGTATACACATAAATTTCAATATATTTTCATACAGTCCTATTAGTTTATGCATAAATAACAATACCAAATCAAACAAAGTAACAATATAAATACTATGATCAAAATGCGAAGTCATCAAAATAGTCATCAAAATACCATGGTCAAAATAGTTAACAAGCCACACAATGTATACATACTACATAGTCACCAAAATACCATCAAACATAAAAGCTAAGTCTCCAAAGTTTCTATTTTTTCAAGGTCAATTTTTGTTTTGTTCATTTTTTTTATCCAAGGCGCTTTTTCCGGCGCCTAACACTAGGCGAGGCGCTATTAAGCGCACCTAAGCGATGATTGCTTTACTGAGGCGAGATTTTCCTAAGCGAGACGCCAAAATTCTAGTTTTCGCTTAAGCGCGCTTTTCACAACATAGATCCTTCGTTTCAAAATTCTTAGAATGAATGCAGAAATTGACGCGAAAACACATTCATAAAAACTAAGCAGCAAAAACTTTAAGAAAACCATATAGCAGCCCGGTCCCGTCGAAAGGAACTCTTATATAGAGCTCACTCGCCGAGACGCAGTCCGCTGCATCTAGGACTTATTCCAACAAAAGTTGATCCATTAGTTGGAACGGTTCTCGTAGCATTCGTCAAAATCGATTTGTTTGATGCCACAAAGGGTTATCGTATACCAAGCTCTCGACTGAATCAAACTAGTCATATAAGTTCTCGACCGAGTTTGACTCGCCACGAGCCCATTACATAGTGCGCCGCCCAAAGGGAACGGGGCACTACAGTGAAGACCTTATAACAAGAGGAATTTTCACACGTTTGACAATAGCATCTGGATTGTGCTTGATTGTAAACATTCATCTGCAGCCAACTCGGGAGTGCCCCTGTGTAAAGTAACAAGGTCCGATATGTCATTGGATTGAAGAGCCTGCATTTTCACATCCATTGACAGGGATGTTGAAGAATTTTCTTGACATGAGTACAAACATAAGACAACGAGCTAAGAAACCGATACGAAGGTAGTTAGAAGGTGAAAAGGAAAAAAAAGAAACGACTAGCAATAAGATGCACAGTAAAAGAGCAAGGTGCCTTACGCGATGCAAATGATCACAGGATATCAGAGGCAGAGAATGCAGTAGATGATGATAACAATGATTATGTTGGCACAGCCTTTTATTCTTATATGTATATACCTGGAGTTCTGCCTGTACTAGGTCATGGGAACGAGAATGAGACAATAGAGGTTGAACAGATCTGGGGAAGGTGATGTTGAAGAATCTGGTACTGGCAATGTTAGGTCATCAAGAATAATAATGGGTCGAGAGGGTTGTGGAAGTAAGATGTTCAAGGAAAGTGACATCAGCCGAAGTGAGAACCTATTTTCCAACGTGAAAAAAAAATAGCCTTTTAGGGTACGAGAGTAACCTACAAAGACATGTTAGGTAACCTGAGGAGCAAGTTTATCACGTGTACAACCAAAACCTCTAGGTGATAAAGAAATAATTCTTGGTTCAAAAATAGAACAGACAACAAAGGCTGGATATCAAGGACGGTGAGGGCATGATGTTAATGAGGTAGCAAGGAGTACGCGGCAAAGTTCCAATAAGTCCTAGGAGCATTCATTTGAATAAGAAGAGAGGGTGCTACCTTCAGCAAGTGTTGTTTTTTCACTTTCGACCTTGTCATTTTGTTGTAGTGTATATGAGCAATAACCTTGGTGAAGTATACTCTATTACCTACATAGATTATGGAAATCATGGCTAAGATATTTGACATTGTCAGTTCTGTAGATTTTAATAGTGGTATTGACCTGATTTTTTATTTCATGGTGGAAGGCTTTGAAGGCAGAAAGAATTTCAAATCTATCACAGAATAAACATAACCAGGTCATACAATAGCAGTCATCAGTAAAAGTACTGTCGAAAACCAAACAACTAGATAGTTTGTAGGGACCCAAAGTATCCGAGTGTACTAAAGAAAAGGAAGATTCACTTTGGTTATTATAGGTGAAAGGGCGAGAACTAATGTTTTCTAATAGTTCAAGATTAACATTAAAGTCAAAGACGGACATAGGTTTGGTAACATAGTTTTGAGAATCAAGAGGGATGACATAGCTTCTGGTGTCATTCGATCGTAGAAATGCCCGCCAAAACAAAAAGGAGGGATATCCAAGTGGTACACCAATTACTTTGTGTTTAGAAAACTAGGTTTGCTTTGGTATAGGTAGGGATGCTGCCATGGGAAGTTGGAATCATGAGAGGCTGTCTGGAGGGTGTAGAGGGTTGGCTTTAGGGGAAGAGGGGGGGATGCAGGAGGTAGGGGGTTCAGGTCTGGTAGGGAGGTGAAGATTGAGGCAGGAGGGGATGCAGGAGGAACAGAAGGGAATGTGGGAGTAAGGGCAGACAAGAGGGGGTCGGGAGGGGGTGGGGCTACTGGGTGGGAGGTTGGTGGAGAGGACTCGGAGGGCTGAGGTTATGAGAGGGGTAGATCTGTAGCAAAACCTGCTTTTATACAATTAGAGAAGAAATAATGGGATAATTTTCTTCAGGTACAAAAAGGCCTAGATATAGGTTTATGAGAGCTACTTGATAATATATAGGAAACACACACATAGGCTACAATACTTCTTTTTTTTTTTTTACATATATAGCTCTTCCATAATATCCAGTATCATGACTAACAATAGTTACCAAAAGTCTTGTTGCAGATGAACTTGTGTACAAACAAATAGTAAGGAAATTGACACACTAGTGAAATAGATAAGCACATCCACGAAATGCAAATGGTGGATATTTGCTTTCCGTAATGAAAGTCAACTCAAATGTAGTCTGGCATAAGTCTTCTAGATGTAGACTGCCAACCTAACTCTCAAAGCTATTCTTCAAGAAGAAATGTAATGCAGTAGTATAACGTCCAAATTTTGCAGGAAACACCAAGTATTAGTATTTGGACTTTAGTCCCACGTTGTCTAGAATAATGGTGAGAGGGGTTAACCTCTCCTATATATATATATATATATATATATATATATATATATATATATATATATATATATAACACCCCCTTTAATAAGATTTATTCCAACTCTACATGGTATCAGAGCCATAACCCATCCACCCTTCTCCTCCACAAGAAAAAAAAAAACGAAGCCTAGATTCCCCCCCCCCCTCCCCGGCTGCTGCAGCCCTGCCTTCCCGCCCAGGCCAGGCCTCCCCACCCACCCCCCCGCCTTCCCCCCCCCCCCCCCCCCTCCTCCCCCGCTACTGCCATCCCCCTCCCCCTGTCAGCCTCGGCCAACCCCCCCCCCCCCCCCCCCCCTCTTTCCCCAACTCCATGGATCAAGCCAAATCCTAACCTAGATCTTTCCACGCAGCCGCCATCCATCCCCTCAAAACCCTAACCTAAAAAAAAAACAAAAACAAAAACAACAAAACCAGAAATAAATTGTTGGGATTCTCATAGGGTAAATATTTTGTTGTTTGCTGGAACCTCTGACTCTCAATAATTGATTTGAGATTCTCAGAGGGTAAACATTTAGTTTGTTTGCTGGAACATCTGACTCTCAATGTTATTTTACGGATTTAACAAAGAACAGACAAGTTGCTTGTTTTGCATGAATCATTGTTTCTTTCCTTACTTGATCTTCACATCAGGATCTAACAGAGAATAACCTAGATTATCTTTCTGTCCTGACTTGTGTGATCCACATTCATCCCTGCTTCCTATGCGCGTGCCGGTTCTGACCACATTTCTAGCGCTTTGACAGAGTTGATGTGATTATCAAGTTAGAAAGAACAAAACGACAGTCGAATCAAGAATACTGCAGGATGACTAACACTGGGACAAATAGTAATGCTACAGACACTAGTGTCGAAAACACAATGGCGAGAACCAATGGACACTGACGTGACGATTTTCTCGATTCGTCTTGTCGATCGACGATTGGATGGACCAGAAGGTTACTCGACATGGCGAAAGAAGGTCGAAAAAACGCTTCGAGGAATGCGATTATCAAAACACCTGACTGACAACCCTCCAGCAGTGACTGATCCCATTTTTTAGCAATAGGAGACGGATGATAGTCGACTGTTTACACAGTTGAATTCAATAGAACCATCGGTGGAAGACATGATTCAGAATACAGATTCCGTGAAAGAATTATGGGAGGTCCTAACGACGACGTTTGATGGAAAACGCGATTTGTCTCGTATCTACGACTCGGTTGTTAGAGTATACCGAACAAATCAGGGAGATAAATCTTATAAGGATCACTTCAGGGCCTTTAAGGCTATGATTGATGAGATCGACCGCATATTGCCTCTAACGACGGATATAAATGAAGCAAGGGCTCAATGTGAGCAGCTTCATGTCATGGCATATCTTGCCTTTCTTCGTCCTGATGCGGACTCTGCTCGCTCCCAGATTATTGTTGGATCTGCTGTTCCGTCTCTGATGGAAGCACACTATCGTGTCATTCGGACAACAAAAGATGTCGAGACAACTCCAGATAATGCTCCTTCTGATCGGTCTGCTCTTGGTGCTGCTCGTGCGGGATTTCGTGGTGGTCGTGGTGGCCGACGTGGTGGCCGAAATGCTGATCGCGATGAGGGACGTGACAATGGTGGGCGTGATAGAGGAAGACCGCGCACGTGCTTCCACTGTGGTCAGACTGGTCATTTCCAGTGGCAATCCTAAAGCACCTGCTGCCAATGTGACATCAGATGCTCATGATGATGATGTTCGATCTGTTCAGATAACTGCAGAGTCATACACAAAAATTTTTGACTTCCAAGCTCAATGACGTGGTGGAGCATCCATATCTGGATCCCCAGGCGGATACTTAGCGGCATATATAATGAGGTAGAAGCAGTGGGTGATTGACTCTGTTTCTTTTCACACGACTGGTGACACGGGTATGATACGCAATTATGTATCGGTGGGTCGTGTTTTCAATATTATTGTTGCCAATGGTGGTTCACTAACAGTCCGTAGACGAGGAAGTGTGCGTCTTTCTTCCGGACTGTCACTCAATTCCTACTACATACACCAGGAAATCCGTTCAGTTTGCTTTCAATTTGTCAGCTTACTCGCGATTTGCATTGCTCAGTAACATTTTTTTTCTGATGGTTGTGTTTTTCAGGACTTAAAGACTGGAAGGACTATTGGTAAAGGGCACGTGGCTGGAGGCTTGTACCTGTTTGACATACCTTCTTCCGTTGTCTTTGCTGGCGTGAAACTCGATCTTTTCGAGTTACATTGTCAGTTAAGTCATCCATCAATCCAAGCCCTCCAAAAACGGTACCAATCTTTAGATCTTCCTGCTTCTTTTCATTGTGACTCGTGTCATTTAGCTAAGCATCACCGGGTTCCCTATCCGACAAGTCCTAATAAATTTGCATTTGCTCCTTTCGAGTTGGTGTATTCTGATATATGGGAACCTTGTCCGATTGAATCAATAATATGTTTCAAATATTTTGTTACATTTGTTGATGATTACTCGCGTGTTACTTTTGTTTATCTAATGAAAAATTGTTCCGAATTATTTCAAATTTGGTATAATTTTTATGCCGAAATCAAAGCACAATTTGGTGTTCCAATTAAATGCTTTCGAAGTGACAATGTTCGTAAGTATCTATCGCGTGAGTTCAATATTCATATGTCCAATAATGGCATCATCCACCAAACTTCCTGTCCTAACACACCACAACAGAATGGTGTAGCAGAGCGTAAGAATCGACATCTCTTGGAAACAACGCGTGCTCTTATGTTTCAAGCACGTACTCACAAAAGATTTTGGTCGGATGCGGTACTTACCGCTTGCTAATCGTATGCCATCGTCAGTATTCAATGGTTCTACTCATTTTTCTCGATTATATCCGAAAGAGAGCCGTTTCCCCTCCCTCTCAAAATTTTTGGCTGCTTGCGCTATGTATGAGATACCCGACCGACTCTTTCTAAATTAGATCCTAAAGCAATCCAATGTATTTCCCTTGGGTATCCTAAAGATCAGAAAGGGTATCGGTATTTCTCCCCTACCTTGAAGGGGTATTTTTTCTCTCGAAACGTTATTTTCATTGAAACTGAATTTCCTCCACTTCCACATACTTCGGATCCAGTTCCACAAATTTATTCAGAAGAAGATTTCTTGTTGTTTCCTATTCAACAACAACCTCCCGTAAGGATGCCCTCCCCTATCGAGCCAGTATCCCGATCCGACGGTCGTCAAACACTTGTTCAGTCAGTACCGACGTTACCTGAAAGAACAATGCAGATAGTGCCCACATAGTCATCATCCTCCTCTAGCTCCACTTATTCGCCTTCGCCTGTTCCACCAGCTTGACCTCGTCATGCCTGTCGTGATCATATCTTATATGTTGACAACTACAAAGGGCTTGTCAATCACACTCAATCCTTGGTAGCTACTATTGATGGAATTCACATTTCCAATATCGTCGAGGAGGGTCTCAAACATCCCGGTTGGCGGCTGCTACAGAAGAAGAGATGAAAACACTCCGAAAAATCATACTTGGGACTTAGTACATTTGCCTACTGGTAAGCAGACAGTCGGTTGCAAATGAGTGTTCGGGATCAAGGTGAAACCGGATGACATTCTTGATCGCGTAAAAGCTCGTCTAGTGGCTAAAGGATATTCTCAGACATACGGTAAGGGCTATTTTGAGACCTCTTCAGTTGCCAGGATGACATCTGTGCGCGTTCTCTTGGCCTTAGTTGTTCGCTATGACTGGTCATTACTTCAGCTGGATATCAATAATACATTTCTCCATGGAGATTTTGAAGAAGAAGTGTATGTGGTGCAACCTTACGGATTTGTTGCAAGGGAAGGTAAAGTGTGTCATCTGCGGAAGGCCCTCTAAGGCCTCAAACAATCATCCCGTGCGTGGTTTGTTTGATTTACACATGTTGTTACTCAGTTTTGCATGTGTCAATCAAATAATGATTATTCAATATTCTACCGACAGACATCAGCTAGAATGATACTACTTGGTGTCTATGTTGACGACATTGTGATCACGGTAGACGACAACAAGGGCGAAGAAGTGTCTGGGAGAACAATTTCAGACCAAGGATATGGGGTCGTTGAACTATTTTTTGGGTGTTGAAGTCAAACATGGTAAGTAGGACATTGTAATATCTCAGAGGAAGTATGTGCTGGACATACTAAATGATGCAAGAATGATGCAAGCTAATGGAGCAAATCACCCATGGATCCAGGGACAAAGTTACTTCCAGATGAGAGGGTCCTGATGACCAATCCAGAATCTAGATCAATATCGCTGAGTGGTAAAAAAAATTCAACTACTTGGCGGTAATGACTCGGCCGGATATTTCTTTCGACGTAAGTGTAGCAAGTAGATTTATGGCTTCTTCAAGAATCTATGTTATATTAAGCGTGAGGCGAGGCGACGAAGCTGGCGCCTCGCTTAAGCGACACTTAGTTAGCACTTCATCCATTTTTACCTACGGAGCCTCCTACATGTAAAATACTCTGCATACGTATAAATTTCAATATTTTTTCATACAATCCTATTAGTATATGCATGAATAACAATACCAATTATCAATCAAACAAAGTAACAATATAAATACTATAATAAAAAATGCAAAGTCATCGTAGTAGTCACCAAAATAGTCATCAAAATACCATGGTCAAAATAGTCAACAAACCACATAATGTATACATAATACAAAGTTATCAAAATACCATCAAACATAAAAGCTAAGTCTCCAAAGTTCCTTTTTTTTTTCAGGGTCAATTTTTGTTTTGTTCAGTTTTTTTTGTCCAAGGCGCTTTTTTCGGCGCCTAACACTAGGCGAGGCGCTATTAAGCGCCGCCTAAGCGCGCCTAAGCGAAGATTACTTTTCTGAGACAAGATTTTCCTAAACGAGGGGCCCAAATTCCAGTTTCGCTTAAACGGCACTTAAGCGTCGCTTAAACGTGCTTTTCACAACATAGCCAAGAATTCCACACTGACAAGCAGTTCTCAGAATTCTATGCTGTCTAGTCAAGAATCCAGGAAAAAAAATTCAAATGAAGAATCATGGACATACTCGTATTGAGTGCTTTACCGATGCTGACTGGGGTACAAGCCTGACAGATAGACGGTCTACATATGGCTACTCGGTATTTATTGGCAGAAACTTGGTATAGTGGAAGAGCAAGAAGCAGAGTGTAATAGCACAGTCAAGTTCAGAAGCAGAATATCAAGTCATTACTCATGGCACAGCGGAGGTGTTATATATGAAACATCTTCTATAAGAACTGAGAGAAGAAGCAGGATCTAAAGCATCAGATTTGTTGTGTGATAACCAGTCTGTTATTTATATTGCTACTAATCATGTATTTATGAAAGGACGAAGCACATTAAAATCGATATCTACTTTGTCCGTGATAAGTATACAAAATGGGTGATAAAGTTTCACCATGTGAGGACCGGTGATCAGATAGTTGATATCTTCATGAAGCCTCTTTTGGATCCTCGAGTTCAATTTCTGTGTAACAAGCTGGACATGATTGACCTATGCTCCAGCTTGAGGGAGGGTATTAAGTATTAGTATTTGGGCTTTAGTCCCACATTGCCAAGAATAATAGTGAGAGGGGTTAGCCTCTCCTATATATATATATATATATATATATATATATATATATATATATATATATAACACCCCCTTTAATAAGATTTATTCCAACTCTACACACCACATTCATTACTTGATGGTATGTTACTTCATGAAGGTGTTTAAGGTTGCATCGTGACTTAAGATGCAGGCTAATTCATACCATTATGAGAGGATTGTCACTTGAATGAGAAACCTTACGAGAGCAATGATTTTAATCAAGAAAGTTTATAAGTCGTTGTTGAGGATAAAAAGTTAGAAAAAGAAGTTCATTTAAAATTCATAGATGTATGCTATGTCTCAGTGGACCGCAGAAATAGATGAATGTACATAACACTATAGAAAATTATATCTAAAATGAGTATATGGACAACCAAAGGACAATAAAAGCATGATATAGATTCATTGAGATAGAAGTATATAAAAGCAGGAAAAAAACTTGAACCTACATGTTTCAAAACGAAGTAGCATTGTGGTACAGAGAACATATGCACAAGACTAGTAACTTTATTTACTAGACAATATTCGTGACTCAAGTAAAAAAAAAAAATATTTTACATATCTGTAAGGAAAGGAATAGGAAATTTGGTTTAATCATAAAAATTTCTTAGTCTTTCCCTTCAAGTCAAGCATACCACTAGTAACACCTCTACCCCCTCTCCCTCTACATGCATGCGTGCTACTTGCTTGACTTTGTTTGTTGGATTGATAGTTACTGGTAGTATTGTCTTCAATAATCCTCAAAAGCTCTTGGATGGAATTATGAGAATGCAAACCTTGTTTTGTCAATGCACTTTCCTCCCCGGGACCCAAAAAGTGAATATCCTGCCACTGCGAGGTGAAGTCATCCACAAGAGTATACTCTGGATTGACATCCCATTTCCTATGAGACCCATACTTATAATCGGGATTAGCCCTAAACAAGGCAGACCAGTCAGGAAGTTAGAGAGAGAAATATATATTTTATTTTATATATATATATATATATATATATATTTTTATATATATATATATATATATATATTTTTTTTTTTTTTTATATATATATATATATATATATATATATATATATATATATATATATAACTGTGTAATATTCAGAATTGAAAGAGAAGAAACCTGGAGAGCAATCTCAAGTTTGAATGTAAATAAACCACATCATCCGCATGGTTTTTGTTCAGTCTATTCTGTTTTAGATTATGGATAAAACTGTAGGTACTCCATGGTCTCTCGACAGAGGAAGAGCTGATTGATTGTGCTAGCACTTTAAATGCCATATCTCTCAACTCTTTTGTATCTCCGCCATGAAACTTCCACCACTGTAAGACATTTATTTTGGGATTTCTGGCATCTCTTTTGGCAGTTGGAGAGGCAAATTTCCCCTTTTTCTCTATGAAAGACATAAACTGCACACGAACAGTATCTGCTTGTTCATCATTCCGGTGCATTTCACATATTGCAGCAGTGGCGCATTCAAAGATGTCATCATCACTATCTGTTGGTTAAGAAGTGAAATTTCTTAGAATGTTGGAGCCAGATGTCATAATAGACAAGGCTTGTACAGAAATGAACGTATAGTAGAAAATGCTGAAAGATAATTGTCGATGAGAAAATAGACATAAATATACCTGGAGAACATCTCTTTATACCTCCTGGAACGGGCATCTTAAGGTAATCTTCGTCATAATATTTTGGGGTGAGAGCATAAGCTAAGCAGTGCAGTCGGAATTTTGTCTTGCTCCACCAAGTAATGACCTTTTGTTTTACAATCATAAATATGTCATCTTGCCCTTTCAAATTATCCTTGATTTCTCCCAACATATTATCCATTCTCTCACATACTTCTCCGATAATTGGGCCATCTTGATCAGTAAATTTGATCATTTTATAGATTGGCTTGATTATCAACAAAGACAGTTGTACAGCTTCCCAAAAGTTATCAGACATTACACTTGCCTTTACACTCTCTCCCGACAGTTTTACCTTCTCATCAAGATTAGGCAAACTAGACCATGCTTTCCATTCGTCAGATAAGACAGCAACCATCAAATCCTCCCTTACATCAAGCAGAAGGTGGAGAATAATATAGTGTGAAACAGAGCCTACAGTTGCTAATTTCAACAAGTCCAGCTTTGAAAACGTTTGCATGATTTCTGCTGCATGAGAATGATATATTATATACTTAATTGTGCCTTTGGCAACCATATAAGTCTTCTCAAGCCATGGAAGAGCTCTTATAATGTCCTTCAGAATCATTTTCAATGTATGGGTAAGACAAGGAGTCCAAATTATGTAGGGATATGCTTTCGCCACTTCCTGGCTTGCAGCTTCACAGTTAGATGAATTCTCCGTAATCAACTGAACAACATTATTAGAACCTACCATTTCAATAGTCTCTAACAGGTAACCTGAAATGCTCTTCTGCCCCTTCTTAACCATTGCAAAATCAAGAGCATTTAGAAACATGGATCCAAAAAAGTTTGAGACAAAAAAGTTTATCAGGGATTGATTCTTGGCACTGTTCCAACCATATGAGGCAATAGATGTACCATATTGGGGCCACTTATGCTTAAAATCGTCAAATTCTCTTTCAACTCTGTTTCTTTCATTTTCCAACAAAACAGTTTGAGCTTTCTCACATGAGGGGCTCTTATAGCTTGGTTCTTTACTGATTGCGGATACCATTTCCTCCCAGTACGGTGACCTCAACACATTGAAAGGGATTCCATTTGCACACAAACAGCGTAGAACTTTAGAATCAACATTATCGCTGTCCAGTGTCAAGGGATCTTTATCAAAAGAGCCTGCATATGAGAGAGCTAAAGAAGGTTCATGTGATGTTGTATCAGAACTAGCAGTGAGCTTTGACTTCTTCAATGGAACTATGTTCGGTGAGTTTTCAACTTGTTCGACTTCTCTCTTTATTTGTTGTTGTAGAGTTTTGTCGGCCTTAACAACAGAACAATAACCGATTCCTTTGCTTTCACCTTTCTTGTGCCCCATTAAATGTGCATAAACCCGTGTGTAAGTCCCATGATATACCTTTTGGCAGTGCTTACACTTGAAAACATGAGAACCCCCATGAGAACTTCCACATTTCCTTCCTTTGACAACATGTTTCCATAGGACAGTAGCACTCACATCACTATGACCTTCTTCTCCCAGCTGTACCTCGAGGTCATTTTGGATTTGATCTTCTTCACTGTAAACTAAATTTTTATCTTCAAATACAAAGTGCCCTTCCACAATACCAGGAAAGTCCATGCCCCCTTCATCTGCCCCAGAAGGTTCTTCATCAAAAAGGGAGCTTTGAGACATCCCAGTGATAGAATTCACACTGCAACAAATTGAAGACTAAAAATCTCTGAAGGAATTGCAATGTAGGATGTCCAGCTCGCTCAGTAAAATGAAAGGAAGCAGACATTTGGCTGAAATACATGAAACAGCATTCAGGCAAAAATAAGATGGCAAATTGCTTATAACATTGGGCCAAGGAAAAGTCAAATATGATTCATATACTAGATATGTACATGGTCAGCATGCATTATGATCAATTAGTAACACTACTATGAACAATTCAAAGGCTCCAGTATCTAGTTCTCATATGTCGCTTCCAATATTAAGGCTAAAGTCTTCCTCTAACAAACTTCACACCATCAATGGTACATTCAAAGTTCAAACATATTTCAACATTACCAACTACCATTATCTGGCCGGAATATACATACTATATACTCCATTCATTAAGGGTTCCTCGAAAGATTCAGTATCAGTTTCAAAAGTTACCAAAAACTTCTTTCCAAGCTTCAGTTTTCTACATATTCAAAACCTTAGAAAGTATCTACAAAAATTTAATAACATGTTTTTCACATGCAAAACATTTATATAGATTACAAGATTGTATGGTTAGAATGTACATATTACGCGAGGCGTTCCTTTAGAATGTACCTGTGAGAAAGGACTAGTCTCGGACAGCCACACCAAGTTTGGTTTGGGCTTTCATCTTACACACACACACATACACATACATAATGGCATGTTCCAATTGGACAGAGAAAGAGGCTTAAACAATACACTCTACCATTTTAGTTTAAACAAAGTCTTTCAGACTATAATGCCAAGAAGGAAACCTAACATATATTATATACATCTATTAGCCACAAAGGCGTTTGGTACTACCTCAAGATGTTCAAGTCCCCTGGCCATGTAAAATATATCACCTAAAATAGAAATATCATCATGATAACTCATTAAACAATTATGAAACCATACTCATCTTCTCAAAGAGATGAAGTCAAAAACTCAATTGCTAAATATCATCATAACAATTATGAAACCATACTCATCTTCTTAAAGAGATGAAGTCAAAAACTCAATTGCTCCAATTCAAATTAAAAGGAATATAACAAAATCATCCACTTCATATGAAAGGGAAACGAAATGAATTAAGACAGATCAGATCATCGGCTTTAGGGATCACAAAGTAACATAAGTTGTACTACAATCCAAAGGCAAGATGAAAATATAACATGATAATGCAGATCTGTAGTAAAAGTTGAAACATAAATAGATGTTCATTACATAAAAATCTCAATTTAAACCATACGAGACACCTCATGTATTCTAAAGTACAATACTAGCAAGTATAAGATAGCTTTCTTTAAAGCAGATTTCTGCAGTTACCTAGCTATATTCCTGAGAGTTGTCATATAAGAAATTTATACTCATTGTTTTGATGGATACAACTCCACCATTCCTGTTAGTACCTTTAACAACTTTCGAAGCTGACATGCCAAAGCTTTTGGTTAGTCGGGTCAACTGCCATCTCACTCTTCTGAAAAATAACTTGGTAGGTTGCTGCTTCTCGGCTCATATTTATGTGTGTGTGTGTATGTGTGTGTGATCTCACTCTTCCGAAAATAACTTGGTAGATTGCTGCTTCTTTGCTCATATTTGTGTGAATCTGACTCTTTTTCTTTTATTCTAAATAGATGCCATCTGAATTTTACCAATAAGATGGTTGAGCTATAGTAACAATTTAGTAGTAGTTAGATCTACCAAGAAATTGCTCTCTCTGTCTCTCATCTAGCATCAAACTAAATATTTTACTTGAATTAAATTTCAAACGTTCTATTTCCTCAATGTGTCCTACCTCACAAGTATTATTAGACATTAATATTACTGACATTTGTTCCCTTAACTTTTTTTGAACACCAAAGTAACATAGTTCACCAGATATCGAACTCTGACGATAAGTTGTCGATGCTCATCCACATCAAAGATTCTTCAAAAGTAAAATGATGATCGTGAAATAGCTAGTCATTCTCTCATTGTCCCTATGATCGTTAAGTGATATAAGAAGAGAAGTCACTCTTATTTTGCTTCCTCTATTGATCAACAATAAACCATAGTTTGCAGTACCGGCCGATAACGATACTAACCCATACTGACTCCAGGGGTCTCCTTTTAAGTCAATTCGACAAAAAAATTGAATGGAAAAGACCAATCAACAAGGGTATAAAAGCATAATAAGGTTGTAAAAGCATATAAAAGAAAGAAGAAGAAAAAAACTTATCTATCTCAAGTAAACCAATCGGCAAGATGACTACTATTTCATTTAATTCCAAAATTACTAAGAAACAACACAGAAAATACTTATAATTATGCCTAAATATATAAAATATATTTTTCTAAAATTTTAATAATTATTTGTTTTACGATACCAAATACTCCGATCCAAAACTGCCGATACCGATACTCATAGGAAGGGTCTGATGCCGATTCCGATACTGTGGACCTTGCAATAAACTCACCTTACCTAGATATCTACCCACCCATCTCAACACAAAATTTCATAGGCTACTGCTTGGTTGCAGTATCGCAAAATGTACGACATCCAAATGTCAAGCAGCATGCTCTTGCCAAAACTCCCCTTGTCAACATCAAGTCGACAGTCCGTTGACAATTTATTGCATTTATAGATAAATAGTTGTCCCTTCCTATTCCTAAAGCAAAGAATGGCCATCTCGACGTTCAAAAGGTAACCATACCTCCCCCCCGGCTCGTCTTTTTGGAGCTTTCAAGTTAGAATCGACGTCCTTAGCTGCCCCCATTGGTGGGGGGAAACAACATAGATACTACTTGTTAGCAAAAATAAAAAAAAAGATGGTATTTTTCTTATTGGCCTACTAAATATAGATAGATATTAGCATTTACTTTTAGGCAGGTAAAGTGCATTTAAACCCTCCTTATATGTGCGAAAATGCAATTAAAGACTCATAGTTTGAAAAAAAAAATCCTGACGTTAGCAGATTTGTTCGGTTTGCACCCCTGCCGTTAACAGACGTTAAAATACATCTAAAAAGACGATTTTACCCCTCCCCCACTCTCCCCTCCCCCCCCCCCCCCCCCCCCCTCCCCTCTCTCTCCGGTGGTGGGGGCAGGTAGGGGGCTGGCCGGCGGAGGGAGGAGGTGGGTGGGGGGGGGGGGGGGGGGGGGGGGTCTCAGGGGGCTGGCCGACGGAGGGAGGAGTGGGGGGGGGGGGGGGGGGGGGGGTCGGCTGGCTGGCCGACGAAAAGGGTGGGGGGGCGCTGGGGGCTGGTTGGGAAGGGGGGATATTTTAGGTAGTTTTTTTATTTTTTATTTTTTAAAAAAGTCATTAACAGCCATTTCTAACGGCTAATAGACGGTACGGGCTTTCTTGTTCACGCGGGCAATCTAAGGTGGGGTAAACTGCTTAAGTTTTCTAACGAGTCTTATTTTGCTAACGAGGCAAATCTAAGGAGGGTTTAAATGCACTTTATCCACTTTTAGGCCTACGGAAAAAAATAGTAGTGGTACTTCTCACTATGGCGGACAACGGGAACTTAGTGTGGTTTACTGTTCAGATCACTCTCTTTTTTGTAAGAAACCAGAGTGTTCTGATAACAAATCACTCAGCAAATAAAATCCGGTGGAAATTGCATAAAAGGGGGACCTTTTTTTTGGGTGGGGGTTTCCATCAATTCCACGGGTTCTCCAGATTTAGGGAAAAGGAATCAATCAATTTGATGTTGATCGAGAATCAATTGGGAACGGAAAGAGGAGCTCTGGGACTAGTAGATGACAAGGAATTAGCGCGGGAAAGAAGAGCTTTGAGGAGAGCAAGAAAGATCGAACCTTTAAAAAAAATTGCATTTGATGGCGGAATGGACCTAGGAGGAGGAAGAGTTCTGCTGCTCTCGATGAATGAGGGGAGGGGAGTGGAGAGGAAACGGGAGAGGGGAGTGGTGGTATATTAGGGTTTTGCTGAGACTTCAGGAGAGGACTGTGCATGGAGACTTCACACTCTCCCTCTCTCTCTCTCTCTCTCTCTCTCTGTTGGTGCCTATGGGTGGGCATATAACCGTTGAATACCGAAAACCGAACCAAACCGAACCGAACCGATATAACAATTGGTTCTTCGGTATTCTGTTCTTGATTCGAGTAATCGAACCGAACAGAAAACTAATTTAGATTTAGTAGTTTATCAAACTATTATCAATCTATATATACTATTTTTTTAACCTCTAACTGAGCGCACTCTCTTCTCCTATTCTCTATGGGGTCCTTCTTTGAGCACTCTCTCTATACCATCAATCTATATTTATTAATATTTTTTACCCTATATAATATAATAATTCATAAATATAATAATACCATGGTTTTTTTTTTTTAAATGTTATTTAAATAGGTTCATTTTGCTAGAAATTTGAAGGTCCGGCACATTGGCCTATGAAATCGAACTGACTGAAAATCGAACCGAATTAATTCGGTTGGTTTTGTTCAATTTTTATAAAAACGGTTTGATTTTCGGTTTTGAAAAATATGGTTTATGGTTATATTTCACTTTTCATATATTCAGCTCGATTTGAACCGAGCCGAACCGTTGCTCACCCCTAGTTTGTGGGGTGGGTGAAAGGATGAAACCAGGTTTTAACTAGGTTTTGAAATGAAAATCGAACCGAACCAAACTGAACAAGGGATTCGGTTGGGTATGAAAAAAATTCGGTTCGATTTTGGTTTTGAAAATAATAAAATTCTTTGTCTGATTTCTGTTTATTGTTTCCATTTTATCCCAAATCAAAAATCGAATAAAACTTATACAAGTACACCTCAATTTTATACATTTTTTATGATTAAAATGCTTATTTTGAACACAACAATCTATGCATGAATTTTTAAATTCAACTTTGTTAATTTAACAATTAATTCTTTGGACCCAACTTTAAAATACAATAAACGTATCTATAAAATTTATTTATTTTTATTATAATTTAATCACAATTTTAGCTTAGGCTCGACTTGTTAAACAGTGTAAATAATCCAATCGAACGAACCTAACAAATCGAATCAATTATATCGGTTAGATTTCGGTTTTGGATTTTTTGAATTTCAGTTTAATCGATTTTAATTATTTCGATTTGTTTGAAACCGAATAAACAAAACGTTCATCCATAAATTGAATCGATCCCGGCCAAGTCCCACACTTTCATTTTTGGGATGTCCCTTAAACTAGCATTTCAAAAAGACAAATGATAAGGACAGGGCCGGCCCTGAGTCCATGGGGGCCCTGGACAAACTTTCACAATAGGGCCCATATAAATGGTGCCCATATATAATATAAAAAAAACTGAAATAAAATTAAATTGAAAATTGATACAACCAAGAATTGAACTTAGGACCTCTAGTATGCAAGTTTAACATAATAACCACTACACCACAATTATTTTGTGTTAGAAAGGAATCATGTTACATATTAGTTCTGTTTTAGGTATAAGATTATTAATATACATATGTTTAAATTAAATTTTTTGGGCCCCCAAATTCCTTGGGGCCCTGGGCGGTCGCCCTGGCCGCCCTGGGTCAGGGCCGGCCCTGGATAAGGACAATAATTTGTTGGAGGTAATACAATTTTGGCAGTTCTAAGGCGATCTCCAATGGGGGTTTCTATCTTTGCTATTTCTATGGAAGAAATTGATTTTGGAAAAAACTTCTTCCAATGGTAGTTTCTATCATTATTTCTATCCTAGGTGGCAATGATGTAGGATGGAAAATTTCTATGACCGTTTCTACATATAGAAACTCTCATAGAAATTCTCCATCTCTCATGACAATTATTATTGGGTCCCACCCCATTAAATTGGTGCTTTTATTTTGTGAAACCTGGGATAGAAATGGAGAACTATTGGAGAGTAGTTTTTTTTGTGTGCAATTTCTATGTAAAAACTCTTTCAACTAGTATAGAAATCTTCCTAAAGTACAATGTCAAGTAGAATATAAACTCAATTTTAGAAATCACTATTGGAGATGGCGTAAGACTGTAAAAAATTTGACAGTCATATGCATATCCATAACTGTTAAGATATATACAGGACTGCTAAAATTGTTAGCCCATAACAACCTGTAGAGTTGCCTTATCATTTGTGTTCAGAAATATCTGTTTAAACTTTAAATAATGGTACATTTGAAAAAAAAATATTCAAAATAATTTTTTTTTTTGGCTGTATTTGGCATCAAATAGAATTCTGGATGATACGTAAGTGCAATCTGGCCCTTAGTTTTGGGTTTCAGAATTCCAATATGATATTTAGACTCTTTATATTTTACTCAAAAAAGAAAGACTATTTATATATATAAATTTCATTCAGAATTATAATTGTTTGATTTTTTTCTACTACTCGTTTTCTAGTCTCTACTACAGCCTGTTTTGGCTAATGTTGCTGCTGATCTATTGGTGTGTAGGGGTGACGGTTACCAAAAACAGAATAACCAAAATCGAACTGAATCGAAATGGTCCATAACAAAATCAAATCGAACCAAATTAAATCGATTTGATATTCGTTTATTCGATTTTTCAGTTTATTTGTATTTTTTTTGTTAATATATATAGTAACTAAATTATATATATATATATATATATATATATATATATATATATATATATATATATATATATATATATATATATATATATAGCAAATGATCTCTAGTCTAGTGGTTAAGAGAGATGTATGCGGCCCAAGTGGTCAGAGTTCGAGCCTCAGTGGAGGCAGGGCCGGCCCTGGCCCAGGGCATCCAGGGCCCCAAAAAATTTGGGGGCCCAAAAAATTTATTTTTACATAATTATATTAATAATCTTGTACCTAAAATAGAACAAATATGTAACATGATTCTCTTCTAACACAAAATAGTTGTGGTGTAGTGGTTATTAGGTTATACTTGCATATTAGAGGTCCTAGGTTCAATCCTGGTTTTAACATTTTTTTTATTTACCTTTATTTCAGGATTTTTTTTATTATATATGGGCCCACTTATGTGGGCCATATTTTGAAAGTTTGTCCAAGGGCCCCCGGCCCTGAGTGGAGGCGAGTTCACCACAATTACCCATTGTTTCAATATATATATATATATATATATATATATATATATATATATATATATATATATATAAACTAAACTTTTTTTATTCGTTTTTTGGTTTTGGACCGAAACCGAAACCGAAACCAAAACTGAAACCGAATAAGAAATTTTAGTATTTTCAAAACCGAAAGCGAACAACGGAACCGAATCTCTTATTCGATTCGGTTCAATTTTCGGTCCAAAATCGAATAATGCTCACCCATATTGGTGTGTCGGACCTTTGTATTGTCATTTGTTGATGACGCGCTTTTACTACAATGTAATCATATAAGGCTCTAATATTTCTTTTAATATTTGTTTTAAATATTTTTCGTGTTGTTTCTTAGTAATTTTTAGATTAAATAAAATACTAGTCATCCTTCCTGACTGATTGACCTGCTCTAGATAAGTTTTATTCTTTTACATATTTTTACAATCTTACTAAACTTTTACATCCTGGCTGATTTAATTTTTTCATTCAATTTTATTTGCTAAATTAGCCGAAAAAGAGATCCCCCATGTCGGTATCGGTTAGTACTGATATGGTCGATATCGGATCGGGACATGTCCAACCATACCGGTATCGACCGTATCGAATCGATATCAGCCAATACTGCCAACTATGTTCTTATGTAACAACTAAAGACTTACGCTACCTAATTGTTCCTTTATTCTTGTAACTACAACAACATTGCACATTACCATAAAAAAGAAAGAAGAAGCTTTCTTATTGATTCTATTCATCTCTCAGCTACTTCTATTTCTCATATTCAGATTATAGTTTGTACTATCGGCCGATCGAAACAATTGATACAGATATTGACATGTCCCGATTGATATCTATTGAAGAAAAGTACTAAAATTATGCAAAATTTTGTTGATAATAATTGTATTAATTTATATGGTATTAACATATATGGTTACTACATATATGATATTAACATATATGGTTATACACTTTAGGCAATATAATTATATTTTCCTATAATTATGGATGTACATTGATTGTATATTTTTTTCTATATAAATGAGGGATATTATTTTGATGAAAATAAGAAAGTGAATTCCATTTCTCTTCATGGTATCAGAGATTCGCTCTTGAGAACCTAAAAATCCATACAACCAAAATACCTCATGACTGATGACGAAGAACAAGAGCTTCTTAAACAAAACAAGGGCTCTAACTCTTCCAAGACGTCACAATCATGGGAGAACTCCAATCATCCACTTTTCTCCATCACCCAGATCAACCAGGCGTTGTCCTCGTTTCAGAACCGCTAATGAAAGACAATTGTACAACGTGGGTGCAGTCAATGAGCATGGCACTTACTATCAAGATTGAGAAGGACGTTGTAGATAGAACCCTCAAAAGGCCGACTAACAACCTAAATGAGCAACAACAATGGGACCGTTGCAACACTCTTATCAAAACAAAGTCCGCCTCAACCAACCTTGTCGGTAACGTTCCAAGTTATGAGAAACTCTCAGGTGAAGCATTGAATCTTGCAAAAAATAGTAAAGAGACAATATGGATAGTGGATATTGGTGCAAGTGACCACATTGTTTGTAACCCTATGTAGCACCCAGTTTCCCAAATGAGGGTAATTTTGAAATTTCGTGTTTATAATTATTTTAATAATGATATTTAATTTATGATATAATTTTTGGTGATTTTAAATTATTTTAAAATTATTTAAATCAATGACTTGTGGTTTTGACGTTTTGCTAGTGAAACCCTAAAGCCTGTTTGACCTAGAGCCTAACCATGTGATTATGATATTTTAATATCATTTTTGGCCTAAGGATATTTTTGCATTTGACCTCTTTAAATTATTTTGATATTATTTTATTATTTATGATATTGTTTTGGGGTTATTTGAGTCGGGTTCGAATTTCAACTCAATCCGACTTGAAACGGAGACCCGGGGGTAGTTTGACTCTAGTGGGACCCACACACTAGTTAGGCATGGCCCACATGATATTAATTTTAGTCCACATGATAGAAATATTTTAGTTAGAGGTTAGACTAATTATTATGGATTAGGTTAGTGTGATTAGAGACTTTAGAATGACTAATTTAGCCCCAACCAATTAGCCCTTTCCTAATACTCATAGAATAGGTTAGTGGGGGCATTTTGGACCTTACATAATAGGAAAAATAGCCCATTTGGCCAGCCACTTTGGGAGAGGATAGGCTCAAGTTCATTTCATTATTCTCATCCACACTCTCTCTCTTGTTCTTCCCCAAATTCCTAGAGAGCAATCCCTAGAAATTTCTCCACCAAATCCTTCCATTTCACCACCAAATTTTCTTCTTTCCTTCTCCATTCTAGCCAAGGAGGAAGCTACCCAAGTTTGGGAGGATTCAGAGCTCGTTCGTGTCCTTTTGGAATCTCTACATGTCGGTGTCGCTCCGGGAAGGCTTTTCTTCGATTCGATCTACCGGGAGGTATAAATCCCTTCTCCTTTTTATTTTCTCATGCATATAGGTCTATTTTGAACCCATAGGAATGACCCCCATGGTTGTATCTCCATTTGTGTCCATTTTGTGTCCATTTGGAGGTCATAGGAGTGTCATTTGTGTTGTGGTTGTGTCCATGTGGGAAAATCTCAAATTTGGACACACTATGTGTTGTTGTTATGTATGAATGAATTATTACATGTTTAATCTCATATTTTTGTATTGGAGATGTGTTCTATAGTGTCTCATTATATATATTAGTGTAGAGAGTGAGTCCTTGATATATTATGTTATATATTTGTGTTCTTTTGTCTCAAACTACCCAAATCCGTCATGATTTTTATCCACGTTTTTAATTTCAGCCCTAACTTAGAAATGTCATAACTTCTAGCTCAAAGCTCGGTTTAATCTCCTGTTTTTTTTAAAAGAAGCGTATTGAAGTTAGCTTTCCAAAAACATGTATTAATAGGCGTAATTCTTTCTGTAACTTTCTGGAGAATTATTTGAGTGTCAGCTGTACAAAAGACAAACGCGTTCTCGGTGTTTTCGCGATTTCGGGAGTTTCCGGAAACGAAAATGCGATCCGTTTAAAGTTTCGGAAAGCTAACACATAGATCTATAACATACTTTAATCCTAGATTTTAATTCATACTGAGATGGTACAGTATTGATTATTAGTAGGAGTTACTATTCGGCATATATATTTTGTGCACCCTTGTGTGTAATATAATATTCTATTTGATTTTAACCCATGTTAATGTATATACATTATGTAATTAAATAGAGAATGCAAGCATGAGTAAATGGTTAAATAAATGATGTATGAGGTGTAAGTATCCTATCTAATGTAAGCATGTATAAGTATGACTTGTAATGAATATGTAGGTTCCATAGTATGTAATGTATGGTGCATATAGTGGTGCAAGAGAATAAATGAATGATGAATGAATGCAAGCATGAATGTAATGTAATAATAGATATAATATATGCAATATACAAGTTAACGAGATGTAATGTTCTATGTTAACACAAATCCTATATTACCTCATGTACCCCCTTACACTATGTTGACACTATCACACTTGACACATTGTTCACTTACACTTTGACACTCTTTGATATATATACACTATGTATGTCCATTTAACCCTCACTTGCCCCTTTGCCATGTTCACATACACACACATAGCCTCTTAAATAAGTATTTATGAATATAGTTAACTTAGCTATGTATGTATATTATATATATGTTAGCATATTGTGTTGTAATATATAAGTTTATATAACCATTTGAAATGCCATGATTATAGACCTAATGTTGAATACCAATATATGCATGTGTATATATGTGTAGACATATATAGCTTAAAGTAATAGATTACCTAGTGTATATCCAATGTAAATTATTGCCTATTTGAGTATTGAATAATTGCATGCTATATAGAGTTGGGTGTATGTTGGCTTGTATAGCCTTGTATTGATGTGTGCTTGCTAGGATAGTCTTGGTTAGGCCTAGTAAGACTTGCTGGGTTAGGACATGACCTAGTTTGACTAGTACAGTTGACCAGAGTTGACCAAGGGTTGACTTTGGCCTAGTTTGACCTAGATTCATGTAGAATGCATTGTAGTGCTTTATATTACCCTTCTGGACATGTTGTGACTTGTGCTGTTCTAATTAGGAGCCAGACACCTTTCCTCTAATAGTATTTTTACCTTGGACATTCAGATATCAGGCGAGTACATTCTCTGATCATTTCATATCCTGCTTAGAATTATTTCCTGCAGTAGATTACTTTACTTGTACTGTCACGTTGGTCACACGGATTGGTACTATATGGATCCTTTCTTGAGATGTTATCCTTAGGGAGCATCGGGTACTCTATGTTCTGTGCGTTTCACTTTCATAGCGTATCATATGCTTCTTGGTTCTTTGATCACTTACGACATGTACCCTCATGATCGTAGAGTCTTCCTGGAAACTTACACTATTGGGTTACCCCTAGAATCCCCATTTTTATGGGACTTACACTGTTGGATTACCCCCAGAATCTCCATTTTTATGGGACTTACACTGTTGGGTTACCCCCAGAATCCCCATTTTTATGGGACTACTATGTATCACCTTCGGGATCTACCACCCTTCGGGGGCTTATCACCTTCGGGGTCTATCACCTTCGGGGTCTGTTACATAGCATCATATAACATAACCTGGCTGGATCCTTGTGTATTGATCGGGGGTACGGGAGGAGTATTACATGTTCATATTGTACTCTGACTCACTAGTCACTGCTAGTTCCCTATTTATAGTAGATATTTCTATTACAGCTCTCTCTCTGTTTACATACAGCATTCTTTCAGTACTTGTATCTTACTTTACTGCATGATTACATTTTCTAACCTGCTATGAACTGTTGAGATGTATTGTGCTCGCTCCAGTCCTGACTGGACATGTTGATAAATTTTACAGATAGCCTGGAGGTGCCTGCTAGCCTAGAGGAGACACATTAGAGGTTGTTTAGGTAGTTATTTCATTTTGTCTGGAGTTGTATTTACTTTGTGGATTACTGTATCTGTATTTAAGTTTTGAGATGTATTTCTGGGTTTATGTATCTTAGACACTTAGACTTCTATCTCCTATATCTCTTTTGGATTTCATGTTTTATCTATCCTTATCATGCTCTACCTTAGATGTGATTGAGTTTGTATCTGCTATGTCACCCCCATTCGGGGAGTATAAACTGTTTAGTCTTATACTGTTAGATGCATTGAGACCTAGGACAACGTTCTACCGCCGACACTGCGGCGTAGGCTGGGCGTTGTTACATTCTCGTGTCCTAACTCTAGGGCGCGGGTCGTGACACCCTATTTTGCTTACCTCACCAAAATCAGTCCAAAACCGTTTGGTTAAGCTTTCTGACCTCGACAAATTTTACTCATATGGCACAGTAGTTTTCTCTTCCCATTTTGTTCTTTATAATGTTCTTTGTGTTCCATTATTCTATCTCAACTTAGTTTCTGTGAACAAACTAGCATTCGATTCATTCTATATTACTTTCTCAGACAAATTAATTTGTGTCATACAAGACCTACAATCGGGGAAGATGATTGGGACGGGTATTGAGAAGGATGGACTCTACTGCGTCAATCAATCAAAGAAAGGAACATGCACTACGGTACACACCAACACATACCTTATGGCATCAATGACTTGGTCACCATTCAAATAAAGCATCTTCGTTGTTTCCATTCCTTACAAATAAAGCTAGTTCATGCACATGCTCTATCTGTCCTTTAGTAAAACTCACTAGACAACATTTTCCATTAAGCACTACTCGTAGTGCATCTAGTTTTGATTTAATTCACATTGACATTTGGGGTGGTTATCACGTTCCATATCTTTCTGGTACACAATGTTTCTTAACCATTGTTGATGAACATTCACGAAGCACATGGGTATATTTGATGAAACATATATCTGAAGCACGCACTCTACTCATTCATTTTATTCACTTGGTCGAGAATCAATTTGGTAAAGGTGTTAAGGTCCTAAGGAGTGATAATGGCCCTGAATTTAAGATTTCTCAATTTTATTCAACTAAAGGTATCGTCCACCAAACTAGTTGCGTCAACACACCACAACAAAATGGTGTGGCTGAACGCAAACATCGGTATTTGCTAAATGTAGATAGAGTTCTCATTTTTTAAGCAAATCTACCAAAACATTTTTGGGAAGATGCCATACTCACTGTGGGTTACTTAATCAATAGGACACCGACTCCAATTCTTTAGGAAAAAAATACCATTTGAAAAACCTTTTTCATATGGAACCAATTTATTCTCATTTAAAGGTTTCTGGTTGTCAATGCTTTGTGTCAACACATCCAACCCGTCCTAGCAAATTTGATCCTAGATCGATAGAGTGCATTTTTCTTGGCTATCCACATGACCAAAAAGGGTACAAGGTTTATAACTTGACAACTAAGAAAATCCTAGTTTCAAGGGATATGATTTTCTTTAAGAGTGTGTTTCCTTTTAAAAACAAATTATGATTTTCATTCATCACCCAACATTGCTTTGTTTCCTTCTTTGTCTAGTTCACCACATTTAGATATCCCTCCAATTTCAACTCCTACAATCTCTCATCAAAATCCTAAGCACAACTCAACTCCTACAATCTCTCCTCAAAATCTTTCGTCTTCCGTTGATCATCACTCTCCTGATACTACTTCTAAATCAACCACATCCTCGGATCAAGTTTCTTCTTGTAACCCCACTGTCCCAAAATTTAAAATTTTTACAATATTTTATTATTTTTAGAATATTTTATTCAAAATTTATTTGAGATTATTAAAATATTTTATTTGAATCTATTTAAGCTATGATTATTTACTAGATAATTAACTATGATTTATGGAATTTATTGGATAGTTAATTATGACTGTATCTTGTCACGCCCCGATCCGGGAAATCGCTCGTCCTCGCTAGATTTTACCCGAATCATCGTCCTCGCTAGGGCGTGATGCCGCACGAGCCTGGAGTTGCGCTCGTGTAAGGCAAGATAACGGTTCACATAGTGATTATCTCAAAGTCGTAACATAAACAGTGGAAGAAAACAAAGAATATAATAAGAATCTCTTTTATTCATAATGAACTGAAGGTTACAAGGCTCTGAATAGCCCAACATATATGCCAATTGGCTACAACGCTCATGATATCTCTAGCTCACAAAGGATTACATTATTCTATACATTATGCCTCTTTATAGCCAACAAGTAGTCTTCGGCCGAACATCTCCATGTCGGAAGTCCGAATGCCTATGCGGTAGCTCCTCTTGAACGCCAAGGACTCCATGCCTCGGCACATCCAAGCCAAGCCCCGTGTAAACCCCCTAAATTTCTACTACGATTTTTTTAAAATATTTTTCGTATCAATTTTGTACTTCGTACGTCGCATACAAGTTCACATTTTTTTTACGTGGCAAGCGAGATTGCATTTCGTATTTGCTCGACGAGTGCGAATATGCGTCGAGGTACATATTTAGAAAAACATTTTTTTTATAAATTTTATTTTATAGGAAAAGTACATATGATAAATATTTTAATTTCAAAAAGAGTTATTTTATTCGTCATTTAAAAATAAATATTGATTTGGAAATTTTTGTTTATATAAGAGATATTCTAGATATTTGCGAAATTTGAAATTGGTTATTAATCTATTTTGTCATTTACAAAAGCTATTTTTATAATTTAATATTTAAGTAATATCCTTAATTTTTGAAATTAATTATTTTTATATTTATTTAAATATGGAAATGATATTTGGGATTTGTTAATTTTAATATTTGATTAAATATGGTAAATTAAATTGCAAAAGATTTTATTGGCTTTATTTAAAATATTTTAAATAAAGTATAGAATTTATTTAGATTGGATTTGAATTAAATTGAAGTATTTTAAATCGATTTAAATTAATAGGGGATTTATCTAATTGGGATTTAAATACTTTCAATCCCTATCTAACTGGGAATTTTCACCTCCTATAAAAGGAGAGGTACTCCTCCAGAAATTTGGCATCCACAAGTGCATCGTGTCTGTGCCTCATCTCCTCCACTATATTTTTCCATACAAATACAATATTTTGTTCCGTATCCGACAATCCCGGATACCCCGTCCGTGTCTCGCAGGACACGACGGTTCTGCCATCACCATCCTCGTCTCTCCGAATCCCGCCGTCGTCGTCATCATCTTCACCACGTCCATCGCCATAACCACCAACACCACAAAATCGTATCCCCGTGTCTGTGTCCTCGTTCAACCCGATCAGCCTCCTGCCTCCACGGTCGTACACCCAATCGACACCAAAACCCCATTGCCAGCCTCGCAACCATCGCCTATGGCAGCACCACCACTGCCATTGACTCCACTGACTTCACCATCGCCACCCGAATTCGTCAACCCCAAAACCACCCCCTCGGCAGACATCACCACTGCCACCACAAGAATAAGGAAATGGGGAGAACCCTCACCTTCGTAGCGATCCCGATCGCGAGCGCCCACCTCTGCTGCAGCCGCACGAAGATCCCCACATCCGCCACCGAGCTCCGCCCGCAGCGGTCGCCGGCGAGCCACCTCGCCCTCCGCCTGAACCGCTGCTACCGCCGCCTCTCGTGCCGATCTTCTCCGACGCGTGTCCCCATTCCAGCCGGCGCCCCGCCGTGCGCGCCACCGCGCGCAGGAGCACCGCGCCGTACCAGATCATCCACCGCCGTCCCCTCTCTCCTTCATCCTTCGTGCCGCCAACGCGCCGTCGCTCCATCACCTCCGACTTCCCTAAACCGCCTTCCGCGCTCCATCACCTCCTCTCCGCTCCGACCGTGCAGGAGCACTGCGCCGCCCGCAGATCCACGCCGCCAGGAGAGTGCCGCCCCTCTCCGACTTCACCAGACCCGCGGCTGTCGCTCCACGCCGCCGACCGCCGCCTCGCCGGTGAGCCGGAGCCGTCCGCCTAGGTAAGCCCTAAATTTTTTTTTACTCGCTCTCTCTCTCTCTCTCCTTCTCCAGTACACTACGAATTTTGGGGGGGGGGGGAAAGAGTAACAGTAGAGGTATAAGTTATCACTGTTATTATTATTATTATTATTATGATTATAATTATTATTATTATGATTATTATTATCATTAGTATAATAATTATTATTATTATCATTAGTATAATTATTATTATTATCATTGATTATTATTATTAATTGATAAGATTATTAATATTCTTAGATATATTTAAAATTTTATTGTTATTTAATTAATATATAAATAAAAGATTTTTTTTATATGAGCTCTTTATTAAGGAACATGTTCTTTTGACTCTTCTATTTTTTTTAAAACAAATTCATATAAGGTCTATAAATAAGTTTTAATAGATATAAATATTCCAAAATAATATTGTAAATAGTTTTCAAATATTATCTATATTTAACTAATAAATATATTTTGTGCCTTGGCTTTACATTTATTAGTTAAAATAAATTAAAAAATATATATATAGTTCTTCACAACTATGTTTTGCTAATAAAATTATAGTCTTCATCTAGAAAACGTCTTTTAACAGCTTTCAGTTAAAATAATTCTTTTTGATTTATTATTTAAAAATATATTTAGCTAAGAGAAATCTATTTCTTTTTCATTATAGCATAAGTATTTTCCTACATCACAAATATTGACTAATGACACGTTCATATTTCTCGTGACTCTTGGAACGTTACACATCGAACATGACTACTGGACAAACATGACTTGTTGGATTATTGCACCACACCAGACGACACACCAGGTAAGATACCTTGCCATTATACTATTTATTTTTAGTTTGCATTTTATTACATATCACTGTTCATTTATTTCTAGTTCTTGATTTACTGCCTGCTTAGTGATATTAAATGTACTTTGTTATTTATCCTTTGATTGTATATGGACTTAGAGTTAAGAGACTACCGTTGTAGTGTATTGCATATACCTTGACACCGTTGTACCACGAGGATGTGTGAGATGAGTAGCATATAGAGGTTCTTGCGTGTGGGCTGATCCTCTATGTGCATACGTTAGGACTAACTGCTAATAGAGGCAGGTTAGGAGACTTAGCAGTTAGTAGAGAAACATGGTCGTGGATGCGACTTGGTAGGGACATTTGGGCGAAAAGAACAATATCTGACGTATGGGCTTCGATTGCACTTCCCTTGTAACCCGAAAGCTCCGCTGGAGATACGGGTATGATGAGCCTCTCAGGTTGGCCACTCTCGTTTTTGAACGTCATGCGCTTAGGTCACTGGTGCCCAAGAGGGGACTATACCAGATCCTATTTACAGCCAGGGCCCATGCGTCGAAGGATTGTATCTCAACTGCACGTTCACTTTAGTATGGTTAGATTACCTTATTTGTGTCTTGTCACTTTCTTTGATTGTGGTATATTTTATATTCAGTATTTATATGGCATGTTTATTGTATCTTGTTACGTCCCTCTGAGGACCTGGTTATCTCGCCAGGTGTGTGTTCTTGTGTTTCGTAGGTGCTCTAGCTGTGGCCATGACTGTCACTATTTTTTCGAGGATGATTGCGCTTTGATCGTCTTCGCTTCGCCCGCCAAACTGATTTTATTTTTCATGTACTTTTCCTTACTTGTTGGTAGTGGATTTGTCTCCACCCAACGATTGTATACATGACAAATTCAAAGTTGCTTTTATATCATTATTTATCTTTGTGGATGAGATTTAGTACCTTGGTTACTGCATTTTACAGCTTATGTATATATACGAGGGTCTAAATACTTCGTATGTATACAGCTGGCATGAGTACGTTTTAGTCCTACGTATTTTGGGACTGGGGCGTTACATGTTTTTGTGGTGGCCCATGCAGGTCTGGTTTGCCGTTTCGGTTACATGATTGAACCAAATGGACCTGCAATATAGGATTAGAGTTTAGAATCTCATCCACCTACTTGACATCCTTTCTTGACTTCAAATTCCGAACTCTTGTTCGACCTCCTTGAATCACATCTTGCTTGACTCCTTCTACCGTAAATTCTTAGTTTCGTGTTTAGTAAAGATGACTATACTAGTATATGCCCATAGGTTAAACACATGGCTAGATGGATAGCATTGACAATTAATATGCATTGAGAATTTTGTTTGAGTTGTAGATGCATTTATTTTCCTAGAAATATGATTCTTAAGGATGAGTTAAATCCAAGTTGGGTAGTAGCATATTACCACCTTCAAATGATAGTTGGAATTTTATTTTGCTATTACATGGTGGGGTACACAAGAGAATAGCTAGATCGAGAAAATAAATTTATGATTTATGCAAATTGTGAAATAGTTTATGATTTATTGGGATATGAAACCGATTTGGAAAACATCTTTAAATTGTGACACATGATTTACGATTAAGTTCAAGTTGGATTGAATATGTTAAAGTTTATCACGAATTTATTAAAGTGTTTAAATTTTATAAGTTATGATTTTGTAAATGACTAGAGAATATGAAGGGTTTATGATTTACGGTTTATTAGAGAGCTTGAGGTTTTAAATTGATTCTACGATTTACGAATTATAAGTATTTAATTTTTAGCTTGAAGAGATGATGGTAAAAAGTTTTGTTTAAAATATTTTGGAAGATATGAAATCAACTTGAAGGAAAAATTCAAATTTCAAATTTTGTCTTATGATCTATGATTTATAAAGTTATTTAAATTACGAGTTTAAAAGCCTTGGTTATGGATATTTAAATTTTGGTGAAAAAAAAAGAAGAAAAAGAGAACTACTTTTGAAGAGTAGTTGTGACTTATTGGAAGCTAGATATACACATTTGAAGGATATATGATTAGATTCGGGAGTTATTTAAATGTTCCATTTTGTAGTATGAAATTCGGTTGATAAACTTATTAAATGATAAGTTTAAGGTTTTGAGAATATATATATATATATATATATATATATATATATATATATATATATATATATATATATATGTTTTGCGATATGCAAGGGTTGTTTCGAGATTGACTAGAAATTTAAAATTGTGATTAAAGTTGACAGTCTAAGATAATTGAAATTTTGGCGAAGTATCTTGAAACTTTTATTGAGAAACTTACGAGGAACTTGAAAATTTAGATTTGATCATATTGATAGAGGGCCAAGAAGCAAGTAAGGTCACCCTAGTTAGATTGCCATACCACTTATGATTATGATATTGCATATACACAAGTATAGTTAGTCATCGACCAAACCGATGAACATATCTTTGACTTTCTCGACCTTCTCTCAAATCTAGATCTTTATTCGCGACCATCTAATTGTTCGAAACTTAGAAATGATTAGGATCATTCCCTTAACCATACCCTTATCCATGAGACCATTTTCTCTCTATAAACGGTGTCTCTAACTTATCTTAACTTGATCTACGAGCTTTCATAAATTAGCTTTACTTCGTGCCTTAAAACCTTTTATTTTTGTGCATTAATTAGTACTTTATGAAAACCCACTTTCTATTTTGATCCTTTGGCGTTCCCTATCGTGACTTTGATATTTGAAGCACAACACTAGACTTTTCCTTCCAACCAATTACACACGCAAGACCTAGACGAGCTCACCTTCGTGTAGGTATATCATGTCCCACTAAAACACGTCCCCTTGTACTCTTTTTTATGATACGACTTTCAGATCATAAAGACTAACTATAACCTATACCATGGTACCGATATACTTTTGACTATATATTTGGACTTAACCTCGACTCAAATTTTTCGACCCCATATATGATTGCGATCTACTAAATCCGTTAAATGCTTAACTTTGCGTTTTATCTTGACTGCTTAACCCTTGTCATTATTTTCATGTTTCTCTCGATTCACTTAGACTCATAACATTTTTTTCTTTCGCTCGTTGCAACCCTTACCCTTCTTCTTTCCCCTTTAAATTGCTTTACTATTATTTCACTATGATTCCTCCATAGTTTATGCAACCTTGTTCCTTGTATGATTCTATTACGCGAAATAAAATTTGATCATGACAATCTTGGGTTAGAAGAGGTTAGATTGGAGAACCCCACAACATGGATAAATAATGTAGTTGGTTAAGATAATTACAGGATTATGAGCTATAGGAGGGAAATAAATAGAAATGTGCAATAAATCCGAATCAATGAAGTAAGGAATGATATATTATGTTTTGACGAAACACTCAAGGATAGATAGACTTCTCGAATTTCAAACTTTGTTTTAAGGTAACTAAATATCGAATGAAGAATCGTCTAAAGTGCTGGTGGTTTAAGAACCAAATTTACCTATAAAATTTAGAGATGCAATTTTTTTTTTGATAAAGACAATGTTGACGTTATGATGATATTATTTTTCAAGGGTAACCAATTGTTGGAGAAAGAAACCTTTATATTTTTGATTAAGTTCTAAGATGATTAGGAATATGAAGTTAAGATGAGTTTTCATCAAAAGATGAGATTGTTGAATTCAAATTTTCGAGAAAGACTAATGAATATTATGGAAAATTTTAATTATGATAATAGAAGATTGAGTTATGAAGGCATACTGTTAGTTTTCGAGATTTATCATTGAAGACGGATTTTTGATACCTATAGATGCATCGTACATTGACCAATAAATTTGTAGTAAAGAGATTTTCAATTTCTACTTGGGCCAAATTGGTTGAAGGTTTAGAATTTTAATAGGAAATTTTAAACTTGGGAAGATATATATAAATGAGCTATAAAGATTATGGAAGTCAAAATTTGAGACTATCGGAAATTCTATGACGAAATAGAGGAAATTAGAGTACATTTAAAATCATATTGGTTTTGTTTAAGGGGACGTGGAACGGAAGTAATTTTTTTGAAAAGAACGATTTATAATAAGAGAGATTACATGCGTATTAATGATATCAAAGGATTAAGGAGTATATTATCTACTTACGCGGTTGTCTTTTTAAAGGTTAATGTTAAGGTTGATTCAGCTTAGTCATTGATTGGTTGTCATATTCATGATCGTAATCTAAACTGAAACCATCGAAATTTTGTTCTAGCCGATCAAATGATGCCATTGAAATGTCGCTCACCATCCCGTCGAATATTTTTTGCGTTCTCGTCTAAAGAAGATTTCGTACTTTCGTTCGAATAATATTCTTTCTATCCTCTCGACCCTACCTACCCTATCTATCCCTAAATTTCGAGGACGAAATTCTTTTAAGTTGGGTAGGATGTAAACCCCCTAAATTTCTACTACGATTTTTTTAAAATATTTTTCGTATCAATTTTGTACTTCGTACGTCGCATACAAGTTCGCATTTTTTTACGTGGCAAGCGAGATTGCATTTCGTATTTGCTCGACGAGTGCGAATATGCGTCGAGGTACATATTTAGAAAAACATTTTTTTTATAAATTTTATTTTATAGGAAAAGTACATATGATAAATATTTTAATTTCAAAAAGAGTTATTTTATTCGTCATTTAAAAATAAATATTGATTTGGAAATTTTTGTTTATATAAGAGATATTCTAGATATTTGCGAAATTTGAAATTGGTTATTAATCTATTTTGTCATTTACAAAAGCTATTTTTATAATTTAATATTTAAGTAATATCCTTAATTTTCAAAATTAATTATTTTTATATTTATTTAAATATGGAAATGATATTTGGGATTTGTTAATTTTAATATTTGATTAAATATGGTAAATTAAATTACAAAAGATTTTATTGGCTTTATTTAAAATATTTAAATAAAGTATAGAATTTATTTAGATTGGATTTGAATTAAATTGAAGTATTTTAAATCGATTTAAATTAATAGGGGATTTATCTAATTGGGATTTGAATACTTCCAATCTCTATCTAACTGGGAATTTCCACCTCCTATAAAAGGAGAGGTACTCCTCCAGAAATTTGGCATCCACAAGTGCATCGTGTCTGTGCCTCATCTCCTCCATTATATTTTTCTATACAAATATAATATTTTATTTCGTATCCGACAATCCCGGATACCCCGTCCGTGTCTCGCAGGACACGACGGTTCTGCCATCACCATCTTCGTCTCCCCGAATCCTGCCGTCGCCGTCATCATCTTCACCACGTCCATCGCCATAACCACCAACACCACAAAATCGTGTCCCCGTGTCTGTGTCCTCGTTCAACCCGATCAGCCTCCTGCCTCCACGGCCGTACACCCAATCGACACCAAAACCCCATTGCCAGCCTCGCAACCATCGCCTATGGCAGCACCACCACTGCCATCGACTCCACTGACTTCACCATCGCCACCCGAACCCGTCAACCCCAAAACCACCCCCTCGGCAGACATCACCACCGCCACCACAAGAATAAGGAAAGGGGGAGAACCCTCACCTTCGCAGCGATCCCGATCGCGAGCGCCCACCTCTGCTGCAACCGCGCGGAGATCCCCACATCCGCCACCGAGCTCCGCCCGCAACGGTCGCCGGCGAGCCACCTCGCCCTCCGTCTGAATCGCTGCTACCTCCGCCTCTCGCGCCGATCTTCTCCGACGCGTGTCCCCATTCCAGCCGGCGCCCCGTCGTACGCGCCACCGCGCGCAGGAGCACCGTGCCGCACCAGATCATCCGCCGCCGTCCCCTCTCTCTTTCACCCTCCGTGCCGCCGACGCGCCGTCACTCCATCACCTCCGACTTCGCTAAACCGCCTCCCGCGCTCCATCACCTCCTCTCCGCTCCGACCGTGTAGGAGCACTGCGCCGCCCGCAGATCCACACCGCCAGGAGAGCGTCGCCCCTCTCCGACTTCACCAGACCCGCGATTGTCGCTCCACGCCGCCGACCGCCGCCTCGCCGGTGAGCCGGAGCCGTCCGCCTAGGTAAGCCCTAAAATTTTTTTACTCGCTCTCTCTCTCTCTCCTTCTCTAGTACACTACGAATTGGGGGGGGGGGGGAAGAGTAACAGTAGAGGTATAAGTTATCACTGTTATTATTATTATTATGATTATTATTATTATTATTATTATCATTAGTATAATAATTATTATTATCATTATTATAATTATTATTATTATCATTGATTATTATTATTAATTGATAAGATTATTAATATTCTTAGATATATTTAAAATTTTATTATTATTTAATTAATATATAAATAAAAGAATTTTTTATATGAGCTCTTTATTAAGGAACATGTTCTTTTGACTCTTCTATTTTTTTTTAAAACAAATTCATATAAGGTCTATAAATAAGTTTTGATAGATATAAATATTCCAAAATAATATTGTAAATAGTTCTCAAATATTATCTATATTTAACTAATAAATATATTTTGTGCCTTGGCTTTACATTTATTAGTTAAAATAAATTAATATATATATATAGTTCTTCACAACTATGTTTTGTTAATAAAATTATAGTCTTCATCTAGAAAACGTCTTTTAACGGCTTTCAGTTAAAATAATTCTTTTTGATTTATTATCTAAAAATATATTTAGCTAAGAGAAATCTATTTCTTTTTCATTATAGCATAAGTATTTTCCTACATCACAAATATTGACTAATGACACGTTCATATTTCTCGTGACTCTTGGAACGTTACACATCGAACATGGCTACTGGACAAACATGACTTGTCGGATTATTGCACCACACCAGACGACACACCAGACAAGATACCTTGCCATTATACTATTTATTTTTAGTTTGCATTTTATTACATATCACTGTTCATTTATTTCTAGTTCTTGATTTACTGCATGCTCAGTGATATTAAATGTACTTTGTTATTTATCCTTTGATTGCATATGGACTTAGAGTTAAGAGACTACCGTTGTAGTGTATTGCATATACCTTGACACCGTTGTATCACGAGGATGTGTAAGATGAGTAGCATATAGAGGTTCTTGCGTGTGGACTGATCCCCCATGTGCATGCGTTAGGACTAACCGCTAATAGAGGCAGGTTAGGAGACTTAGCAGTTAGTAGGGAAACATGGTCGTGGATACGACTTGTAAGGGACATTTGGGCGGGGAGAACAATAACTGACGTATGGGCTTCGATTGCACTTCCCTTGTAACTCGGAAGCTCCGCTGGAGATACAGGTATGATGAGCCTCTCAGGTTGGCCACTGTCGTTTTTGAACGTCATGCGCTTAGGTCACTGGTGCCCAAGAGGGGACTATACCAGATCCTATTTACAGCCAGGGCCCATGCGTCGAAGGATTGTATCTCAACTGCACGTTCACTTTAGTATGGTTAGATTACCTTATTTGTGTCTTGTCACTTTCTTTGATTGTGGCATATTTTATATTCAGTATTTATATAGCATGTTTATTGTATCTTGTTACCTCCCTCTGAGGACCTGGTTATCTCGCCAGGTGTGTGTTCTTGTGTTTCGCAGGTGCTCTAGCTGTGGCCATGATTGTCACTATTTCTTCGAGGATGATTGCGCTTTGATCGTCTTCGCTTCGCCCGCCAAACTCATTTTATTTTCCATGTACTTTTCCTTACTTGTTGGTAGTGGATTTGTCTCCGCCCAACGATTGTATACATGACAAATTCAAAGTTGCTTTTATATCATTATTTATCTTTGTGGATGAGATTTAGTACCTTGGTTACTGTATTTTACAGCTTATGTATATATACGAGGGTCTAAATACTTCGTATGTATACAGCTGGCATGATTACGTTTTAGTCCTACGTATTTTGGGACTGGGGCGTTACACCCCGCCCCGAGTCAATCATAAGCTGAACCTGCACACAAACTAGTGGGGGATTAGTGCTTTCGTCCTCGCTTCGCACTAATCAAGACCCGTTCGCACCCAAACCAAACACTAAATATCTTTAGTAAAACATACATCATTATTTGGTGATCTTTCTACTTAACCTTAGGATCAGTTTCATGGCAATCTTCATATATAGTAACTTATCATAAATGTGTCCCATACCGTGTTCCTGCAGCAGATACAGTTAGCCATAATATGAACATAACATAGTGTTTCGTGCTCATCTCCATTCCTCTTTGCCTAGCCTGCCATGGTTAGAACTTACATAAGCAATCATACGATTCGCGCAACCAACCAGTCATAAACGTAAACTTATGCATAAGGGTGGCAGGCCCTGCGCCTGCACCCAACTCTCATCTCAGCCCACCGGCCCTATCTATATGAAGGTCACGGTGTTTCGTACCGTAATGGACTTGGCATCTCTTATGTGTAAGCCTACGATCACTTCGATACGGGTTGCTAGCCCAGTATCCGAAGGATCCCAAACTTACGAATATCATAGCTTATCACAGCACTGGACGGTCGTAATCCGTCCGAATGATGTGCACCATAAATACCACACATAATTTCCTCCTAGGCCGAACGGTACCGGTGCCCCGGTCGTAACCGTCCGAGGGAAGCCGCACCCGTGCATGGGCCATCCGAGTCCATTGACCATGCAATACGCGCCATAGCAAACACCCATAAGATTCCAACCAATTTCCCATTCCATAAACATAATCTTCGCTCCATAAGCATATTCATGTTCCATAAACATAATCCACCATCCCTATCTCAAACTCCGTTGGCGTTATGCCCCAACACATCCATATTGATGCACGACGCCTAACGACTTAGTCATCTCGTACTCATAATCAACGCGTTCCATTCATAAGTTATTCACATAACCTAGTTCCGTAGTTACTTAGTCTTTTCGTAGCATAAGTGCACGTGGGCACGCTCAACGCCGTAATCAATGTTTTACGCCTAGTGTTCAATATTCTCGGAGGCGTGCACGTGATGCACATCTCGATATTGTCTTTCAATGTTCTACCATCACCGCCCTACCACGATTCGTACACTTGATGCACGTCACTTCAATTGTTCGATTATTCAATATTATATCTTAGTGTTCGACACATACTTGGACCTTTCGTCGCCCGAGCCACGCTCGCTAACTCGATAACATCTTACGCATACAATGATATATATTTTATTAGACGTGAAGGAATAGGGAGAGAGAGTCATGAACCCGCCCACCTTAAGTCGATACGCCTTGCCATTTCGCCGAGTTGGTGCGGCTCGCTTCCATAACTTGGTCGCATAGCTAACTCTCGGACTTAGCCATTCCTTTGAACTACTCGGTTGATTTGGCCTATCGTGCCCATACCACGATTCGTAATCCAGCATAAAGGCATAGCCTGCACACCAGATCAACTAAAATCAACACCTGCTCAACGGGACTTATCCTTTGCATCGATTCGATCCATAGATTCCAATCGATTCAAAGCTTACCTTTGGCCAACGTAACTCTAGCATCGATTCACATCGATACTTTATCGGGTCAACGCAACTCTTCGAGTCAACGACTCATCATAATGCACCGTGCGGAGCGGGGCATTACATAATATACCACTCAAAACAAGGTTCGTCCTCGAACCAAAACCAACACTTAAGCCAAGTGTCTCGCTAGATCGTTTAACGATCTCGTGCTACTATCGTTGGAATCATACAACTTAGTTTGGATCATACACATATTTTAGGCGTCCCACCAATATATGCATTTCAGCCAAGCTCAGTTGTAGGATATCGGGACAACTAATAAACTCAACTTAAATCCTCAAGCACCAATCGTTTCGTACTCGACTTGGTCCAATCTTAGCACCTATTCCCAAAAATACTTCTCGTACGCATCATTCCATAACATGTGATCATCCTCCCAAACATTTCTGCATATAACTTAACTTCGAAACTGTCACTCCGATCCCATAAGTTTCTTGCCGGCCATCTAACACATGCATTGCATCAAGTAATTGCGCATCCGATCACAACAATTCTTCGCAACGCCTATTCGCCCAACTGTTTTCTACCTCTCGCATGACTCAAGTCTTTCATCTAGTCATCCATAATATTTGGCCTTAATGACATGGACTAAGTCCAACATGTCACAGATTTTTTTGCCTACAATCTGTACTAAGTCTCACACGCAACTATCCTAACACGACCCACGTTCTTGAACTGCCTACGCACCGCATCTGGGGCTACCCCCGCTAGGTAACTTATCCAGACATCGTGCTTAATCTCTCCCGACACAAGAGGTCAACTTGCGTCTACGATGCTCAAAGGCAACAATCTTTTCGATCCAAGGCCTCATACGATACACTCATCTCCGATTCTCGACCGAGTACGAATCCTTTACTCACTTTCAAATCAATCCCGACTAGTTCGTTCCATTACATAGATCGCGCGCCCAACACACATAACCTAACCGTTACTCAAACCGATCTACGACACAACTCTTAGGGTCGTTCTACTATCCGTTGCTCTCGCGCATTGCAAAATCCTTGCAATCGTCTTACCGCATCACTATACTAGGCACGTTCCTCAATATATACTCGATCATCGACTACCCAAGTCTATCTGCGTTGCACTCGCCTAAGTCATAGGCGTCGTGTCACGCCCCAGAACCAGAATACTGGAGAGCGGGGGAATGACTCAGCCAGCTACGTATTACGGGTAGATGAATACCGTATAATACGATCAATTCTGTCTAACCAGACGAGGGGGTGCATACTACATAAAAGTCTCACTATGGTCATTTCACCTCTATTGTCTCAATCATTCAAATAAGAAGCAGAAATAGAGAACATGTAAGATAAAGCAGCAAGGCGTACCAAACGCTTAGTCAAAATGTTCTTAAGATCTGGCTTTATAAAATATAGCCAGATGACGTAGCAAAAATATACACAATTGTTATCAGCTGCAGCCTGACTTAGTTACAACTATGTAGAAGTAAGTACAAGATGATTCGACTAACATGTCGGTGCCAAACGGCTAAGTATGAAGTAAATAACAAAACGAGCGGTGAAGTAAGGAACCCACTCGAGTCCTCCTGCGATCATTCCCCTAGTATTGACCATCTTGGAGGTAGAAGTAAGCTGGATCCTCGGGGACCGGCTCTAAATCTGGCCATGCAAAACCAGAGAGGTTAGACCTTTAATAGCAAGTACCACAAGGAAGCACGATATAAAGGATTAAACCAGTAAGTAAGAGAATATAATAATAGATCTCTGTTTTCCACTAGGATTCACATAACATCACGACACTTTGAACCAACCTCCCAACCAAACAAGGACAGAAGTTGGCCCGTCATATCTTGACATTCTGATCATCTCAGTTAGGCAACAGAGTAGGTACAGTACATAAACAAATCATCTTGAACGGCCAATCAACTCCTACGGCTTGCTATTGTGAGTCCCAAGTTATCCTGGAATTATGCAAATAGGGATTCCTCAGTTCTTACTATGTGCGAACAAGGCTAGTCTATCCAGTCAATCAATTGCGCCAATCATGTAATTAGACGAGTCCCAGCGGGACGCCCGTCGTTAATATACCATGTACAATTTAATAATATAAGCAGATACCGTTCCCTGCCCGTGTGACAGATTTACAGTATCTGTAGGAACCAGCCGGTCTGTCGGGCACTACTAGTCCCAAGAGGGCTGCCATGTAAGAACTCGGGAATCTATTCTCTCCATGCAATCATTATTTTATTTAACTTAATAGTCTCTACGTTGAGTGAAATTCCATGCCGTGGATCATGGTCATTCAAATGAGTACTTTCGTACGGGGTACGATATGCGCAACTCTACAACGATACCCGTGCGGCTAGGTTGTAGGTCTTACATAGCGTAATGCAACAATCAAATCTAACCACGGAGTAATCATGCCTTGACCATAAAGTACACATACTGCTTTTGTAGAAAAATAATTAAATAAATAAATAAATAGATTGAAGCCTGCATGTGCCTGTACGTCAATATTCGGGATCAGCCAGTCGATTACAATAGTTCATTACATGAACGTGTCTCATTCATTTAATTCAATAAGACGACTAGCCAGTCTCTTAGTTCCAACTAGGAACGCGTGATCAATTTAGTCAAGATAACCATTATTATCAATGGTGACAAGGCATGAAAGTCAATTAGTATTAAATGGGGTCGAGTCTATAACTCCTCAAGGTTAAGTTCCAGTCTTACTGGGTATCCATAAACCAATCAAGACACAAGGCACGTTCTATACAACCATATATATTAAAAATATTAACATGCCAAGATTATCGAGTTCATGCAAAAAGCATAAGGATATAATAGGAGAACTATCATGCCACCATTAAATGAATAAATCATAGAACAAATAGAAACACCCAGGTCAGGAAGTCACGCCAACAAGTCTATGCTAAGGCCAACAAGTCACGCCAACAAGTCTATGCTAAGGCCAACAAGTCACGCCAAGTCCAGAAGGAGTGAGCGTGAAAAGTGGTTCACGTTGGCATGCACAGTGTGAGCATGAAGGGTAATTCACGCACTCATAACGTGAGCGTGAAAAGTGAGCGTGGAAAGTGAGCGTGGAAAATGATAAGAAATCCACGCACGCACGCAAAGACGTGTGCGTAACTAAAATGTCACGCTAACACGCAAGAACGTGTGCGTGACTAAAAATTCACGCACTCATGTAAGAATGTGAGCGTGACTGAAAATTCACGCTGACACGTAAAGACGTGTGCGTGACTGAAAATTCATGCAGACACGTAAAGACGTGTGCGTGACTGAAAATTCACGCAGACACGTAAAGACGTGTACGTGACTGAAAATTCACGCAGACACGTAAAGACGTGTGCGTGACTCAAAATTCACGCAGACACGTAAAGACGTGTGCGTGACTAAAAATTCACGCAGACACGTAAAGACGTGTGCGTGACTAAAAATTCACGCAGACACGTAAGAACGTGTGCGTGACTAAAAATTCACGCAGACACGTAAGAACGTGAGCGTGACTCAAAATTCATGCAGACACGTAAGAACGTGAGCGCGACTCAAAATTTACGCAGACACGTAAGAACGTGAGCGTGACTCAAAATTCACGCTGACACGTAAAGACGTGTGCGTGACTGAACCTTCGTTCCAAGCCAGAAGTTCCCATGGTTCAGAACCCATGGACAACCGAGAATACACGCCAAGTTGGAAAATCAAAACCCATGAACAACCGAGAAGACAACAACTTAGATCTAGAAGAAACAAGCCAAAGAAATCAAAAATGCTAAGTACTAAACTCTCTCAGGATCATGAGAGGAAGACAAATGAACCATAAAAATGGTTCTCCAAGTGGGAAGCAAGAAGCAAGATGTACTTGCCTGCTGTTGGTAGGTGGAGAGAGTGGTGAGGAAGAAGAAGAAGTAATGGAGAAGGAGAGTTATGAGGAGAGAGAAGGAGATGGGGGCTTTAAATAGGAAGGTGGTGGTAGGTGGGGTTGTGGGGTTCGGTTCATGTGAACCACCATGAACCCGAGAAAAACCAACCTAGGCCGAACCCAATAACCAAAGCAGGAAGTAAAATACAGAAAGTAAAGTACAGAAATAAAATTGCAGGAAATTAAGTACAGGAAATAAAATACAGATAAGTAATTAACATAAAATTAAAGGAATTTAAATACAGGATAATACATGATAAATATTAAATAAATATATATGAGTTGTACATGTATAAAAATACGCATTCTGGGAACGGGGAGTGACACGTCGCCTGTGTGAATGCTTGATAAAGCATGCACGGTCTCATTGTTTTGTCCCAACACTTGAATTAGCCTAAGTCATAGGCGTCGCCGCATGAATGCTTGAAAATGCATGCACGGTTTTGTCCCGCAAGGCTTGTCATAGCCTTCGCACGTCCCGCAAGTCAAGTCGTCTTGCACGGCTCGTTGGCTAAGTCTAGGCACCGGAGAACTTGGTTGTTCAAGTCGACCCCGTGCATAGCACGTTCCCTCGATGCGTAGCTCGACGTAGCCCTTGCTCGTCGAGTCGTTGCCCGAATAAGTTAACAAGTGTTGTGCTGGGCTATCGAAGCCTTTTCTAGCACTGTCCCGCTCTAGCTGCGGTTGTCCAGTCGCGTAGTCCCTTAAGAACAAGGCTCATCGTATAAAGTATATGACTTGAGTGATAGCGTCGCCTATAGAACCAGGTCTGTCTAAGGCACGAGCTACGGTGGATCTAGTAAAGAGTATGCCACAATCAAAGGAAGTCCACGCGACTTGTTGTCGTCGAGATCGGTCCCGCTACTTGGGAGTCTCAATAGAAAGAAGGAAAGCATGGTCATGTTAAGGAAGGATTGGTAGATCGAGTCGAGTCTTGCATGGTCATTGGACAACTTGTCGACAAGGTGAAGTTTCCTCGAACGGTTGCCTAGGCCAAGGAACCGATTCGGCCCGGAAGAAACGAGTGAGGCTCAAAGTAGGATACTGGATGACCGCATGGGAGACTTCGGCGCCTCCGAGCTAGCTACCCGTGTAGGGACGAGCCGATATCCTACGAGCCGAGATCCAAGATAGCTTGACATTGCTAGTGACCACCTCATGTAGATGTGTCGGCAAGAGCGGCAATCCGTGTGTTTGCCTTTGGATAGAGTCAATTACTAGCACAGCGTCGGTCGAATCATGAGACGGTCTAGCACGACATGTATCAAGTCAGTAAGATGTAATCCCGTTAGTGCCAACCTTGTATCAGCACGGGAGGAATTAGTTATAGCTTATGTCAGCAAGACACGTGCTTCGGCATAAAGCAAGGCTTTCGCGTATCAAGTATTGTTTTTCGCGTATCAATATTGGGTTCATGTGTGCTTGTTCTAAATTTTCACTGCATGTTTTAATATTTCTGCTTGGGACTTCTGTGCGACGACCCCGTCGCAGCCGATGTAATCGGCCGTTATGAAACTGCCTTGCACGGGCGCAATCTAGGCTAATCGATTCAAAGCTTACCTTTGGCCAACGTAACTCTAGCATCGATTCACATTGATACTTTATCGGGTCAACGCAACTCTTCGAGTCAACGACTCATCATAATGCACCGTGCGGAGCGGGGTATTACATAATATACCACTCAAAACAAGGTTCGTCCTCGAACCGAAACCAACAATTAAGCCAAGTGTCTCGCTAGATCGTTTCACGATCTCGTACTACTATCGTTGGAATCATACAACTTAGTTTGGATCATACACATATTTTAGGCGTCCCACCAATATATGCATTTCAGCCAAGCTCAGTTGTAGGATATCGGGACAACTAACAAACTCAACTTAAATTCTCAAGCACCAATCATTTCGTACTCGACTTGGTCCAATCTTAGCACCTGTTCCCAAAAATACTTCTCGTACGCATCATTCCATAACATGTGATCATCCTTCCAAATATTTTTGCATATATCTTATCTTCTAAACTGTCACTCCGATCCCATAAGTTTCTCGCCAGCCATCTAACGCATGCATTGCATCAAGTAATTGCGCATCCGATCACAACAATTCTCCGCAACGCCTATTTGTCCAACTGTTTTCTACCTCTCGCATGACTCAAGTCTTTCATTTAGTCATCCATAACATTTGGCCTTAACGACATGGACTAAGTCCAACATGTCACAGATTTCTTTGCCTACAATCCGTACTAAGTCTCGCATACAACTATACCAACACGACCCACGTTCTCGAACTGCCTACGCACCGCATCTGGGGCTACCCCCGCTAGGTAACTTATCCAGACATCGTGCTTAATCTCTCTCGACACAAGAGGTCAACTTGAGTCTACGATGCTCAAAGGCAACAATCTTTCCGACCCAAGGTCTCTTACGATACACTCATCTCCGATTCTCGACCGAGTACGAATCCTTTACTTACTTTCAAATCAATCCCGACTAGTTTGTTCCATTACATAGATCGTGTGCCCAACACACATAACCTAACCGTTACTCAAACCGATCTACGACACAACTCTTAGGGTCGTTCTACTATCCGTTGCTCTCGCGTATTACAAAATCCTTGCAATCGCCTTACCGCATCACTATACTAGGCACGTTCCTCAACATATACTCGATCATCGGCTATCCAAGTCTATCTGCATATCCATTCGATCGATCATAACTTTCTAACCATATCGATCTAGTTGAAGGCTACTCGCTAACTTCCGAAACATGATACTCGCTCGCTTAGTCTTATCCTCAACATGCACTACATCATTCCTTATCCTCGACAAAATTTCTCATGCGACTTCTTTAGGGTCATCCTATGGGACTTCAACATTCACTTGATTTGGCGGTCAAGTCTTCTAGGGTCATCTGCCCCGAAACTACGCTCAATAATTGAAGATCATTAACGAGGGACAGTTACAACGAACCATGCTATATCCTATCGCGGAGCCAAATCAATTCCCGACAATTCCTATGGGACTTTACCCAATCCGACATACCAATCCATAATTTATCTACCCCCGTGCAACTGATGCGCCGTTAACTACTCGAATCACTTATACACATTGTATACCGTTACTACTCGAATCACTCGTGTATTACCGTCAACTATCCTTGCTAGTCATATGACATCTACTCGCATTAAGTCTGAGTTTACCTATCCGTGATCATAGCTCGACACATTCCGTACTCATCAAAACCATCCTCGAACATCTTTCGCATCAAACCACAAGTCGAATCCAATTTTCCATGCCTTGCAAGTTCGATCATCCCCGCTGGATGAATCACCATACCAGCGCTCACACGGAATGATCGTCCTAATTTGACGTGACGTATGTGCGATGCTGGAGTTGCACTCGCATAAGACAAGAATGTCAACATTGTGGTTATCCTCGAAACAATCAAGCACTTTCGTTTCATCCAAGTAAGGTATATCCACCCTCAAATTTTTCGAAGCACTCCTGCCGTTATCATCCAAATTTCCATAACTTAATTTGCATCCTATTCATCTAACAACAATGCTCAACATAATTTTCGTTCATTCGATCAGAGTATCCCCGAGTTATTGTATATCGTCTTTGATACGCCTCAATACCATCTTCGATATGCATAACTTGAACATCTTCGTCTCTCATAAGCTCCAATTCGTTGCAATTACTGTTATTTTTCGAACTTGAATACGAATCAATTCTCATGTACCAAAATCCATTCCGTTGTAACTAACTACCATCATCGAGACACGATTTTTAATTCATATATTCATTCTCATATCCCTAACTTGCACTTCCCGATCGTGCTACCGACTTATCACGCTAACTCAAATTCGTTCGCACGATTTCCTCGTACCTACTCAACTCGTTCCGAACAAGTTTCGTACTAACTCAATGTAAATTCAACCGGCCGACTATTTCCTCAACGCAACATTCCTTCGTTATGCTCAGCCTATCGTTCGACTTACACTTAAGGACTCCTCGTCCGACGTATCATCCATAGGTACGACTTCACGCATAATCGCTCAACTCAATTCATCAAGGCATACTTGCATCGACTTCTATCAAGTCATTCCCACTAGAGTCTCGGTACTACTTCGTCCGTTGATGACAAACATATCGTAACAACAAAATCGTCTCGACGAAACCTATCGCAAGTCACCAAACGGCTTAACATAGCTATCGCTAAGTGGTATTCCATATACCACTCAGAAATTGAGCCTATCGTCATCGATACGATACTTCACTGCACTGATCGCACAAGTGGTATTGTATATACCACTCGAAATCGAGTCATTACTCGATATCACATTCCGCATAGGTCCGACATCTATTCCTCAATTAACTATCCCGTATGGCGATCCTTCCGATCCCATCTCTAGCGTTCGCTTAAGTTTGACACGCATTCACTCTAACCATATCTTGGCGATCATATCGATCACACCCGCAACATTCGCTTATTTAAATCTCAACGCGATATACGGCCAACATAAACGTTCGCCTACTCAACTCGACTTGGCGACCAACTCGACTCGTTACTATCGCATCTGCGATCTTCCAATCTCACTCGTTGCAACTCGTGCAACAACTCATTCTCGATACTCAAGGTCTTTACTCAATCCCGTACAACATTTTGCTATCCATCCGCATAGCCATGCAACATGCATCATACCATATCGACTCATTGTACCGATGCAACGAACGATTCACGACTTGCTGCACTCCGTGCAACCAACAACACATAACCGTTCGTATAGCAACATAACACGCATCGCCTCACATATCGATCCGTTGCACTTTGTGCAACCAACAACACATATCTCCTCGTACTTCGTGCGACCAACAATACATAACTCCTCGTACTTCGTGCGACTGACAACACGTATATCATTGCACTTCATGCAACCAACATCACCATATTCGTTGCACTTCATACGACCAAAACATTCTATAACTCGTTGTACTTCGTGCAACCAACATCCATATTCGTTGCACTTCGTGCGACCGACGACTCACAACTTTGTTGCACTTTAGAAAACCAACATCTTATAACTCATTGTACTTCGTGCAACCAACATTCTTCAATGGCACTCAGAGATCACGTGATAGTCACGACATACTTGTGGCAAACGTACTCACTTAATATAGACTTATTGTATGGAACATCCAATGTAGCGTCGAGCAGATCCATGAGCCATGCGGTTGCGAAAACAACTTAGAGTCAACTGAATTCGATAGCGAAGCAACTGAGGGTCAAAGAGATTCGTTCATGGTCCAAAGGATGGAACCGTTCTGATACCAACTTGTCACGCCCCGATCCAGAAAATCGCTCGTCCTCGCTAGATTTTACCCGAATCATCGTCCTCGCTGGGACGTGATGCCGCGCGAGCCTGGAGTTGCGCTCGTGCAAGGCAAGATAACGGTTCACATAGTGATTATCTCAAAGTCGTAACATAAGCAGCAGAAGGAAACAAAGAATACAATAAGAATCTCTTTTATTCATAATGAACTGAAGGTTACAAGGCTCTGAATAGCCCAACATATATGCCAATTGGCTACAACGCTTATGATCTCTCTAGCTCACAAAGGATTACATTGTTTCATACATTATGCCTCTTTATAGCCAACAAGTAGTCTTCGGCCGAACATCTCCATGTCGCAATTCCGAACGTCTATGCGGTAGCTCCTCTTGAACGCTAAGGACTCCATGCCTCGGCACGTCCAAGCCAAGCCCCGTCCCGAGTCAATCATAAGCTGAACCTGCACACAAACTAGTAGGGGATTAGTACTTTCGTCCTCGCTTCGCACTGATCAAGACCCACTCGCACCCAAACTGTCACGACCCGCACCCTAGAGTAAGGGCACGAGAAGTGGGTACGTCCAGCCTACGCTGCAGTGTCGGCGGTAGAACGCTGTCCTAGGTTAAAGCATCTAAAAGTATAAGGCTAAACAGTTTATAATCCCCGAATGGGGGTGACATAGCATAATGTAAACTCAATCACAACTAAGGAAGAAGAAGTACGATATGATATAAAACTCAAATGAAATACATAAGATCAGAAGAGTCTAAGTGTCTATGATAACATCTCAGCAAACATCCAGAATACAAGTCTCAACTACTGAATATGAAAGAATATATACAATCCAGATCCCAAATGACAGTAATAGTAAAACCTAGACTAGGGAGCCTCAGTCTCTATAGCTAATGGATCCGGCTGGAAATCCGGATCACTGGTGTCATCTAGAGCTGCCCCGTAGTAGGTATCCACACAGGCCTCCTCCTCGTCCTCTGTAATATTTTCAACAGGTCCAGTCAGGACAGGAGCGAGTACAATACATCTCAACAGATCATAGCAGGTTAGAAAATATAAACATGCAATAGAGTAAGATATAAAAAACTGAAAGAAAGTACAGAATGTAAACAGAGAAAGAACTGTAATAGAAATATCTACTAAAATAGAGAACTAACAATGGCTAGTGAGTCAGAGTACAATATAGACATGTGAATGGCATAGAAGATTCTGGAAACTATACTATGGAGTGATTCTGGGAACTACACTACTTGGATATTATTCACATGTCCACTTCTACTCCCCCGTACCCCCAATCAATACACAAGGATCCAGCCATGTTATGTTATGATCCATGTAATGGCCCACAAGGGGTGATACATGGTAGGCCCATAAATGGGTGATTCTGGGAATGCCTATAAATGGGTGATTCAAGGAAGACTCTGTGATCATGAGAGTACATGTCACAAGTGATCAATGAACCATGAAGTATAGTGATACACAATGTAAGTGAAACGCACAGAACATGTAGTATCCGATGCTCCTGAGGGGATAACATCTCAAGAAGGGATCCATATAGTACTAATCCGTGTTACCAATATGACAGCATCAAGTAAAGTAATCTAAAGCATGAAAATAATTCTAACAGGATATAAAATGATCAGAGAATGTACTCGCCTGGTATCTGAGTGTCCAAGATGAAAGTACTGTTCGAGGAGTGGTGTCTGACTCCTAATCAGAACAACACAAGTCACAACAAGTCTAAAATGATAACAAGGTGCAATTTAATGCATTCTACATGAATCTAGGTCAATCTAGGCCAAAGTCAACTCTTGGTCAACTCTGGTCAACCCTAGAAGTCAAACTAGGTCAACCAAGTCAAACCTAAGCCAAACAAGTCTATACTAGTCTAACTAGTCTATTCTAGGCCTATTCAAAACTAAACAAGTCTAACTAAACTCTCACTAGTCTAACAGACACACCATAAGCCAATACCACATATATATATGTATATATATATCACTATTCACATATATGAATATATATATATATATATATATATATATATATATTTTTTTTTTATATATATATATATATATATATATATATATATATATATATATATATATATATATATATATATACATACACAATAGAATATGCCTAGCACATTAGCTACTACACATATGGAAATACCCATATATGCTACTGTACCATTCACACATTCACATTAGATTAGGCATGCTATATATAGCTATAGGCATACTCATATAGAATATATATACATGTATTTCATAGAGAGGGGGATAACATGTGATGTGTGTATGAGATGTGTGTGTAAGGAGTATTCTCAAGTGGCAGGAACATGTGCCTATACATGATTCAATGTGTGTTAATACTCACAGGCAAATGACTTATGCGTTCGAGTGTGTGTGGATGATATTAGGAAACAGTTCTTAGTTTTTGGATATGCTTCTCAGGTTCATGGTGTATAAATGTGTGAGTGAAAAATCAGTGAAGTGATACACACTTGTGTTCAAGTGTCAATAGAAAACAAGGAATCATTTGTGTGTGGGGTCAATGCAAAACAGTGTACACTGTCAAAGGGAAAACATGGAGGGAAATCATTCCAGATTTTGGAAACAATCATTCATTAATCAGTTTAACATTCGAAGCCCAACCACATTGACAACTAACCCAATCCATCTTCAACAAGAAAACAAACAATACCAATATGAGAACTAACATTTCCTGGAAAAATCAGTGATGTGTATGAAAATTCAACTCAGTTAAAAGAATGAACTTTTGACAGTTAAAGGAATGAAATAATAGTTTTAACATTGAATCATAAAACAGATTATTAATGAAACAGTGAGCTAAAGCATGGAATGGGAGTAACATTCAAATCCAGTTTAGAAAGGCAAACTAATCTCAGGTTTAAGAAATGAATAACAGTTCATTAATGGACAGTCAACAGTTTGCCTGAAACTCAATTGCCTGTTTCAAAAAGAACTAATATCATACAATTTAGCCTTAAAGGAAATGAACCAATGCAAATTCTAGTATACAAATTTACCTAAGAAAGCTAGTATTGAATCAACATTCAGTTAACTAGATACCCAAAAAATACACATAACAGTTAACATATAATCAAAAATCAGTCATGGCTAGGCATTCTCAGGCTAACAAGAGAACATGACAGTTCTCATAGGCCAATGACAGTGAACATATAACAATTTCGAATTAGTTTATAGGAAAGGAATCATGCTCAGGTTTAATGTCATGTCAGTTCAATAAATAACTCAAACACATTCAGATTTTAGTTTAAGGAAGGAAAGGAAACCAATGTATCAGTAACATGTATATTCGAAATCAACTCATTATCTAATTATCCCATAATCTCAATGCAAAAAAAAATCTTAACTTGAAAATCAAACTAACATGAACTAATGCACGTGTCCAGGATCTAATATGGCAATTTAATCATTAATTAAACAGTTGGAAAAAATAAAATGAACTCAGTAAAATAACAGGACTGGACTGCGTATCAGTCCTCCTGGGGAAACTTCAAATTCGAGCATTAAAACTCAGTAATGTTATAGACTAAGGGTTGGTAATTAATCTATAATACTTGTACGTGATATACACTCCGTGTCGTGTCCAGAACCTGACACAAACGTGTCCAAAACTTGAATGAACACTGCACTGCACTGGGCACTGCACAGCACGAACCCGTGCGCGTGTCCTAACTCACCCGACACAATACCAATGGACACGAGACTTTGGGGGTGTCGTGTCAGACACTTTCCCTAGCTTTGTGTCTAATATCAAGTGTCCATGTGCTCTAGGATGGCCACACGGACACGCGAGTAGCAGGGCAGCCAACCGCGTGCGCACGGGAGCGTGTCCACGGGTCCAGTACGACCCCGATACGACACGAGACATGTTCAGAACATTAGAAATGTGTAAGCGACATTAAAACTTAATTATCTATTCAAACACAAACAGAAAACATGAACGAAATGCCATTTCGTCGAACACCTTGGTATACACACTGATACGTGTCCAATACGGACACGTAAAGGACACAAAACCTAGCAAAACCTATACCAACAGTTAGAGGACACCTAGGACTTCCTATCCATGCCTAGAAATCATAATTTGATGGAGGGAAATAGGAGTTACCTAGGTGTGTTCTTCTCCAAGAAAAACTTCAAAATGGGGGATCCTTCTTGCTAGCCCCAAAGCTCCAAATTGTCCCAAATTTGAGAATGACCTCCATGAACAGTAGGGGAATGAAATTTAGATCATTATGGAAGAAGTTTGAATGAAAAAGGAATTATTTTGATTAAAATAGGAAAGGATTTCTAAAGGGACAAACCTTGTTCTTGCCAATGGAGAGAATGAACAAAAGAGACAATATTTTTGGGAGGGATTTTATAGGAGTGGCCCTAGTGGCCGGCCATGTATGTAGGGCTAGGGTTTTGGGGTGATCAATGGCCACTAATCAATCTAGCTAAATCAATGGTCCTCAAACCTAGGTTTCATTCTAGCCAAGTTGTGACCTAGTTGTTCTATCTAGTCATGACTTAACCAAGGCTAATAATTTCTAACTAACACTAACCATGGTTAGCTAAGTCTAGCTATGGCTAATCTAGGTTAGGGCTAAACACACTACAAGGCAATAAATTAAATAATATTTAAATCACACCATTCTCAATAATTATTTTAAATTCCAAATAATATATATTAAATTCAAATAATTCAAAAATGGCAAAAATACCCTCAAACTAAAAATGATAAATAAAATATCCTAATCACATGGCTAGACTCTAGGTCACTATCTCTAGGATTACACTAGCAAAATACCAAATCATAAGTCATGATTTTAAATAGTTTAAAAAAATGATTAAAAATCACCAAAATCATAATATAAAATAAATATCAATAAATAATAATTATAATTACAAAATTTTAAAATTATCCTCATCTGGAAAACTGGGTGTTATAATCCTACCCACTTTAGAAAAATTTCGTCCTCGAAATTAAGATGATCGCACCCCCTTCTAGGTCAAACATAGTCAAGGGTCAATCACTAGTCAATTTTCTCACATCCTAGTACTTGGTCATCAGCTGGTCAACTTCTTAGGGTTTTACCTATACTAGCTACCTAAGTGTTGGCAACCAGAATTTAGCAAAAAGAGAAACTCTATAATAGGCTAGCTCTTAACTTCCCAATCCTATCAAGTCACCCATAACTAAATACCTACAAGCTAAGCACACCAATCCCAAATACCACATATATATGCTCAAGAACAACAACCCATCACATATATCCTAAGTATATCATCTATATATATATATGACTGATCAACCAAGGGTTAAAGTAGAGTAAACTTATAAGTGACTGAACAGATGCTTAGAATTTAGGCTAAGGATGAATGGCATGAATCATCAGTATAGGCAAAAGGGAATGATGCCAAGGGGACTAAAATTATGAGCTAAAGGACAGGACATTTGGGTCCACTTGTAAAGTCAAAATGAAAGGAAATCTATATAGTGACTGAAACATGCCTCTAGATCAACCTGGCCTCTCCTCTATATCTGGCTAAACTAACTATATGCAGGACAGTGGTCTGAAGAAGTGAACCAAACTGGTGTACATGGAATACAATAGGCAGTATACTGCAAATGGGTGCAGGCTACATACCAAATCAAAATACATTACATATATATATACAAACTATATATATATATATTAACCCTCATCACCACAGCTCTACTCAGGGTCTAATAACACATACTCCCTACCACATGCCTATCACTCCAATGAAGGGGTCAGATACTGTAAGGTGTACTGGAACAGAACAGTGAACTGTCCCAAGTAGTGAGTGCAGACCTCTAGTATGCATGATACTAACTCTCCAGATATGCAGAATATGATAAGTGGTTGATGGTTATATTGGTGAGTCAATAATTGGGGTCTGAACTATGGTCCAGTAAAACCTATGATGCAGCCTGGTAGGTAATAAAATTTGAGTGCCGTGAACAACTGGTACAAGTATGATCCAAGGGAACAGGGTATCTAGTGAAAGGTCTGCACACTGCCTATATAGGTTAATCAAACATGACTGAACTCAACACAAAGAGAACTTAACTAAAAATAGAAACTGGACCAATATAGGCTAATCAATATGTCAATAATCCTATACAACAATGACCTATAGACACCAACCAAACCCATACCTCATATGCCAATACCATCTGTAATCTATATGTAAACTGGTTGATATTATAAATAACAGGAAAATCATCTACAATGGGTTACTATTCTAATACCACTACTAACTATCATCTCTAGGGTATGTTTGCAAAAACTAAAGTCTTTATTTCACAAACTTTGTAAGAAGATTACAATTGAATTCTGGGAAAGTACAACAATAGGAATCCGATCTGAAGACGATCGCTTTATCCCTTGGATGATGTAAACTTTGAAGACGATAGCCTCTGAAGAATGCAGCAGCACTTGGACAAGAACTCCTGATCTCTGATGATAATAATGATCTGATCCCTTTAATGAAGGACTTGAAACTCTATTTATGGAGTTCTAGAAATAACTAATTTGTAGTTATTCTGGATTGTGCATGATGAACTACGCTGGCGACAGACTGCACAGACTGCAAACTATGCTGGCCTATTGGGCAGTTGCTCGTTCGTGGGCTAACTGTATTCAGACGCATGGCATTGTTTGATTGAAATGCGCTTGGTCGTGTACAGGCGGTTGCCACGTGGTGAGCAATTGATGGCATGTAATCCACGTAACAAATGTCAGTTATTCGATGAATTGCGCTAACCGAAGAGCGCTAGCTTCAGACTGCGCTTCAATGGATAGCGCTGGGACTCAGGCTGGGTCAAACTGTGCTGTGGTTGGACTGGCAGATTATGCTGCAGTTGTACAACTGTTCTCGAGCGCTGTGCTGCACAAGAAACGAACAGACTCCTCGTTTTTTGGGCTATCAGGCTGTCAGAAGATCCAATCTTTGTCAGGTAATGATGGCATTGCCACGTCAGCGTAGCGCGCTCTGATTGTAGCGCATTTCAGCTCGCACGTTCGGTTTATAGCATAATCTGTTTCATGTACAGTTCATTTGAAGGGTGCGCAGTTGATAATTCTCTGCCTATTTGATAGATGCAACTTGATTTTTAGGGCATACAAGACCCCCTTCAAAGTTTTCAAAATTTAAAAATATTCAAAGTTTCGAAATACTTTGAATTTCAATTTTAAAATCAAGTTGCGCAAGTTGCGCTTTGATTGCGCGTTTGGAGAAATTAGCTCCATTTTTTGTGGCACAATTGGAGGTGACCGTTACACTTCTGAAACTATAAATAGTTTTATTTTTCTTTCTTTCAACCTTTACTTTGCTTTCGAATTTCCCAGAGACAGAAGCTTCTTCCCTACTCCGACTTCTCCTTCTTTCTCTCATCGACGACAGAAATGGCGCCCAAGCGATCAGCTGCCGAGAAGGGAAAGGCCCCCGCCGAACCCTCGACTCGTGTTGCACCACGAGTATCTCATCATGAGACGGGTCATCCAGCGCTTCAAGGTAGACGAACTATGATCGAAACCCTTTTTAGGGTTTTTGATGGTTTCAGACCTTCATACCTCTCTCTTTTTAGAGATTGATGGTATTTGCACCACCCTGTTTAGGGTTCGGCTGCATACACAATAGTTTTCATTTTTATGAAAACTATACTCTTGTGCAATCGGTTGGAAAGCGCTGACAAAATGTTCGGCACAATCCATCGATTTGCGCAAGTCAGTTGTGCCAGCACAAAATGATGTCTTGCGCAAGTATGTTAGTGCAACCTGGCATCTTGCGTACGTTGGCTGTGCTGGCACAACCTGATAACTTGCGCAGACTGATTGTGCTGGCACAATCTGATAACTTGCGCAAGCTGACTGTGCTGGCGCAATCTGATAACTTGCGCAAGCTGACTGTGCTGGCGCAATCTGATAATTTGTTTCACACAGCACAAATTGAAGATCTTTTGAAGAAACTTTATAATTTTTGCATATACTGATCTTTGCCTTCTTTATTGATGCAGTTAACCTCATAGAAGATCCCAACTATGAGGTTTTTGCAGGATCCCTATCTGAACCTGAATACAAGGAAGATCTTTTGCACGTGTCATTTCCTCAGTATGCCTTACCGTCCTCTCGGCAGGCTATCCTGACTGCACAAGATAATGACACTTTACTGTGTCTGATGAACGGGCAGCCTCTTCAGATTGCTGACGAAGTCACCCATAAGAAGCCCCTTTTCTTGTTTGGTGAGGCTCTTGACAAGAATTCTCAGCCGAGACCTCGTATAGAACAGAAGATTTTCCAGAGGGGTGAGAAGACAATACTTCTGCCAGAGATCTCCAGATGCCTTCCTTTGTCCCGATATGCTTTTGCGGGTTATCCCAGAAGAATGGAATGTGACATAACTTCGCTACAGCAAGCTCGAGCGGGAAATATCTGTGTTAAGAAGGAAACAGATCACAAAGATATGTTCTACAGTTCCTCTGAGCGTTATTGCTCCTTATCAGAGGATTAAAACCCGGTTGCATCCCGTCGGAAGATTCTTTCCTGCTGCTCCCAGTGAGAACTCCGATATTCGCAAATGAGTTTGCGAAGGTAGAGGAAAGGTATCCGGACCAAGATCTGCGGCTGACAGGTCTTGTGAATCCGAATAATAAGAGATGGATCTGTATAACCAATTGGATATTGGTCCAATTTGAAGCTCGGCTCAAGGAGATTGATCTGTACCATGCAGTGTACGCCACTGTTTATGGCTTCCCTCCTAATCTGCACCTATTCCTTGTGTTGGCGGAGAGATACAACTACAGGACTGGGACTTTTATGATGCCACGCGGAGAGATTGGATTAGCTTTGTACGAGATAAAGTATATCTCTCACCTGCCAATGGGGGATATCCCCTATGAAGAGTTTGTCCCGACAAACGATGAGTTGGACAGACTGCGCCAGGAGAATGCCGATATGGTAGCTGTCTTTGAAGAACTCCTCTACCACTGCAAAATTTGCTCTCTATATTAAAAGAGTGGCACAGCCGGCACCTGCTACTCCACCAAATGGTTGCCATATCTTTTCTTCAATCACATTATTGAGAAAAAGACAAAAGAACATGAGAACTGCCATCCCAACTTCTTTCGACCACTTAGAAATAGCGAAGTGATAGAGCTGATGGAGAGACATGGTGATATGGATATCAAGATCGAGGATGATCTTTAATATCCTCCTTTTAAGAAAGACGACATCATTGAAAGCTACATGAGGATGGGCTACAGGCCGATGTCGAAGGAAGCCCAGCTGGCGGGTTTTCTCACTTATTGGCTTCAACGATATGTCATTCCTGGAGCCAGTACAGTCGACCGCTTCCATCGTGGTGTACTATTTGCTGCTGTCCGTCTGGTTTTCGACTACCGGATGGATCTGCTGTCAGCAATGACATGCAGGGTGAACGCCGGCCTCCGCCTTTTCGTTGACTCGATGATTCGAGGAAAAGGCGAGAAAGAAAGTTTTTCTCGGCTGGAACTACCATACACCTATCTGTTTGGATGGCTGCTTTTACACCATCCTTCTTTGATGAATCCTAACATGGGAGCAGTGGGCGGTAGCTTTTTAAGAAGATTTTCGGGATGTAAGTAGATTTATACCACTTTGAGAGACTGCCGGCGAACTCTGAATCTCGGCAAGGGATAGAACTTTTATTGTATTTCCCCTCCAGTTGGTTATGAGCATATGTCAACAAACCTCGTCGACTCTATGAGGATGCAGCCGTTGGGCCATACAACTTTCGACTGGTTAAGAACAATTCGGCCATCCCACTTGGTGTACCGGTTTGAAGAAGAATGTTATCTCGAGCCTTATCTCCCCAGCCGATTTGTACGCCAATTCGGTTATGACCAATTTCATATAGGTAATGCTATAACATGCCTACAAGGAAAAGGTTTTTTAATTGATGGAGCCCGGGCTTGGGCATATTACAATGCTCGTGACACGAGGACGACATTCTCGATGCCGACAAGAAGTGATCGTGGTCCTCGCATGCTATATACTTATTCGATTTTTTACACATCAGCAAATACCTTTGTTGAGAACTTTAATCTAGCAGACAGCTTTGCAACAGCAACTCGATTTAAGAAAGGAGCACCTATTATGGTTCTTCCTGGTAATGATGAAGAGCACAAGCCAGCGGATATGCCTCTAGAAGCTTCGAGGGAAGACAACTTCCCCGAAGAAGTCTACGAACCGCTACGTGTCTCTCTGAAAGTTGTAAGATCACCGATCAAGGAGAGGAAGAGGAAGACAGAAGAAACATCTTCTCCTGTCTTAAAGAAGAAGACTGCCGTAGACTCTTCAGAAAGAGTCACTACTCGCTCGCAATCTCGGCAACAGGCCGAGTCGGTTCATAGAGAAGAGGCAACAACCCCTACCTCTATCCCAAGAAAAACACACGCAGCAGACGTGGAGGTCCCAGAAGAACCTCTGCGCAGGACAAAATTAGCTTTCAGAAAGAAAGTAACCACTCCCCCGAGATCTGCTCATACATCGGCCTTGATCAGTACTATCTTCGGGGTTATGATGCCTTCTCCGACACCTGCTCCCGAGCCCAGGCAGGAAGCTTTCAGTACAGAGAAAGGAGACCAGGTTGTAGAGACAAGAGAGGAGACTGCAGAGATAAAGAATGGGGCTGCAGAAGCAAGAGAAGCAACTGCAGCTCCAACCCCAATCAATGAATCAGGATCATCTGTCGAAGTAGTACAATCTCCTACACTTGCAACGGAAACTACCCCTCTTCCAGCTACACCACGATCGCGTCGGGCTGAAGAAGATCGATTAATGATCGAGGCCCTGGAAGACTGTGACTTTGGCTTCAATGATGATATAGATCCAGTCGACGCAAGTGATAGCGAGAAGGCACGAGAAGAGGGTGCAGATGATGAAGAAACATCTATCGAGGATCACAATCTAAATCTGGAAGAGGATGCCGATGCCCATGCATCCCAAGAAAAGAACACTGTTAATGACGTAGCACCGGAGGAAGCTACTGTCACTGAACCAAGAGGAATTGGCTGATATTGATAATCTTCTTTTATAGGTCGAATGACTGACATCTTAATTTTCATTCATGCAGAAATTCAACCTTCTCCAATTCCTCCAGCATGTACTGATATAGTGCAGACAAAAGCGATAGCTAGCAGCAGCCGTCATTTATCAGGCGGCTCTGAAGCAGGAAGCAGTCAGGCAGTGATGTCTGAAGCTACTTCTGCGAGGCTGCAACCTATGTCAATAAATGACGATTTTGTCACTAAACCCAGCAATGGTAAGCTTGCCCTTATTTCTGATCCTTTTTGATAATCGCCAATGACAGCAAACTGATGATGTTTATTTGATTTCGCAGAAGAACATATGGGAGGGGCAACAAGCTCCACTATGGCTCCCTTGTCCAGAGAGACTTCAGCCCATGTTCCAGAAGCCGAACTTTCGCCTTTACAGGCCTCTGCTGCTTCAACTTCTGTAGGAGTAGCTGCTACACCCAGTGCAGCGACTACCAATAAATTTATAGTTGGTTCCTTCACCAACCTCTTCTTCACTTTATTAGGACCCTTAGTAGAAAGGGTAATGGAGAAAGAGAACGTTGGTTTTGTCACCGTCAGAAGTCTACAAAGATCTTAATCGGGGGGAGGTAGAGCCCCTGGTGAATGCTGAGTTTGAAAAGATGACTCGAGAGGCCGAAGTTACGAAAGCTGATTTCAAGATTTTCTTGGACGCTTTCGTTACAATGTCTTCAGAGTATGACTCCCAGGTGGAGATATTAGCGTCTGCTGCTGGGGAGAAAGAAAAGAAGGTTGCTGAACTGAATGCAGAGTTTGCTCGACTTCAGGAAGAGTTGAGAGTCGTTCAACTTGCTCTTGAGGAAGAGACTACACAGCATCAGGCTGCAGTTCAGCAACTAGACATTCTAACCCATGAAAAGAATGAGTTTGTTACGTCTCATCAAAGATGAAATCGCTCGCCGACTAGTGACCTTGCCGACATTTGATGATAAATCTAGAATGGAGGAAGCTAGAAAGCGGGTGCTGGATTCTCGTGAAGAATGACTTCAAACCTTGAAGCAGCCGATAGCTAGTCTAATGACCCCACCGATTGAGTGAAAGAAAATCTTTTGTACTTTCTCCTTTGTTATATGTCTTTTTGTAATGCCTTTTATTTTGATCAATAAAAAGACATTATTTTTGTGGCTCTATTATTTATTGTATATCCTATTACAGATATAAATAATAGCGATAGAAAATATATTCAGAGGTTTAGGACATAATATATTTCTTGATTTAGAAAATAATTATATTCATTATATCTGCTCAGAGGTAATGTGGACATGGCAGAATATAATTTGTTGAATATCATTATTTTGTTAGACAACTTAATCAGAGGTAATAAATAGTGATAAGTCGCTGATGTGGATGAACGGATGAATCGTTAAAATGTGTGAACGAAATGAATCGTCGAGATGAACGGATGAACCATCAGAATGTATGAAATGAACGGATGAACCGTCGGGATGAACGGATGAACCGTCAAAATGTGTGAACGAAATGAATCGTCGAGATGAACGGATGAACCGTCAGATGAATGGAACGAGTAATGAACGGGTTAACCGTCGAATGAATGTAATGAACGGGTGAACCGTCGAATGAATGGAATGAATGTTGCGAAGAACGCGTCGCTTCGATGTTTTAAGAATCTCTGCCTATAAATAGAACAAAAATTTAAATGGATTGATCACTTTCACTCTTCAACACAAAAATATCGTCTGAAGATGCATCCAAGAAGGCTGAGATTGTCCCGAAGGTTGAAGAAACCACGGAGGATTGTCCAGCCGAACCAAACCAGCCAAAGCAGACGGAAGCGGGCGAAGGTTCGTCTGCACCCAAGCCACCAAGGGACATCTTGGACTTTCTGGTTGACCCAGGGGAGACCGAAGAAGAAGAGGCCATGAGGATGGCTGCTTGTGCATTTCTAGTGAAATCGGGCAAGGATGTTCTCGGCTCTTTTGCCGACTACATTTTTGAAAAGGACGGTAGTGGTCCTCGTCCTGTCTTTAAGAAGGATGATAGTGATTCTCGTCCTTGATATTATGTAACATCGTTTATGATGAAATAAAATCAAACTTTATTTATGAACTGTCTGATCATATTTACAAGAAATCCTTTTTACATTCATACATAATATTTTTTAAGGAACTTGCCATTGATGGGCATCATTGCAACTCGACCATCTAGCTCTGTGAGTTGATAAGCTCCATTTGAAAAGACTTTACTCATGATATAAGGCCCTTCCCATTTTGCATCGAACCTGCCTTTGCTCATGTGAGTCATAGTCATGGGACGTCTGACTGTAAGAACGAGTTCTCATTTCTGAAAGGCTCTGACTTTAACTTTGCGATTGAAAGTCTTCGAGATACGGGCTTGATATAACTTTATGTATTATTGAGCCAATAGTCGCTTCTCGTCGAGCGCCTCCAGTTCTTGAAGTCAAAGAAGATTATTGTTCTCTGTCGTCAACTTATTGGCGATAGCAATCCTTAGAGATAGAATTTGAAGTTCCAAAGGCAGAACTGCTTCGCAACCGTACACCAGAGAGAAAGGTGTACAGCCTGTGGGGTTGCAGAACGTAGTACGGTAGGCCCATAGACATTCTCAAAACTTTTTACTCCAGTTTCGTTTGTTAGTAGACACAAACTTCTTAAGGAGCTTAATAATAGTCTTGTTGAAGGCTTCAGCCAAGCCATTAGCAGCAGGGTTGTAACCTGTCGACGCGACATTGTCGATCCGATGATCGTCACAGAACCTTGTGAACTTTTGACTGATGAACTGAGGTCTATTATCATGAATGATTCGTCGAGGTACACCAAATCTGTAGATGACATGATGTTTGACAAAGTTGATAACACTGCTAGTTTTGACTTCAGCCAAAGGTATAGCTTCAGCCCACTTGGAGAAATAATCCGTTATGGCTAGTATAAACCGATATCTTTTAGAAGAAGGAGGATTGATAGGACCTATAATATCCATGTCCCAAGCTTCAAAAGGCCAGGAAGCAGCAGTCGGATGAAGAAATTCCGACGGTTGATGGATGAAATCTGCATGGATTTGACAGGCTCAACATTTCCTTGCATATTCAATAGCATCAGATACCATAGAGGGCCAATAATAACCCATTCGTCGGATACGATCTTACAGTTTAGGGCCGGGTTGATGTGCTCCGCAAACACCATCATGAGCTTCATGCAATACTTGCTTCGCTTCATCACCAGCCAGACAGCGCAAGAGTAGACCGTCATAAGTCCGTCGGTAGAGAGTCTTGGTGGTTTGATTATAATAGAACCGAAGAGATCGTCGGCGAATACTCGTAGCCTCCTTAGGATCCTCAGGAAGTATGTCGTGAACTACGAAATCGATGAAGGGAGCTCTCCAATCTTCATTGATAACATTGATTTCAGCAAAGTTACTGAACTCAATATTACGATTATTTTCAACACAGAACAACTCTCTATTGGAAACAACAACCACTTGTTGTCTTTTGACAGGAATTGCTAAGACTGCTACAAGATTAGCTAAAGCATCTGCCTCAATGTTGCAAGCTCGTCGGACATATTCAATGAAAAAGGCCTTGAATGATGTAGCCATGTAAATTACAGCTTCATGATAGGGCACTAGATCTTGATGGCGAACTTCGTATGTTCCTCTAACCTGATTGACAACCAGTTTAGAATCGCCATAGACTTCAAGATATTCGACCTCCAACTGTTTTTCTAATTGGAGTCCAATGAGCAAGGTATTGTATTCAGCCATATTATTAGAGCATGGCTGATCTAAGGAATAAGCTCTTTGGATAGCTAATTCTTCTGGAGAGACTAGTACAATTCCAACTCCTGCGACAATGGTCCCATTGGGTCCGATCCGGGATGTTCCGTCGAAGAACAGACGCCAGGTAGGAGATTCTTCAGAGATCATGTTTGATTCCAATATTTTGTCTGAAATTTTATCATAAAGCTTAGATGTTTCCAGAACAGGATGAGCTGCTAAAAAGTCAGCCAATGCTTGACCTTTAACAGACTTTTGCCGAACATAAACCATGTCGTATTGGGCTAGCAGAATGGCCCATGTAGCCAGTCGAGAATTGAATGTGCTGGGCTTCTTCATCAATACCCGAAGAGGATTAACTCGGGAAATAACGTGAATGGTTTGGCCAATGATATAATACCGTGTCTTTTGAACATCGAACATAAGAGCTAGGCATTCTTTCTCAACCGGACTATAACGGTGTTCAGCACCAATCATAGTACGACTAAGATAGTAGATGGCTTGTTCGTGGCCTTCTTTGTTCTTCTGGGCAAGTAAAGCACCCAATGAATGATCCATAGCACGGACATATATTAAGAATGGTATGCCTGAAATTGGTGGCACCAAAACTGGTGGGTTCATGAGATATTGCTTTATATCATCAAATGCTCGTTGACATTCTTCAGTCCAAATGAAAGATACACCCTTCTTCATTAACTGGGTAAATGGTCTGCAGCATCCAGACAGATTAGAAATGAATCTCCTGATGTACGTAAGTCGACTTTGGAATCCTCGTAGCTCTTTTAAGTTGCGTGGAGGACGCATCTCTTGAATGGCTTTGATTTTCTCAGGATCCATGTGTATACCCATAGAGGTAATGACGAAGCCGAGAAATTTACCAGTAGAGACACCCAAGAATGACTTGGTGGGATTCATTTTAAGTTGATGTTGGCGTATTAGATTGAAGATAGTTCTTAAATCTTGGATGTGATCTTCCTTTAGACGACTTTTGACAGCAATATCGTCAACATAGCATTCGACAGTCTTGTGCAGATGATCTCGAAAGATGGTACTCATAGCTCGTTGGTAAGTTGTACCAGCATTCTTGAGACCAAATGGCATTACTGTGTAGCAGTAGACTCTGCGAGGAGTACGGAAAGAAGTGTGTTTTTCATCTTCAAGATTTATCCGAATCTGATTGTATCCGAAGAATCCATCCATAAAGGATATTCTTTCGAACCCACAAGTATTGTCGATCATGACATCTGTAATAGGGAGAGGAAACTTATTTTTTGGATAGGCTTCATTAAGATCCCGGAAGTCGATACAAACTTGAACTTTGCCAGTTTTCTTCAAGACTGGGACAACGTTGGCTACCCAATCTGGATGTTGTTCTTCTCGAATAAAGCCACAAGCTATGAGCTTTTTGACTTCATCATCAATCGCGTCCATCATTTCTGGCTTGAATTGCCTTTGCTGCTGTTTGACTGGTTTTACATTAGGCAAAATATTCAATTTATAAGTGGCAATTTTGGGATCTAAACCGGGCATGTCTTCATAACTCCAAGCAAAGACATCAATGTATTCTCGAATAAGAAGAATTAATTCTTGCTTATCCGCCTCTGGGAGGTTCTTGCTGATGAATATTGGCCGAGGCGACCCGCTCTCTCCTACATCAATTTGAACCAATTGATCTTCAGTAGAAGGTTCCCGTTTCTCACTCCCCATTTTCAGAATACGTAAATTTTTGATTTTTTATGTATATGGTCTCTGGCACCTGTATCTTTATTGTATGTATCCTGTATTTATAATTGGCCATGGCATGGAACAGTATCTCGTCGCGGATTAGTGTGCCACCCCTTGTCCTTGTTTGGTTGTAGGCGTGGTTCACTATTTCGATGATAGGATTTCTGAACCGTGTTATGGTTAGAATTTTATTTAATTAATTTAATTAGTTGTATCATGTAGCAATTAACATGTCATTAGTCACATGGTTAGATCATGTTTAGGGCTTAGGGTTTTCTTAAGCTAACCCCTATATATATTCTCTTCCTCACTCTCTCTCCTCATTCACTCTTTTCATTTCTTTTCCTCTCAACCAATAGGCAAGTACATCTTGCACCAAATAGAAAGATTCTTGTATTTTTTATTTATTGATTTTGATTTGAAATAATTTATCTATATTGTTCTTCTCATCATCCTCTACAAGTTTAGTTCTTGTAGTTTTTGATTTTAATGGCTAATTTTGTGTAGATCTAAGTTTCTAAAACTAGAGTTCTATGGGTTTTCACGGTTTTGATCTATCAAAATTGGTTTTTTTTGAAAACTAATGGTCCTATGTTGTAGGAAATTTGATTCTACCCAATTTTGACCTTTGAAAAGTTAGATTTTGACTTATTTTGAGGAAGTTATGGCCAAAACAATATTTGAACATTTTCTATGTCATCTGCCCTGGTTTTGGCAGGGACAATGAATAGTGCCACATGAATAGTACTGTAGCCGCATGAGATGAATAGTGCTGCAGCCGCATGAGATGAATAGTGCTACAGGAATGAATAGTGCCGCAGCCGCATGAGATGAATAGTATCGCAGCCGCATAAGATGAATAGTACCGCAGGAATGAATAGTGCCGCAGCCGCATAAGATGAATAGTGCCGCAGCCGCATGAGATGAATAGTACCGCAGGAATGAATAGTGCTGTAGCCGCATAAGATGAATAGTGCCGCAGCCGCATGAGATGAATAGTACCGCAGCCGCATGAGATGAATAGTGCTGCAAGAATGAATAGTACCGCAGCCGCATGAGATGAATAGTGCCGCAGCCGCATGAGATAAATAGTACCACAAGAATGAATAGTACCACAGCCGCATGGAATGAATAGTGCCGCAGCCACATGAGATGAATAGTGTCGAAGGCTTGCATAGTGCCGCATGAGATGAATAGTGCCGCATGGCTTGAATAGTGCCGCAGAATGCCTATTTTGGCTGTTTTTAGCTGTTTTATGCCCTATTTGACTGATTTGTGGCCAGAATTTCTTCCAACTCCCAACATAAAAGTTGTAGAGCTTTGTCTTGGCTTCAAGGACCTTCATGTCTCACTTTAACCAGAATTCACATGTGACTTTTATATCACGAGGGGTCCGTGTGACTTTCTGACTTGACCATGTTCCTGACCTAACTACCTGTATACATGCTGGTACAGGTTCTAAGTGTGTATTGAGATACAATATTAGTATGCACTGCAGTACCATTTAGTGAGTGCACTGAGGTGTGACTCTACATGCTAAGTGATCATTCGTGTTATATGTCAATACATGTGTACCTTCCAGTACAGCCATGGTAATTGGTCAGTAATAGTATCGTGGTATAATGATTGATGTTTGATGCATTACACTAAGCATGGATCTAGATTTGGGACTCCTTGAGCCGATGTAGATTCATACTTAGGGTACACGTACTATGGTACGACATATAGGAGGATGACCATGTGACCACGACATGTAATTCTATTATCAAGATAGGGTTAATCTAAGCAACTTAATTTGGTAGATGCATTGGGTGGGAACGGAATTCCGAGATCGTGCCATACTAGCCACCCTAGGTCCAGCCCTGGCATGTCGGGTTGGCCACCACGGATACAGTTTCATCCGCTTGTAGTGGATGACTATATCCGACTCCTATGTGCTATGTGTTAAATGTTTTAGCACGGTGGCCTTGCGGGGGACCGGTGCATAATCAAAGTGCTATGTATATATATATATATATATATATATATATATATATATATATAATATGGTTTGGCTAGCCCTGCTGGGTTGACACGAACTGAGGATTCCTATATATTGCATTACTGGGATAACCCCGACAAATCATAGAAAGCCGTGGGATTGATTGGCCGCTTGTAAGCTGACTTGTTTGTGATATGTTTTCTTCTGTTAGCAACTGAGGAACATGGACTATCGTGGTGCGTGGTCCAACCCATGTCCTTGTTTGGTTGTTGGGTTGGGCTATTATGCTGCGATAGGCTATGGACCGAAGTCACGAATCAGAAGCCCTTCACCTACCCATGGTTATAGGATATATCTTATCTCGGCATGATATTGGCACCATTTGTCCTTGTTTGGTTGTAAGGGTGTCGTATTGTCTCGATGATATGGTATAAGCCTATAACTCGTGAATCAGGTCTTATTATTATTATGCTTGGGTTTTATCTCACTCTTTTGTGCTCCCTTGTGGTACTTGCTATTCGGGGCCTGATCCCGCTGGTTTTGTTTGGCCAGATCTCGTAGCAGCTCCAGAGGATCCAACCTTCTACCCGAACAATGGTGCACACCAGGAGTATGGGCGCCAGGGACCATGAGTGGGTTTCTTCTTCTCCGTTCTGATATCTTCTATTTTGTACTTGGCATTTAGCCACCGGCAGCTGTTTAGCCGGCTGTTCTGGACATTAGTTTCCTTTACATAATTATAATTAAATCAGACTGCAGCTGACTACGGTTATGTACTATTGACTTTCGGTACTAGCTTATCATTTTGTATAGCTAGGCTCTTGAATCATTTTGATGAAGCGTCGGGGACGCCTTACTGCTTTGTCTTATATGATCATTATTTACTGCTTTTTGTTTTGATTGATTGAGACATAGATGCTCTGTGAGACCATAGGAGACTTGATTGTAGCATGTACCCCCTTTTCTCTCGACAACCACGATCGCCGTACGACGTTTATATACCTCATATGGAGTAGCTGGCCTAGTTCATCTCAGTATTCCGGTACTGGGGCGTGACAAAGTTTTAGTGGTGGCCCATGCAGGTCTATTTTTTAGACTTGTGGGATGTTGCGATTATAGGAGTCTCAATCAAAATATGTCTCCCTTGATCTCCTGATTCGTCTTCTCTTTCTCTCACCTTGATTGCTAGCTTGATTATCATCCTTGATTCCTTTCCGTCTTATCTTTTGTTACCTTGTATCCTTTCCTTTAGGGTCACATCATTCTCGGCTATTGGAGGAGCCGGCATGGAAGAGAATCCAGTAGATCAGGAACCAGTTGGAGATCAACAAGGGGTAGCCCCTCTACCCGGACAGATTCATATCGAGAACGTTACCGAGCATGAGCCAGTTGTGCTACAGAGGCCAGAGGATCCCGTACCTCCAGTGATGCCGGTAGTACCAGTAGCATTAGATGTGCCGGCATTATTGTAGATTATTAGAGGGTTATTGGAGACCCAGCAACACCAGACGGCAGCCTAACAGCAACAGCAGACCCGACAGCAAGAACATAATGTATTACTGAATCAGGGGTTACAGCTAGCTCTTGAGAGGAGCGTCAGGAATGACTCGGGAGCGTCGGAAAGGTTTTTCTGACTTAACCCGAGGTACTTTGATGGCACGAAGGATGCTATCACGGCGGATGCTTGGCTTCAGGATATTGAGGCCATATTGACTGCAGCTAAGGTTCCCGCAGAAGAGAAGGTTGACCAGGTCAGACTTTTACTTCAGGATCTCGCCCGCGATTGGTGGGCATCGGAAGAGGTTGGAATGAGGCATCCTGTTCCCTGGGATAGCTTCAGTACCAAATTCATGGCCAAGTACTTTGGCGTGGTAGCGCGGTATGAGCTACAACAGAGGTTTATCAGTCTCAAGCAGGCTGGTAAGACGGTGGATGGATATGCAGCGAAGTTCTACAGACTGAGTAGGTTTGCTCAGACGATGGTGGCGACGGAGCCAGAGAAGGCTATGAGGTTCCAGCAGGGACTTCACTTAGATATTTTACAGCTGGTCGAGGGACACGACTACCAGACATTCGATGCAGTATTGATGGCGGCTCAAAGGCACGAGCTTACTATTCAAAGGTTATCAACAAGGACTGGAGGCCAGAAGAGGTCTCATACGCAGAGTACGAAAGGAGGAGGAGCAGTACCTCGGACATCCACACCAGCGCCTGGCGTCCGTATTTGTGATACAGCACCGATCACGACAGTTGTGACGACACCAGTTCGACAGCAGCAACCGAGGCACCAGCAACGTCAGGAGGCACCAGTGGGTTGCACTTATTGTGTTAAGGGAGGGCACACTCGGGAAGTGTGTCGGTTAGCGAATGGGCAGTGCTTGAGATGTGGGAGTTCAAACCATCGTATAGCTATGTGCCCACAGATACAGAGGCCCGGAGGGCCAGCTCAATATTTTCCGGCGTTGCCAGCTTCAGAGGTAGCACCGTATCAAGGGCCAGCACTAGGAGTAAGGCCACTACCCCAGCGTCTATTACCGACACAAGCTCAGATGTACCGACAAGCACAACATCAGGCTGGACCGCAGAGGCCGCAACAGCAGGGCCAGAGAAGGCAGCAGCAGGAAGTCCAGCAGGGGCAGAGACAAATAGAATTTGGAGTATTAGAGCAGAGGTTGGCTGAAGGCGGTCAGATTATGGATAAGTTTTGAGTATTATTCATTATCATTCCTTGAGTTTTATATCCGAAGAATGAAGACGACTTTTTTGTCTCACTCATCTGCTCTCGTATCATGTGATACGTGATATTCATCATGTGTCTTGATTACGAGAGTACGTCCTGGACAGAGTCTCATTCTTGATTTAGTCATTGGTACCAACTTATCTCAAGCGTTGACCTTTGTCCACTTTGGGAGTCAGTGTAGGACCTCGAGGACGAATTCCTACCTGACTTGCGAGTCATATTTCATTCGTATGTCTCCGATCACTTTCCTTCTATGATATGATTATTGTTTGTGCTTTTACTTAATAGTTATTTCTTTTGTAATCTGTTCATATGTCACGTGTTGTTTGATAATTGTGCTTGTTTTATGTCATGAGTGTATTTTGTGATCTGAGAGCGCGCTCAACTAGCCTTATTGAAATTTCGAGGACAGAATTTTTCTAATGAGGGTAGAGATGTCACTCCCCGTTTCCGGAATACGTAAATTTTTGATTTTTTATGTATATGGTATCTGGCACCTGTATCTTTATTATATGTATCCTGTATTTGTAACTGGCCATGGCATGGAACAGTATCTCATCGCGGATTAGTGTGCCACCCCTTGTCCTTGTTTGGTTGTAGGCGTGGTTCACTGTTTCGATGATAGTATTTCTGAACCGTGTTGTGGTGAGGATTTTATGTAATTAATTTAATTAGTTGTATCATGTAGCAATTAACATATCATTAGTCACATGGTTAGATCATGTTTAGGGCTTAGGGTTTTCTTAAGCCAACCCCTATATATATATTCTCTTTCTCACTCTCTCTCCTCATTCACTTTTTTTATTTCTTTTCCTCTCAACCAATAGGCAAGTACATCTTGCACCAAATGGAGAGATTCTTGCATTTTTCATTTTTTGATTTTTCTTTGAAATGATTTGTCTATATTGTTCTTCTCATCATCCTCTACAAGTTTAGTTCTTGTAGTTTTTGATTTTAATAGCTAGTTTTGTGTAGATCTAAGTTTCTAAAACTAGGGTTCTATGGATTTCCATGGTTTTGATCTATCAAACTTGGTTGTTTTCGAAAACTAATGGTCCTATATTGTAGGAAATTTGATTCTACCTAATTTTGACCTTTGAAAAGTTAGATTTCGACTTGTTTTGAGGAAGTTATGGCCAAAACAATATTTGGATATTTTCTATGTCATCTGCCCTGGTTTTGGCAGGGACGATGAATAGTGCTGCATGAATAGTACCGCAGCCGCATGAGATGAATAGTGCCGCAGCCGTATGAGATGAATAGTACCGCAGGAATGAATAGTGCCGCAGCCGCATGAGATGAATAGTGCCGCAGGAATGAATAGTGCCACAGCCGCATGAGATGAATAGTGCCACAACCGCATGAGATGAATAGTGCCGCAGGAACGAATAGTGCCACAGCCGCATGAGATAAATAGTGCCACAGCCGCATGAGATGAATAGTGCTGCAGGAATGAATAGTACCGCAGCCGCATGAGATAAATAGTGTCGCAGCCGCATGAGATAAATAGTACCACAGAAATGAATAGTACCGCAGCCGCATGAGATGAATAGTGCCACAGGCTTGCATAGTACCACATGAGATGAATAGTGCCGCATGGCTTGAATAGTTCCCCATAATGCCTATTTTGGCTGTTTTTGGCTGTTTTATGCCCTATTTGACTGATTTGTGGCCAGAATTTCTCCCAACTTCCAACATAAAAGTTGTAGAGCTTTGTCTTGGCTTCAAGGACCTTCATGTCTCACTTTAACCAGAATTCACATGTGACTTTTGTGTCACGAGGGGTCCGTGTGACTTCCTGACTTGACCATGTTCCTGACCTGACTACCTGTATACGTGCTGGTACAGGTTCTAAGTGTGTATTGAGATACAATATTAGTATGCACTGCGGTGCCATTTAATGAGTGCACTGAGGTGTGACTCTACATGCTAAGTGATCATTCATGTTATATGTCAATACATGTGTACCTTCTAGTACAGTCATGGTAATTGGTCAGTAATAATATCGTGGTATAATGATTGATGTTTGATGCATTACACTAAGCATGGATCAAGATTTGGGACTCCTTGAGCCGATGTGGATTCGTACTTAGGGTACACGTACTATGGTACGACATATAGGAGGATGACCATGTGACCACGATATGTAATTCCATTATCAAGATAGGGTTAATCTAAGCAACTTAATTTGGTAGATGCATTGGGTTGGAACGGAATCCCGAGATCGTGCCATACTAGCCACCCTAGGTCCAGCCCTGGCGTGTCGGGTTGGCCACCACGGATACAGTTTCATCCGCTTGTAGTGGATGACTATATTCGACTCCTATGTGCTATTTGTTAAATGTTTTAGCACGGTAGCCTTGCGGAGGACCGGTGCATAATCAAAGTGCTATGTGTATATATATATATATATATATATATATATATATATATATATATATTATATGGTTTGGCTAGCCCTGCTGGGTTGACACGAACTGAGGATTCCTATATATTGCATTACTGGGATAACCCAGGCAAATCATAGAAAGCCGTGGGATTGATTGGCCGCTTGTAAGCTAACTTATTTGTGATATGTTTTTTTCTGTTAGCAACTGAGGAACATGGACTATCGTGGTGCGTGGTCCAACCCATGTCCTTGTTTGGTTGTTGGGTTGGGCTATTATGCTGCGATAGGCTATGGACCGAAGTCACGAATCAGAAGCCCTTCACCTGCCCATGGTTATATGATATATCTTATCTCGGCATGATATTGGCACCGTTTGTCCTTGTTTGGTTGTAAGGGTGTCGTATTGTCTCGATGATATGGTATAAGCCTATAACTCATGAATCAGGTCTTATTATTATTATGCTTGGATTTTATCTCACTTTTTTGTGCTCTCTTGTGGTACTTGCTATTCGGGGCCTGACCCCGCTGGTTTTGTTTGGCCAGATCTCGTAGCAGCTCCAGAGGATCCAGCCTTCTACCCGAACAATGGTGCACACCAGGAGTATGGACGCCAGGGACCATGAGTGGGTTTCTTCTTCTCCGCTCTGATATCTTCTATTTTGTACTTGGCATTTAGCCACCGGCACCTGTTTAGCCTTCTGTTCTGGACATTAGTTTCCTTTACATAATTGTAATTAAATCAGACTGCAGCTGACTACGGTTATGCCAAGCTCAACAAGTGTGAGTTCTGGATGGACCACATTTCATTTTTGGATCACATCATATCAGGAGCTGGAGTAGCAGTAGATCCCAAGAAGATAGAAGCAGTAGAGAGTTGGCCAGTACCCAAGACTGTAGCTGATGTGCGGAGTTTCTTGGGATTGGCAGGATTTTACAGGAGATTCGTATCAGACTTTACAAGACTTTCAGCACCCATGACCCGCTTGACACGGAAGGATGTGCCATTTGTTTGGTCGGCAGAATGTCAGACATCATTTGAGAATCTGAAGCAGAAGTTGATATCGGCACCTATTCTTACATTACCAGTTGGACCCGGAGGTTTTTAGTATATTGTGATGCGTCAGGTAAAGGACTTAGATATGTCCTCATGCAACATGGGAAGGTGATAGCATACGCATCTAGGCAACTTCGGGACCACGAGAAGAATTACCCAACTCATGATCTGGAGTTGGCAGCAGTAGTATTTGCTTTGAAGCTATGAAGGCATTACTTATATGGTGATCGAGTAGACATGTACACAGACCATAAAAGTCTGAAGTACATCTTTACTCAGAAGGAGCTGAACATGAGGCAGAGAAGATGGTTGGAGTTGATCAAGGATTATGACGTAGAGCTTCAGTATCATCCAGGCAAGGCTAATGTGGTAGCAAACGCTCTTAGCAGGAGAGGCGGCACATTTATGTTAACAATCCATACGCATATCTTAAAATACCTTCAAGAGATGGGTATCAAAGTTATACTTCCTAGTGATGAAGGAGTTCTAACAAGTCTACAAGTTCAATCTGACTTGGTAGACAGGATCAAGGCAGCTCAGGCACAGGACCCAATGATTTAGAAGCTTAGAGCAGAATGTGAGTCAGGACTCAGAAAGGAGATACAAATTCATGAAGATGGTACTCTTAGGTTTGGATCGTGCCTATGTGTGCCTAGTAGAGATATCAGACAGGAAGTTATGGCAGAAGCTCACAGTTCTCAGTATTCTATACATCTTAGAGGGACCAAGATGTACCAAGATATCAAGCAGCACTTCTGGTGGAACGGGATGAAGAGGAAGATAGCTAGGTTTGTTTCTCGTTGCTTGATATGTCAGCAAGTGAAGGCAGAACAGCAGAGGCCAGCTGGATTATTGCAACCGCTTCCTATTCCGGAGTGGAAGTGGGAACACATCACAATGGACTTTGTGACCGGTTTACCGAGATCACCAAGTGGTAAAGATGCTATTTGGGTGATAGTGGACCGGCTTACAAAGGTAGCACACTTTCTTCCTTTCAGAGAAGGGTAATCTACAGAAAAGTTGGCAGAGTTATATATGCAACAAATAGTCAGGCAGCATGGAGTCCCTGTCAGTATTATGTCAGACAGAGATACCCGTTTTACATCACATTTTTCGAAGAGCTTACATCATAGTCTGGGTACAAGTTAAGATTTAGCACGGCTTACCATCCCCAGACAGACGGGCAATCAGAAAGAACAATTCAGACTTTGGAAGACGTGTTGCGAGCTTGCACTCTGGATTTTGGAGGATCTTGGGAGAGCCACCTGCACTTAGTTGAGTTTTCATATAACAACAGTTATCAAGCCAGTATCCAGATGGCGCCATTTGAAGCACTATATGGTAAGAAGTGTAGGTCGCCACTAGCATGGGATGATATCGGGGAGAGAAAGATGCTAGGCCCAGAAATAATTATCCAGACAGTTGAATTGGTCAAGGAAATTAGAGAGCGACTTCGAGTTGCGCAGGATCGGCATCATTATTGGGCGGACCAGCATCGTAGGCCGCTAGAGTTTTCTGTTGGGAACCACGTGTTTTTACGGATCTTACCTACCCGTGGGATCATTAGATTTGGCGTTCACGGGAAGTTGAGTCCGCGATAAGTAGGACCATTCGTTATCCTTGATAGGATAGGCGATGTTGCTTATCGTTTATCCCTTCCACCGTCGTTACGAGAGGTGCATGACGTGTTTCATGTATCTCAGTTGCGAAGGTATGTATCAGACCCAAGCCATATCCTTGATCATTCTGAGCTGGTTGTTGGTACCAACCTGTCTTACGAGGAGCAGCCTGTGTCCATCTTGGACCGAAGAGAGAAGATACTCAAGAACCGAACAATTAACCTTGTCCGGGTTGCTTGGGGTCACCACTCTTTGGGAGAGTCAACGAGGGAACGTGAGGATGATATCCAATCACGATATCCGTACCTATTTGACTCATAAGGTATATCTCTTTCTGTATACCTTGATCGTATTAGCTCCTCATGCTTGTCACCCCATGGATAGAACTACTTGATATCGTAGATTGTTAATATAGATATGTTATCTGCTAGTTAAACATTGAAGAATGATTGCTTGCTCAAGTTTCTTGTACTTAGATTAACTTAGTTTTGATATTCCTATCCTGCTTGGATTTTAAATTCCGAGGACGAAATTTTTCTAAGGAGGATAGAGATGTCACTTTCCGTTCCCAGAATACGTATTTTTAGGCATATACTGCTTTAATATATTTAATAACTATCATGTATTGTTCTGTAGTTAAATTCCTTTAATTTTATGTTAATTAATTTTCTGCAATTTTATTTCTGTATTTTATTTTCTGTTTTCATACTCTGCCTTAGCTTTACTTTGGGTTCGGCTTGGATTGGTTTAGTAAGTTGGTTCATCATGAACCGAAACAAACCCCCACCTACCACCACCCCTTCCATTTAAAGCCATCCCCTTTCTCTCTCTTCATTACTTTACCATTAATCTTCTTCTTCCTCATAACTCCTCCCCCACCTACCAGCCGCCAAGACAAGTGCCAAACTTGTTTCTTGATGGATCTCCAATTTTATTGTTCCATCATCTTCCTTACTTGATCTTAAGCCTCTTTAGTACTTAGCATGGTTCATTTCATATAGATCTAAGTTTAATACATTTTCGGATTTCTTAGGTTTTGATTTAGTAAACTTTGTTATCTTCAAGTTTTGATGGTTCCATGTTGTAGAGAATTTCGTTTTACCCAATTTTGACCCTTGGAAGTCCGGATTTGGGCTTGGAATGAAAGATTTATGGAGCTTAGAAGCAATGACTTCCCCTGATTCTTTCTCTCCGAAAGGAGGAGAAGAAGAACAGTGCTTGACCGTATGAGTTTTTCATGCGGCAAGTCTCCCTTGGACGCATGGGCTTAGGCAGCCGCATGGGCTTAGTCAGTCGCATGGGCTTAGTTAGCCGCATGGGCTTAGTCAGCCGCATGAGCTTGATCGGCCGCTTGCCGCATGAAGATCATCCGAACCGCATAGAGTTATCTGACCGCATGAGACTTATCTGCCGCATATAGGCTTGCACCCATTTCAGCCGCATGGCGCTGATCATTCTCAGCCGCATGGCGCCGTGTGACTTCTTAGCCGCATATATGCTTGCACCTATTCAGCCGCATAGAATTTTCCCTGGCCGCATGGACGTATATTGCCTGTAGCCGCATGAGACCCCTTTTGTTCCTAGCCACATAGGATTTTGCTAATTTGGCCGCATGAGGCTATTCTGTTTCGGCCGTATGGAATCATCCTTGCCCAGCCGCATGTAACCCGTTTCATTTTCGGCCGCATGAATGCGGGCCATAATGCCTTTTTGGCTGATTCTTGTTTCAAATTGACACAGATTGACATTGATTGACATTTATTATCATTGATTGATTGACTTGGCATTTATTAACATTAATTATTGTCTTGACATTAATAAACGAGGATTGTTATCTTAATTTAATAATTAATCATGCGTTCCTAGTTGGAACTAAGAGACTGGCTAGTCGTCTTATTGAAATGATTGAATGAGACACGTTCATATTAACTATGAACTATTGCAATCGACTGGCTAATCCCAAAGATTGGCATACAGGCACATGCAGGCTTCAATTTATTTATTTACTTATGTACTTATTTATGTATTTTCTACAAACAGCATCATGTGTACTTTATGGTCAAGGCATGATTATTCCGTGGTTAGTTTTGATTGTTGTATTACGGTATGTAAGACCTACAACCTAACCGTACGGGTATCGTTGTAGAGTTGTGCATATCGTACCCTGTACGAAAGTACTCATTTGAATGACCATGATCCACGGCATGGGACTTCACTCAACGTATAGACTATTAAGTTAAATAAAATAATGATTGCATGGAGAGAATGGATTTCCGAGTTCTTACATGGCAGCTCTCTTGGGACTATTAAGTACCCGACAGGCCGGCTGGTTCCCACAGATACTGCAAATCTGCCACACGGGCAGGGAGCGGTATCTGCTTATATTATTTATTGAATATTGTATATTGACGACGGACGTCCCGCTAGGACTCATCTAATTCATGATTGGCGCAATTGATGGACTGGATAGACTAGCCTTGCTTGCACATAGTAAGAACTGAGGGATCCTTTATTGCATAATTCTAGGATAACTTGGAACTCACAGTAGCAAGCCGTAGTAGTTGCATGGCCGTTTAAGTTGATTTGTTTGTGTACTGTACCTATTCTGTTACCTAACTGAGATGATCAGAATGTCAGGACATGACGGGTCAACTTCTGTCCTTATTTGGTTGGGAGGTTGGTTCGAAGTGTCGTGATGTTATGAGAATCCTAGTAGATAGCAGAGATCTATTATCATTACTGGCTTCATTCCTCATATCGTACTTCCTTGCGGTACTTCCTATTAGAGGTCTAACCTCTCTGGTTTTGCATGGCCAGATTTAGAGCTGGTCTCCGAGGATCCAGCTTACTTCTACCTCCAAGATGGTCAATACTAGAGGGATGATCGCAGGAGGACTCGAGTGGGTTCCTTACTTCCCCGCTCATTTTGTTAAATACTTTATACTTTGCCGTTTGGCACCGACATGTTAGTCGGATTATCTTGCACCTATTTTTGTATAATTGTAACTAAGTCAGGCTGCAGCTGATAACAATTGTGTATACTTACTACATCATCTGGCTGTGTTTTGTAAAGCCGGATATCAAGAACATTTTGACTGAGCGTTTGGGATGCCTTACTGCTTTATCTCACATGTTCTCTATTTCTGTTTCTTGTTTGAATGATTGAGACAATAGATGTGAAGTGACCATAGGGAGACTCTTACGTAGTATGCACCCCCTCGTCTTATTAGACAACATTGATCGTATTATACAGTATTCATCTACCCGTAATACGTAGCTGGCTGAGTCATTCCCCCGCTCTCCAGTATTCTGGTTCTGGGGCGTGACAGTCTGAAGGGATTGTATGACTCCTATTATAAATGACTGAAAGCTGTCTAGCATATCCAAATAGCATTTAGTATGATAAATGACATCAGTATACTGGAAAGTATATGTTTTTTTATTGATTTGTACATCCATATTTACAATAGGACCTTTAGCCTTAGCCGGCTTGGTCAGATCGATTACAAGAGGAGGAGAAGAAGAGCGGGAAGGAGGCTTGCTACGACGAAGGTCAATAACAAGCGGCTCAGAAGAGGTGAGCTCCCTTTGATCTTTGTTACGACGGGGGTCGATAACAAGTGGCTCAGAAGAGATGAGCTCCCTTTGATCTTGATTATCACCAGTCGATTGCTTCTGGGCTGGCAAATGAATAGCTAGTGGTTTAGAGGATTGAGGATGAGAGACACGCCCTTTGACAGGTATGATGAGAGTGTCACTGGGCACTGCTTCCTGTTCTTCTTCACCGTCCATGGCTAATACCACCTTCATGAACTCTTCTTTGTACATACGGGCGTCGTTGCAATATGCTTCAACGCCTTTAAATGGGTAGAGATCCGCCACTTCTTTTTGGACTTCTCCTTTGTCATCAACGTATTTGAAGCATTGATGGAGAGTAGAAGGAAAAATGTTGTGTAATACAGGAATGGTCTCCCCAGAAGAGCATTGTAGGAACAACCATGGTTGTCTATAATATAAAAGGTCACCTTCGTGCGAAGATTACCGATTTGGAGTTTTAGGCGTATCTTGCCTAAAGGTTCACTTCTTTTCTGATTGAATCCCAGAATGGTAGTGATAGTGCTGGAGAGGCTATGCACTGGAATCTTCAGAGCATCCAACATTGTCTTAGGCATAATGCTGAGTGCTGATCCTGGATCTATCAGAATACGATCAACCTTCATGGAGTCGACATATCCTGTAAAGTAGAGAGGACGGTCATGTCGATTGTCTTCCATTAACATGTCATCTTGTGTGAAGGTAATATTTGGAATTAATTCCAGCACACTGTGACAATGGAGACAAGAGACAGGTTCTGCCTCAGGTTTCTTAAGAAGAGTTAGGCAAGTGTCTGCCTGTATCAAAGCCTCACTCAGTATTTCTCGAGTCTCTTTAGAGAGGCGTAAGAGCTCGAAGATGGATAGCCTAGCCGGTTTGTTGGCCAGTTGAGCCAATATGTCAAAGTTATATGGCTTTTCAAGTCCAGAGGGGGATGACTTCTTCAAAACTTTGTCGAAGCGAACTTGTTGTTTGCCTTTGTCGGCTGCTGCCAGTTTAGGAGGAATAGGTTCTACAACCGGTGAGGATGCAGAAGGGATGTCCTCAGTAGAGACAGGTTGCAATGGAGCAGACTCAGAAGAAGAAGCAGGGTTTTCTTGAGTTTCGGGAAATTCCGTAAATAGGTTTTCCCTGACCTGGTGCCCAGCAGGATTTCCTCTTCAACTATGGGATCAAAAGACACCATATTGCAGATCTTTGTTCTGCCCTTGGAGCGGTCTTTTTGCTTAGACAAGGAAGGAGCCTTGAAGTCTGCAACAAGATCAGGGTGGATCCACATAATCTCACCGTTATTAAGGGATAAGGGAACAAGACCTTCACTCCGTGGAGGAGGGAGATTCTCGATCTTAAGAGTAGCCTTGGGGATAGGGATGACACCATGCTGTACCATCTGTGGAGGAAAGTTACCGAACTGTACTGAGACCATGTTCGCAGTAACAGTCTTCTCATCTTGTTGAAGGGTGACAACACCAGCATTGACTAGCTCTTGAATCTTACCTTTGAGCACATAACATGCTCGAGTGGGATGACCAATGAACCTGCGATAAACACAATATTTGGGATGATCAGCATTACCGACCTCGTCAGGCTTCTTCGGGTCTGGGAGTTGGAGCTTATTGCTTTTGATCAAGCAATCGAAGATGCTCACGGTGTCATTCTCGTCAAAGGAGTACTCTACTTTCGGACGAGGTTCCCTTGGTGGAGGGACAGAAGGAGTAGAAGTAGACGTAGGTGGAGCCACGTTGACAGCCAAGGATTCCTTGTTCTTGAGATTGATATTCAAGGTTTCTTTACCCTTGCGGTTGTTCTAGCGATTACCGCTATTAGATGTCAGGTGTTCAACCCGGTCGGGGTTAGACATGTGTACCCCCAACTGCTTGAACTTGTCAGCGCTAACTTCAGCTGCTTTAGCATTGACAATGAATGATGGCTAGTCTTGAAATTGAGTTGACCCCGTCCACATGCTGATAATAGGCAAAAGATTTGCCTTGCAGATATCTATAGTTACAGCGGCCGGAGTTCCAAGAGGCATCTTTAATGCTTCTCGACGGAATCTTTAAATAAAACTCTTAGCGATTTTATTATGTCTTTGTTTGAACTTGTTGAGGGCCGACATGGTCATGTCATTGATTCCCTCATAGAATCGCTCCAAGAAGATTTGTTTAAAACTCGAGAAAGAGGTGATACAGCCACAGGCAAGCTCCTATACCAATCGTATGCTACACCGGCTAAATAGCCGACAAATACCATAGTTAGAAGAGCGTCATTTGGCTGAAATTGAACAGTCATTACCTCAAAGTGGTTAATGAACTGACTTGGAGAAGTGCTGCCGTCAAACAGCAAAATTGTGGGAATTTTATACTTTGGAGGGAATAGAACTTCCTTCCATTCAACCGGATAGGGTTGTTTGATTCCCAATCTCTGTAAATTGTCCTTCTCTTTAAAAGCCTCGAATTGAGTGCGCAAGAGTTTGACAGCTTCATTAGCATCCTCTGATAATGAAGAAGGAGCAGGCTGAATTATAGTATTAGGGGAAGAAACAGCGTGGTAAGTACTACCCCCAGCTCCTGACTGACTGGGTGTGGGTTGAATTTGTACAGGGGGTATTTGAGGAGATACTACCCTCAGACCTGCATTGACAGGCATTGACGATGCTATAATCTCAGGATTTACAGCAGGTGCAGTCGGTGGTACTGTATGTTGGGCCACGATGATAGAATGCATACTTGCAACCATTTCAGCCATGGTCTTCAGCTTATCCTCCAGTGCAGCTATTCGTTGTTCTTGATTTGTCGAACTAGAAGCATCTGGATCTTCAGTGACAACGTAGACTGACACTTCTCTGGGTACAGTAGAAGACACTGTCTGTTCAGAACTTTCACTGTATGCATCATAATCAGAGAAGGAATCATCCCCTGAATAAGAAATAGGGAGATGACCAGAGGGATCTTGGAGAAGATTCCTATGACCGATTGTGTCTTGACTTCGGGATCGAGTGCGTCGAAATACTCCTTCAGAAGATTCCTGGAGTAAATATAAGTACCGTTGGCTGGGCCTACGAGGCTTGCCGTATTTGGAGCACTTTCTACCCCCAGTGTCTCGAGCAGCCATATTGACGGAAGTATACAACATTTCGTCTTCGTCTTCTGACATTGGTTCAGAAGCTGCAAAATTCAGACGATCGAAGACAGATCGTTTTGTTGTCTGGCAACAACACTTGATGACAACCTTGTGATTACAATGGCGTTCAAGTGGTTGTAACGCCCCAGTCCCAATATACGTAGGACTAAGTACGTAGACATGCCAGCTGTATTCATACGAAGTACGTAGGCCTCGTATAAATACATAAGCTGTAAAATGTAGTAATCCAAGACAAACTAAAGCTCATCCACAATAAAAAGAATAATAATATAAAAATCAACTTGGATATTTATGATACAATCGTTGGGCGGAGATAAAGTCCACTACCAACTATCTCAATGAAAGAAATGTACAAGAATCGATCAATAAAATGGCAAGATGAACCAAGCGCAATCGTCTTCGAATAAATGGAGAAGACCACGGCCTTGGCTAGGATACCTGCAGAAGACATGAAAGCACACACCTGGGGAAAAACCAGGTCGTCAGACGGACGTAGCAAGATACAGGAAGAACAAGCTAATATGAACTGTCAGAATAATAAAATAGTATATAAAAGACTATCCTAGACACAAATATGCAAAGGAGATTCTAACCGCCTAATGTGCAATTTAGAGGACAACTTTCATGCGCATGGGTAGGATTTTAGGCTATGTGTACGTAACTGGCATCCAGTCATCTGTATCCGGCCGTAACGTCCAAAACGTCAGAGGGTATCTGCAAATATATCGCCACAGTTCCATCCGGAGACTGTGGTTTACCTGTTTGGCTTTCCATACGCACTAGCGACTGTCCTCCCCCAATATTTCCCATACTGTTCAAGTCATGTCCATGGCTCGTCCAGTTTTGTAACTGCTTGAGTCTCTAAAACCCTAGTCATAGCAGTTACGAATATCTACCGTCACACGACTTTAGAGATAGCTAGTCAATAAGTCGTGCCCCTAGTAACATGTCTCAAACCGTGTAGTGTGAGTGTCACAGCCAAAGGAAGATATAAGGATATCTCCCAACAAGAAGGTAGTCCGCTAACACTAAGTCAATATGCATAAAATAAAGTAACGACTAATAAAGTCGCTTGTACCCAAGTATGGCTTGGATACACAGTTTATAACAAAGGAAACTAACAATATGAAATAAAATAAATAATGCAGAAAATAAATAATTTGACAGTAAATTAGCAAGGTATACTTGCCTGTTGCGACGCCTGGTGAGCTGCCTGGTGTGGTACAATCAAGGTGGCACAAGTTCGACTTTGGTGCAACAACTATGTAAGGTGACCTCTGATGGTGGCACGGACAGTTCCATTGGGTCCGGAAGGGTCAAATTAGTTAGAACGAGGTGAAGTAGTACAGAATTGGCGAGGAATACGAACAATGGGCTTAAATCATGAGATGGAGAAAAGTCGAAAGAAGTCAAATAATATATATTTTATAATATTTGAAATATAAATTATTAGTCAAAATATGCTTTCAAACAAATACCCAAAAAAATCGAAAGTCATTTAAGGCAAAACGGTAAGTTTTGTCAACATAATATTCTACGCTGAAACCCATATTTTATAAATCAAAAATGTTTTAAGCGAAACAAAATACTATTAGAAAATTTATTTAAGGCTAAGAAACAAATTCTGTAAAAATAAAATCTTGATAAAATCTATACTTTTATTGATTATTCAAAAATTGAGGAATATTTATAACTATTTAAAATATCGTTTTTACATAATACTTTGAAGAACATAAATAGATTTTGAAATCCGAATAAATTATTTTAGGGCTAACACTCATAATAAAACTTTGGATAAAATATATAAAAAAATGGTCTAAAAATACTACAATAATATAGGTAGAAGCCAAATCCTAAATTTGAAATTCCAATGCCATATTTTGTTGCCAAAATAATTTAGGAATATTTAATATATATATATTAAAAGTAACAACCAATATTTTAACGTATCTATTGTCATTAGCAACCAAAATAATAATAATAATACAAAAATAATAAATAATAAAATAAAGTAGTAATAATAATAATGACAACAACATAATAGTAAACGGAGTAATCTATATATTTTTACAAAATCAATTTACTAATGTACCTACATAAATACATACCTACATACATACAATTTTCTTTAATAATAATAGTAATAGTAATAATTAATATAATAATAATAATAAAACAACAACTAATAAAAGAGAAGAAAACAATTATTCAAACAAAATAATAAATCACAAATCAAAAGCAACAAAAGCATTTGCTGCTCCTTAATAGAGGAGAGAGAGTGAGAAAAAGGAAAGAAAGGAAAAAAAAAAAGGAAAGGGAAAGGGGAATCAAGCGGAGGGGACGGAGAGCTGTGGTGGCGTTCGGCGGAGAGGGATTTGGTGGAGGCACGGCCGGCGCGAAGATGGGCTCGGGCGGCGCGCTGGGTACTCGCGTTTGGATCAGGCGGGGAGGAGAGGGTTCGCGCGGTCGGGGTTCGAGGGTTCCGGCGAACGGGCGTGGCAAGCACGGCGGAGGGCGACACCGGGCGGAGGGTGGCGCCATGGAGAGACGAAGATGGGTTGCGCGCACGAGGTCTTCGCTCGGCGGCACGGCGGCTACGGGCGGAGGGTTTCGGTGAGAGGCGACGGAGAACGGGGAGCACAGCGGCGAGGAGGGCGGCGCTCCGGCTCGTCGACGGGCGGGCGCGGAGGTGAGTTTAGGTTTAGGGTTTATATTTTTGTTTGGGTGTTTTGGATTTGGTAGCGTTGGTGGTTGGTTTGTGGACGGGTGGCTGCCCCGGGAGGGTTGGCCGGCGGGCTGACTGGGGTGGTGGTGACGGTGACGGGGTCTTGGCGGGTGGCCGGGTGGTTCTCGGCTGGGTGGAGGTGTCGATGGTGGTGATAGTGGTGGTTACGGTGGTGTAGGTGCTGGAGTGGGTCGAGGAGGGGACCGGGGTTGGGTTGGCCGGAGGAGTCGGGTGTGGTGGCGGTTGTCCGATGGCTGGGTTCGGGATGAGCAGGGGATCGAGGTGAGCGGGTGATGTGCATGGGGTTCTGTTGTGGTGGGCGGGTTTGTGGCAGCGGAAGACGACTACGGGTTTGGGTCGCCGGCTTGACGGGATGATACTGGACCAGCGTGGCGGCCGGGGGTGATGGCAGTTTTGGTTGTGGTCGGGAGCGGCCTCGGTCTGGGAGGGTTATGGCTGGGACGGAGAAGAGTGGGGCGAGGTTCGAGCAGGAGGTGGCAGGGTTAGGGCTGGGTTAGGATTTGGGGACTGGGTCGTGTCCTGCGCGACGCAGAGACGAGTTGTGCCCGGCGTGTCGGACACGAGAAAAGAATAATGTATATGTAATGAATAAAATATAGTAGATGGAGAAAGGGGGACACGGACACGATGCACGATGTCGGGTTGGAAATTTGTGGATGTGAGAAATTTATGAAGGAGTACCTGCCTATTTATAGGATGTGGGAATTTTCAGTTGGATAAGGACTATGATTATTTAAAAACTAGTAGATAAATATTATTTGACTCAAATCAATTTAAACTAAGTCTTTATAAATCAAATATAAATTTAAATCAAAATTCAAATCCAACTCAATTAATTCTAGAAAATTTCAAATCCAAAATAGATGATTCCAATCTTTAAATTAAACTTATTTAAATTAAATAAAATCTAATCCAAGTTTAAATTACCACAATAAATTCAAAATACCTTCTCTAAAAATAATAATAAATAAAATTTCAAAAATCCAAACAATTATTCAATTAAAATACTTGTTAACGTAAATAAATACAATTAGCCTTCAAAAAATAAAAATATACGCGAATTAAATTTTTACGTACTTCGCTTATGATAGAACATTATAAAAAAAGAATATCATTTCTTAAGTTAAAATAAAATAAAAACTTTTTTATAAAATTAATAAATTATTTTTGAAATTTTGATGCGACGCTTTTCACAAATTTTAAGTAAATAAAAGTAATTACTATATATTATTTTGAAACTATAAAATATAAAGAAAACGTTTTTCTAAAAATATGTACGCTCGCACATATTCGCATTCGTCGAGCAATTACGAAATACGTCTTTTGTGCACAACGTACAATACGACAATGTGACGTACAATACAAAAATTTTAAATCAGTACCAAAATCGATAAAAATATAGTAGAAATTTAGGGGCTTTACAGTGGTTGAACTGGAGGTGTTGAGATATTGTCCCATTTTTGCTTAAGGTGCTCTCGGAGGTCAGGAACGATGACGGGACGAGAAGAAGTTTGAGGGACGCATTCTTTGACAACATTCGAAACATGGTTCCGGTTCTTCAGATGTTTTGTCCCGTGAGTATACAGGGAAGTACTCACTTCGTTAGCATAGGTGTCAGGATTTTTCATCCTAGAAGTTTACCTCTGATGCAAGTTCATCTTCGGCATTGGCTGCTTGCGTTTTGTCGAAGTTGATGTAGACCGAGGTCTATTGGGATAAACCCATAGATCAGCAAACTCACCCCCAGGGGTTTCTGTCTGAGACACCAGTAATTTTCCCTGCTTTGAGCGTGACATTCGAAGAGTTGGGAGATCTTGGAAATGTGCAACTGGAGTAGGCAAGATGCCTCTTTGATCAATGTTCTTCCCTTGAGCAGGGAAAGTTTTTGTACTATTTAGTGCCGAGGCACATTCAGATGGATCTTCTGCAGTAAAAATTGGAGAAGACTGAGAAAAGACCAAAGGGCATTTTCCTTTATTTTGTGACGAAGGGTTGGCTAAAAACCGTTTTCCTCTGTTGTTTTCCGAGTTCTGGGCTACGGAAGATCGAGAAAAGACCAAAGGGCCTTTTTGTTTATGCTGAGACGGAGGAGGAACAGTCAAAAGACTATCCCCTGTGGGTTGCACAGGAGAAGAAGCAGCAACTTGCCCTTTGGCCATAGAACAAGCAGGAGGTACAACTGAAGCTTTGGCAACAGAGGGCTTGAGTTGCGCTCTGTTTGAAGGAGCAGTGGATTGCGCAGGAGGGAAAGACTTCGCCAATTGTGCCAGAGAAAGAGGGGTTTTAGATTTTGCCAAAGCAGCATAGGTTGTGGATTGCGCTGCAGCAAGAGGAGCAGTGCACTGCGCACGGACAGTAGGAGCTCTGGTTTGCGCTTTGGCAGTGCAGGTGATGTTTTACGCAAGGACAGAAGAGGCTACTGGTTCCTTGGCAGCAGAGACAGCAGGTTGCGCAGATGACTGCACAGAGGATTGTGCAGAGGACTTCGGAATCCACACTGAACAGACCCTGTTCTTGGCAGAGGCCACGGTGCGACGAGTATCCCTAGAGTTAATCATCGCTTCGTAGGCAGTCTGGTTGACCTTCACAACCAGCGTCTTCTGCGTCTTTTCGATAGACGTAATGTCACATTGAGTTGTCACTTCCTCGTCGGAGGAGAAAGTTGTCCCCAGCAGAGTTGCCATTTTATTTGCAAAAACAAAAGTCTTTATTTCACAAACTTTGTAAGAAGATTACAATTGAATTCTGGAAAAGTACAACTATAGGAATCCGATCTGAAGACGATCGCTTTATCCCTTGGACGATGTGAACTTTGAAGACGATAGCCTCTGAAGAATGCAGCAGCACTTGGACAAGAACTCCTGATCTCTGATGATAATAATGATCTGATCCCTTTAATGAAGGACTTGAAACTCTATTTATAGAGTTCTAGAAATAACTAATTTGTAGTTATTCTGGATTGCGCATGATGAACTGCGCTGGCGACAGACTGCGCAGACTACAAACTGCGCTGGCCTATTGGGCAGTTGCTCGTTCGTGGGCTAACTGTATTCAGACGCGTGGCATTGTTTGATTGAAATACGCTTGATTGTGTACAGGCGGTTGCCACATGGTGAGCAATTGATGGCATGTAATCCACGTAATAAATGTCAGTTATTAGATGAATTACGCTAACCGAAGAGCGCTAGCTTCAGACTGCGCTTCAAGCTGGGACTCAGGCTGGGTCAAACTGCGCTGTGGTTGGACTGGCAGATTGTGCTGCAGTTGTACAGCTGTTCTCGAGCGCTGTGCTGCACAAGAAACGAACAGACTCCTCATTTTTCGGGCTGTCAGGCTATCAGAAGATCCGATCTTTGTCAGGTAATGATGGCATTGCCACGTCAGCGTAGCGTGCTCTGATGGTAGCGCAGTTCAGCTCGCGCGTTCGATTTGTAGCACAATTTTATTCCTGTGCAGTCCATTTGAAGGGTGCGCAGTTGATAATTCTCTGCCTATTTGATAGATGCAACTTGATTTTTAGGACATACAGGGTACAAACACTCTACAAGTTATCATATCATTACACTATGAAGATCTACCTATGAATAAGTTCTACAAACTAAAATATCCCTACTCCTAAGTTATTTGTAGGAATACAATTTTAAAAACAACAGAAGGGTATGATAGAGATGATATGTTGAAACCTTCTCAAGATAAAATCTGATAATCATATGCGTCTGTCCAAAATCATGTTACTCAGAGTCTTCGTCATGTTAGTGAGCAAGGCTACGATAATCACAGAGTCCTCGACTAAGGCACATACCTCTAGAATCATGGTATTTAAAATTTTTGCATTGCCGCATGCTTGGCAGCGAAAATCTTAAATTTCCATACCCGAGAAATACGACCTAAATCTGACTATATATCCTCACTATGCCAGCTAACACGACTATCGAAGATTCTAGATCCCATAACTGTGGTGACCTAGCCCATATGATTCATCTCATAAGAAAATCAAACATAACACAAGAACAACAGGACATAATTGATCAACTAACAAGGAACAGAGGGAATCAAAATTTTAAGGCAGTTATAAGAGACAATTACGGAAAGGGAATCGAATAGAACGGAACCTGCAACTAGATCTCCAACGGCCTGAGCATCCTCGACTATCCTGGCGAAAGCTCGCTCCTGCTGGCCTCCTCTGGCCTGCTACTGATGCTGCATGTACCTCTGTTGCTGAGTCGGTAAGGGTAATCCCTTCTGCTGGCCTACCAGAGTCCTCGCTCCTGCTCCCTGAGCTGTCCGTTTAGGAAACTTGGGACACTCTCTTAACGGGTGATATGATGATCCGTAAAGTAGGTACTTGCCTATCCTCATTCGGCATTCGCCCCAATCGTGTCCTGGTTCCCTACAGGAAGGGCAACTGGTAATATGCTGCTGTCTAGGGGTCTGCTGCGTCTGTAACGGTGGTCCCCTCGGCTGCTCTGTCGGAGCCCTAGCTCCTGCTCCTGGAGCTGCTCCCTGAACTACTCTGCCTATATTCTGGGAACACTCCCTCAGCTGGTGGTCCGCTGCTCCACATAGTAGGCACCTGCCCAGCCTCTTTCTGCACTCACCCCATCCATGCCCCGGCTTCTTGCAGTAGGGACAACTGATTGTCTGCTCCTTGGGTGCCTGATACTGTCTGGGTTGCTGCTGTCCCTGCTGATGGCCCTAACCCTGGAACTGCTGCTGAACAGGCCTCTGTTGATACTGATGCTGAATCTGTACGTGAGGTCTCTTGGCCTGGCCTCCGCTGCTGCTGGTACCGTGAGCGTCCCGTCCCCTCTTGAACAACTGTTGCCACTGAGTTTCCACTATCTGCTAGAAGAAGGAGAACAACCGCGCCACGTCCTCTGATCCTGATGGTAATTGCTGCTGAAGAACGTTCGAGACGACAGGAGAAAGTCTCAGAGTAGGAAGAGGTGCACTCTCATAAGCTGCAGATATCCCAGCCTGAGCTGGCATAACAGGAACTGCAGTCTCGGGGCCCTGCTGATCAGGACGAGGAGTGGTAGACCCCTCAGTGGTATCTTCCTGATCGAGTCGATGAGATCTGTAAACCCCCATAATTTATAATCGATTTTTTTTAAAATTTAAATCAATTTTGTACATATTTCATTAGTTATGGATTTATATGTTACAAGTTTAATAGTACAAATAATGTTTGTGTGTATATGTATATATTACATTATTGTATGCATGCATGTTAGTATTTCCATTAAATAAGGAATATGAAAGAATCTAGGATTTTTAGGAATTTAATTTGAATTTTTTGAGATATTTTGGTAGTTTAAAGGATATATATATATATATATATATATATATATTTATACTTATATATATAAATATAAGTATAATAAATAAAAAATAAAGTAATAATAATGGGTGGGCCCAGCCCAACCCCAGCATGGGGCGGCCTGGCTTGGCACTTAGAACTCAGGCCAATGATTGGCCTTTAGAAAGAAAAAAAATAAATAGGAAAAGGATGATGGGGTACTGTTCCTGTGAACAGTACCCGCTCCGTCCCGAGCGGCTGAACGAAGCCAAAGGGCTTCGGAAAGGAATCCGGTTAAATATCAAACCATATAGATTTAATTCAATTTTTTTTACTAAATCCTAACTAAGATTCTCTCCTATCCTAAGTCGACCAAAACCCAGACCTAATCCTAGCACCCTGCAGATTTTAATCCGATTGGAAATAAGAATTTAAAAGCCCTATATAAAGTTTCGGGAAATAGGGATTTCGAAGAAATCATCCGTCGAACTTCGTCCCGAGCCCGAACGTCGATTCCAGAGACTCCCCCACACCCCACACGCACCGTCGATGGCCTGCCCGACGTCGCCGGCGACTGGATCGCAGGACAACCGCGCCTAGCCGAGAAGAAACATGGGATACTCTGTTTAATTCAGAGTTCAGGTACCCACTTTTGAATTCGATTTTCCTTGTTTGTGTTCGACGAAAAGTCAATTTATCAACTTCTGTACTTAGACAACATAACCCTCTCAAAATCCCTTCTGGTAGAATCGAGCAAGACCCTATGGGTTGCTCGGAAATTTGAACCAAAATTCCCGAGAAAACTGTTGGTATAGGACAGTTGTAGTAATCCCAAACACCTAACTTGGAAGCCATATGCTGAGCCAAATACTTAGAATTTTTGAAACCCAGTTTAAAACAGTTTTAGATAATATGTAGGAGATTACAAACCACCTTGTAGAACCTGATTTCATAAAGTATGTGCAAAAATATTCGACTTCAAAGTTCAAGAAAAATAGGTTTTCAAAATACTAGAAAATTTTAGAACTTTCTCGATACGACGTGCGCCCCGACAAACCGGGCGATGTGGTCGTGTACTATACATATCGAAAGGCACGTATGGACGTTACCGACGTGTGCGAACTGACGGAACTCAGTTTCGTCGTGTGTGCGCGACGAAATCAACGCGTATCCGTCGAGATACCCCCGTATCGGCGTTTTACAAACTTGTCCATAACTTCGTGTACAGTCATCGAATCGAGACGAAACTTGTGCCAACAGGTATGAATCGAAATTCTGGTCCTGTGTACCAAGTTTGGTTCGATTCTGAGAAGGTCGAATCGGAACCCATTTTTGGCGGGCCCGTGACCCACTCAAACGGACGATTTTGTGTACGGCTCATCGAAATCCAAAACTGGACATGCCGTTGAGTTACTCTCCTCAAACTGAATTCATAGACATGTAGTTTGACGACTTTAGAGACCATAGACTTTGGCACACGTTTCGGTGCAAAGCGGGTCCAACGGCGGATATCGTTTTGATCCGAAATTACGATTTTGCCCCTGTTCCAGAATTTAACTTTTGGACAGGCGTTTCCTAGGTATATCTTCTTCACCAAGATCATTTTTGATGTTTGTTTCAGCATCCGGAGTTGTTTGGAGATTATGACGTTTCTTGACTGACATTGTGATTACTGGGACTTGCCACTTTGTACCATCAGGCAAGATACCTTGCCACCTTACTCTGTGATTATTATACTTCTTATTTTCAGTTGTTATTTTCAGCATTTTCCTTGATATTTAAACTATGCGTCCAAGTCACACTTGGGTGCAAGCGACTCTATCGGTCGTTTTTCTCGCTTTATTTATTTTTCTTGCATTGACTTAGTCTAGTGACCACCCATTGATATTGAGATATTGGTATATCTCATACGGCCTTGACACTTGCTTACCACGTGTTATAAGTCACATGTAGGACACGTATCCGCGTAGTCGGCTGGCCACCGATACGTATGGAGCGTGCGACGGATATGAGTAACTGCCAATAGTATTGCATGCTAGAAGACTTGGCAGTTACTAGAGGTTCATGAGTCATGGATGTGACCCTACTAGGCATTGGGTGGGGAGAACAGTGTCCTTAACGTATGGGTCCTTATGTACTTTCCTATTACTGATACTGTTGGCCTCTGACATTCGAGGAATGTTATGCTTTGAGGTCCCTGGTATCCTGATGGGGCCATACCTGAGTTACTGCTACTGAGCCAGATATCCATGCGTTGAAGGTCTGTTCTTAACTGCATTTTCACAGTAGAACTGGTAGGTACCCTATTGTATGCATCCCTTTTTCTTCTATTATATTATCACAGTTTCTATGGCATGGTGTTTTCTTGTATCTTGCTATGTCCCCTGAGGACCTGGTTATCTTTCCAGGATTAGACGACTTTCCACAGGAGTACGGGGCGGCTCTGGATCCATCTTACATCGATGACGAGGCAGTCACTACTGATTTCTAGTTTATTCTATATTTGAGACATTAGTGGACATTATTTTACATCTTATTTTCTTTCTATTTTGCGGAGGTTGGACTCCGATCTTGTGAGACTATTTTTCATAGCTGTTTGGAGTGAGTATGTTCACCCGGCTATCTTTTGATACTCTTATTTATTTATTTGGACTCTATTATCTTCTGTGTTGAGCTGTGATGAGATTAGATATGTTCTTTTGGCCTGTGATTATTTTATTTACAGCTTATGTGCATATGCGAGGATTCTATATATTGGAGTATTTTTCGTATATGTGCAGCTGACATGTTCACGTACTTGGTCCTAAATATTTTGGGACTGGGGCGTTACATATTTTTGTGGTGGCCCATACAGGTCTACGTTAATATTGTTGGGTTACATGACTGTGCCCAACAAGCCTGCATATAGGAATAAGAATATCTCATCCAGAACTACTACTATCTCTTGACTTCCAATCTTTTCGAAACTTCCTTGATTATTCGATTTACTTCATATCTAATCTTTTCTAATATCAACTTATCTTTCTCGTGCCAACAGTATGAATCTACGAAACGGACGCACTTCTGCTTTGGCCCTCACATCTGGTGAAGAGGCTACTTCGGAGGGACAGAATCCTCCCATGACTCCAGCGATACCCTACCAGCCAGGACTGTCGCAGCCTACTACGACACCGACGACGGAGTACCCGGATATCGCAGCACCCCCAGGCAGCCAGGCTGGACAGACTACTACCATGCTACCGGAAGGAAATGTACCACTGCCTCCTCTACCACCATTCCCTCAGCAGTTTCCCCAACAGTCGGGACGTCAGATGCCTCCACCCCCGACTGATGGGAGCCCTACTACTCAGTTTATGTATGCCATGATGCAGGCTCAGTGGCAGCAGACTGAGATGATGAGACAGACGATGATGGTAGCTATGGCTAGACCTCTACCACCACCTCCAGTACCAGTACCAGCACCGACTCTGCATCCCTATGAAATCTCTATCAAGAATTTCACAGATATGAACCCTAAGGCCTTTAGAGGGACGGAGAAGCCATTAGAGGCGTCACAGTGGCTTATTAGTACCGAGAAACTACTGAAGGCATCCTAGTTGCCAGCTCGAGATTGGATGACAGCAGTGGACCTACTGTTAGAAGACAATGCTCACCACTGGTGGAAGGCGAAAGAGAGACGATTAGGCACTGGGATCACCTGGAAGCAGTTCTATGATACATTTTATGAGAGATTCTTCCCTATTCATGTTCGAGATGGTCTCTACGACCAGTTCCTCCATCTGAAGCAAGGAAATATGACAGTTGATGAGTATGACTCAGAGTTCAATCGCCTGAGTAGATTTGGTGCGGGATTGATTCCGACAGAGTTAGAGAAGGCGAGGAGATTTCACCAGGGGCTTGCACCAGAACTCAAGTCTTATACGACTACTCAGTCTCGAGTCTCCCATTCAGCTGTCTTGGAAGAAGCTCGTGCTCAGGAGATTCTTCGCAAGGAACAGCAGCAGACATCGAGGCGTCAGACACCAGCAGTTTCACCAGCCCGAGCTACACAGGGAGGACCTATTAGGAGGGCCACAGGACAGTTCCAGCAGAGGCACACACCTTATCAGAAGCCCACCTGCAACTTTTGCGGGAAGCAGGGACACGTCTTGAAGGACTGTCGAATTCGACTTGGATCATGCTTGAGATGCGGGTCAGGACAACACAAGGTAAAAGATTATCCGGAATAGCAGTCCTTACCCCCAGCACTTCCAGCACCTCAGCCAGCGGCAGGAGCACCTTGCCCGCCATTACCACCACAGTCAGCACTATTCGAGAGGGCCAGAGCTCAGGGCCCCGGACAAAATCATGGGAAGGTATTCTCAATGGCTGTTGAGGATATAGAGACAGAGGCAGAGGTTATAGCAGGTATGGTTGTAGTTGTATCTTTTTCTGCTATTACATTATTTGATACTGTAGCCACTCATTCATTCGTAGCCACTAGTTTTGCCACTAGACACAACATTTCCATCACACCCTTAGCTATAAATGTTAAAATCCTCACTGGAGGAGGAGTTGTACCTGTTAGTGGTGTTTGCAGACTTTATCCTGTAGTAATAAATGGCAGAGAGATGATGGCACGACTTCTTGTATTCCCTATGCCGATATTTGATATGGTTCTTGGAATGGACTGGTTGAGCCAGCATTTCGCTCTCATAGACTGCCATAGGAGCAGTATTATCTTTAGACCACCGAATGCGACAGAGTTTGAGTTCACCAAAGAAGACGGAGAGAGTTGTGATGCACCCACATCGGGGACTCATATGATGATGCATGACACCCCTCAGCACCCTATTATCACCGAGTTCGAGGATGTATTCCCCGAGGAGTTGCCAGGACTACCACCTGACCGAGATATTGAGTTTTCTATTGAGCTTATTCCCGGAGCCGAGCCTATTTGATCTCGAGTATATCGTCTGGCACCCAAGGAGTTGGTAGAGATGAAGACGCAGATTGATGACTTATTAGAGAAAGGATTTATTCGTGCCAGTGTGTCACCATGGGGAGCACCCGTTCTTTTTGTGCCTAAGAAAGACGGGACAGTGCGCATGTGCATTGACTACAGAGCATTAAATGCAGTAACGGTGAAGAACAAGTATCCCTTGCCGCGTATAGACGATCTATTCGATCAACTGAGTGGAGTAAAAGTATTCTCCAAGATTGACTTACGATCGGGCTATCACCAATTGAAGGTTCGGAAGGAAGATATTGCCAAGACGGCTTTTCGATCGAGGTATGGACACTACGAGTTCTTGGTCATGCCTTTCGGTTTGACCAATGCTCTCGAAGTTTTCATGAATTTAATGAAAAAGATCTTTCTCCAATACTTGGACAAATTTGTAGTAGTCTTTATAGACGATATCTTGATTTACTCCAAGAGTCAAGAGGAGCATGAGCAGCATCTACGGATAGTTTTGGGAACGTTGAGGAATGAGCGACTTTTTGCGAAGCTTAGCAAGTGTGATTTCTTTCTCAAAGAGGTAGCATTTCTTGGTCATATTGTTACGGGCGATGGTATATCAGTAGACCCAGAGAAGATCATAGCAGTCAAATCATGGCCCGCTCCCATATCAGCTTCTGAGGTGAGAAGTTTCCTCGGACTTGCGGGTTACTACCGACGGTTCGTGGAAGATTTCTCTCGAATAGCGGGGCCTATGACTCGATTAACTTGCAAGGATCAGGAGTTTATATGGACAGACGAGTGTCAAGCCGCTTTTGATGAGTTGAAGAAGCGATTGACCACAACACCGATCTTGACACTACCATCGGGCCCGAAGGGATTTGTGATCTACAGTGACGCATCCGGGAAGGGATTAGGATATGTATTGATGCAGCACGGTCGTGTAGTAGCTTATGCATCGCGACAGTTGAGAGTGCACGAGAAGAATTATCCGACCCATGATCTAGAGCTCGCAACGGTTATCTTTGCTTTGAAGCTATGGAGACACTACTTGTACGGCGAGAAGGTTGATATCTATACTGATCATAAGAGCCTCAAGTACGTGTTCACACAGAAAGAGTTGAATATACGACAGCGACGTTGGTTGGAGTTGATGAAGGATTATGAGATGGAGCTTCATTATCATCCAGGCAAGGCTAATGTCGTGGCAGACGCATTAAGCCGCAAGCCCATGGCGCACTTTTTGACTACACAGAAGGAACTGATTAGAGACTTGGAGCAGCTTGGTATTGAGGTAGTATTGCCTGGAGCAGACGGCGTATTAGCCAACCTTCAAGTGCAATCATCATTGGTAGAGCGCATCAAGGCAGCATTGCCCAATGATGCTAGATTTCGACGGCTGAAAGAGAGGACTGAAGCAGGAGAGCAGACAGGTTTGAGGATCCACTCAGATGGGACACTGCGATGTGGTGATCGCATTTATGTACCCAATGGAGATCTACGGCAGGAGCTGATGGCCGAGGCTCATAGTTCGGCATACTCTATTCATCCCGGAGGGACCAAGATGTACCGCGACTTACGACAGTATTATTGGTGGCATGGAATAAAGCGAGAGATAGCTTGTTTTGTTTCCAAGTGCTTAGTATGTCAACAAGTGAAGGCGGAGCACCAGAGGACGACCGATTATTACAGCCGCTACCCATTCCCGAGTGGAAGTGGGAGCACATTACTATGGATTTCGTCACGGGTTTTCCTCGGAGTCCTAGGGGACGTGACACCGTGTGGGTGATTGTTGATAGACTTACGAAGTCAGCCCATTTCTTACCTTTTAGAGTGGGCCAGTCGACAGAGGTATTGGCAGAGATGTATATGGAGCAGATTGTGAGATTGCACGGTGTGCCTGTTAGTATTGTGTCGGACCGCGACTCGAGATTCACTTCGCACTTTTGGAGAAGCATGCAAGAGAGTTTGGGCACCCGATTGAAGTTTAGCACTGCATACCATCTGCAGGCAGACGGCCAGTCGGAGCGTACCATTCAGACGCTAGAGGATATGTTGAAAGCGTGTATGCTTAATTTTGGCGGTTCGTGGGAGGACCATCTCCATCTTGTGGAGTTTTCCTACAACAATAGCTATCAAGCGAGCATTCAGATGGCTCCGTTTGAAGCGTTGTATGGTAGGAAGTGTCGGTCTCCTGTTTGTTGGAGCGACATAGGAGAGCGACAGCTATTGGGTCCTGAGTTTGTCTTAAACAGAGTGGAGTCAGTGAAGAAAATTCAGGGACACCTGCGAGCGGCGCAGGATCGTCAGAAGCAGTGGACAGATAATCGTTGTCGACCCTTGGAGTTCAAAGAGGGTGACCATGTGTTCTTGAAGATATCCCCCACTAGAGGCACGATTCGATTCGGAGGATATGGTAAGTTGAGTCCAAGGTACATCGGGCCTTTCGATGTCTTGGAATGTGTTGGAGAGGTTGCCTATAGATTGGCCTTGCCACCGTCCCTAGAGGGAGTACATGACGTATTCCACGTATCTCAGCTGAGGAGGTACGTAGGACATCAATCATGTGCTTGATCACTCCGAGATCACAGTTGGATCGAGTTTGTCGTACGAAGAACAACCAGTAGGTATCCTCGATCGCCGAGTGAAGGTGTTGCAAAATCAATCTATTCCATTGGTTCGCGTGGCCTGGAAGCATCACTCGCCAGGGGAGTCTACTTGGGAGCGCGAGGACGACATCCGAAACCGCTACCCACAATCGTTCGAAGACGAAGGTATGTCTTGCAGTTAAGCTTTTAGATTACTATTAATTTGCATTCGATCCCCCGACCCTAGTTTAATTTCGAGGACGAATTTTTTTTTAAGTTGGGTAGGATGTAAACCCCCATAATTTATAATCGATTTTTTAAAAAATTTAAATCAATTTTGTACATATTTCATTAGTTATGGATTTATATGTTACTAGTTTAATAGTACAAATAATGTTTGTGTGTATATGTATATATTACATTATTGTATGCATGCATGTTAGTATTTCCATTAAATAAGGAATATGAAAGAATCTAGGATTTTTAGGAATTTAATTTGAATTTTTTGAGATATTTTGGTAGCTTAAAGTATATATATATATATATATATATATATATATATATATATATATATATAATAAGTATAATAAATAAAAAAAATAATAATAATGGGTGGGCCCTGCCCAACCCCAGCATGGGGCGGCCAGGCGTGGCACTTAGAACTCAGGCCAATGATTGGCCTTTAGAAAGAAAAAAAAAATAAGAAAATGATGATGGGGTACTGTTCCTGTGAACAGTACCCGCTCCGTCCCGAGCGGCTGAACGAAGCCAAAGGGCTTCGGAAAGGAATCCGGTTAAATATCAAACCATATAGATTTAATTCAATTTTTTTTACTAAATCCTAACTAAGATTCTCTCCTATCCTAAGTCGACCAAAACCCAGACCTAATCCTAGCACCCTGCGGATATTAATCCGATTGGAAATAAGAATTTAAAAGCCCTATATAAAGTTTCGGGAAATAGGGATTTCGAAGAAATCATCTGTCGAACTTCGTCTCGAGCCCGAACGTCGATTCCAGAGACTCCCCCACACCCCCGCGCGCACCATCGACGGCCTGCCCGACGTCGCCAATGACTGGATCGTCGGACAACCGCGCCTAGCCGAGAAGAAACAGGGGATACTCTGTTTAATTCAGAGTTCAGGTACCCACTTTTGAATTCGATTTTCCTTGTTTGTGTTCGACGAAAAGTCGATTTATCAACTTCCGTACTTAGACAACATAACCCTCTTGAAATCCCTTCTGGTAGAATCGAGCAAGACCCTATGGGTTGCTCAGAAATTTGAACCAAAATTCCCGAGAAAACTGTTGGTATAGGACAGTTGTAGTAATCCCAAACACCTAACTTGGAAGCCATATGCTGAGACAAATACTTAGAATTTTTGAAACCCAGTTTAAAAAAGTTTTAGATAGCATGTAGGAGATTACAAACCACCTTGTAGAACCTGATTTCATAAAGTATGTGCAAAAATATTCGACTTCAAAGTTCAAGAAAAACAGGTTTTCAAAATACTAGAAAATTTTAGAACTTCCCCGATACTACGTGCGCCCCGACAAACCGGGCGACGTGGTCGTACGCTATACACATCGAAAGGCGCATATGGACGTTACTGACGTGTGGGAACTGACGGAACTCAGTTTCGTTGTGTGTGCGCGACGAAATCAACGCGTATCCGTCGAGATACCCCCGTATCGACGTTTTACAAACTTTCCCATAACTTCGTGTACAGTCATCAAATCGAGACGAAACTTGTGCCAGCAGGTCCGGAACAAAATTTTGGTCTTGTGTGCCAAGTTTGGTTCGATTCTGAGAAGGTCGAATCGGAACCCATTTTTGGCGGGCCCGCGACCCACTCAAACGGGCTATTTTGTGCACGGCTCATCGGAATCCAAAACTGGACATGCCGTTGAGTTACTCTCCTCAAACTGAATCCGTAGACATGTAGTTTGACGACTTTAGAGACCATAGACTTTGGCACACGTTTCGGTACAAAGTGAGTCCAATGGCGGACATCGTTTTGACCTGAAATTACGATTTTGCCCCTGTTCCAGAATTTGACTTTTGGACAGGCGTTTCCTAGGTATATCTTCTTTACCGAGATCATTTTTGATGTTTGTTTCAGCGTCCGGAGTTATTTGGAGATTATGACGTTTCTTGACTGACATTGTGATTACTGGGACTTGCCACTTTGCACCATCAGGCAAGATACTTTGCCACCTTACTCTGTGATTATTATACTTCTTATTTTCAGTTGTTATTTTTAGCATTTTCCTTGATATTTAAACTGTGCGTCCAAGTCACACTTGGGTGCAAGCGACTCTATCGGTCGTTTTTCTCGCTTTATTTATTTTTCTTGCATTGACTTAGTCTAGTGACCACCCATTGATATTGAGATATTGGTATATCTCATACGGCCTTGATACTTGCTTACCACGTGTTGTGAGTCACATGTAGGACACGTATCCGCGTAGTCGGCTGGCCATCGATACGTATGGAGCGTGCGACGGATAGGAGTAACTGCCAATAGAATTGCATGCTAGAAGACTTGGCAGTTACTAGAGGTTCATGAGTCATGGATGTGACCCTACTAGGCATTGGGTGGGAAGAACAGTGTCCTTAACGTATGGGTCCTTATGCACTTTCCTATTACTGATACTGCTGGCCTCTGACATTCGAGGAATGTTATGCTTTGAGGTCCCTGGTATCCTGATGGGGCCATACCTGAGTTACTGCTACTGAGCCAGATACCCATGCGTTGAAGGTCTGTTCTTAACTGCATTTTTACTGTAGAACTGGTAGGTACCCTATTGCATGCATCCCTTTTTCTTCTATTATATTATCACAGTTTTCATGGCATGGTGTTTTCTTGTATCTTGTTATGTCCCCTGAGGACCTGGTTATCTTTCCAGGATTAGACGACTTTCCACAGGAGTACGGAGCGGCTCTGGATCCATCTTACATCGATGACGAGGCAGTCACTACTGATTTCTAGTTTATTCTATATTTGAGACATTAGTGGACATTATTTTACATCTCATTTTCTTTCTATTTTGCGGAGGTTGTACTCCGATCTTGTGAGACTATTTTTCATAGCTGTTTGGAGTGAGTATGTTCACCCGGCTATCTTTTGATACTCTTATTTATTTATTTGGACTCTATTATCTTCTGTGTTGAGCTGTGATGAGATTAGATATGTTATTCTGGCCTGTGATTATTTTATTTACAGCTTATGTGCATATGCGAGGATTCCATATATTGGAGTATTCTTCGTATATGTGCAGCTGGCATGTTCACGTACTTGGTCCTACGTATTTTGGGACTGGAGCGTTACAAGATCGTGTCTCCATAACCATCCTGAAGATAGATCAAACAAGTCGAAGAATTTTCCTCTATCTCCTATCCTTCAGGAGAGGACTGCAGTTCAGCCGGAGACTGAGGGCCTTCCTTTGCCTCCTGAATTGGTACCCCATGCCATTTCTGATGGAGCTCATATTTACAGACTTCTTCAGGATGTGCAGGAGGTGCAGAGACTTCAGGCTGAGCTTATGAGAGAGCAGAGTCTCAGTTTTCAATTGTTATGGGATTACATGCATACGAGGGGAGAGCCTAGTTCCAAGAGAGCAAGGAGAAGTTTATACCCAGAGCCTCAGGAGTACCCAGGCTTTCAGCCTAGACCAGTCTATCCAGTTCAGATTCCTGTCTAGCAGAGGCCAGTTGAGTGGGTTCCTACCTGTACTTTCTGTAAGAAGCTTGGGCACGTATGGAAGGACTGTAGGAAGATACTAGGATTGTGCCTATTTTGTGGGTCAACTGCACACAAGATACGAGACTATCCTACTGCACTTGCCCCTAGTCGAGGCCTACCTCCAGGAGAGAGTTCCAGCTACCAGACCTAGTAGAGGTGAGTTCTTGACCCATACATTATCCTATCTTGATGTCACGCCCCAGAACCAGAATACCGGAGAGCGGGGGCAGACATAGCCAGCTACGCAATCCCAAAGTACGTTAATACTCTGAAATCATGTATAAGCTGTCAAGACATGGGGGTTACTCTACAAGCCATCAGTCAATCCTATGGTTTAACAATCCTAGGTATCTCAACCACAGACAATTATACAAGAGCAAGGAGTACGATCATCATAATACAATAGTAAGGCGTCCCGAACCATATATACATGACTGATCATGAAGCCAGTACCACAGAACTGAGGACTAGCTAGAGTATTAGTCGTACATGATAAGGACTAGCTATAGTCTAGAATACACATATCATGTTTATGTCCGTAGGCTACAATATCAAGAAAAATACAAAAACACGAGCTAAACACGTGCTCGGGGCTAAACGCCTCAAAAGAATAATATACAATTACAGTGGAAGAACAAAAGAAACCCACTCGTTGCCAGGATTCCCTCTAGTGGTCACCATCTGGCTGGAAAGCACGTAGATCCTTTGCTGCTGCTCCAGTATCTGGCCATACAAAACCTGCTGGGTCAGACCCCAGAAAGAGCAAGTGCCACAAAGGAGGCTTCACTTAGGAACTAAAACCAGCAATTAGCACAAGAATATAATTACATAATAAGAGACAGTAATTAAGAAAAGCATGACAGGTGAATATAAAAGACAATCTTGTACATAATCAATAAAAGACAGAACATATGATAAAGCATGACAGGATGATATACGATGAGATAACCATGGGACTATTCAGATAACTAGGTTACAACCCGTAAACCAAACAAGGACCGGGGTTGTAACCCTTCGTCTGAACGGAACTTGGCTTCTCCCACCATTTATCGGCAAGGTAAATATAAGAAATCGAGACATGTAACAATCTTGTACAGGATCAAGGCAAGACTAGACAGATTGAACCCCATCCAACAATCACGGCCAAGCAATAAGTATGGCTTGCTACTTTAACTAACTAGGGTTATCACAGGCCTAGTTACCAGCAAATGCAATGAGAATTCCAAGTCCGGTTACCTGTTTGTTACTACCTGAGTGATCCCAGCAAGAAAAGGAAAAGATAGCTGGATATAGCAGACACACTGTAGTAAGATACATGTGTCCTAAGGTACCACACTCGACGGCGGGCTGGAAGTGCGCTCATCTCGACGGATAGCAACAAATCCCATGTATATATATATATATATATATATATATATATATATATATATATATATATATATATATAAGGCCGGGACCAAAGGGGCAACAGGTAACTGGGAAATTCTCCATGAACTATTTGGTCAATCTAGTCATTAACCTAGCCAGATTCAGTATAAATCCCTGACCGTGGTACTCAGGGATCATGCCCTAGACATGATGCAAGACACACAGGACTCGTAGTTTATACAAGCACAATCCATACAAACAACCACGGTGTCCAGGCTAATGAATTAATTTGTCAAGAGTGCGCCACGACGGGCCACTATCAAGCATTGTCAGGGTACTTGTCAAGAGTGCACCACCACGGGTCACTGTCATGTCATGTGTAGCAGGTCAAGTTATCAAGTCAGGAGTGCACCACGACGGGCCACTTATCAAGCATTGTTCAATTATCATTCCAAACATAATAAATAAATTCGAGATTATCAAGTTCAGGACAAAAGGCGTAAGGATATAAAATAAACGTTAAATATCTAATAAAATATCAATATACAGGGCTATAGAAGATCCAGGGTAAGTAGGGTTAGGTCCAGTTGCGCCTAAACATCAGGCTGCGCTCAAGTCAGGCTACGCTCAGGTCAGGCTACGCTCAGGTCAGGCTACGCTCAGGTCAGGCTACGCTCAGGTCAAGCTACGCTCAGGTCAACGTATGTACTCCATACGACTCCTCTTCAAGGCAGCGTATGAGGTCCATACGACTCCTCTTCAAGGCAGCGTATGAGGTCCATACGACTCCTCTTCAAGGCAGCGTATGAGGTCCATACGACTCCTCTTCAAGGCAGCGTATGAGGTCCATACGACTCCTCTTCAAGGCAGCGTATGAGGTCCATACGACTCCTCATCAAAGCAGCGTATGAGGTCCATACGACTCCTCATCAAGGCAGCGTATGCAAGACATACGCCTCCAAAAGGCAGCGTATGAGTCAGACTGCGCTGCGCTAAAGAGCGCGCGCAGCTCAGTGGCATAAGCTAAAAGCTCGCGCACTGCTCACTGTCTTCTCCAAATTAGCAAGAACTCCATGGTTTGAACCCAAAGCTTCAAAAGTCCATAACTTGGTCAAAATAAGTCCAAATCTAACTTTTCAAAGGTAAAAATTGGGTAGAATAAAATTCTCTACAACATGGAACAATTAGTTTTCGAAAACAAGTAAGTTTGGTAGATCAAAACCCAAGAAAACCGAAAATGATATAAACTTAGATCTATAAGAATCCACCCGGTGAAATCGAAAACTCCAAGTTCTAAACATGCTTAGAATCAAGCAAGAAAGAAGATGGAACAAACAAAAATAAATTTGCTCAAGGTTCGGCAAGGTGTACTTGCCTTGGGCTGGAGGAAGAAGATGAAGATGGAAATGAAAATGAAAATAATGGAGGAGAGAGAGTGGTAGGTGGCTTATATAACAAGCCCAAGCAATCTCCACCATTCATTCCTTTCCACTCAATCTAAACCATACATCTCATCTCATAAAGAACCAAACTAAACCAAACCAAGTCAAAGTGGAACCGAACCAAATAAAACCAAATCCAAGTCATGAAATCCTATACTTAGGAAATTTTAAAATATCAAGTAAATCGATAAATACGAAATACGGCTCAAATTAAACATGTATCCGTATAAAATACCGATACAGTGAGACGGGTCTCACACTTGATGATTACTGTACCCTACCATAATGTTTTTATACTTGATACCTTATGAATACTCTTGATCTGGTATGACTATAGTGGCTAGATGAGACCCCAGACTGATTACCTGCCATAACCATGTATGATATCTTTCCAACTGCATGATTTAGATAAGTTTTCTTAAAACCATGATTGTTGGGGATTTTAACCTAGAAAGGTAGGATTATTTTAATTTCGAGGACAAAATTATTTTAAGGAGGGTAGACTTGTAGCACCCACTTTTGGAAATAAGGGTATTTTAGTCATTTTAGTCATTTTGTAATTTTCTAGATATTTTTGGCTTGTGTTTGTTTTAGCATTTGGTTTAACCTTAGAAAATCCATATTAGAGGCTAACCATGATATATGAGGATTATTTAGCTAATTAGAATTTATTTTAGGCTTTGGTTTAATTTAGAAGGCCATTTGACCATTCTTGGACTATTTAATTGATTGGCCTTTTAGCCTTTCTGTTAATAGGCTTAACTTAAGTTAGATAGAGCAGAGGTGCCCATGAACCAACCCTAACCCTAGGAGGACTAGTATGGCCGGCCAAAACAGGAAGCCCCCTCCCTATATAAGCAGTTGTATTTGTTTTGACACCCCCTTTACAAAACCCTAGTTTCCAGCTCTCCAAAACCCTAACTTTCTCATCCGACCTTCGTTTCACCTCAAATGAAGTGCGTTGTGATCGTGGGAAGGAGGCAAATTTGCTGGAGCATTGCTAGCAAGGAGTTGGAGGCGTTGCTCGGTAGAAACTGGTCGTCTCATTGATCGAAGAGTCAGTTTCATTGGTATTTCAACTCTCAATAGGTAAACACCTAAACACTATAGTTTCTCCTAATTTTTCTTCATGGTAGAATGCATCTAGGTACCCTAGACCCACCCATGAAATTTGGTGAGTTTTCGTGTCTGTTTGATAGGCGTGTCGGACACGTATCGGATTAGGGTTTAACGTGTTCGATGATCTGTCTCTTAGAATTCAATACTGTTATTATTGCAAACTAATTTCATGATTTGATAGCCCTAGATATAGGGATTCCTAAACCCTAGGTTTGTACAAGATTCGACGCGTATTCGTGTCCAAAACTAGACACGCACGCGCAGCACGAGGACCGCGCGCGTGTCCTGCTGCTGCCGTGTCCGTTCTCGCTGGACACGGTGACTCGACGCGAAAAAATTGGTGAGTGGGTAGGGGCCATGTCTGACATGATGCTTGTAAAATTTGGTGTGGGTTCTTGGAGAATCGAGGAAGAAATTGATGTGGCACTGATTTGGCATGTCGCGTGCGCGTTAGTTTGCGGCGTCCGATACGCGCGTTGTACGACTCGAGTACGTGTCGTACGGCCAGTATAGACATGTGGGCTTGTAGCCCTATAGGTGGGCTACATGTAGGTGCAACCACGTGTCACAATTCGTTCTGTGTCGAGCCCTAGGTTGCGTGACACGCGTGTACGAGAACTGGATCCCAGTTTTGATACGCGAGTATTCTGGACACTTCGTGTCCTAATACTTGGACACAATGACACCTGAACCTCATGTTCAAACATGAGACACGTTAACAACCCTTAGTTTCGATTATCATTAGGTTTTCGAGGGTTTTAGGTCATGTTAGGTTGTGTTTGGGTATCGGGCTTTAAAGCTCAATTTTCCCTTTACTGTTCAATATTGCTGTTCGGTTTCAGTTGCAGATTTCAATTTAAATTCTGTATAAAACCCAACCTACAGGTCCTATATTACCCAATCTAGGAGATACTTGCTAGTTTGCATTATGGGAAGGTTGTATTCGAGGTTGGGGTAGCCATAGGATTGCTCGGGTTTAAATTCCAGTTTTCCTTTACTATTCAGTATTTTGTTCTGTCCCAGTTTCAGTTTTTGAATGATAATTCCTGTATTAACCAAACATACATATCCTGTAAGACCACATCTATGTGATACTTGCTAGTTTGCATCATGGGGAAGGCTATGTTCGAGTTTTGGTTTTGACTTGGGGTATTCAAATATGAATTAATATAGAGTATCATGCCTATAACTGATACTTGGGTTGGTGTAGGTTTGATTTTAGGGATGCTGAGTTCAGTTACTTGATTAGTTGGGAGTGATTTCAATAGTGCCAAGTCCAGTTGGTTGTTAGCAGGAATTAGTAATGCCAAGTTTAGTTAGTTTAGTTTAGTTTAGTTAGTTAATAGTGAAATAGTTGGTTGAAGTTAAAGTAGAGATTTACATGTATTGTGTCTTAGTTAGGATAGAAACTGATTTTTGAAGAAGTAGTATATGTATGGGTGTTGGTGATGAAGAATTCAGGAAGTAGGAGGCAGTAGGCAACTGCAGTAGCAGTAGGCCTTGGCCTAAGTGCATGGTCCTAGAGTGTGGATACTTTAAGTTGATTGTGAGGTTAGGATTTAAGATTTCCTTATTCTAAACTAGAAATTTTCCTAAGAAATACCTAGACTAGAGTCTTGGTATATGCTAGTCTAAAGTATAAATATTAGATATAGGGTATTATGAGTTAAAGTATTGTGAATTACATTGGTTGTTAGGATTAGGCTTCTTGGACCTAAGATAACACCAACTCAATACCCAAAATCAACTCTAGGACTGGTAGTGACCTAAGAATTGACTTGTAGACTAGTTGACCAAACGTTGACCTAGTTTGACTAGTCTGGTTGACCAAAGTTGACCCAAGGTTGACTTTGACTTAGATTGACCCAAATCATGTAGAATTTGCATTGAAGGCTTTCCTTATGATATTTTAGACTGTATTATGACATGTGGTTATTTTAAATAGGATCTTATTACTCCAGTCTAGTCACTTTTCATCATCAGCAGTTCGGATTGCTAGGCGAGTACATTCTCTGATCTTTTCATACTTTTTTGGATATGTACTCTTGTTATAGACTAGTATACTTGATGCTGACACGACGTTCACACGGATCAGTACCCTCTGGATCTTTTCATGCGATGTTATCCCCTCGGATACATCGAGTATGTCATGTTCATGTACTTTATCATGGTCATCATGTACTCCATGTATTCACATTTATCCATGTGCACTCATATGTTATTCATGTACACTCATGACCATATGAGCTCCATGTATACAGTAGTTGTTATCCATGTGCAATAACATAACATGCTTTGATCCTTGTGTATTGGTTGGGGGCAGGGAGAGTGTAGTTGGTTATGTGATCATTATCCCCAGTAGTTATCCATGTGCATTCCATAGCTGTATCCATATGCAACCCAAGCTGTTTACATAACCAATTTATACTCTAATTCACGTAGAAGGTTATATTCTTATTTATCATATTATATCTCAGTTTATATCTTCTCTCTGGTTGATTTCTCTTTACCGCGATTCATGTATAGTTTTCTATAGCTTGTTTTATATGTCCATTCCTGATATAAACTTTTGTGAGAAATATGTGCTCGTTCCGTCCTGACTGGGCATGTTGAAAATTTTACAGGTGATGATGAGGAGTACTGTCCTACTTATTATGGCATTGGCTTAGATGACACTAGCGACGTGGACCCACAGGAGGATCCCACAGTCGCTGAGGACTTGCCCATAGTCTAGCTGAGACTTAGTACTTTATTTTGTATTTTCTGTTTGAGACTTTATGAGTTGTACTTGAGATTATTTCTGGTGGCTTACACCTAGACTTTATTGTGACTCTCTTGAGATTCTTCTTCTATTCCATCTTAGTATTGTGATTGAGTTACGTATTATTTTACTCTCTATTCATAGATTATTTAGATTGGGTTAGATATGGTGACTCAGGACAGCGTTCTACCGCCGACACTGCGGCGTAGGCTGGACGTTCGTTACTTCTCGTGCCCTTACACTGGGTGCGGGTCGTGACACGTTCTCATAGGCCAATGACAGTGAACATATAACAATTTCGAATTAGTTTATAGGAAAGGAATCATGCTCAGGTTTAAGGTCATGTGACAGGGTGTTATTGAACAATGACAATTCAATAAATAACTTAAACACATTCAGATTTTAGTTTAAGGAAGGAAGGAAAACCAATGTATCAATAACATGTATATTCGAAATCAACTCATTGTCTAATTATCCCATAATCTCAATGCAAAACAAATCTTAACTTGAAAATCAAACTAATATGAACTAATACACGTGTCCAGGTTAAATTCGAGAAACCTGTCGCCAAGAGAACCTAGAACAGAGCAGTCATAGCCACAAAAACAGTTAACCTTTCTCTCCATCTTCTATGTCCATTAATTCCTTAAACTAGTCAAATCAATAAGGTGTTTATGTTAATTCCTAAACGAGATCCTAGATGAAAGTGTAGTGGTATGGGTTATGGGATAACAAAGGATCAACCCCTATTCTGTACAGATGGTTGTATGCTCATATAGTATCAATCAACCCCTTTCGTATCAATAGAGACTGTCAAGATATTCTTCCATGAATCGAGTAGGTACTGTCACATGGATTTTCTTCTGTATCTAGTGATACTAATAGGTCAGATACTCCTATGTAGGCCTTGTTATCAGTGTATCAAGCGATACTAATGTGAAGACTTCAACCTTCTAAAACCATAGAGTTCAATGGTAGGAGTTTGGCTGGGGCCCTATAGCAACATGTAATGACCATTGTTCGTATTACGTATCTCGGTATACGTATACGTATTTAGACCCGTATTGCATGTCTCCTTGGTTGGTTCGGCCCAACTTGACTTGGTTCGGCTTGGTTTTGCACGGTTCGATTTTGCTTGATTTTAATGTGGACCAAACCACTCCTACCTACCACCTTCATTAAATATCCCACCTACCACCATCCTCATTAAATATCCCACCACACATTTCTCTCTCTTCATTACTTCTTCTTCTCCACCATTACTTCTTCAACCACCAGAGAGAGAGAGAGAGAGCTTAGGCAAGTGCACCTTGCTTCATGGAGGAAGTCCATTGGTATTGTTCCATTGTTTTCCTCATGTGTTTCTAATCCACTTTAGTATTTGACATTTTTTATTTCCATGGTTAAATTCTTGTAAATCTAGCTGTGTGGTATTTTCGATTTCCAAGAATTTTGATTTATCAAACTTGTATATTTTGCTAGTTGATGATCCCATGTTGCAGAGAGATTCGTTTGGTCCAATTTGACCTATGGGACATTGCTGAGCCGCATGGGCATTTTTAACACTTGGCCGCATGTACCAGCACTTGGCAGCATGCACATGCCAAAGTGAGCCGCATGATCATTAATGCATTATTTAATGCGTGGGTTAGCAAGCTTTGCTTGCATGCACATGTACAGTAGCTAGCCGCATGCCACTTTAATGCATATTCTAATGCACGTATTAATTAATGAATATTCTATTGCATGCCACTCTAATGTATAATCCAATGCATGCATTAATTTAATATATATATGCTAATGGATGCATTAACACATGCAAGCATGCAAATGCACTAGCATGTGCATTGCATTTTGCTTGGAATACCAAGCCAGCTGCATATGGCTTGGTAAATCACTTTAATGCATTATTGCCACATTCTTAATGTATGGTTAATTGCATGCCTTAATGAAATTGTCATTAAATGCTTTAAAGCATTGATTTAAGGCATTTGGAAAGACTAGCCACATAAGCTTCTTAAAGCTTGCATTTGATGCATTCCTAAAGCATTACTTAAATGCTTTAATGCATTTAAGTCCTTAACATTTAATATTTTATGCTTTAATGCATTGATTTAAGGCATTTGGAAAGGCTAGCCGCATAAGCTTCTTAAAGCTTGCATTTGATGCATTCCTAAAGCATTACTTAATGCTTTAATGCATTTAAGTCCTTAATATTTAATATTTTATGCTTTAATGCCTCCCCTGGGAGACTCAGCCACATAAGTTCTTAGGAAAGTATTTAATGCATCTCTTTTTGGCATTCTTAAATGCATTTTTTTGCATCTTTCCTAAAGCCCTTCCTTGGAGAGCCAGCCGCATAAGCATGTAAGAATGCATTTAATGCATTCTTTAATACATTCTTAAATGCATTTTTTATTATTTTATATATATATATTTCCTTAATAAAATTCCTTAAGCCAGCCGCATATTGCTTCCATCAGCCGCATACCGATAGCGAGCCATATTATATTGCGTATTTATATATTTTGCTAGCCACATGCACGCATTTAATGGCTTAGCCGCATGAACAAGTGACTGCTGGCCGCATGGGAATTTTTCGAGCCGCACGAGTCCCCCACAGCCCTTGCCCCTTCTAATATTTAATTACTAAATGTGTACTTGTGCTAAATTAATTGTTCCCTGACACGACGATGACCCGTTGTGGTGCACTTTTGACATGACATGATAGTGGCCCGATGTGGCGTACTCCTGACAGTGAACATGACATGACAAGATTGAATGGCCTGAACACCGTGGGTGACTGTGTTTGTACAATTGAACTGAAAATGTTTGCATCATGTCTAGGACATGGATCCCTGAGTACCACGGTCAGGGGTACCTGCTGTAAATGGCTAAGGCTAATAACTAGAATAATTCAGTAGTCATGAGAGATTTTTTCCAGCTACAGGCAATCCCGTTATCCCGGCCACCAATGTGGGACTTGCAGTCTGCCGACGAGTAGGGCACAAGTCCCAACTCACTGATATATGGAAAGAACGATGTACTGCTTAATGAACCCAAGTCACCTGGATAACCTGGATTAGCTGCAGGGCTTGTGGCTGGAGGAACATCTCACAGCATGTTGTGATAACCCTAGCTAGCTAATGTAGAAAGCCGTAGTCACTGATTGGCCGGGAACGATTGTATGGTATGGTTTTCAGTGCTCGATTATTGCAAGCTTGACCGCATGATTGTCACTTTTAACAATAAAGATCAGAGGCTTAGTTCTGTTCAGGTGAAGGGTTACAACTCTGGTCCTTGTTTGGTTTAAGGGTTGTAACCTGGCTTCCGGAGCAGTTCTAAGTCCTCTCTTCGTTTATTGTCTTATTGTACCCCACGTCATGCTTGTAATGTTTTACCTTACCAACAAGATTGGAGACGAAGTTCTATTCAGGTGAAGGGTTACAACCCCGGTCCTTGTTTGGTTTAAGGGTTGTGACCTGGCTACTTGAATGGTTCCCTCGTACTCCATTATGATTGTTATTATTCTTTTACTTCAAGTTCTTTTAACTGCCTTAATATATTTTCTGATATGCTGGTTTTAGTTCTTAAGTGAAGCCTCCTTTGTGGCACTTGCTCTTTCTGGGATCTGACCCAGCTGGTTTTGTGTGGCCAGATTTCGGAGCAGCTTCAGAGGATCTACCTACCTTCCAGCCCGATGGTGACCATCAGGCATGACCAGGGCAACGAGTGGGTTTATTTTTACTCTCCCACTCTATTGTAAAAATTTCATTTTGAGGCATTTAGCCGGCGAGCACCTGTTAGCTCGTATCGCATACCTTATTATTGTCTGCATACGGGCTGTAGCATGATTGCCAGATCCTAGGGTTGATTATGTATGACTAAACTCTTGCTAGTCCTCACATTTTGTAACGACTAGCTTCATGATCAGCTGAATATGTAATGTTTGGGACGCCTTATTATTGTATATTGGGTGATCTTACATCTTGTAACTTTACTTGCTTGCTTGAGATTGAGACATTTAGGCTTGATTATTGACCATAGGAGACTGATGGATTGTAGTTAAACCCTCATGTATCTAGACAGCCGTGACCATATAGTGGGGTGGATTCCATTTTATTATACGTAGCTGGCTATGTATGCCCCCGCTCTCCAGTATTCTGGTTATGGGGCATTACACAACATGACATCCTTTCAATGTCAGAGATCTAATAAAGGTTGGGCAAAACATATACTGTGTCTGAACAGTAGAACACAAGTAGGGTGTCATATCCTTAGAAGTAGTAGACCTTAGAAATAGGAGGGGCTAACCCAAGCATCATATTTTGGCATCCTACTGTGCCTATGTACCAGACTTGGGTAGGTAGCAGGGATACCACCCATAGATCAAACCCAATGGTATATACAATACATGAGACTCAAGACAAGGGGTGACAGCAATAGGCCAGTATTGATTAGGTTCAGGTAAAGATATCGAGTACTTGGGAAGACCCAAACATCAGCTAAATGTCAGATGAAATGAGAGGGGTCATGTGTGAGAATATAGGTAAGGTAGCAGCAACTTGTAGTATCAGTACTTGGAGTATCTGATAGGTAAACTGAAAGACTAATGGTATATGGTCCCATCCCATTAGACATTCACTCATTCAGTATCAAACACACAGGTACCTTGCTCAGTCCCAAAACCCCAATGTTAATTCCCTGTCCTACATTCTTTTGTATAAAGATTCAGTCTTATACTTTAATGTCAGTCCTTTGGCATTTAGGAAGAAACTTGGTCAGTCCCTGTATACTGTGTTCTGTCCCCCTTCTATTTTGCATGCATTCTTATTTAAGGTATGAGCCTCTAAAGATTCAGTCCATTCCCTATGGGCAGTCCCCAACTGGTTATTAGTTCAGTCCTTGAGGAATTATGTATCAGTCAAGTATTGATACAAGTCCTTGTAAGGGGCTCAGCCCTCTTGAACCCTTGTTCATCCTTTTGGTTACAACAGGAGTGTATCAGTCCTTGATAGGATGTATCAGCCTTGGAAGATCTGAATTCAATCTACATGTGATAGTGTTGGCTTGTTTCAGTCCTAGATCACATAGGTTCAGTCCTTAATATAGTCCTTTTACTCTTTCCTGTTCCTATAGGGACACCATTTGCAACCATAGGTGTGCTTGTAGAGTCCAAAGAAAGGATGGCAAAACTGGAACAAGAACCATGCATGTCCATTGGATAATCGAGAGAGTGGTATAGGTTAGTACTTGTTCTCCTGCAAATCAAAGGACTTTGTTCACTGTTTGGTTACCCATACTCGAGGTTGTTCCTGTACTTCCTCATACCCACTCTAATATTCGATCTCTAATTTCCAGTTTGTATCAGGTTGTATCAGGATACACTAGATACTTGGTAAACCATGATTCAGAACCTACCTAGTCTAAACTCATAAGTCAGAAGATATGGTAACCTTTTACCTCCTTGAACCTACACTGTACTGAGATACCCAGGTATCAGTTAACATGAAAAGCTCATGTATCAGTTGTCATGAAATAAAGGTAGCAGTTGTCATCAAGACACCACAAGCCTAGGTAGGAGTTAGAGGTACCAAGACAAAGTTCCAGCTATTGAGGGAGCTAAGGGCAAGATGTTAACTATTGAATACAGACTCATGGCTTTTCCTTGGAACCCTTGGGTAATACCAAGTTGAGACCTTCTTATCATGACACTAAACCTCACAGAGCATTCTTTTTATGTAGTAAAGTCCAGCCCTATTCAATTCTTAGTTGTTCCTAGGGTGAGCATCAGACTTAGAGGCCTCATGGCCAAATCACTTAGGTACATGAGTATAACCAGGTCAGTTTGAACATTAGGGAGGTGGATGGAGTATAATGCCTAAGCAGCAGAGACTTAGTCACAGGGGACACCAAGGAAGAAGTAGTCAGTAGACCAAGAAGACTGAAACCTCAATTAGATAAAATATATTTTTTCTTGTTTAAATTATTTATTGACATAGTAAATTCATAAACAGGATACTTGGACTTGATACGGATTTTTACCCGTACCAGCAGCTCAGGACCTAAGGCAAGTATACCTTGCCTTCCTCTACAGTTTTACTTACATGTATTTTCTTTCGTTTTTCTGTCTTGGATCATTTATGGACATGTGCTTTTCGTGTTGTCTTCTATGGAGTTGTCTTTATTGTTTATAGCAGTGTTCATTGTTTGGCCTTGTGTTTCATGTTTGGAGTTTCCCACCAGTACCTTGTTTGAGTGTGTCATAGAACGAGTGCGTGTAGTGAACTGCCATAGCCTTGATTATCGTTGTACACAACCAGAGAGTCCACACTCGGGACGAGGGTTGTTTGGTGCACCAGAGAGTCCACATACGGGACGAAGGTGTTTGTCGTGATCATTGGCACCAGAGAATCCACACTCGGGACGAGGGTTGACCAATTACACCAGAGAGTCCACACACGGGACGAGGGTGTCTTGCCGTGAGCTAGCCAGAGAGTCCACACTCGGGACGAGGGTTAGTGCTTAGTTCAAACCAGAGAGTCCACACTCGGGACGAGGGTTTGGTTTCTTCCATTGATCTCATGTATCCTTCATCCGGCAGTTCATTTACACGTAGTTGTTCTAGTATTCGTGTGTTCGTGTTCGTGTTCATATTAGCATGTTCGTGTTCGTATTCATTTGTCTTGTTCTTGTTCTTGTTCTTTCTTATTTATTTCTTGCGCATGATAAAACTGTTAGATAGGCATGTATATTATGTATCTTGCTATGTCCTCTGAGGACCTGATGATCTTCTCAGGTTAGCCGAGTTTGAGTCAGGAGCAGACGAGTGGATTTGAGTTAGCTTCAGATCACGGCGCTTCGCAGTTGAGGTTACTTGGTTAGCAGGTTGTACTCAGTTGGTTCATTTCTTGTATTTCTCTATTTTTCCGTCTACTGGTAGTGGATTTGTGTCCACCGGACGTGACATTGATTTTGGATACATTCAGTTTATATTCATTATTGCTTAGTTTCATGGATATTCATTGATCTTGATTGTTTCTTGATTATTCTATGGATGAGATGTAGATTTTCCCGTGATTATAGATTCAGTGACTTGTGAGTATAGACAGCGTTCTACCGCCGACACTGCGGCGTAGGCTGGACTTGGACACGCTACGTATCCGAAAGACGGGTGCGGGTCGTGACTAGTTTTTTTGGTGGCCCATGCAGGTCTACGTTAATCACTTCGGTTACGTCACTGTACCGTCGTGAGCCTGCGAATAGAATTAGACACTTAGGATCTCATCCACATGTTTTGACTCATTATTGGCCTCTAATCCTTGATTTCAGTGAATCGTTGATTTGCATCCTGCTTGAAATTCTTTTCAACGGCTAAAGTGTTTTCCTTGTTACAGTTAAAGATGAACTCTCAAGACAGGAACAACGCTGCACTGAACACTCCACCGGCTACAGGAGGTTTTTTCACGTACATGACTCCACCAACACAAATAGGCCAACTCACTCATATGGGCAATCAGCCGCAGCTTTCGAGTTTTCGCAGAGGCGATATTCCACCACCTCCACAGTTTTCTTCGCAGACTCCACCACTAGCACCCGGTCTGCCACCAGCATCTGTCCTACCGCCAGGGGTTCCACGTTCGGTACCAGCCATGCACCCAACACCAACAATGCATCATGTATTTGCCATGCACCCACCGCCGACGATATATCCAGCACATGTTCTGCCTCCGCCACCAACACTGGACAATGTCACACTCCTCGGGATCATCCAGCAGCAGGCCAACATGTTTTACGACACTTTGAGAGAGGTTCTTCAGATTCGAGATACTCCGCGACAGCGTCCGGGGAATCCCAAGCACTTCATGGACTTTAGGCCCATGCCGTTCCATGGGACAGAGGGGATCGTCTACGCTGATGAATGGCTGGAAAACGTGGAGAGGTATCTGAAGATGGCCAGAGTCCCAGAAGATCTGAAGATCGAGTCGGTCAGTGGACAGCTTTTCGACATCGCACGAACATGGTACCAAGGCGAGCCCCGATTTTCTGCTCCAGACGTAACTTGGGAGGAGTTCAAGCGACTGTTCAAGAGGAAATTTTATCCATACGTAGCACGGAAGGCGTTGATTAGACAGTTCGAGCACCTAGAGCAGGGCAACCACACCGTCGACGAGTACACATCAGAGTTTTTTCGCCTCAGCCGATTCGCAGAGAACTTGGTCAGCACCCCTGAAGACAAGGCACGACGATTCAGAAAGGGTCTATCTCACGAGATTCGCATAGCCATCGCCACCAGTCGAGCCGCCACTTACGAAGAGATTCTAGAAGTCGCCCAAGCTGTAGAAGAAGAGCTGAGTCATAAGCCGAAGAGGAATCGAGACACATTAGGAGGAGGTAACCACCACGCAGCACCGGCAAAACATCCAATATTTCCGAGAGGACCTCAGCACAGCAGTATCAACAGCAACCACGAACAGCCTCATAACAAGTCCAAGATGCTCCCACCTGCCAGTACTGCAAGAAAAGAGGCCACATCCAAGAAAACTGCCGAAGATGGCTAGGATTGTGCTACACTTGTGGATCCAACCAGCACTTATCTCGAGACTGCCCAAAGAAGAACACGGCAGTACTGCCATTACCAGCCGCACAGGGAGGACAAGCCTATGCCATGAACACGGTGAATAGGACAACACCACAGGGAGCAACTGGCGAGAACTTTCAGTAGATATTGAAAGTATCATAGATAGGCCATATTAGATTTAATTTATGAATAATTGAAATTCTTTTATAGCAGCTTGTTCTAGACTATTTACTCTAGTAGATCACCAGCTCCTTAAATTTCGAGGACGAAATTTGTCTAAGGGGGGTAGACTTGTAAACCCCCGCCCTGATTTTTTATTATTTATTATTATTATCTTTCTATTTTGAAAGTAATATTTTAATATTTAATTAGTTGACCCAAAATAATAATTTTCTATTTTATAAATAGTCTTCATTTAACTAATTCATACTATATATTAATTATTTATCAAGTTATAATAAGCTTTCAAGTGAGTGGTAAATTAGCTTTTAAGGGGGGGACTTATTTGCAAAAACTCAAATTCAAATTCAAAACCAGCCTCATCTTTTCCTCTAGTCGATCAGATCGAAGAGATCAACCAAGGCATATTCAAATCAAATTGCCTCTTATCAACTCTTCTGGTTAATCACCTATATATATATGTATGCGAATTGTTGCTATTGTCTCTCCCTTTAAACCCTAAACTTTTTCCCAGTTCGAGAAACCTGTCGCCAAGAGAACCTAGAACAGAGCAGTCATAGCCACAAAAATAGGTAACCTTTCTCTCCATCTTCTATGTCCATTAATTCCTTAAACTAGTCAAATCAATAAGGTGTTTGTGTTAATTCCTAAACGAGATCCTAGATGAAAGTGTAGTGGTATGGGTTATGGGATAACAAAGGATCAACCCCTACTCTGTACAGATGGTTGTATGCTCATATAGTATCAATCAACCCCTTTCGTATCAATAGAGACTGTCAAGATATTCTCCCATGAATCGAGTAGGTACTGTCACATGGATTTTCTTGTGTATCTAGTGATACTAATAGGTCAGATACTCCTATGTAGGCCTTGTTATCAGTGTATCAAGCGATACTAATGTGAAGACTTCAACCTTCTAAAACCATAGAGTTCAATGGTAGGAGTTTGGCTGGGACCCTATAGCAACATGACATCCTTTCAATGTCAGAGATCTAATAAAGGTTGGGCAAAACCTATACTATGTCTGAACAGTAGAACACAAGTAGGGTGTTATATCCTTAGAAGTAGTAGACCTTAGAAATAGGAGTGGCTAACCCAAGTATCATATTTTGGCATCCTACTATGCCTATGTACCAGACTTGGGTAGGTAGCAGGGATACCACCCATAGATCAAACCCAATGGTATGTACAATATATGAGACTCAAGACAAGGGGTAACAGCAATAGGCCAGTATTGATTAGGTTCAGGTAAAGATATCGAGTACTTGGGAAGACCCAAACATCAGCTAAATGTCAGATGAAATGAGAGGGGTCATGTGTGAGAATATAGGTAAGGTAGCAGCAACTTGTAGTATCAGTACTTGGAGTATCTGACATGTAAACTGAAAGACTAATGGTATATGGTCCCATCCCATTAGACAATCACTCATTCAGTATCAAACACACAGGTACCTTGCTCAGTCCCAAAACCCCAATGTCAATTCCCTGTCCTACATTCTTTTGTATAAAGATTCAGTCCTATACTTTAATGTCAGTCCTTTGGCATATAGAAAGAAACTTGGTCAGTCCCTGTATATTGTGTTCTGTCCCCCTTCTATTTTGCATGCATTCTTATTTAAGGTATAAGCCTCTAAAGATTCAGTCCATTCCCTATGGGCAGTCCCCAACTGGTTATTAGTTCAGTCCTTGAGGAATTGTGTATCAGTCAAGTATTGTTACAAGCCCTTGTAAGGGGCTCAGCCCTCTTGAACCCTTGTTCAGCCCTTTGGTTAAAACAGGAGTGTATCAGTCCTTGATAGGATGTATCAGCCTTGGAAGATCTGAATTCAATCCACATGTGATAGTGTTGCAGCCCCTTGGCTTGTTTCAGTCCTAGATCACATAGGTTCAGTCCTTAATATAGTCCTTTTACTCTTTCCTGTTCCTCTAGAGACACCATTTGCAACCATAGGTGTGCTTATAGAGTCCAAAAAAAGGATGGCAAAACTGGAACAAGAACCATGCATGTCCATTGGATAATCGAGAGAGTGGTATAGGTTAGTACTTATTCTCCTGCAAATCAAAGGACTTTGTTCACTGTTTGGTGACCCATACTCGAGTTTGTTCCTGTACTTCCTCATACCCACTCTAATATTCGATCTCTGATTTCCAGTTTGTATCAGGTTGTATCAGGATACACTAGATACTTGGTAAATCATGATTCAGAACCTACCTAGTCTTAACTCATAAGTCAGAAGATATGGTAACCTTTTACCTCCTTGAACCTATACTGTACTGAGATACCCAGGTATCAGTTAACATGAAAAGCTCATGTATTAGTTGTCATGAAGTACAATAAAGGTAGCAGTTGTCATCAAAACACCACAAGCCTAGGTAGGAGTTAGAGGTACCAAGACAAAGTTCCATGTATTGAGGGAGCTAAGGGCAAGATGTTAACTATTGAGTACAGACTCATGGCTTTTCCTTGGAACCCTTGGGTAATACCAAGTTGAGACCTTCTTATCATGGCACTAAACCTCACAGAGCATTCTTTTCATGTAGTAAAGTCCAGCCCTATTCAATTCTTAGTTGTTCCTAGGGTGGGCATCAGACTTAGAGGCCTCATGGCCAAATCACTTAGGTACATGAGTATAACTAGGTCAGTTTGAACATTAGGGAGGTGGATGGAGTATAATGCCTAAGCAGCAGAGACTTAGTCACAGGGGACACCAAGGAAGAAGTAGTCAGTAGACCAAGAAGACTAAAACCTCAATTAGATAAAATATTTTTTTTTGTTTAAATTATTTATTGACATAGTAAATTCATAAACAGGATACTTGGACTTGATACGAATTTTGACACGTACCAGCAGCTCAGGACCTAAGGTAAGTATACATTGCCTTCCTCTACAGTTTTACTTACATGCATTTCCTTTCATTTTTCTGTCTTGGATCATTTATGGACATGTGCTTTTCGTGTTGTCTTCTATGGAGTTGTCTTTATTGTTTATAGCAGTGTTCATTGTTTGGCCTTGTGTTTCATGTTTAGAGTTTCTCACCAGTACCTTGTTTGAGTGTGTCATAGAACGAGTGCGTGTAGTGAACTGCCATAGCCTTGATTATCGTTGTACACAACCAGAGAGTCCACACTCGGGACGAGAGTTGTTTGGTGCACCAGAGAGTCCACACACGGGACGAGGGTATTTGTCATGATCATTGGCACCGAATAGTCCACACTCGGGATGAAGGTTGACCAATTACACCAGAGAGTCCACACACGGAACGAGGGTGTCTTGCCGTGAGCTAGCCAGAGAGTCCACACTCGGGACGAGGGTTAGTGCTTAGTTCAAACCAGAGAGTCCACACTCGGGACGAGGGTTTGGTTTCTTCTATTGATCTCATGTATCGTTCATCCGGCAGTTCATTTATACGTAGTTGTTCTAGTATTCGTGTGTTCGTGTTCGTGTTCATATTAGCGTGTTCGTGTTCGTAGTCATTTGTCTTGTTCTTGTTCTTTCTTGTTTATTTTTTGCACATGATAAAACTGTTAGATAGACATGTATATTATGTATCTTCCTATGTCCTCTGAGGACCTGATGATCTCCTCAGGTTAGCCGAGTTTGAGTCAGGAGCAGACGAGTGAATTTGAGTTAGCTTCAGATTACGGCGCTTCACAGTTGAGGTTACTTGGTTAGCAGGTTGTACTCAGTTGGTTCATTTCTTGTATTTCTCTATTTTTCCGTCTACTGGTAGTGGATTTGTGTCCACCGGACGTGACATTGATTTTGGATACATTCAGTTTATATTCATTATTGCTTAGTTTCATGGATATTCATTGATCTTGATTGTGTCTTGATTATTCTGTGGATGAGATGTAGATTTTCCCGTGATTATAGATTCAGTGACTTGTGAGTATAGACATTGTTCTACCGCCGACACTGCGGCGTAGGCTGGACTTGGACACGCTTCGTATCCGAAAGGCGGATGCGGGTCGTGACAACAAACCTTGTTCTTGCCAATGGAGAGAATGAACAAAAGAGGCAATATTTTTAGGAGGGATTTTATAGGAGTATCCCTAGTGGCCGGCCATGTATGTAGGGCTAGGGTTTTGGGGTGATCAATGGCCACTAATCAATCTAGCTAAATCAATGGTCCTCAAACCTAGGTTTCATTCTAGCCAAGTTGTGACCTAGTTGTTCTATCTAGTCATGACTTAACCAAGGCTAATAATTCCTAACTAACACTAACCATGGTTAGCTAAGTCTAGCTATGACTAATCTAGGTTCGGGCTAAACACACTACAAGGCAATGAATTAAATAATATTTAAATCACACCATTCTCAATAATCATTTTAAATTCCAAATAATATATATTAAATTCAAATAATTCAAAAATGGTAAAAATACCCTCAAACTAAAAATGATAAATAAAATACCCTAATCACATGGCTAGACTCTAGGTCACTATCTCTAGGGTTACACTAGCAAAACACCAAATCACAAGTCATGATTTTAAATAGTTTAAAAACTGATTAAAAATCACCAAAAATCATAATATGAAATAAATATCAATAAATAATAATTATAATTACAAAATTTCAAAATTACCCTCGTCTGAAAAACTGGGTGTTACACAAACCAAACACTAAATATCTTTAGTGAAACATACATCATTATTTGGTGATCTTTCTACTTAGCCTTAGGATCAGTTTCATAGCAATCTTCATATATAGTAACTTATCATAAATGTGTCCCATACCGTGTTCCTGCAGCAGATACAGTTAGCCATAATATGAACATAACATATTGTTTCGTGCTCATCTCCATTCCTCTTTGCCTAGCCTGCCATAGTTAGAACTTACATAAGCAATCATACGATTTGCGCAACCAACCAATCATAACCGTAAACATATGCATAAGGGTGGCAGGCCCTGCGCCTGTACCCAACTCTCATCTCAGCCCACCGGCCCTATCTAAATGAAGGTTACGGTATTTCGCACCGTAATGGACTTGGCATCTCTTATGTGTAAGCCTACGATCACTTCGATACAGATTGCTAGCCCAGTATCCGAAGGATCCCAAACTTACGGATATCATAGCTTATCACAGCACTGGATGGTCGTAATCCGTCCGAATGATGTGCACCATAAATACCACACATAATTCTCTCCTAGGTCGAATGGTCTCGGTGCCCCGGTCCGAGGGAAGCCGCACCCATGCACGGGCCATCCGAGTTCGTTGACCATGTAATACGCGCCATAACAAACACCCATAACATTCCAACCAATTTTCCATTCCATAAACATAATCTTCGCTCCATAAGCATATTCACGTTCCATAAACATAATCCACCATCCCTATCTCAAACTCCGTTGGCGTTATGTCCCAACACATCTATATTGATGCACGACGCCCAACGGCTTAGTCATCTCATACTCATAATCAACGTGTTCCATTCATAAGTTATTCACATAACTTAGTTCCGTAGTTACTTAGTCTTTTCGTAGCATAAGTGCACGTGGGCTTGCTCAACGCCGTAATCAATGTTCTACGCCTAGTGTTCAATGTTCTCGGAGGCGTGCACGTGATGCACATCTCGATATTGTCTTTCAATATTCTACCATCACCGTCCTACCGCGATTCGTACACTTGATGCACGTTGCTTCAATTGTTCGATTATTCAATGTTCTATCTTAGTGTTCGACACATACTTGGACCTTTCGTCGCCCGAGCCATGCTCGCTAACTCGATAACATCTTACGCATACAATGATATATATTTTATTAGACGTAAAGGAATAGGAAGAGAGAGTCATGAACCCGCCCACCTTAAGTCGATACGCCTTGCCGTTTTGCCGAGTTGATGCGGCTCGCTTTCATAACTTGGTCGTATAGCTAACTCTCGGACTTAGCCATTCCTTTGAACTACTAGGTTGATTTGGCCTATCGCGCCCATACCACGATTCGTAATACAGCATAAAGGCATAGCCTGCACACCAGATCAACTAAAATCAAAACCTGCTCAACGGAACTTATCCTTTGTATCGATTCGATCCATAGATTCCAATCGATTCAAAGCTTACCTTTGGCCAACGTAACTCTAGCATCGATTCACATTGATACTTTATCGGGTCAACGTAACTCTTCGAGTCAACGACTCATCATAATGCACCGTGCGGAGCGGGACATTACATATCTCACTTGAAATATTTTATTAATTATGATTTTCTACTTTGGGAATGGCATATTTGTAAATACCTTCAACTTGATTGGTTATTTAGGAAAGTCATTGTGGAATGTTTAGCCACATATTTGAGTGGGAACATTTTACACTGATTTTCTCATTAATCAGGATAGTTTTTAATTAATGCTGATTAGTACTAATTAAACATATAAGATATTCTAGGGAATATTATATATCAGAGTGTTCCACAGAATATTCCTTAGAATATTCTAGGTATATTCTTTGAGCCATGTGCTAATTGAGTATCTAGATTATTTTAATGACTCCTATAAATAGGACTAATCCTCATTAGTATTGATCATCCCAAATCCCTATAAGGTTCTAATAACCGTGTCCTGTTTGTGTTCGTGTCCACATCTATTTCACTTTACACTACCTATTATAATTATATTTGTGTCTGACACGGACATTTTCCATGTCCACCCCATTTTCTGTGTCTTGTGTCCCCCGACACGGACATAGCCCTTACATTTCTACACCAAAAAATTCCCACAAAACCCTAGTTGTGTCCTCGACATAGGACACGACCACCACTCTCAGCCCCGAATTCCTGTATCCTGTTGTGTCCTCATACATATGACACACCCCTAACTTCTACATTAAACCTTAATGTGAGACTCGTCTCATAGTATCGGTATTTATATACGGATACGTATTTTGTACTGTATTTCGTATTTTCTTGATTTTTGAAACGTTTTAAAATTTTCCAACTTATAGATTTTTTTCTTGACCGACATACTGCCAGTATACCAATGTATACCGACGGCATGCCTGTCACTACCATTTTCGGTTATACATATTTTCAGTATACGTGTACGAAATTCTGACATTTGTAAGGTGACCCGTGTTTTGACTTATCTTTCTTAACCTTGACTTGGGTTAATCTTGACTTGGTTTATTTTGGTTTGGTTCAACTTGGCATGGCTTGGTTTGGGTTGATTTTAGATGAGAAGAGTTTTGTATAAAAACTAACTTCTCTCTCTCTCTCTTCATTGCTTCATTTATTTCTTCATCTTCTTCTTCACTTACTCCTTCCCCAACCCTAGGCAAGTACATCTAGCCAAATCTTGAACATTATTATTTTGCCATTTTGTTTGTTCCATTGTCTTTCTTGCTTGATTCTAAGCCTCTTTAGAACTTGGAGATTTTGGTTTTGATGATTATATTTTTTTGGATCTAAGTTTTTTTTTGTTTTTCTTGGTTTTGATATCTTAAACTTTGTTATTTTCGAAAACTACTTGTTCCATGTTGTAGAGAATTCAATTTCATTCAGTTTAGACCTTTATTTTGCCCAATTTCGAGTCCTTTAGCCCAAGTTATGGACATTAGAAGTTTTTAAAATTCTATGGCCAAAAACTTGCTGGTAGGGATGACACCTCGCGCAGCTCGTGCTCACCTCGCGCAACTCATGCGCACCTCGCGCACCTTTTGGTCAGTGCACCATGCACCTCGTGTACCTTTTACCTCGCGCACCTTTTGGTCCGTGTACTTTGCACCTCACGCACCTTTTGGTTTGCCCACCTTGCACCTCGCGTACCTCGTGTACCTTACATCTCGCGCACCTCGTGCACCTTGTACCTCGTGTACCTTGCACCTCATTCACCTCGTGCGCACCACGCGCACCTTTTGGTCCGCGTACCTTGTACCTCGTGTACCTTTTGGTCTGCGCACCTTGTACACCTTGCACCTCGCGTACGTTGTACCTCGTGCACCTTGCAACTCGTGCACCTTGTACCTCGTGCACCTTGCACCTCGTGTACCTTTTGGTCCGTGCACCTTACACCTTGTGTACCTTGTACATCTCGCACCTTGCACCTCTCGTACCTTTTGGTCTGTGCACCTCACACCACGCGTACCTTGCACCTCGTGCACCTTGTGCACCTTACACCTCGTGCACCTCGCACGCCTTGTACCTTGTGCCATACGCCTTTTGCCTGTGCGCGAATCACTCTAAATGATTGTTGTTGTCCATTTAAGCTATTTTGTAGATAGAATATTGTAAAACTTAAAACATGAAAGTTGTATATCTTTGTCTTGGCTTCAAGAATCTTCACGTTCCACCTTAATTGGAGTTCATATGTGACCGATGATTTCAATCATAGTGATCTTTTGGCATATTTTATGTACTTGGCAATATTTGATGTTTCTTAAACAAAAAAATGAATTTCTTAACATAATTAGATAATTTTGTACAGTTAGAGAATAATTGTACCCCCTTATATTCTTAACACTAGCAAAGATTCGATTATTGTTTTATGTCAAGTAGTTACTTTTATTTCTTCTTTCTTCCATGCCATGATATGTCTTTTATCTAATTTTTTCTACATACGATCCTTATTGTCATGTTTGCTTATTCTTAGATAGTGGCCCATCGGGGTGCACTCATAATTTATGTCTTTTTTTGCTTAATATAGATAGTGACCCGTCGTGGCGCACTCATGTTACATGTCTTATTTGCTTACTAGATAGTAACCCGTCGTGGTGCACTCTTGTACATGTCTTTTCTTGCTTACATGATAGTGGCCTATCATGGTGCACTCCCTATTTTTTTTCTATAGTGGCTAGTCTTAGCGCACTCCTAACTTCCATCTTATTATATTTTCTTATTGTGGCTTGTTATAGTGCACTTTCTTGTATTGTCCAGTCTTGCATATCTAGGATGGATTCTACGGAATGGCACACCCAGAATTCTAACAAGAAAATGTTAAGGACTAAACAACTAGCTTAATTATCTAGATCATTGGGAGGGAATAATTTTTCAGTTACCTGCAAGCCCTTTGTCCCGGCCCCAACCTGAATGGATTTGGAGCTATCTATCATAATGAGCACACTTCCAGCACACCGCCGAGTGTTGCTCCTTGTATATGTCTATAGGGTACATTTGTCTCATGGACGATGTACCCACTATTGATATGTCTACATGGTACATTTATCTTCTGGGCGATGTACCCACTATTGTATATGTCTATAGGGTACATTTGTCTCCTGGACGATGTATCCACTATTAGATCTTGGATACATTTGTCTCCCGGACGATATGTATCCACCATTACCTTTTTTTTTCTTGGCCTAGATAAGTTAGGTAGTCTGCAGGGCAGGTAACTGGATTGGATTTCTCAAAAGTACATCTTGTTAGTAATTAGGATTGTGATAAGTGATAACCCTAGTTAGCTAATGTATAAAGTCGTACTAATTGCTTGGCCGTGATTGTTGTATGGAGTCCAGTCCAGTCTAGTTTTGTCTAGACAGTGTCTGTATGCTTAATTCAGTACATTGTTGTTTATGCTTTACTTTTGTCAATAAATGATTAAGGGCTAAGTTCTGTTCAGGAAAAGGGTTACAATCTCAATCCTTGTTTAGTTTACGGGTTGTAACTTGAGTTCCAAAATAGTTCCTAATTCATCTTATCATTGTAGTTCTATATAGTTCTCACATGCTCCCATGTCCCAGTTATCTCACATGCTCACATGTACAATTTCTCTTACATGCTCACGTGTTCAGTTTATCTCACATGTTCACATATCCTTTTACCTTACATGTCTACAGTTTATATTATGTCACATGTTATTTACCCTATGCTCCAGGTTGCTTTGCTTATTGTCTTTTTCATTCTCGAGATGAGTGCATTGGTAGTGCACGAGTCTCGATCAGTATTTGCTTATTTCTGTCTATAATCGTTGCTATGTTAGTTATTGATGGTTTTAGTTCATAAGTTAGGCTTCCTTTGTGGTACTTTCTATTGGGGGTCTGACCCCACCGGTTTTGTTTGACCAGATCTGATAGAGGAGCCCGAAGGATCTTCCGTACTATCTATTCGGCGGTGACTACCCGGAGCACCAGAGTACCTTAGTGAGTTTCTTATATCATCCTTCTACTAGTTATGTACATTATTCTTTTGTGGCGTTTAGCCTCCGAGCATGTGTTTAGCTCGTATTTTGGATCTTGACATTTAGCCTACGGGCCTAAACATGATTTGCATATTCTAGACTATAGCTATAGCTTACCATGTATGACTATTACTCTTTTCTAGTTCTTCACTTTGTATTACTAGCTTCATGATCATCCATGTATATATAGTTTGGGACGCTTTACTATTTTATGTCTGATGATCATAATTCTTGTATTTTGCATATTTGTCTGTGATTGAGATACCTAGGATTGACTGTTGGCTTGTAGTAGTAACCCCCATATCTTGACAGCTTATACGTTATTCAGAGTACTAGAGTACTTTGGTATTACGTAGTTGGCCTGGTCCGTCCCTACTTACCAGTATTCTAGTTTTGGGGCGTGACACCTAACCCCTAATTTTTGTGCTATCGTCGACCGTCGGGGATCTCGTCGTCGTCGCCTCAAAGCTGCTGTCCACCGTTCTAGCGACCGGGACTACCCTATCTGAGTGAGCTCTGCCGTATCGAGCTCGACGTTGATCATCTTCCCCGATGAACTCCGTGCCGCTGCTGTCGTTCTCTGGTCGAGCCACCAAGGTCCGCCATTCATCTTCGTCATATCAGGTCGATTACAAAGTGTAGCCGCCGCCTTCCGCCTACGTCCACCACCTCACCAAGCTCTTGCCGTCAGCGTATCATCCGATCTAGGTGTTTGGACTCCGCCGCGCCTTGCCTCTCAAGCCCTGCCGAATCTCGACTGTAGCCGACCCTCGCAGTCGTTCTTCTAGCTAGCCGCCATCGTCACTATCGGATCTCGAGTTCAGCACTGCCTCCATAGTGCCTCGCCATCCTCGAAGTCAGCATCGCTGAGCCCTTCAGGTGAACACCCCTTCTACTTTTTCTTCCTCCGTCTTCTTGTTCTTCCGTAGACTTAGGGTTTTGTGTTCGAGTGGGAAGTGAGAGAGGCGACTCTGTGAATTTGAGTGAGAAAAGAGATACAACTCTTTGTTGTAGTTAGGGTTAAGATTAGCAGGCTGGGTATATTGGCCATGGCTCAGTGGGCTGTGAGTAAGCAGTTTAAAAAAAGAAAGAAAGAAAGAATAGACGTCATCATCAACAGTAATAGGTTTTGGGCTTGTTTGTAGACTGGACCCGTGGGCTCCAGTATTGAGTTTTGAAATAAGGAATAAAAGCAGCAGCAGCAATAGTAATATTACTGGGCCGGGCTGCAGTTCACAGGCAATGGGCGTAGTGGTAGTTTTGAGGAAAATAGATTGTGTGGGCTTAATGGATTTAAGAAGAACATGCGGGTTTTTCATTGGAATTGGGCTTTAGTTGAAGATTTTCTTAATCATTTAATTGTTTTGATATTTTGGGCTCGGTTAATGTCACGCCCCAGAACCAGAATACTGGCAAGTAGGGACGGATCAGGCCAGCTACGTATAACAAAGTACTCCAGTACTCCGAAATAACCTATAAGCTGTATAGACATGGGGGTTACTACTACAATCCAACATGCAATCCTAGGTCAAGAATCCTAGGTATCTCAATCACAGACAAATATGTAAAGTACAAGAAGTATGATTATCAGACATAAAATAGTAAAGCGTCCCAAACTATATATACATGGATGATCATGAAGCTAGTAATACAAAGTGAAGACTAGCAAGAGTAATAGTCATACATGATAAGCTCTAGCTATAGTCTAGAATACGCAAATCATGTTTAGGTCCGTAGGCTAAATGTCAAGTCCAAAACATGAGCTAAACACGTACTCGGAGGCTGAACGCCACAAAAGAATAATGTACATAACTAGTGGGAGAATGAAATAGAAAATCCACTAAGGTACTCTGGTGCTCCGGGTAGTCACCGTCGAGTAGATGGTACGGAAGATCCTTCGGGCTCCTCTATCAGATCTGGCCAAACAAAACCAGTGGGGTCAGACCCCCAATAGCAAGTACCACAAAGGAAGCCAAACTATGAACTAAAACCAGCATGCAAATCATAGCAACGGATAGAGACAGAAATAAGTAAAAGCAAATCGAGACTCGTGCGCTACCAATGCACTTATCCCGAGAATAGAAAAGACAATAAGTAAAGCAACATGTAGCATAAAGTAATGGACATGTGACATAATGTAAACTGTGGACATGTAAGGAAAAGGAAGCATGTGAACATGAAAGATAAACTAGACATGTGAGCATGTTAAATAGTCGGGACATGTGAGCATGTTAGATAACTGGAACAAGTGAGCATGTTAGGTAACTGGAACATGTAAGCATGTTAGGTAACTGGAGCATGTGAGCATGTTAGATCTATATAGAATGATAAATGATAAGATGACTTAGGAACTAATCAGGAACCCAATTTACAACCCGTAAACCTAACAAGGACCGGGGTTGTAACCCTTCTCCTGAACAGAAATTTAGTATCTAATCATTTACCGGCAAAAGTAAAGCTTAAACAAAGATGTACATGAAATAAACAAATCCGGACACTGCCTAGACAAACTAGACTAGACTGGACTCCATACAATAATCACGACCAAGCAATGAGTACGACTTTATACATTAGCTAACTAGGGTTGTCACAATCCTAATTACTAACAAATGCAAGTTTGAGAAATCCAAGTCCAATTACCTGCCTGCTACTACCTGAATGATCCAAGCCAAGGATGCAATGGTATATAGTGGATACATCGCTCGGGAGACAAATATATCCTATAATAGTGGTACATCGTCCGGAAGACAAATGTACCCTAAGACATATAATAATGGGTACATCGCCTAGGAGAATGTACCCGGTACAACACTCGACGGTGCGCTGGAAGTGTGCTCATCATGACAGATAGCTCCAAATCCCATGAATATATATATATATATAAGACCAAGACCAAAGGGGCAACAGGTAACTGGAAAATCCTCAATGATCTATGTAATCAAGCTAGTTGTTTAGTCCTTAATATTTTCTTGTTGGATTATGGGTGTGGCATTCCGCAGAATCCATCCTAGATATGAGACATGCGAAACTAGACAAAAGCGAGAATGTGCACCATAACAAGCCACAACAAGAAAATATAATAGACAAGAAGCTAGGAGTGCGCTACGACGAGCCACTATCAAGAAACTAGACATGTACTGGAATCAAGAGTGTGCCATGACAGGCCACTATCATGTAAGCAAAGAAGGATATGTACAAGAGTGCGCCACGACGGGCCACTATCTAGTAAGCAAAGAAGACATGTATCATGAGTGCGCCACGACGGACCACTATCTAGTAAGCAAAGAAGGCATGGCAATAATTATCATAGCTTGTAAGAAAGAATCTATCAAAAAGACATATCATGACATGTGGGAAAGAATAATTAAAGCTAAGTACATTTCATAGAAAAATAATTGAACATGTGCTAGTGTCAAGTGTATATAGGGTGTACAATCATTCTCTAACTATGCAAGATCATCTAATCATGTTAAGAATTCATTACAATCGAAGAAAATATCAAAAACGGACAAAAACGGATAGAAACGGGCAAAAACAGACTAAAACGACATAAAACGGCATACCGGCGGTATACAGCGGCATACCGGCGGTATACCGGCCTAAAGACAGAAAGTTTCTGATGCAAAAATCGGCATACCGGCGGTACACACCGGCATACCGTCGGTATACCGATTTTCCAAACAGTAACAAAATCCAGATTTTCGCCAAAACTTGTTTCGGCCATAAAAACTTCGTTTTAAATCGAAATTCGGATTTTGAAAAGTCAAAATTGCATAGAATTGAATTCCCTACAACATGGGACTATTAGATTTCACAAATCAAAATATTTTATAGATCAATACCTCAAAATACTTCTAAAAATAGGTTCTCGGGATACCGAAACGAGTCCCGATATCCACCAAACTCAAAATCTATGGTATACAAACTAGGTGAGGGCCTCATATGTGCATATGTGACCAAGATCCATGATGGTAATACTAGTATCACTCTTGATACCAAGTTTTCTACTAAGTCAATATTGGGTTTTAACAGAAAATTAAAACCTTGCTTAAACAAATTTTGGAAACATGCATATATACGAGAATCATAAGGAAAACATATTTAAAAAAATGAGTTTAGGAAAATTCTAAGTATTTACCACCAAGGAAAATAAAATGACAACAAAAACATTTTTGTTCAAAATTTGGCAAGATGTACTTGCCTAGGTTAAGCTCCAAGCCTAAACTTCTACTCCTCCTCCTAGGGGGGTTAGACACCACACCCAAGGCCTCAAGGCCAAGCTCTTGGCAAGCTCCAAGGGGGAGAGAAGGAAAGAAGAAATGAAGAGAGCGTGAAGAGAATGAAAAGAGAGAGGAGAGAGAAAGTAAAATGGTATATATAGAAGGGAAAATTAATCTTGACCATTGGATGGTGATCCATGTCAAAATATAAGTCAATCATGGCCATTCAAACAAAACCAATTATCCATTGGATAATAGGGCGCATCTACACTATTCACGAAAATATCTAAACACTATTCATCAAAATATCCAAAACACTATTCACGAAAACATCGAAAACACTATCCATGAAAATATCTGAAATAAAAAATATCTAAAATGTGGAAAATCTGTCTGTACGGTATGCCGTCGGTATACACCGGTATACTGGCGGTATGCCGGCCAAGAAGAAAATCTATAAGTTAGAAATTTTTTTAAAGCATTTCGAAAACCAAAAAAATATGAAATACACTACAAAATACGTATCCGTATATAAATACTGATACTGTGAGACGAGTCTCACAGTTAATGGGCCTTAACAATTGGATTAATAAAGAATTTTTGAGAAAGGATTTAGAGTTTGGATTTTAGGACATGGTTCATGATAGTATAGGTGGTCTAATAATGAAATTTCGTATTTATAGGTTTTGGACTTGGAGCAATTTTGACACATTGGACCAAAGGTAAGTACTCCGTATTTATGCTTCTCAATATTAAATAAATACAATTTGTTTTATTTTCTAAATTGTCATGAATCATATTGCGACACGATTTTTGACACGAATCATGACTCGTGATTTTTTATTGCATGATTTTATCTCTGACTCCTATTTGCTATGAATTTCTGAAGCATGAATCAAAGACATCAAGTTCCGAATCTTGCTTGATATGAGTCACAAGTAATCAAGTTCCAAATCTTGCTTGATACGATTTTCTGAATCACGAAAAAAGGAAAAATACCGAGTAGATGTGTGGTCAACCCATTATAAGTTTGAAACATAGCTTGACATATACTGCACATATGTCCAAGTCTGATCAGTCCGAATCTAAATCTTAGCCAGCCACATATTGAAACAGTATTTCAAATCACATAGTTTACTAGTTGTGCATCATTGATTCATTGTCTGATTATGTGACTAGTTTATCATGTTTCATTACGATTTTCATTATTTCTTGTGTTGCAGGTTGCATTTCATTACTGTTCATTGTATTTGTCTGGTTCAGTGTTCTATTTACTTTTCATGCTTTATTTCTTATTGTGTGACATTATACGAGGATGTACTTTGTTCCTTTCCTGTAACTCCACTTTCCCTGAATTAGTAAATTTTAGTATTTTCATGATATTTTTGAATATTAAAAATAATTATTTGCAATGTATTTTTGGAGAATATTAATTTTTTGATTTATATTAGCATGATTTGATTTTTTTAGTTTTTATGAAGTAAATTATTGGTTTTTAATTATTTAAGAATTTTGAGGAGAGAAGATTCTAGTGGTATTAGTCCTATGGTCAGTTACTTAACTAACTAAGGCTAACAACTAATTTAGAGTGTTGTCAAAAAAAATCCTAACAACTTTTTCACAAACTAACAAACCTTCTAACTAATTTTTCTATAGTTTGTAATAAAGCTAATTGCTGGTGTCCTTTTGTTAAAAATTCTTTTCTTTCCTTCAGCCCCTATTTAAACCACTTCCCCTCTCTCTCTTTCAATTTTTTTTCTGTGTCTGAAATTTTCGTAGAATAGAGAGCTCATTTCCTCATTCCCTCTTCTTTCTTCTTCCCCAAGGGTTTCCCGAACCCTAAACCTAAAAATCGGCCATGGTAGAGGGCTCCTCCACAGCTAGTGGCGACTGAGCGACTACCTCCTGGTGGCTAGGCGCTCACTTTCTCCGGCGACGACCGTGAGGGTCATCATCTCCGGCTACTTCCACTTCTTTCCGACGGCAGCGAGATCGTCTTCCCCAGCTGCGACGACGGTACGATTTCCCGGCAACGACGCGAGGAGTCTCTGCTCCGACGATTCCTCTGCTCTGCCAGTTCGACGAGCGCAATCTTGGCCGTGGGGATCTCCTCCGAGTCTGGTCTTCTTCATCCGCCATGAGTCGTGCTCTCTAAGCTCACTGATCCGTTCCTTTGTCGATCAATCCAGCCTTCATCCCCGACGATCAGTTCTCCTTCTCCGGCGACGGATATCTGCTTTCCTTGACAATTCTTCACCGTGAGCTCATCGTCCCTTTCCTGTGATACCGATCGAGGTGAGTGCTCTATTAGATTCATACACGAGGAGGTGTTTTGTTTGATCGTGAATTCTCCTCTTGATTCTTTTGTTGATCAATATCTTATTGGCGAGATGTGCAGTCCTCGAGTTTCTCTTGTCCTCGAGCTCAAGAACTCAGTGGATCAAACTCAGACTCACTGGATCTGGTAAGCTTCGATTGGAATTGATTTAGTTTCTTACTAATCTATGAAACTGATCAAATTAATCATGGATCTTTCGATTTTGGTTTGGAATTTGCCTTTCGGAATTCAAGCGGAGCTCTAAACAATTTTGTGTTGGACTGCATGGCAACTGTTTGTTTAAATGTCCAAACCAGGTTCTATTTTATGATTGGACTCGAGTAGGACTGTATTAGACACAGTCGCTCGTGTCGTCATACGCGGAAACAGATTCGACTCTTCTCAGGTATAATTCTGCTCGTCTAATATTGAAGAACATATCGTGTGAACTTAGGATTGATAATGGGGTGTTGAGCAGGGATAGATCGGGATGCAGGGAAATGTCGAATTAGTTCGTGTCCAGCTGGGGTGTCGTGTCTAGAGAAGGGTAGTGGAATAGAAGTTTAGCTATTGTCTGTCTTATGCGGGAATTTGTAGTTTAAATTATTGTAACTTACATTTGTATGGCTCAATTTCTGTATAATTTTAGCTTTCATTTCGTATGGGGTTCATTAGTTATTGAAGTTGTGTTTGGGATTACTGCATTTGGAGTTATATGTGTGAGTACATAGAAATACTCGACAGGGAGGCTGGACCATGTGTGTGGGAATTCAATTGGTTCACTACTATTTTGTGTATTCAAATTTGGTTATGTGTAAATGCATGTTAAATAGGTGGAGAAGGGGATCTATGCCAGTAAGTCTAGATATGATGGGTCAGGCCTAACATGCCGAGAATTGCCTGCTTAATGCAGCAATTGTAAATCATAATTTGAGTATTGTTTAGCTTGGGCCTAACGGGCCAGGATCAGTAAATGGGTTGTAGTTGACTGTGGGTTTGGGCCAAGTTTAATTTAGCTAAGGATAGCAGTGTTTTGATTCAGAATTTTTTACAGATAGTTGGATGTTGCTACCATTGTTAAATTTTAGTTGCAGTAATTTTATTGATAAGCCGTCGAATGGCCAATATTTATTTATGTAATTCTAAATATTTTAAGTATAATCATTGCTTGTTGTTTGTGTAATTAGTATCTATATTTAATCTAAATTAATTGTTATGGTCTTATATGAATATTTTGTAGGTATTGTCTAAAATATGTTTTCTATAGCTAACTAGGGTATGATTATAGTGATTATAGTTAGTAATATTGGTAAATCTAAGTAATTGGTAAGTTATTAGTAGTTAGTGTGGTTAATCTCATTTATAATGTTAATTATATTGAATGATGACAATTAAGTCTATTTTCTCAAAAATAGTATTTCTTTAAGTATTCTAGATGATAATAAGCTATCTTCTTGCTAAATTACTGTATGAAGGTATAATTAAATAATTATATTAATTTAGTTAGATAAGGTCATTGTTTAGAACCTAACCAACTTGTAACCTGATTTAGATGGACGTCGAGATTACTTTCTCCCAATTCTCGATCTCCCAGAGCAAGGCAAGTACTTCTATGATTTTGATTTATTTACTTCATGTCATGTTCTTTTCATATTGGACACATTGTTACACGACATGGTCTTATTCTGGTTCATGATCTTTACTGGTATCTGGGGGAGGAAAAATACTACATATATGTGACCAAAGCCCAACATTGGATTCATGTTGATAGCTTAGGTCTCACATCGTGCACGTGGAATTCTAAGCCATACTATTACTTGTGCTTACTCATGATCTTTTTCTACCTGGTCACATATTCTAGTAGCTATTTTAAATCACATGTCAGGATCTTTTGCTACATGTTTTATGTTCAGTTTAGATTATACATTTACAGTTTCAAGTTCATCATGTTTCATTGTCTCTTACCGGTTCACATGTTGTACTTGTTTTATTATTATAGATTGTACTTTGCTTCGCTCCTGACTGGATATGTTGCAGGTGAACTTGAGGATCTTGTCCAACCTTTTATAGGCCAGAGCCTGGAACCTTAGCTGAGTAGGTTGGAGTTATGATTCATGACTTAGGAGCTACATGGATTTAGCACTAGTTTCTACCAAGACTTGTTTAGTGATTATAGTTTTGGAGATTTGTATTGTGAAGACTTTATAGTTGTTACTTTATTTCTGCTACCGGGTTGGTCTCCGGTATTATTATAATTTCTTTTATAGTTATAATAATGACTAGTAGTGTAGTGATTCTAGGACGTTTAGATACTGTAATGTTTTACTTTCATGATTGTACTTGGAGTTTTTCTTAGAATTGTACATCTTACTACGTTGTGTCTTCTAACATAGGTTGGGCGTGTCCGACTCGTATCCGATTATTCGAGAGCGGGTCGTGACATTTTCTGACTGGATTGTTGTCTACTAGGTGTTAGCATGGAGGAATGACTTGGAGTATTTAGAATAAATTTAGATCATTGATGTATCTTCATAATGTATATTATTTCGAGGATTTGTCAGATTTGTCTCCGGGATGAGATAGACATGTATCATGTACAAAAAAGAGATATAGTGGACTGTGATTGTGTGAGTGTTTGCTGGATTGTTTTGCTTTCTAGTTCTATGATTGAGCATAGATCGATATCATGATCATTTGATAATTTTCGAGGTCTAGACAACTGAATATCGTCGATTCTACGGTGTAGGCTAGACGTGCTCACAACCCATACCCGATCATACGGGCGCGGGGCATGACACTTTTTATGGTGGCCCATGCAGGTCTATCTAATGGTGCTTAGTATTATAGTACCATTAGGAGCCTGTGAAAATAGGAATGCTCAATCACAACATAGGACTGATTATGGATTGTATAATATTATTTTTTTTCTTTATATTTTCTACTACACTACACTATTGGAGACTTATGTTACTTTTTCTACCATGTCAGAAAATGGCAAAGGAAAAGCGAGACCAACCGCGACGTGGCCGCACCCCTAGTGTGGTCAACTTCCAGAGAGGATCTTCTGTCCCACAAGTGGGCCCAGAGTAGACTGGCACTCATGCCCCACCTCCTACCACAGGAGTCTCCACCCGACGATCTATTAGTTTAGGGAAAACTCGGATGCACGAGTTGATTCAAGGATTACTTAAGGCGCAAAGTGTAATGCCCGTCCGCTCAGTTCAATCGGAGAAATCAAAATGTCAACGACGTATGTACTTAGCCATGCAACGACTTGCTCGAAGCCCTATTCGATCGAGGTAACTCCTCGCTCAGGGGGGTGGCTTCCGTGAACTTGCTTCTGCTTGGCCTTCACACTAATAAACTAGATGTTTTCAATGCACAAGTTAGGCTTGATAATAAAAGACACGAATCCATATAGCTAATGAAATAATCCTAACTTGGGTCAGATTGAGTTAGAATATGGAAAGGTCCCACGGTTGGCTTAGAAATATTGTACGACGTGCTTTCAAAATCAACACTCGGTCCTTCGTCCTGCGGCTTGGAAGAAGAAAAAGTTGGTCTATGTTTCCATAAGGCTATGAACTAAGTATAGTCATAGGCGTCGCACGATATAAGTGCTTGGTAAAGCATGCACTGTCCCACTATCTAATGCTTGGTATAGTATAATTGTCCCACAGTCTCAATGCACATTTCTATGGTGCAAGGCCTGACATAGCTTTTGCTCGTCCCACGGATTAAGTTGTTGCATGATTGAGTTAGACAAAGTTATGCCACGGGCTATCGAAGTCATAGCAAGTACAGTCCCACGAATCTACAGCTTGTTATAGCCACACAGTCCCACCGTCTCAAAGCTCGTCATATGGAGTATGACTGGGCGGCAGTGTAACACCGAACACAAATTGGTTTAAGGAATGAGCTACAGTTGGTTTCAAGATAGGTATGCCACAGTCTATAGCACTGATATAGAACACGGTTGATTCAAGTTGAGTTTGGCAAGAGGTCTATCAAACAGTCAGTCCTGAATTGAGTAAAATGATATGGTAACATGGAAAATGCTCGCGACCGTAGGTTATCGAGGCAGCCTCTGATTTTGGTAGTCTCTAAAGTAGTACAGAAAAGATGGTAACACTGGAAAAATGATGACTGTGTAAGACGGTAGTTTGAGTCGAGTCTTGCATGGTCATTGGACAACTTGCGCACAAGGGAAAGTTTTCTCGGATGGCAACCATGGGGCTACAGGACCGTTTTGGCCTAGGAGAAAACACGTTATAGTCGAGCTAGGAGTACCGCTTAGGTTATTCGAGAACTTTCAGCGGGACTCACTACTTGCACTGAAAGGGTCGTCGAATATCAAAGCTATAAGTCCATGATAGCTTGTGGTTCTAGTGACCCATTCATATAGATGAGTCAGCATATTAGCGACGATCCGCGTGCATGCCTTTGGATTGAGTCGAGTATTGTGTGCACGGTACCAATGAGTCAAGTTAAATGCGTGCACGATTTGCAACACAATGTTTGGACCTAAGATTTAGCTGCAACGGAGGTACCGTGCTTCGGCACGAGATATGGCGTCAAAAAGCTTGAGTCAGTAATACTAAGTTCACAAGTCTTGATTGAGTCAATTGATGCTTGCAATAGGAAAGGTCGCAAGGTGACAATATGGTTAAGTCACACAAAGTGTGAGGCACAGCCTCAATGTGGATACACAAACGGAGCTATGGTGCGACCACGTTGTTGCGATACAAAGTTTGGACAAGTTAATAAGTGGTGAGGCACTGCCTCGATTATGTTACACGAAGGAGTTTATGGCACGACCATGTGATTTTTGTACAAGTACTTGCTCGTCGAGACGGAGCTCGCTTGGATGTGCTGAGGCATAGAGTTCCTTGGCATTTCGAGACGTGCGGCTGCATTAGAGTCTTCACCTATACGGGACATAATGTATGGATATCGCCTTCCGAAGCATCCGCAAGTGGCATCCTTGAACTATTGTATTGAGAGACGAGAGAGAGAGAGCAGAGTGACTGTGTATTCTGAATGAGTGCTGAGTGATTGTATTCTGAGAGAAAGTGAGCTTAAGCAACTTATACTCTTGACTTCGTACCTTTGTAACCTTATATTCAATATCAATAAAAGATTGCGATTGTTGTTTTAATACTTGTATTGTCTTTGTTTATTCAATGCTTCTGCTTGGAATTTCTGTGCGACTACCCCATCGCAAGCTGCTGTAATCGGCCGTTATTTAACCCGCCTTGCGTGAGCGCAACGTAGGCTCACGCGACATCATGTCTTAGCGAGGACGATCGCTCCTCTGGGAGCGGGACATGACAGAATGGTATCACAGCACGACTTTACGTTCTTGGACTTTCGATTGAATTCTTTAACTCCGATGTCTTCGTACAAAATGTTGCTTCCGCAAATTAATATCGTTGGTGCGCTTTCTCTCAAAGTTTTGCGGGATGTTCCATACAATAAGTTTATATATTTTGGTTGAACAAAAATGATTCCACGTAAGGCACGGTTGGCTAAGTCGGGATGGACATATACACCAAAATTTGTGTTGACCTTAGCAAAGTTGTATTCATGATTCAAATTGTGTTAGACAAGAATGAGTTTGACTTGATTCATAGAATACATAATGACTATCGATAGGGGTGCCATCGGACAATGTTATCGTCAATGCGATATAGACCAACGTGCTAAAAAATTGATAAATGGTTTGAACGGAGATTCGAAGTAATCGATTGTGAGTCGAAGTTTGTTTCGAGGAATTATCGAATAAATTCATTCCTGAGTGATGTATGGGATAGCCTTGGGGATGTCGATCGAACTGAGGATCAGGGTGCCAGTAAGTCTATCAGCAAGTGTCACCATATAGATTGAGCATCATTGATTAAGTTCTAATCTTGAAGTTTTGATGAGTTGATTTGAACGAACTAGAAACGACGCGCACGGGATTGTGATTGCGCAAGTATGAAATGCGAAATGATTGAGTAGGTAAATTAAATTGAGGAAGAGTTAAGGTGTAACAAACGAATGACTCAGTCGATGAATCGATGTGAATCGTATACGAAAAGTTAGCACGATTGAAAGTTAGCGTGCATGGAAATGATTAGAATATACAAGGATGACTCTAAGAATTTGGGATAAATGTTGCTCGATACTTGAGTTAGCATAGAACGATACGATTGGAGAAAATATGTTGCTCGATGACTTAAGATAGACGGGTGAACATACATAATTTTGTGTTTAAACGAATTGATCATGTAACTAGTTTGGAGGATAATGATTGAAATTGATCTTGAATATCGAAGAGATTGTGGTATATCCAGCCGAATGATAGCATCAGTTGCACGATTCGAAATTCGTTGCAAAGGAAGATCGTCAGGTTATGTATATCAACGATAGTATTGAGGCGTATCAAAAATTGATGTACGATAACTTGGGGGCACTCTGATTCGAAGAATGACGATCATGTTAAAATGTTATTATTTCGATGTATGCTATACTTGGGATTCTAGTAGAAATGAATGTTTGGATGAAAAACAAAAGTATCTTGATTATTTAGATGATAACCACAATGTTGACGTTCTTGTCTTGTGCGAGCGCAACTCCAGCCTCGCACATGTGTTACACTGGATTAGGGTGATCATTCTGCAGGAGCGCTGGCATGGTGTTTCATGTCCAGCATGAATGATCGAAATTGCGGGAGATCAGGGTATAGCAATTGGATTATTTGACTTGTGGTTTGATACGAAGGTAAATTCGAAGATTATTCGGATTGTGACTGATAAAAAAATAAGTTGAGGATTGAGTAGATCCAATGTGCGTATCGAGAATGAACTAGTCTAGACTCAAAGCAAGAGTTACGTCCCGATGAGGACGATTATCTTGTGGGAGCGTTGGCATGGTGATTTCATATCCAGTATGTATAATCAGACTTGCGAGAGATTGGGGGATGACATATTGTTATGCTAGACGACCTTGTGATCGAATACGTGAATTGTGTTGAACAACTTAGGGAATATGGTATGAGAATTACGGTTTAGTGAAAAAAGTATCGTTGAGTACTTGACATATTGTTATGCCTGGAGAGATAGCCTACTGGTTAGGCGAGACGTCCCTGCTTCGAGAGGTAGCATCGGTACGATTGATTTCATGATTGATAGGATGAATCAAATATGTGGAATTGGATTCACTATCACGAGGCTTGGCTGAAATGAATATATTTTGGGGATGCCTTAAATATGTGTATGATCCAACTAAGTGATACATTGAATTCAAGTGAGACTAAAGAAGAGGGAAGGTATCTGTTTGCAAAAACAAAAAAGTTTTATAACAAACTGAGAAAAGTGTACAAGAGTACAAATTGAATTCTAGGAAAGTACAACTGTAGGAATCTGATCAGAAGACGATCACTTTATCCCTTGGACTATGTGAATTTGAAGACTAGAGCCTCTGGAAAATACATGAGCAACTTTACAAGAGTTCTCGATCTCTGTGCGTATGTATCTGATGCTTTAACAATGATTGGAAACTCTATTTATAGAGTTCAAGAAATAACTGTTTTAGCAGTTGATGTGCGCGAGGCTGGATTGCGCCACATTGGATTGCGCCAACCTCCTGTTGCGCCAACTTTCATTCAGTTATAAGTCGTGTACTAACTGTATTTAGACGCGTGGCATCATGTGATTGAGATGCGCGTGGTCGTGTACAGGATAGTAGACACGTCTTGATAGATTAGTGGCATGTGCGCCACGTCATCCTGCTTTAGAGATGAAAATTGTCTCAACTTTATCAGGTTGTGCGAACTTCAGTCAATGAGTAAAACTGTGCCTGATTGAGCTGCGCCTAGACACGTGGCAGCTTTTGAGCAGAAGTCATTCAGATTGCGCCTAGGCGCAACTAAGGATTTTGTCTGGATTGCGCCTAGGCGCAACTTACAAAGCGTACATGACAGCTGTCAACCAACTTCCCTCGAGCGGCACAATTCGCGGGATTCGAAGAGATTTTTCTCGTTCACTGTGGTGTCAGTTGTCAGTGCTGTCAGGTAAGATGTCTATTAAATGTCAGACGCCACGTAGATTTTGGCGTAATAAGACTGGGCGTAGTCTGATATATGGCGCAACCTGTTCAGCGGCACAGTTCATTCTCTGAGCTTCATATCTGTGGCGCAACCTGATTTTTGGGACGCAACTTGATCACTGGTTAGTAGGTTCATGGCGCAACTTGATTTTTAGGCCCTACAAGACCCCCTTCAAAGTTTTCAAAACTTAAAAAAAATATTTCAAAGTTTTAAAATACTTTAAATTTATAAAAGTTTTGACTGAGTCAAGTTGCGTCAGTCAATGCCCGGTCATCACAATAAAATTTCTTTCTCGAAAATCACTCAATCTCCTCTTCGTCTTTCCGAGTTTCATTGATGATTTTTTCAGTTTCCCGTGAGGAATATGAAGAGTCAATTTAGTGATATATATGTAGGGGCTGATTTTCATACTTTATTCTTCACTTCTGTAATTTCGATGGCATCTAAGAATGAAACAGATGCCAATGCTATCATCAACATCAAGTCTCCTGAAGCGAAACCCGACGTCCCGCCTTCGACTTTTTTATTGGAGGCTGACCCGGCTCTGAGGGCGACAAACTTTCTAGACTGCTTCGGGTTCAACCCAACCGTCTTCAATCGCTCGAGTGGTGGGCCATCCTCTGAAGAGCGCGGCGATTCGGAGGGATTCCTTAACCTGATGCGTCGCTCGGGAATCCGCAACATGCAAGAATTGGACGCCGCACTTCGTCAGACCGATGAGGACAAGAAAAAGGAATAATGTTTTAGCATAACAACTTTTTATTCTCTTTTCTTGTGTATGTCTATAGGGGTCTTGAAAGATAGTACTCATAGCCCGCTGGTAAGTTGCACCTGCGTTCTTAAGACCAAACGACATGACTGTATAACAGTATACTCCACGAGGAGTACGAAATGAAGTATGTTTTTCATCTTCAGGATTCATCCGGATTTGATTATATCCAGAAAACCCATCCATGAAAGAAATTCGTTCGAATCTACATGTATTGTCGATCATGACATCAGTAATTGGGAGAGGGAATTCGTCTTTAGGGCAAGCATCATTGAGATCCCGAAAGTCTATGCAAACTCGAACCTTTCCGGTCTTCTTTAGAACTGGTACAACGTTGGCTACCTAGTCAGGATGTTGTTCTTCTCTGATAAAATCGCAAGCTATAAGCTTTTTGACTTCATCATCAATTGCATCCATTATTTCAGGCTTGAATCGCCGTTGTTGTTGTTTGACCGGCTTGGCATTCGACAAAATATTAAGCTTGTGAGTTACAATTTGAGGATTAATCCCGGCATATCTTTATAACTCCAGGCGAAGACATCAATATATTCACGAATAAGGTGAATTAATTCTTGTTTATCATCCTCTGAGAGATTTTTGCTTATAAAGATTGGTCGTGATACACCCTTCTCTCCAATATCGATTTGGACTAATTGATCCTCAGTAGGTGGTTCTCGTTGTTCAAAACGAAGTTCCCACTGATCGTCCATCTTTCATGCCCAAGGGTCCACTTCAGGAGCTTCTTCAATGTCATCTTCATCATCTTCCGAAAATTTGGCAAACACCATGTTAGAAGATACCATCACCCTATGAACATGACCAATGCTGGTATCAGAATCCCATGAGATAGAATCAGAAGAGTTAGATCGTTCTTCCTTATCAGATTCAGAAGGTTCTGGAGTTGGAAGTGGTGAAGCATAACCTAGTCCCCGTTTTGTTTTACTGTGGTATTGTTGTGATTTTCCTTTTGGAACAACAATACGAAGAGGAGTTCGCTTTCCTTTACCGTTGTTGAGGCCTGTTCTGAAATCATAGCCCATTTTACGGATGATTGATTTAGATTGTGGACTATAGCGGCGTAATTGTAGCCTTCCTGTATCATCTCTATTATCGTTATAGAGCATAATTTTTGGTCCTCTCTTTTGTTGAAGAATATAGGCTTTTTATCTTTCTTTCGAGACGGTACTAAGAAGTACGACTCTTGTATTGAATCCAGTGATACCACATTTCGCAGAGATGATACGACTTTTATTGTAAGTGGTTTAATTATCATCGATTCTCATCACTTGGCCATAAATTCTTCTTCCCTAAGTTTTCAAGCTCACTTCTTAGTTTCCCATGTTAGATGTAGAACGAATCCTTCTGAACCGACACACCTCAGTATATTCCAACAAGAGGTCACTACCAGCTTCTCAGAAGCATGACCCCTAGAGTGACAATGTTTGATTGTAGTAACTTTCTTATAGTTGTTATTGACCAAGAACGTTATGGTGTTATCGAGGCTCACTTAGAATCCAAGACTGCGGTCAGAAGTGTCCATTATTCTCGTGCCCCTCCCTAGAAATTGTCCTCCTCAAAGTCTTGTAATGACGACGATCTTTACGGGTGGCCAACTTCTATAAGTTGTGTAGAGTCTGAAATGAAGCATACCCCATCTTGTAGAATATGAGGTCAATTGGGATTCCTATGACAACCAACCCTCCATCCTTTCAAAAATTGAGCTAAGATTTGACGTACCTACTCTCCGTCCGTACAAAATCTCGCAATTCTTGATATTATGATTATTTTTAATTTGGAGGACGAAATTGTCATAAGTTGGGTAGGATGTAAAACCCCTTATAATTTAAAGGAATATTTAAATTATTTTTGGATTTTATTTAATTCTAATTTATTTTTATCATATTTATATTATATAAAAGGACTATAGCCATGGTTGAGTTTGAATATGCAAGACGACTAGAAAGTATGGCATGCCTAGCATAGTCGGGTGCTTTAACTAGTATGCTAGCCATGTTAGGAATGCCATGGTCATATTTTAATCTCTTGCATATTAACCATTCAAATTATGGCACAAGTTATATTTTTATTTAATTAATTAGTTAAGAAAGCCTTTATGACTTTTTAGGAGATCCGGTTGCACAAAACCCTCCCAAACCTCTTCCAAGCCAAACCCAACCCTATGTAGGCATGTTGGACATTAATAAATATTAATAATTATATTTATTTGTATTTAATTCAAATTTTGTAGTGTAATTACATAGATAGAATTAAATAGTTATATATTAGAAAATCCCTTTTTAAATCCTCAATCCAATCAACTTGCCAACTCACCAAACAACCAAATCATGCCAAGTGGACCCCCACCATGATAATTTCGGCCAAGCAACCTCCCATGGCCGAATGCATCAAATTAAATAGGATTTAAATCCTAGATTGCTTAAAATTTATTTAAGGATACGTTTGAATATACCAACTTATCCCAAATCTTAACCAAATCCAAATCTTTCTCTCCCTCCCCTTTGGCCGACCAAAACCCCTCTCCCTCTCCATAATTTCGGCAGCAACAAACTCCCCATAGCCTCCATACATCATCTCCTCCATTGCACATCTCTCCATCCTTCACAAAAATTCATCTCCTCCACCATACATCCCCGAACCCCCTCAAAACAAACCCTAAAAAACTCCATCTCCCCCATCCAATCCTCTATAGCCATTATCAACTCTCCCATATTCACCAAGAGAGGATTAGCAAGCGAGGATAGCGGAAAAGATTGGAGCTTTGGTGAAGAGAAGTCATCATCACCCTTTCTAGCAAGGATCTTTGGTAAGAACCCTAATCTTTTCTTCTAAAAACCTTTGCTAAAATTCTGTAAAAAATATGTTATTAATTATGTAGAAATCATATTTTGATGGCTTTTGTTAGGTATAATCATCCATAAAGATTTCATAAAATATAGGCATAATATTCATGTGTCGGTAGGATCAAAATTAACCCCATTGTAAAGGAACTATGAGTTATTGGTGGCTATTTTCGAAACTAAATTTTATATGTGTTCATATACATAAATTAAAATTTTTAAGTATTTTTCTATAATTTTAGCAACTCAAATCTGGTCGAGAAAATTGTAGGTCAAAACTAGCTAATTTCGGGTAACCGGCTGACCTAGAATGTCCCAAACTTGTAGTATAACTCAACCCTTGTACCTCTGATATTATTCTATGAAATAAATTATTTTATTGCTATTTAAAATATATTTTTGGTTATTTTAGCAATTTTGAGTCATTAACTATGTTCCGGGCGAGTTTCGGGTAGACTAGCTGGCTTATTAATCAACTAGTCATAAATGTCTTTAGAAATATTAATTCTGGAATTTTAGAGATAAATCTGTAGAAAATTAGTTTAAATATTATTTTTATGATTTTTATATGATTTTTAAGTATGTTATTGAAGTAGGGGCATAATCGACTAATTAAAAGTTAGAAACCCTAAAACTGTGTTTCGATGTCTCATGGAACCTGTGTGTGATTGTATCGATCTAAATGGTTCCACGAGAGATTGAATATAATTTTAACACATTACTTTTTCTATTTAAGTCGTGTCGTAAGTTTCATAAGTAGTGACTTAATTTAGTTAATTAATTATCTAGGAGCGTCGGGTTCCGGAGGCGTGGACGCGGAAGCGGCGTTTCATATTTACAGCACAGAATCAGGCAAGGTACCTTGCCATTATACTGTTTATATTCAATATACATTTTATTACATATCACTATTCATTATTTCCAGTTATTACAGTTCTTGATTTACTACATGCTCAGTGATTATTAGTTTACTTTGTTACTATCCTTTGGTTGCACATGAACTTAGAGTTAGGGAACTACCGTTTGTAGTGTATTGCATATGCCTCGACACAGTTGTACCACGAGGATGTATGAGACGAGTAGCATGTAGAGGTTCTTGCGTGTGGGCTGATTCCCCATGTGCATGCGTTAGGACTAACTGCTAATAAAGGCATGTTAGGAGACAACAATTAGTAGAGGTATACGAGACATGGATGTGACTCTATTAGGCATTGGGTGGGAAGAACAGTTCCTTAACGTATGGGTCCTTATGCACTTTCCTATTACTGATATTGCTGGCCTCTGACATTCGAGGAATGTTACGCTTTGAGGTCCCTGGTATCCTGATGGGACCATGCCTGAGTTACTGCTGCTGAGCCAGATACCCATGCGTTGGAGGTTTGTTCTTAACTGCATAAATACAGTAGTACGGTTAGATTACCTTATTGTCGTCTTGTCACTTATTTTCTTTATGGCATATTTTGTATTCAGTATTTATGGCATGTTCTTTCTGTATCTTGTTACGTCCCTCTGAGGACCTGGTTATCTCTCCAGGCGTGTACTTTTGTGATATTGCAGGTGTTCTAGTCGAGGTCGCGATCTTCTCTATTCATTCGGAGATGACGTGTCTTGGATCTTTCTTTGCTACTCCCGCCAAATCCTTTCCGTTTCCATGTATATTTTCCTTACTTGTTGGTAGTGGATTTGTCTCCGTCCAATGTAATGTACAAAGACTTATTACAGTTGATTATATGATATCTTTTATTCTTCATTTGTGGATGAGATTAGATTACTCTTGGTTTACTGCATTTTACAGCTTATGTATATATACGAGTTTCTGTATATTGGAGTAGACTTCGTATGTATACAGCTGGCATGGATACGTACCTAGTCCTAAGTATTTTGGGACTGGAACGTTACAATTCTTTAGCATAATTTATAAAAATGATAGGTACAAAAATATGTATATCATGTATATGCATAATAAGATGCTTAATCTATTCAATATTTCATGAAATCATAACAAGAATAAAATTTAGGCCTGGATCTATTTGATATATACATAGTAAGATATCTGATCCATTCAACTTTAGTACAAGCAATGTTTAAATGTACAATTTCAAATTTTTTGATACTCCTAGCTATGATAGTTTGTCACATGGACCTATCAACTTATGAGTATCAAAGTTGTTCCACAGATGAAACCTTACACTGGATCTTAGTGATCTTTAGTGTTTTTATATCCGAAAAAAATGTCATATAATGAGGTAGAAAATACTAAAAATCTGTGAAATCAATTGTAGTCCATTTCTTTAGAAACTTTTGGTTTGACTAAGCCAGATGTTTGGATTACTCCTAAATCATACTCTGTCATCAAAATCCATTTAACAAAATGTGTGATTCCATTAATTGTTGATATAAGCCTTAGGATAGTGAGTAAAAAATCATCCGACTCTATTACCTCTTAAAGTAAGATACAGTATCTTTCAGCTATGGCTCTAAAGATTTATCTCTATAAGCCATGCCTGCAAAAATGGCAGAATAATAGTTTAAGTGATTTGCTAATCAACCTTAGGAAATCTTTAGTCTATCAAGTATTGATTAACTTGGGTTAGCTGTAGGGGCCGGTTTCCAGCTAGCAGATGTCCACAGGGAGACGATTAATTACCTTGTCGCTTAGGGCTTTTACGTCCGGTTTACAGAATGACCCTTTCAGTTTGTACCCAAAATAATCTCAACTTTTAAAACGTTAGATTTTAAAGGAATTTACAATTTCACTAACATTTTCTTGTGAATAAATTGTTTGAATGAAACAAAAGAATTATAGTGTCACAAAATATAAACAAAAACATATTTTGTCTAAATATTGTGACAAAATAATATTGTGATTTCTTTCTGACTAGAAATTCTAATATTGTGATAATATAGTCATTTAAGGTTCAAACATATAAACCAATCAAGGAAAGAATATTATCCACTATCACCATATTCTACATATTAGAAATAAATAATGATGGCTCACAGACTTCATATATTTGTCCAACTAAACTTAGTAGTCAAAATGAATGGAATATGTGAATTGTAAATGTGAAAAATTATATTTCCACATGTAGGGAGCAATTTTGTACTTTTTGATTTCGGCTTAGTAATAGTACTTCAAAATAAATGTCATTTTGTACATTGTTTTAAGATAGTTCTATAATCTCGCCAACATCCAATTTTTTTTTCCAAGAATTTGGAAAATTAAAATTTTTGTAAACATCAAATAAAACGAAAAACTTTGTATTACTTACCTTACGCCTTAGCATGTTTGCTCCTTTTCTAACATGTCGTAACTTCTAGTGCTTCTGACTTGAAGAAATAACATTACAAAGATTATGTCTGAAAAGGATTACAAACTCTAACAATTCGGTCTTCAAAAAATAAATATTAGTTCACATATTAAAAAGAATATAACTTTAACTGATGCACAACTTGTTCATTCTTACACACAAGTATATATTATTTAACATTAAAATAATTCAACAATATTTTTATGGTAAATATGAAAACAATAATTATAAAGATGCTATCAGTTTGCCCAAGTCTGATATATATTTTAGTTACATAACACAGTGAAAGAAAACATTTTGACAATACTATATAGAAGCATGTAACAATTTTTTTCTCCATAAACTAAACATTACATATAAAATAATCACATAATAAAATATTTATATTCAGACGATTTAGCAAAAAATTATTCTAGATGCCAAAATCCATAATTAATATTGAACGATGTGAAATTTGTTATTAATGTGTAGTAATACCTAATTTTGTATCATGACCTGATAAAATTCTAGGCCATTATCCATGGCAGCGCACTACTAAACTGGTTGTTAATAATATTAAATTAAAAGAATCCTCTCGATGCATCATGAATAGAAAATATGGAATTAGAATAGATGTTATGATCTTTGCACTATTCCAATAATATGCAAAAGTAACGAAACACAAAACTAAAACAACACAGTTTTCTTACTCCATGTGCCTTATTATATGTTACACCATAAAAAATTACAAGTGTTAAAGTATGTGTTAAACAATAATTTGTTATATATGTTAGCAGAATTATTAGCAACCAAAATTGTGTATATAAACAATACTTTAAGTAGAATCGTTAAACAATATACACAATTCAATCATATGCTAAAATTAATATATCTCTACACACACACACACACACACACACACACACACACACACACACATATATATATATATATATATATATATATATATATATATATATATATATATATATATTATCCATGTAATATTTCACTTCTATTTAAGAAATATTTAAAATATTTTATAGAACAAATTTGGGCATATGAATTTAGGTTTTTCTTTAACTCCTTTGTCATGTCAAATGCCTTTGCATATTCTACTTATACAGAAGCAAAATTCTATTTCTTGTAATTTCATATAGCAAATTTTATCATCAAAAATAATTTATCGATACATGCTACATATTGTTACCAATCAAATGAAAGAGTAGAAAGGCTACATGCTACAGAGTTGGAACTAACAATATTCTCAAGATATTACAATTGGCTCAAGATATTCCAATGAACATGAAAGTAAACTTTATTCATCCATACATGCTGCATATTATTCCTAATTGGAATAGAGTTCGTTCAGTGCTAACAAGTATAAGGATGGTGGTATAAAATATTTTGTGCTAACATTGTATAAAGAATGAAAAGCTATTCTAGATGATATGAAATATAATTTCTAACTTCCATTCACCAATATTATGAATGAAATAAAAAAAAAATTCACTAGGAATTATTTATGATTCCAACCATTACGGACTGAAGGAATAAAGAGCGTGAGTTATTGTCAGGGCATAAATATTCTCAAAATTATTCATTCTATCCATATATCAAAAAACATGAAACATCTATTAATCAAACTTGAAATATATTGTACTTCAAAAGGGAAAAAAAAAGAGAAGTTATTGTGTCATTTTCGATGCACATGTCTCTATTGGACGAATTCAAATTTTATTAACGGATGACACACAAAATAAAACCTCACTAAGCAAAAACATATACATGAATATTATGAATAGCTCGTTAAGTAAATAGAGAGAGAGAGTGTGTGTGTGTGTGTGTGTGTGTATAGTAGCTAGACATTAGTCGCAGTATTTTATTGACAAAATATTCTTGTATACTATAAGAACATGAAACAACAAATAAGGTCAACAAAAGTTTCTAATAAATATGATACCTCAACAATATTGTATTAGAATTTGTATAGTTCAGTTATTGGCATCAAAATTGCAAATTTGTATTAGGACATAATTGCTAACATGTCTGCAAGTTATAATGTTCCACCCAAACAATAGTCAATTATATAACCTTAACAATCTCAAAGTAACAAATTGTTTCAAACCCGATCAGTAGTAGTATATTATTTCATACAGAGATAAATAAACAATAAAAAAAGAAAATCATAAAATTCACATTAGAGTTAATATTTTCAGGCATAAAGGGAATGGACTTTTCCATGACACAAATAGAATATGAAGAGCCTTGTATTCTCTTCAAACCCTTTCAACACAAAATAAAGCATAAAATTCTTTCATGAGAAACCAATATATTAAATTAACAATTATGTTTCTTAAATCCAACATATGAAATAAAACGATATGGTATTAGGACGACAATAATCACATTCGAAATCTGACGTTTTCAGTATTAGAAGACATTAGTTAGAATTATGTTCTAAGAACAGAACAAATATATAATTCTTCTCAAATTTATAAAGATATAGCATAAAGTTGTTTAGGGATTAATGCCTACAACATATAACAATAAACGCCATATTCTTATGAAGAGTACAATAAATGCCATATAGAAACTGTTATATTAAAATATATATATAAACAACGATTTGTTGCAGAGGCTAACATACAGTTATGTTGCCAAATAACATTCAAAAGATTGAGTAATCTTATGATATGTCGAATAACATATACAAGAAAATGTTACTGAAAAAATTCTTTGCATGTGAAATATCATGTGTCAAACTTTGTTTAAACAGAACATGTAAAATAAACACCAGATAAACTCTTAGATTGTTGGATATATTTGTCTTTATCTTCAAAATTTTGTAAACAAAACAAACCAAAATTAGAAGTTATCGGTCTCCGGGAAAGTCGCGTACGTAGCACTACCCTAAGAGTTTATTCGGGTCTATGTGCAGACTTTGTACGAATGCTCCTAGTGGTAAAACTCCCGCTCTACCTGTATCCCATCGTCGCACACAACTCGGAGAGATTGACCCGTAGTTAGCTTTGCCCAAAAAATAGAACAAAATATAAAGGTGTTTAGGTAAGGAAGAGAAAAAGAAACATGATCATTTGATCTTTTTTTCATATCAATTCACTCTCCAAAGAAAAAATGTATGGAATATATATAGAGCCATGACCCATCCCATATAATTAAAAGGTTTTCAATGAGGCATTAAGAGCCATAAAATAGTAGATGAATGTTGTGATGAATATAAATCAATAGGAAGTTAATAGGATTTAACACCCAAATAAAATAATCCACTTATTAGAAAATAATTGTATTTGAAAATTGGTTTTTTCATAATAATAACAACATCGTGGACAAGGGAAACTTACATTGGGGTTCCACCACGTCGTAGGAGTGGCGCTACGGATGTGGGTGAGGAAGAAGAACCCGTTGTGAGTGAGAGGTGCAGTGGGCAAGGCTGGCTTCTACGGCGCACGCCACCGGCTGTTGACGTCGACGCCCTAGTACACGATGGGTCTCCCATCCTTCGTCCCCGTTGTTGTCGTCATCATCGTCGTCGTCATCTGAGGAAGGCTCGACCCGAGCGGATGGCCACCTGAGCTCTCCCACGTGAGGATGCGGACGTGTGGGTGTGAAGAGGCGGCTAGGGTTTATGGGAGAGGGAGATAAGAACTGGGGTTATATATAGGGAGGAGGAAAGGCTCGTTGCCAGCTAGCGTGGCCGTACGCGTCGGGTCTGCCTCACTGGCGCGCTGCAACTGCTTGTACTCGCACAGGCGAGGTGGAAGAGAGAATCCATAGTGTATTCGAGTGAACCGTTAAATTTAAATTATTAGGTCAGGTTGTCGGGTCCTGTTGTCGCTCGACCTGACTCGACTCGACCCGGATCCGAGCACTTCCAACAGAGTTGTGGGCTCCCCCACCTCTTTGGGCCATAACTAAATGGGGGTAGTTTGGGCTTATTATCGACTTTGGTTTGACCCTAGAATTGGGATCAGTGTTGACATTATTTTTGGAGAACTATGATTCCAATCCTGACATTGATTTTAGCCTGAGAAATTGTCTAGCGGTTAGACGAGACGTACCTGTTTCAAGAGTTAGCATTCGAAAGATTGATCTTGATGATTGGTATGGATGGATAGAGTGAATCAAGAATATAGGAATACCCCTCATGAGATTCGGCTGACATGTATATATTTCAGGGACGCCTGAATATGTGCACGATGCGACTCGAGTGAGAATGACGAATTCTCTATCATGCGGCTTGGCTGAAATGTATGTATTTTGGGAACGCCTGGAATATGTGCACGATCCAACCAAGTGATACGTTGAATTCAAGTAAGACTTGAGGAATGAAAAAGTGTCGAGGATTTAAAATCGTGTTAAAGGAAAGATTGATAGTAGTGCGAGCGTGGCTCGGATTGAAAAAATGCATAGGCGGAGTGTGTACGAGAGTCCTTGGATCAAAGTGGTCTATAAGTAATGCTCAGTTAGTTCGAGGACGAAACTTTTTCTGAGTGGTGTATGATGTAGTGCCCCGTCCCGTTCAGTCAATTGGAGGAATCAAAACGTCGACGGCGTTCGAACTTAGCCTTGCAACGGCTGCTTGAAGACTCGTTCGGTCGAGACGACTCCTCGCTCAGGTGGGATAGTTTCGGTGAACTTACCTCATTCTTAGCCTTCACATAATAAATTGCATGTTTTCAACTTGCACAAATTAGACTTGATAATAAAAGAGACGCATCCGCATAGCTAAGAGAATAATTCTGATGGGTCAAAATATGTTAGAACATGGAAAAAGGTCCCACGGTCTGCTTAGAAGTTTGCTCAGCGTGCTTTCAAAATGACACTCGGTCCTTCGTCCCTGGCTTGGGAGAAGAAAGTTGGCCTAAGTTGCTAAGTTGCCACAATGCTGGAATTAGCCTAAGTCATAGGCGTCTTCTGCATGAATGCTTGATAAAGCATGCACGGTCTCGTCGTCCAAGGATTGGCATAGCCTTCGCCTGTCCCGTGGTTTAAGTCATATGGCACGGCTTATGGCTTAAGTCTAGGCACCCAAACAGTTTGGTTGTTCAAGTCGAACGCGTGCACGGCACGTTTCTAGGATGCGAAGCTTGGCGTAGCCTTTGCTCGTCAAGTCATTGCCCGAATAAGTTAGACAAGAGTTTTGTTGGGCTATCGAAGTCATAGCAAGCACTAGCCCCTGTTGTCTGTAGTTGTCAAGTCACGTAGTCTCATGAGAACATGGCTCGTCATATAAAGTATGTGACTTGAGCGATAGTGTCGCCTAGAGAATAAGGTCTGCCTAAGGCACGAGCCACGGTTGGTTTAGTGAAAAGCATGCCACAGACAAAAGAAATATATGAGATCGGTCCAGCTACTTGGGAGTCTCGATAAGGAAGTACACGAGATCTGTCCCGCTACTTGGGAGTCTCGGTAAGAAAGTCCACGCGATTGGTTGTCGCCGAGATCGGTCCCGCTACTTGGAAGTCTCGATAGAAAGTTGGAAAGCATGGTCATGGTTAAGGAAGGACTTGATAGATCTAGTTGAGTCTTGCATGGTCATTGGACAACTTGTGCGCAAGGTGAATTTCTCGAACGATCCCGGGGCGCCGGGTTCGTGTCGGCCTAGGAGAAATTGTAGATATTATACGACCTTCATCGATGGTATGACTCGATTGAAGTAAACCGTTACAATATATGCTACAGGTCATTCGGTGGGAGCTTGTACCTCGTACGCAGATGGTCACCGTATATAAAGATGCAGGATAGCTTGACATTGCTAGTGACCACTCATATAGATGTGTCGGCATAAGAGCGGCTAATCTGCGTGTATGTCTTTAGATTGCGTCGAGTACTAGCAGGTTCCGAGTTGGGTTAACAAGTTATGCTTATAGCAAGCGCTAACCTTGAATTGGCACGAGTTAGTTGTGTACGGTTGCAACACCATTTTGGAGCCTAAGATTTGGCTATAGCAAGGACACGTGCTTCGGCATGAATGTGACGTCGTCTCGAGTTAAGTCAGAAAGGACCGTAATGCAAGTTGGTTAAGTCTGGTTGATCCTTGGGAGGCATAGCCTCGATCTTAAGGCACGATCAAGTCTAGTGGCACGACCAGCACGAGTCGTCCCCTTGACGTCATTGGCACGAGAATGGTCTAGAGGCACATAAAATTAGTGAAAGTCTTGACATGGTCGAGTTTGCATGAGTTTATACTTGGCGAGGCACTGCCTCGAATGTATATATTGAAGCCACGAATAGAGTATAGCATGACCCTGTCATTGCGTTGCCAAGTATAGGCCAAGGCGTCTTTGTCCTAAAATTGATCCTAAGGCAAGACTAGAAAGATAATCAAAACGTGTCGGTTTTGTATGGACGGGCGAGGAGCTCACTCCACCAGTACAGTTGAGTACTGATACCCACACAGTTATTGACACCCACACAGTTTTCATGTGCAGGCACAAGTAGAAGCCCGATGGCGCGGAGCTCGCTTGGATGCTTCGATGCACGGAGTTTCTTGACGTTTTGAGGCGTGCGGCCGCATGGAGTCAGGATTTATACGGGACATAATATATGGACATCGCCATTCCGCAGAATCTGCCACTCCTCGTTTGAAGCTTGTATTGAGAAATGAGAGAGAGCAAAGTGACTTGTAATATGAGAGAAAAGTGAGCCTGAGAGACTTGTAATTTGACCTCGTGCCCACAATTGTAATCTTCGTTCAATATCAATAAAATAGTATTTTGTATGACTTGTGTTTCATATTTAAATTTCTGCTGCTGATTATTCAATGTTTATGTTTGGGACTTCTATGCGACGACCCCAGTCGCTTAGTCTGTAATCGGTCGTTATGAACCTGCCTTGCGTGAGCACAATCTAGGTTCATGCGGCATCACGTCTTAGCGAGGACGATCGCTCCTACGGAAGCAGGACGTGATAATTCCAACACTCATACGAAGGACCGATACCGCGAATCTAACAACCATAGTAGTACGTTCTCTCTGTTTCTCATCAATGTTGTGATTTAGATTTTGACGTGGTTTTTGTGTCATTGGTAAGAACTATTTTGTTTAGAAATGCAATGTTAGTTAAAGGTCATAAATTGGAGTATTAAAAAATCTAATGAATGCAAGATGGATCCACAGATGAGAAACTCGCATTGCTGCTGATGTCCCATTAGCGAGCTTGCGGGCTTGTTGCAACCGAGTTCTCAGTACCAATTTTCTTAAAAAAAATTTTGGATTTAGAGAACCCATTATTTGTTTTCGATTGTTAGAAAATGGAAAGAGATGGAAATTCTTGGTTGCTCAGGACAAAGCTAGCTTTCGTCTACAATCTGTAAGTCAAATCCGTGCAGAGAATCATGTTCAAGTCTCTAAATGGAAGGAGTAACTGTTATATATTTATTCTAACACGCGCGCCCCTCAGGTTGAAGGTTTATGGGATCATATATTAATGGATATTAAAGTTTGGATATCGAAAATGACCGACGTTAAAATTTAAAATTTAAAATTATTGTTCATATAGACAAATAAACAGTGATTTGGAAATCCAAACCCTAACGCGAATCATTTTCGAGACTCGAATCCTAATTTTAACTATTATACGAGATCCTATTACTAAATAACCCAAGGTTTAGTTGGGACATAGAGCTGATTCTTCATGTAACAGTATAATTTTTTTAAATAAAATTTATTTTTATCGGGTATTTCTAATACATTGTCTCTCTCCACACTTGTCCAGCAATTGTTCATATATTTCCACGAGAAAAACTAGTATGAGAATGTTGTCAGCCGTCCCTCTTGCGCATTTTTTTAAGATGTCAGACGATATGTACGAAATTTTGTGTATATTGTATTACATATCTGCTGCACCTACTGTTCTCCAACTCTTACTAAATAAATAGAAGAAATAATACGCCTCCATGGCTAGATCCATCGATCTTCCGCCACTCAGTCAGAATCTTATACCCTTATGAGCAGTTGATTGTTCATCATTACGTTGTGCTTGATCTTCTACCAAGTCACAATTTCAACCTCAAAACTACTTAAATATGGATTCACTTCAGAAATACTTGGCATTCTCTCATGATAGAAAATTGTATATATTATCCTTGAAACAGTTCTTCTTTCTTCACACTCGATGGTTTGATGTTTATTGTAGCTGGGCAGGAGCTTGTAGAAAACAACCAGTTTTCTGCATCGTCACCGATTATTTTGTTGGATTCCAATCTCGATTAGTAGTGTGTAGAAAAACAGTTTGGAACGTCAACAAAAGTTACGGTGAAGGCGGCGAACGATTGGTGGCTGAACCGGGACAGAGCCAAAACAGCATCGATGGTATACCTATGTATACTGAATGTTTCGTGCATGTTTCGTTCCAGAACCAATATTAAGAGTCTGGTGGTACACCGCGGTATACTGGTGGTAATACTGACTGTCGAATTTAGGTTCAAACGTAAGCCCAAGTCAACATATGTTTGTTAGCTGTGCTTGTGTGTTCCTCACACAAACAAGAGCAAAAGCTCAATTCCAGCCACTATTTAGTCGATCTGAATTCAATTTTGACCGTTACTATTCATTTAATTTTCGTAACGTTTGGACTGTCCAGATACATTGTATCACATGTTTTTCATGTTTTTATTCTGTAACGTTAAGCATTTAATTGGGTGATTTAATTCACTATTATTCCTATACGTAGGAATTCAGCCTATATAAATCAGATCATATCTCTTCTTCCAAACACTGAAAAATTCCGTACAAAACCTCTCTAAAATTCTCATCTCCTCCGAAGCGTTGCTCTTCTTCTTTCTTGTTGCTCTGGACGGAGCTAAGTCGTGGGTCACTCTCTCTAAGCCGTGTGCGGCAAGGAGATTCCGGTAGAGCGGGGACTTTACCACTAGGAGCGTTCGGAAACAGTCTGCACATAGACCCGGACTAACTCTTAGGGCAGTGCTACGTGCGCGACTTCCCCGGAGGCCGGTAACATTTACATATTTTATTTTGTTTGCAGATTTTTTAAACGAAAAATATTGAAGAAATTCCAACAATCTAAGAGTTAATCCTTTTACACATAATATTTACTTTGTTGTTGAAAACTTTAGTACGAAAAACTTGCTGCCTTAAAGTTTTTGCTATCTACTGTTACAAAGCTTACTGTTAGTAAATTATTTATTTTACATGTTAAAAACCTTGCCGTTAGAAAACACTTCTTAGAAAGCTTGTTGTTGTAAAAATTCTTGTTGGAAAGCTAGATGTTCTAAACTTCTGTAGGAAAACATTTCTTCCTATTAGAAAACTTACCTGTTGGAAAAATATTCCATTACATCAATTCTTGTTAGAAAGCTTACTGTTAGGAAAGTGTCTTATTTTTACTAATTATAAAGTCAATTTTCTAAACATACAAAATCAATTTACTTGCTGGAAAAAAAAAATTGCTTGTATTAACTTGCTGCAAAAACTACTTGCTACCACAATTTATAAATAGATTGTGGACCATTTTGGCTCTGTCAATAATTCGTAAGGAACATACAATTTCATTCTATAACCAACATACAAATTGGCTCCTTTACACATTCACTTTTGATACAAATTGTCTATTGCATCAAAGGTCCTTTATTCTTAAACAATTTGCTTACTATATCAAAAGGTTGTTTTCCTAAAGTATCAAACACGATTAGCTTTTTGTAACAAACTATTTACCTTCTATTAAAATATTGTTATATACATTCTTCCTTAAGAATTTAATTTTAAAACAAAAGCTTACATGCTGCTCTTTATATTAGCCTACTGTTAAGCTTGCTTACCATATAAACATTCATTATATTAAAATATTGTACTTGATATTGATTGTTTAAGAATTGCTTGGAACAACCTTTGCTTAATATTTTGTTCAAGCCAACATTTTGTTCACATTTGGTATAGGTTACACAAAATATTTCAACATAAATATATTGTTCAATCATTTTTAGCCCTAGAAAACTATTCTGTCAACATTTTGTACCATCTCTAGGAAAATTATTCCGAGCTAAAAATTTGTATATACTAGAAAAATAATTTTAACTTTTTTTTGTGTTACGACTATTTGTTGTTACCATTTTTGTTGTTATTCAACTCTCATTATATATTCTGCTAGTGTATCTTGGCAATACATTTTATAAATCACATTTAGCTTTCAAGCATTCCATTGGATAAATTGCTAGTCTAATACTGTTTATACTAGCTGTGGACTCTGTTTTTATAAGGTTGCCATCAATCGAAATTTTGACAATACTAGTTTAGTAATTTCGATTACTCAATTTTTTTAAGCTAAAATAAACAGTTTATTGATTTAGTAAAATTCCTTTAATTTTAAAGTTCTAAAGTAGAGATTTGTTTGGGTACATGCCGAAAGGGCCCTTCTGTCAACAAGGCGAAAAATCGTCTAAGCGACCGGTATTTAAGTGTTCCTTGTGAACCTCCGCTTGCTGGGATCCGACCCCTACAGCTAACCCAACCTCATCAAAACATGAAAAACTAAAATTTTAAAGGTATATTACTAAAATCATTTGAATTATCAATTTTGAGCTTAAACCATCTTTATTGAGTAAATATATTTCTGCAGCCTTTTAAAAACGTATTCTCAAGTTCTAAATAGACTTAGAACAGAAACATATTAGGTTAAGTTCATAACTAGATCCAATTCAAAGCTAAGGTAAACCCCATAGAAATTTATGGCAAACCCAAGCCTAATCTCCAAGGAAAATTCCTTCATAGGGGAAGGCTCTAACAAGCCAGAGGCTAACATGATTCTATCAACCTATAATAAATATATTTTTTTACCATTCTGATGATTGGTGGTTGGACTCTGGATACAAAATTGTAATGGAGGCCAATAAAGTTTTTGTTTTGTTTTTGTTTTTCCAAGAATGAATTATTTGTGGGGAAAGGATTTGTAAAAGATAGACTTTATTTTGAGCACAATGAATAAATTTTCAAATCCTTCTTTGCAAATGTTGAATCATCAAATGTTTGGCATGGTAGATTAGGTCATGTGAACTTAGGATCTATCAAAAGGATGATGAACTTAGATCTCATCCCTAAGACTCCTATAGATGATGAACACAAATGTGAGATTTATGTTCAAGCCAAAAATACTAGATTACCTTTCAAATCTGTCTATAGAGATTCTGAACTCCTAGAACTTATCCATAGTGATGTTTGTGATTCCAATAGGGTCTTGACCCGAGGCAGTAGAAAATACTTTGTTACTTTTATAGATGACCATTCAAAGTATTGTTACACCTATCTCCTTAAGACCAAAGATGAAGACCTAGACAGATTTAAGGTCTATAAGTTTGAAGCTGAGAACCAGCTAGATAGAAAGATTAAGATACTTAGATCTGATCGTGGTGGAGAGTATACCTCAAATGAAATGACTAACTTCTGTGAAGAGCATGAAATTATTCATAACGTTACTGCTCCATATTCACCGCAGTCCAATGGATTTGCTGAAAGAAAGAATAGCACTCTGTTAGACATGGTAAATGCCATGCTTCTCAGCTCAGGTGTCCCTGATAATCTTTGGGGAGAAGCTTTATTGTCAGCCTGTTATATCCTTAATAAGATACCCAGTAAGACTAATGACAAGAACCCTTATGAGTTATGGAAAGGCAGGACCCCTAGGATCAATTACCTTAAAGTTTGGGGATGTCTTGCTAAAGTAGGAATTTCTAAACCCAAGAAGAGGTAGATATGACCTAAGACTATAGATGTTGTGTTCATAGTATATGTCCTAGATAGTAATGTCAATAGATTTCTTGTAACTTATTCTGAAGTAAATAAAATCTTTAATAGCACAATTATAGAAGCTAGAGATGCAGTTTACTTTGAGAATATATTTTCCTTCAAGGATAGAACCCCTTCATCTTCCTTATATCCTTCTCTTACTTCATCTACTTCTCATTATCTAATACCGAGTTCTCAACCTGAACAAGTCATAGAACCTAGAAGGAGTAAAAGAGAAAGGATTGAAAAGAATTTAGGAGAAAGATTCTTCACATTTTTGATAGAGGGTGATCCCTTAACTTATGAAGAAGCCATATCTTCTCCTTATGCCCCTTTCTGGAAAGAAGCTATTAACAATGAGTATAACTCCATTATGGAGAACAATACTTGATTTTTAGCAGACCTACCTCTAGGTAGTAAACCCATAGGTTGTAAGTGGATCTTTAAAAAGAAACTTAAAGCCGATGGTACCATAGAAAAATTTAAGGCTAGGCTAGTAGCCAAAGGATTTACCCAGAAGAAAGAATTAGATTATTTTGATACCTACTCTCCTGTAATTAGGATTTCTTCTATTAGAATCCTCCTAGCCTTAGCTTCCATTCATGACTTGCAGATCCATCAAATGGATGTAAAGACAACATTTCTAAATGGAGATTTAGAGGAAGAGATATATAAGCAACCTGAAGGTTTTATTGTTAAAGGTCAAGAAAAGAAGGTTTGTAGATTAGTAAAATCACTCTATGGCCTAAAGCAAGCACCCAAGCAATGTAACATCAAATTTGACATAGACATTATAGAATTTGGTTTTGTGCCAAATGAATATGACAAATGTTTGTATTCTAAAAATACAAATGGAAGTTGTGTCATCTTATGCTTGTATGTTGATGATGTCCTTATTTTAGGATCTTCACTGGAATTGATAAATAACACTAAAAATTATTTATCTAACCAGTTTGACATGAAAGACCTAGGTGAAGCAAACCTTATCCTAGGAATGCAAGTATGCAAATGCAAAGAGGGCTATACTCTATCCTTAGCACATTCAATTGAGAAAATGCTAAGAAAGTTTGAGTATTTTGACAAAAAATCTGCCCTTACTTCTTATGACAGTAATGTTTTTCTAAAAAAAATGAAGGATCACCTATAGAACAACATAGATATTCACAAATGATAGGGTCCCTTATGTACATAACTAATAGGACCAGACATGATATTACTTTTTCAATTGGGAGACTAAGTAGATATACTAGTAACCCAAATGAGTCACATTGGACTGCATTGGACAGAGAATTTAGATATATTAAGGGTACTCTAGACTATAAACTTCACTATACTAGACACTCTGATATCATAGAAGGTTACTCCGATACAAATTGGGTAATTGATTCACATGATGTGAAATCCACTACTGGATATATTTTTATCCTAGCAGGAGCTGTGATCTCCTGTGGATCTGTAGAAGCATGGAATTTTAGGACCAAAAATCCTATGCGCCTAACATCACATGCGCCAGGGAGCTCAGATGAAGTACTTGGCACAACAAAGCATAACATAGACATCAAAAGAAGATTTTTATTTTCATATAAAAGTCTGTTACATGTCTTAAAAAGAGCTGTACAAAGAAAAATTTCTACAAAGAAAAGACCCTAAGTCTACAGCCAGGCGCAGCAACCACCATGCGCTCTCAAACAGGCGCATCTCGCCATGCGCTCTCAGCCAGGCGCATCCCTTCAGCAGCTCAGTTATGTGCATCCTCAGTTATGTGCATCCCTTCAGCAGCTCAGTTATGTGCCGTCCTTCAGTGCCCAGTCAGGCGCATCATGAAGTGTCAACAAATGCGCCATCAAATGCTTCGACTAATGAAGCATTTATTGAGCAGAACGAGGGTGGCAATCAACCCTCTAGCTGGAGGAGGAGCTCTTCAAAAAGAGAAGAGCACCGCAAATTAACCCGCAGCTAAAGGAGCAGCTTTCGACCCAACCAGAATGGGCAACACCCACTCTAGCGGGAGGAGGAGCTCTTCCAAAGCCCAAGGAAGATCGTAATCGAAACACGACTAAAGGAGCAGCGAAAGAGCCTCCAAAGCCGCAACACCGTAATTCCGATCTGCGGCTCTTTCGGCATAACGGAGACGAGGCTCGAGCATCCCGATCTTTGGATGCAACAGGCACCTTCCGCCTGCCTCAGAAGCCCTCGACTCCGACTTTTGGATGTAACAGTCACCTTCAAGTGCATCAATGAAGACCATGCGTCGCATCTTCACCCTCGGGAGCATCTCATCAACAGAATGTGCTCGAGTAAACAAGTTCATTTCGGGAGGACGTGAGAGAACGAGAAGCAAACCCTCTCCATGCCACTATTTATAGGCCGGGCAAATCAAACCCATGTGCCAAAGTGGCTGGCTCTCCGAATCCCGTGCAATGAATTTACATTAAATGGTAATGAACCTGACGCTTCGAATTCAGCCGAGTCAAGAACGGCTATTTAAAGCACTCGAAGAACGTAACAGTCGGGCCCATAAAGACGTATCATGCAAAGCGGATGCGTCGGCCAGACCGCACATCGTACTGACGCGTCCAGCTCCCATCAACCTCATAAGGATGCGCCCCCATGAGTTCCCATGCGCCTAGTGGAACGCCGATCGATGTGCCCACTCAACAAACCCATAACCTGTCAAAAGAACATTAAATGCTGAAGTCTGACAGAGTTGGCTGCACGTCCCCCGAGGACCAAACAGTTGACAGCTTTTTCAGAAAATAAAGCGTCGCCGACGTCAGCATCATCATTACTCCCCTCCGGCGGTTACAAACCACGTGGCAGCCCAACCATCTCGCATGCGCCTTCGTAGCCATACGCCTAAATCTCTGTATGCGCCTCAAAAGCCGTGCGCCTTCGACTTTTTCTCTGATCCCTAAAAACAGAAGTAAAGTCACTACTGAAGCCCCGCATGCGCCTCAAAAGCCATGCGCCCCGACTGGTTCGTGACTCCTAAAGGTTACGAGCCAAAGCCTCCTCATGCGCCCAATCCCAGGCGCATCCTATCAGATCACACCCCACCAAATCCGAGATCTTCGAGCCATGGACCTACGACACGCGTCCTTTGACTTGATTCAGCCTATGAAGGGGTACTAATCACCCAAGATCTCAGCAACTAAAAGATTTTCTCCGTTGCTACGTGTCAGCTCTGCCGCAGCCCACGACAGTAACAAAAAAAGTTCAACTCCTCAATCAGGGCGCATCGTCCATGCGCCTCCATCAGCAACCGCCACGTGGCGTCCCCACGTACAGGCGCATCCTACATGCGCGCATGAGCAGCCAGCCTGCAAAGCTATAAATAGAGGGATCATCTTCTTCTAACACACACACACAGACAGAGACACATCGTACAACCGTCAGCAACATATAGAGAGAGGCAGATACAGACACTCAACGTCTTCTTCCTCTTCGCAAGCTCCAGCTCCTAGAGCAACCCAGATCTTTAGAGAACCGAGAACCGTCGTCAGATCGTCAACGAAGTTAACGCATTACCACTCGCTCCATCGGCACAAGGGACCTAGATAAACAAAAGTGTACTCCTAGGACTACATCTATGTCCTATATTGTAAGACTGTTCTGTTTGTATTGAAATTACATCAAAAGATTTTAATGGCAAACAAGCTGGCGACTCTGCTGGGGACCTCTTTTTTCTCTACCGAGAAAGATGTATCGCAATCCAACGATGTGAAGGTAGGCTCCTTCCACAAGACGCTAGTCGTACGCCTCAATCAACAGGCGTATGAGGAGTTCATCTCTGAAGGCAGTGCGAGTCCTTCGAAGCGGCTGCCGAAGCCGAAGAAGACTCGCCAAGTCTGGGTGCACAAGGTCGACGCCTCTGGCACCACCACCGAAGGGGATACACCAATACAGCCTTTCCTTCCTGCTGACGTCCTCAGCAACCAAGATGCGCCCATCAGTGCAGCGCATCTCTCGGAGAAACGTGCGGCTGACCACATTCTCCAGTCATCTCCCTCTCAGGCGAGGAAGATGCGTCGACGGAGCAGGGGCACAGCTAATGCCCCGTGCATCACCTCTGATGTGCCGTAGAAGGTCTCTGTCTTTGATAGACTCACTCGCTGTAGTGGCAAGAAGAATTTGGACTCTAAGTACTATGCGCCCCAGCGGGCTAGTACGAAGAAGTCGAAGGCAGCACGGGCCATGCTTCTCAAACGTGCTATGCCGGCAGCAAACCAGAAGCATGCGCTCACAATCATATGCGCTGCTGATGGTAAGCTGTACAAGGTCGACTCGGGTACTTCTGTGCCGAAAAAGAGTCGACCTTCAAAGTCCTTGTCTCACTTGGGCGCATCTGTTGCGTTCGCAACCGAGTCGAGCAAGGCAAACCCTGTGGTCTTGAACTCCCGTGCCTCCTCTGGTTGTGCGTTTGAGGTTCGTTTAAGTCACTGTAAATGTTGTTCCCCCACTATTGATCTGAGCACCTGTTTGGTGTTGGATCAGGGGTCGCAGCATTCACTTGACCACCCCGGCGCTTGGCCTTACCATGTGCCTGATGGGGGTACGAAGGTGGTACTCTCCTCCAACGATCTGCGTAACGTGATCACTCACAAATTCGGTCAGGAGAGTCGACTGACAAGCACAATGTGCCCCTCACAGGGTACGCCTGTGCTGTAGTCACCATCAACTGTTGTTGTAAAATAGTAGTCCCGCCACCAAGGCGGTCGGTGTTCCAGCGGCTGCAATCATCAATACCTCTCCGACGTCGCCTTGGAAAGAAGGTGCCAATTGAAGAGGAACCAGAGGTTGCTTCATGCAACGTGATCTCTAATTCCTCGTCAATCCGAAAGGCGACTGGTCATTCCTTGTCCTCGTCCAAGAGTCAGCCGGGGAGAACCAAGACAACTGTTCCATCCTTTGGAGTGTTCGAAGGAACTCGAGGGAGAAAGAAGATCTTGGAGGAAGCTGGGGGTAGTCAGGCCCTTGTCGATCCTCCTTCTGAAGACGAAGATGCCCTCCAGAGCACAGCTGGGGTGGATCTTCATCCTGGAGACAAAGTCAGCCTTTCGGACACAGCTGGGGGGAGTCTGGCCCCTGCGGACCTGCGTATCGAAGAGGAAGAAGTCAGCCTTCCGGACACAGCGAGGGGTAATCAGTCCCTCGTGGATACTTCTCCCGAAGACGAGGGTGTCCTCCAGAACATAGCTTGGGGTAGCCAGGACGAAGCTCCGGGAGAGGCAACTCCCCTACAGGAGAGCGAGGCCGAGAGTGAAGCCTCAACTGATTCATCCGACTCCAGCCGTGTCATGACAGTATACATGACTGGAGGTGATACCGAACCGGATGCGCCACTGGCAGACCTCGTCCAACGCATGGATACCCTGGAGGGATGACTCAAAACCCACTTCGCCTCCATGCAAATACTGACTCAAGTGGTGTTTGAGATATGGTCAGCTTTGGCCAGGGCGCCGTCTACTGGTCCTGACCCAGGGGCCAATGGAGAATCAAGTGTACCCCTTCAACCGGTATCCTTGGATACGGATCGCCGCGAAGTACCTCGGACGTCGGAGCCGTTAAATGCTCAACTCCAGGCTGTACCACCTTCTTCGACTCCTAGCTCCATGAAAGACGTGGTGGAGATGATCAGGGACTTGCACGAGCGCTTTGAGTCCAAGAACAGGCAAGAGGAGCGCCAGAAGATAGGGATCCCCCAACCCTATCCCCTCGAATGGAACAAAGTGGTTTATCCTCCTAAATATAAACCACAAACTCTGACGTCGTACGAGGGTAAGGACTCTCCGTGTCGCTATCTGACATACTTCCAGTCCCAAACAGTACATCTCCCGAAGGAGGACGCACTACTTACCAGCATATTTGTCGGGGCACTAAAAGGAGTGGCGTACGATTGGTACTGCAGCCTCCCCGACAACTCTATATCTTCCTTCGACGATTTGATGCATCTCTTCCTCGACCGTTTCTACGACGACGGAAAGGACATAACAATGGCGTCCCTCATAGAGATACGCCAGAAGGAGAAGGAAACAGATCGAGTATTCATCGAACGCTTCCGACAGGCCTGCTTCAGACTGCCCCCGGGCATGCCAGAAAACGCACTCCTCTCCTCCTGCAGCATAAACATGCTGCTTGCAGTCAAAGTCTGGCTCAACTCCACTCCTTCTCCCGACTGGAGTTCCTTGATCATCGAAGCCGAAGCAGCAGAGAAGAAGACGTCCAATGCTCGCCTTCTGGGAGTTAGTTTCCCTGCCTTTGAGGACAAGGGGAAACGACCTGTAGCCAACAACTCCGGACGAGAGACAAAGGGGAAACAGGCGTTGACTGTCAATGCCTCCAAAGGTGCATCAGCACCCACTCAAAAGCCTCCACTTGTGCCAAGGCCAAAGGAGGTTTATTCTTTCAACGATGAAGACACTATGCAACTCTTTGAGATACTGAAGCAGGATGAAAAGATCAAATTGTCGGACCCGAAACGTCCCGACGAGGTTGGAAAAGTGGACAATCCGAGGTACTGTCACTACCATCGGTTTGTCGGACATCCAACTAAGGACTGCTATGTCCTTAAAAACTACATCCAGCGTATGATCAATGCAGATGTTATCTCCATCGACTATGAGGAGACAACGGTCTCGGTCAACCTGGTGTCACTCCAATTTGGCACCTTGCCGCCGACCACAACACAAGATGGCGTCGTCCCCATCCCTAAGGTGACAATAGAGGTGGTCAATCTACCACCTACTCGTGACAACGTGAGTGGACTCATCCCATGTCACTACCACATTTCTAGTTTGAGGGTATTTTTGACATTTTTGGGGTAATTTAAATTTATTAGAATTTATTTGAATTTATGGGAATTTTTAGGAATTATTTTGGAATTGTTTGGACTAGGTTGACTTTGACTAGTTTTGACCCTTGTAGACCAACCTAGAAGCTAACCCTAGTTAGTATGGACTTGGTTAGGTTATGTGACTCTAGTCTAACCTAAGCTAATCCTTGGTTTGGTCAATAGACTCTAGTTAGCAATAGGAATTAGAAAGTCATAAGTCATGGCTTATGATTTAGAACCTTTAATAAATCAATTCAAGCCATAGCCTTGTAGGTTGGCCCAAAGCCCAAGACATTACAAACCCTAATACCTAGACATTGTTGGCCGGCCACCCTATCCACATTGGGAACATCACCCTATAAATGCTCTCTTAATTTTAGGGTTGCCTCTTTCTTAGGAAAGCTCAAGTTTAGGAAAGAGGTTTGTTTCCTATTTCATTTAATCCCTAGAATTCCAATCCATTTTCTTTTTCATTCAAATCTCTTCCATTAGGTTTTAATATACATATTCTTGCTGTTATTAAAGTTTTATTTCAGTTTGTTGTGATTTGATTGGATTAGGACATCAAGGAGAAGAGCTCTACAAAGAGGGTTTTTTTAGAAAGTGCACCTATAGGTAACTTCCTCATTCCTCAATGAAATTTTGATTTATTTACATATTCAGGAAGCCCTAGGAGTCCCCTAAGAGTCTGCATTGGTTTCGTGTCGGGTTTCATAAGTTTCGTGTCTGTTTGGACACGTATTAGACCCGTCCCTTAACTGTTTGTCGAAATGCCTCAAAGAACTTTTCGACCTAATTTCTAGGAAGTTTTTGAATAGGAAAATTGTTTTTGATGTCGCTTATGCATTTCTATTTGTCTGGGGGCGTCTCTGTGTCGTGTCGTATCAGAATCGACACGTGCACACGCTGTTGACACGCGCGCGTACTGTCAGGTTCGATCCCCTGCTACTCGGGGCTTGGTGTGCAGTGCACACTACACTTCGACGCACGAATTTCGACACACGTGTCGTACTCGTGACTGACACGAGGTTCGTGAAGTGTCATGAGCTCTCGTGTCGTGTCGGACACAGTTTTAAGCGTGCACAGGGTGTACACTGTGTGTGTCAGTGTGCAGTTTAGTTCTTGTTTTTATTTCAGTTTAAAATAGTTTAATTCCTGTTTTCTCTTGCTAAATAGATCCTATTTATGATGCATAATATATATTAGAATGGGTTACATGTTAACTTAGGTTTTAATGAAGATTTAGTTTCGAACACTTGGTTATGGCAATGCACTGATACTATTTTTCCTGATATTTGTTTTTCCAAATTTCTGAACATTAGTTCCTGATTGTTGATGTTTTCTTCACTGAAATTAACCCCCACATGTTATTAGTTAATGTTTAACTCATTGATACTTTGATTTTGGGCTTGGGAGTGATAATGGGTATTGGTCAATTGTTAGATTTAGATGGTATGGCTGATACATGGTGTAAAAAGTATGCAGGAACTGAAATCATGTAGTAAACCACAAATCATGGTTGTTTATGAACCTGAGAATTTTAAATGGGTGTGAACAGATAGCTGTGCTTTTTGAAATTGGTTTTGAACTGAGTTTTGGTGTTTGATAAACTGAAACTCCTATTCCTGAGTTCAATATTAAGTGAAGGTTTAATTCAAAACCTGAGAATGTGATTAAGTTACTGTTTTGTTTATGTTTCAACTAATTATGATCCCTACATGTTATAATCCATGTTAACTAAGTGTTAGATTCAAATATAGGCTTTTGGATGTGGGAGAAGTTCAAATGTTATTTGGATTTGAAATGGCATTTGATACACTGTTTAGTCAACCTGAGATAAGTTTCCCCTTTTGAACCATTCATATGATTCATTAAACCTGATATCTGAGCATTGATTTCCAGTTCTTATTAACCTGGGAATATATCCATTTTGAACTGTCATTGGCTTGAGAACTGTCATGTTTTCTTATTAACTGGGAATGATTTCCTTCCCTTAAACTAAGTTTAGATGATCATGTATTAGCCACTGTTTCTTGGTAAACTGTCAACTGTTTTAGATTCAAATGTTAACTGTCATTGTGTTTCCAAATTTCCAATTCCTGTTCTGTCCAGTACATCTTCCCACACACACACTTCACTGCTTTCCATTTTTCTGTTAGCACACACTTCTATTTGACACATGAACACACATGTCTAACTATCACTCACCCTACACACATTCACATACACATCTATTTTCCATTTCCTGTCATGTTTCAGCCACTCCTAACACACACAGATTTTCCCCACACCCTCATGTATGTCCCCCAAACACACAGTTATACACACACTCTTGTCTTCCCTCTCAATCTATATGTATCCTATTTTCTATGTGAATGCATATGCTAATAGGTATATATATATATATATATATATATATATATATATATATATATATATATATATATATATATATATATATATATAAAAATATATATATATATAAAATATATATATATATATATATATATTATATATATATATATATATATATATATATATATATATATATATATATATATGGTAGTTGTGTATATTTGGGTATCTAGTTTAGATACCTACATAGGATGTATGGGTTATACAAGTATATATGTATGTCACATATATATACAACTTGTGTATTTATTATACATAGGTAATATATATACATGTGTTAAGAATAGGCCTAAGTAATGTGGTATAGCTTGGTGAGCCTAGATTGGGCTTGTACAGCTTTATTAGACCTAGTATAGACTAGTTTAGACTTGATAGCCTAGTTTAGACTTGGTTAGACCTAGTTTGACTATAGTTGACCTAGTTTGACTTCTAGGGTTGACCAGAGTTGACCAAGAGTTGACTTTGGCCTAGATTGACCTAGAATCATGTAGAATGCATAGTAGGACTTCATTATACCATTTTGGACTTATTGTGACTTGTGCTGTTCTGATTAGGAGCCAGACACCACTCCTCGGACAGTACTTTCATATTGGATACTCAGATACCAGGCGAGTACATTCTCTGATCATTTCATATCCTGCTTAGAATTATTTTCTGCATTAAATTACTTAACTTGTACTGTCACGTTGGTCACACGTTGAAAATATTACTGAGGACGAGGAGGAGGCCTGTGTGGATACCTTCTACGGGGCAGCCCTAGACGACACTTGCGAGCTGGACTTTCAGGAGGACCCAGCTCTAGCTGAGGACTTCACCCCCATTGCCTAGACTAGTTTAGTTAGGCTTATCTTATTTTATGTAGTCTTGAGACATGTTTAGCTAGACTTTATCTATTCTGAGTTGTATATATTCTTTCATTCAGTATCTGAGACCATGTACCTCTGGATATTTGCTGGGATTATCTTAGACTACCTTATCATCTATTTTCCTTGAGTTCTATTTCATATCGTGCTATCTCTTCCTTAGATTGTGATTGAGTTTATTTACTGCTATGTCACCCCCATTCGGGGAGTATAAACTGTTTAGAGATATATTGTTAGATATATGTTGACCTAGGACCGCGTTCTACCACCGACACTGCGACGTAGGGTGGACGTACCCACGTCTCGTGCCCTTACTCTAGGGTGCGGGTCGTGACACGTTTTTAGTGGTGACCCATGCAGGTCTAGACTAGAAGTGTAGTGGTATTCGAATTAGAGTATCACTACAGCCTGCAGTAGGATATAGGACATTAATTTCAAGGTACTCAATTACTTCAGGAAAATTTCTTTTATTGCCATCTAAATCCTTATTGTCAGCTGATCCTTTGAATTATAATTGTCCGCCTTTGTTATTTTGCTTCTTTTTCAGAAATTAATACTCTTGTTTGTCTATCTTCAGGATGGTAGAGACTCGATCGTAGCGTACCATTCATGGGGATGCTATGGAGGGGACTGCTACCTCTCAGCCAGTACAGCGAGGCCAGGGGACTGCAGCTCCTGCCACCTCTGCTCGTATTGAGACCTCGACAGTAGCAGCAGGGGGTATGCTTCCACTGGCTCGGAGGCAGGACCCGGTCATTCCAGAGGATCCTTTCCAGCAGCCGCCGTCTACAGGACATGTTGACGCAGCGCAGATGTTCACATACTTCCAGCAGTTCATGGACCGACAGCAGGCTCGACAGGACAGAGGCATAGAGTTAGCCCTTACGACGGTTGCAGCTCGACCAGTGGTCCATCAGCCGAGGACACCGGGGATCGAGCAGTTTCAGAAGATGAGCCCCAGAGACTTTCTGGGGACAGAGGGGATCCTATATGCCGATGAGTGGATCGAGCATATAGAGGAGATCTTCCGCCTGGCCAGGATACCAGCAGATCTTCAGATCGAGGCCGCAGCTAGCCGAATGCGAGATCTTGCTCGTACCTGGTATCAGTCAGACCCCAGGGTAGGGGTAGCTGGGCAGACTTGGGAGCAGTTCAAGGGCTTCTTCAAGAAGAAGTTCTTCCCAGATTCAGCACTCAGAGCCTTAGAGTCGCAGTTTGAGAGCCTAGTCCAGGGGAGCCTTTCAGTGGAGGAGTACGCCGGGGAGTTTGGCCACCTCGGCAGGTTTGTAGAGGGTTGAACGAGACGGCGAAGGCCCAGAGGTTCTGGAAGGGTCTAGTCAAGGAGGTCAAGTCCTTGACCAAGGACAACCGAGATGCCACATTCAAGGAGATCTTGACGGGAGCCTTGTTGGCAGAGGATGATCTTGAGCTTAGGCTCAAGAGAGGGCGAGACCCAGTTGGGGGCAGCAGCAGCGGGGGCCAGCCCAAGAGGCCCCACTTTCAGCACCAGCAGATGAGGCAGTTCCAGCCGTAGCCGATTCAGCAGAGGCCAGTTCATCAGCAGCAGCAGCCGAGGCAGCACCAGCAGGGTGTTACTTGTGCCTACTGCAAGAAGCCTGGACACGTCTTCAATGAGTACCGGAAGAGGCTGGGCCAGTGCCTGGTGTGTGGTTCAGCAGACCACCAGATGAGGGAGTGCCGCATAGCACGAGCAGGCCCGAAAGGAGGAGCCAGGGCTCCAGCAGGCCAGCAGAGGGGACCAGCCCTGCAGACGCAGCAGCAGAGGTTCGTCCAGCACCAGCAGCAGTCCAGGGGAGGCCAGCAGGGGCGAGGATTCGCCATGGCAGTAGAGGATGCGGAGGCCATAGGAGATCTGATCACAGGTTCGATTCTTCTCGACTCCAGTCCAGCTTTTGCATTATTCGATTTCGGTGCTTCGTATAGCTTCATATCAGTATCTTTTGCGATTAGACACGGTATCGTAGCTGAATCGTTGCCTAGGACTTACAAGATCACGACCGGGGGTGGCATTATCCTCGTGAGTGATGTTTGTAAGGGTCGGAGAGTAGTTTTAGGAGGCCGTGAGTTGGAGGTGAGCCTGCTCGTAATGCCATTGCCAAACTACGATGTAGTACTAGGCATAGATTGGTTGAGCAGGCACCATGCCAGTATTGATTGCAGAGGGGGTAGAGTTCTCTTCAGAGTGCTGGGGGTGCCAGAGTTCGAGTACTCCAGACGTCAGGCAGAGCAGAGCAGCGGAGTCTTCTGTGGAGTCTCGATCGAGGAGCAGGCGATTCCACACCCCTTGATAGCAGATTATATGGATGTTTTCCCAGAGGAGTTGCCGGGATTGCCATCAGATAGAGACATAGAGTTCTCGATAGACTTGGTTCCAGGAGCGGAATCCATCTCTCAGCATGTCTATCGGGTGAACAACAGCGAGATGGTGGAGCTGAAGAAGCAGGTGGATGAGCTGTTTTCCATAAAGAAATTCTTTTTATTTGTTGTGTTTCTGGGAAAATTACAACTTTGGGAGTCCGATCTAGAAGACGATCGCTTTATCCCTTGGACTATGCGAAGAAGAAAAGCTCTTAAAATTTGGACAGTAGATATCAATGTATCTGTACAATGAATGAAAAAGAACTCTATTTATTGAGTCAAAACAGTAACTGAAAAGATAACTACCTCACCACTGGTGCACTTGAAAAGTCACGCAGACTCTAAATATACGCAGGGTTAGTGAGTAGTTACTGGACGTGGCCCGTAACTGTTGGACACATGGCATCAGTGCATGGGTCGTGTGCAAGTTACTGGGCACGCGAGAGAGAGAGATCGGTGGCATGGCTGCCACGTACTCCAGTTGAAATGAAATCCACGCTGACTTGCTGAAGGCAAAAATCCACGCAGATTCGTTGACGCAGACTCGTTGAAGGCGAAATCCACGCAAGCTTTGAAGAAGAATACTTCAGAATTCACGCAGGCTTTGAGAAGAATAACTCAAAAGTCACGCAATGTTTTGAGGAAGGAGAAGGTTCAGAATCCACGCAAACCGCCAGCTGTCTTGATTTGGCACGTTTCGTCTGACACAAAATCTCTGACATTGATTGCTTTATCAGCCGCATTAAATGAAGATAAGACCCAAAGTCACGCCAACTTGGTGAAGAGTGAGTCTTGCTAAGGAAGATTTCGAAAATCACGCAAAAGACGGCTGTGATCTCTCGAGTTCTGTACATACGTGGCATATGAGGAGACGTTTCTCGACTGTTGTGTTGTCAGTCATTATGATTCTGACGTATGGATGAGCTGTCTCTGCGTGACTTCTAAAGGAAATGGCCAGGCAGAACTTAGCGTATCTTTTGTGCTGCTTCTTGGATTACTCTGCGTGACTTGTTCTGATCAACTCAGCGTGACTTCATTTTTGAGGCCTACAAAACCCCCTTCAATGTTTTCGAAAAATAATAAAATATTTTCGAAATACTTTGAAAATAGAGATGATGAAATGAGTTAAAGTCACGCTGAGATGACTCCAAAATTTTTCGGAAGTCGAAAAGACTTCGAAGTTCTTTGAAAACATCCAAATGAACTTATTAAATGTCATAATGACTCTTCGTTCTCCGAGACTGATTGCGTCCAATTTATGGTAGAATATGAACTGTCGACGAGATCTGTTATATAAACAGGAAGAGATTCTCAGTTTTGACATTCATCTCTCGAAAATATGACCCCAAAGGAAGCAGCCGAAGAGGAAGCACGCAAGTTGGGCTTTTGTTCCCATGGTGACCCCACTTTTGGGGGCAAAGAACCCGAACCTGTCGTCATCGAGCTCAAGGACGACTCCACGCAGTTAGCCAAGAATCTCTTGAGCTACTTTGGATTGGATGGCTCGTCTTCTTCTGATGGGCGGAGCCTTATGGAGAAGCGTGAAATGCTCGAGACTCTGTTGCATCGCCTGGGAGTTAAGAGCGTAGAGGAGTTAGGCATCAAACTTAGCCGCTCTGGAAAATAGAGCGTAACTTTCTACGCTTTTGTTGCACTTTTCTGTTTTGTCTTTTTGTAAGGCCATCAGTGCCTGTTTAAAGAATGAAGTACAACTTTTGTGTTTGATCTGCGTGCCTTTTAATGAAGAATATTAATTAGCACACTTTGACTGTTTCCAATGTTGCACTGTCTCCCGAAGTACACGTGACACTTATTCCACAATTTACGAGCGCTATTTATGCAGATCTTTTCCAAGAATAGACCTGCACTTGACCCTTTAAATAGATGGATGAACTCCACGCAAACTCATCTTCCCATTCTTCTTCCTCTCTTCTGAGAATGAATTTTCTGTGAGAAGAAAATAGGAAAGCCATGTTGTCTGATGTCAAATCTCTGTGCACGCTACCAGACATGGGTCTGTCAATCCTTAGCAGCAAACTCGGCGGTAAGTCAGTGAAATACGTGTACTTATTTTTGTTGTTGAAGATAGGCTTTCTGTTTCTTATTACACGCCTGTTCTCTGTTTGATAAATGCATACTGAATGATTTCTGTTGATCTTTCTGCAGAAACTTGGCTGAAATTTTTTTTCAGAACTGGCATTGGGGATGTGGATGCTGTGGAGAATATCCTGCTGACATCTACATCAGGGAGCTCATACGCTTTTGACGCGTAAATCAGACAACTCAGAACTCTTCATGAGATAGAAGGGTCTTCCTTAGATGGTAGGAAGAGCCTTTATACACGAGAGTTGGATGGTGGAGTTAACTCTACTACCGAGAAACCGGGTAGTAGAGTTCCTTTCAAGGCAGAACCAGGAATTGTATCCCAAGGTTTGGATACATTCCTGTCTTCCTTGAGAGGTTACCCCCATCCACCAGTTGTATTGGCAGCACCACGACTTCGGGCTGCCATACTCTGTGGTTCTCCTCTCGTCTGAGAGAGAAGACCAGAGTTTGATTCCTGCTGATCTGGTCGTGACTGAGACCCAGACAGTCAGGAATTGCCACCAATAACGAACCTGACGGAGAAGGTCCGACGGAGAAGATCCAAAGAAGAAGATAGATCTCTATTAGGTTATCATTGTGGTGTAGAATGAAAATCCAAGATTTATAATAGATTTCCATTATGATTTGTAAGAAAGTCTAAGAAAATGTAATAGACTTTTTGTGGTGAAATAGGAATGGAAATGACAATTCTTCTATGCTCAATGATTTGTATTTGTGGATGAATTATGGACATGATAGATAATAAAATCATCTTTTCTGTTTTAGAGTATATGATATTATCAGAGGTATTATGGACGTGATAATATATAGGAACTCGAAAGAAAATAGATTGATTTCTATGTAGAGGTCAAAACATGACAAATGAGTAAGTAGATTCGGAATTGATTCAGAGGTTATGAAAATATGATAAATAACGAATCCCCACTTAATAAATTGATAGAAGATTATGAACGGATGAACCGTTAGGAAATGATGAACAGATGAACTGTCGAGTGAATGTAATAAATGAACGGATGAACCGTCAAGTATTAATGAACATGTGAAACGTCGGATGAATGTGAGAAATGAATGGATGAAATGAATATCGGGAAAGAATACGTCCCTTCGATCCTTGTAACCATATGCCTATAAATAGAGCATATATTTGAGTAGAAGGATCGCATTTTATCCACAATGTCTTCTGAAGAGAATATAAAGAAGGCTGAAGTCGTCCCCGAAGCTACTGAAGGTGTTAAAGAACATCCACCTCCGCAGAAGAAGGAAATGGGCGAAAGCTCGTCTACTCCCAAGCTGTCGAAAGATATCCTGGACTTCCTGGTCGAACCAGGAGAAACCGAAGAAGAAGAAGCAATGAGGCTGGCTGCCTGTCAATTCTTGGTGCGGTCAGGAAAAGATGTACTCAATTCTTTTGCTGATTATGTATGTGGTCCTCGTCCCAAATATGAAAGGGATTACAGTGATCTTCCATGATGATGTACTCTTTTTCTTGAAGAATTTGTCTCAAATAAACTCCGTTTAAGGAAACTTTGTTTACGATATATCCTTTCCACTTTATATTTTTGCCTTTATTCATTGATCTTTTGACTCAGAAATCAGAAAGACTAAATATCATTTTCATAAATATGATATTGAGATAGAAAATTCAGAGGTAATATGGACATGATTTTCTGGATATCAAATTTGTTGAGAAAACGATACAAAGTAGAATACCAATCTCCACTGGGGATAATAGATATCAGAATGATTCTTCGGAAAGAACAATGAAACAGCTGGAGAATGATGGGAGGACAATCTTGATAGAAATATTAGACGTAGTACTTCTTCAAGAATTTGCCGTTGATGGGCATCATAGTGGCTTTACCATCTAGAGTAGTGAGTTGATAAGCCCCATTAGAAAAGATCTTATTGACAATGAATGGACCTTCCCATTTTGCATCAAACTTGCCCTTACTCATGTGTGTCATAGTCATCGGGCGTCTGACAGTAAGCACAAGTTCTCCTTTCTGAAATGTTCGAATTCTGACTTTCTTGTTAAAAGCCCTTGAAATTCTAGCTTGATAGAATTCAATATTCTGTTGAGCAGATAACCGCTTTTCATCCAGAGCCTCCAATTCTTGAAGTCTAAGACGATCATTATTTTCTAAGGTAAGTTCATTAGTGATTGCTATCCTTAAAGAAGGAATTTGAATCTCTAATGGGAGAACAGTCTCAGATCCGTACACCAGAGAGAAAGGTGTACACTTAGTAGCATTACGGACTGTAGTGCGATAAGCCCACAAATATTTCCCGAGCTTGTTACTCCAATTATGTTTGTTAGTGGAGACAAACTTCTTTAGGAGTTTGATGATAGTCTTGTTGAAAGCTTCTGCTAATCCGTTAGCTGCTGGATTATATGCGGTAGAAGCAACATTATTGATCCGATGATCGTCACAGAATTGAGTAAATTTCTGGCTGACGAACTGTGGTCCGTTACATGAACAATGCGTCGAGGAACACCAAATATGTAGATGACGTGGTGCTTAATAAAGCTGATGACATTAGACGTCTTAACTTCAGATAAAGGAATGGCTTCGGCCCATTTGGAGAAGTAATCAGTTATTGCGAGAATGAACCGATGACCTTTAGATGACGGTGGATTGATCGGGCCGACAATGTCCATGTCCCAAGCTTCGAAGGGCCATGATGCTGCCGTCGGATGTAAAAATTCCGAAGGTTGATGTATAAAATCCGCATGGATTTGACAAGCTTTACATTTTCTTGCATATTCAATGGCATCAGATACCATAGTTGGCCAATAATAACCCATCCGTCGAATACGGTCTTGAAGTTTTGGCCCAGGTTGATGCGCTCCACAAATTCCATCATGTGCTTCACGAATAACTTGTTGGGCTTCATCACCGGCAATGCACCGAAGGAGTAAACCATCATAAGCTCGACGATATAAGGTCTTTGTTGTATGATTGTAATAGAATCTGAGTGATCGTCGTTTGATAGATGCTGCCTCACTCGGATCATCCAGAAGAATATCATATAATACGAGATCTAAGAAAGGAAGTCTCCAATCTTTATCCGTATTCTGATCCTCGGTCGAGTTACTGAAGATAAATTCCATGCTGGAATCGGATGAAGATGATATCGATTTACGACTGAATCCAAATCCTCTTGTTGTGTTGACGTCATGAGATGTTGATTCTTCAATGTCAACTGGAAGTCCTAGAGTCAGGTTATTTTCAAGATAAAATAATTCTCGATAACGAACAACAATCATTTGTTGCCGTCTGATTGGGATAGCCAGCACCGCTGCAAGATTAGCAAGGGCATCAGCTTCTGTGTTACATGCTCGCCTAACATGTTCAATGAAGAATTCTTCAAACAAAAAAGCCATAGATATAGCTGTTTTATGATAAGGAACCAGATCTTGATGGCAAACTTCATAAGTACCCCTGATCTGATTGACAATAAGTTTAGAGTCTCCATACGCCTCCAAATGTTGAATATTCAGATGTTTAGCGAGTTGAAGACCAATAAGCAATGCGTTGTACTCAGCTACATTGTTTGAACACGGCTGATCGAGAGAATAAGCTCTTTGGATGGCAAGACCTTCTGGCGATACAAGAACAATTCCAACTCCAGCGACAATATCGCCATTAGGACCAATTCTTGATGCTCCATTAAAGAATAGACACCAAGTAGGATCTTCTTCAGCAATTTGATTTGAATCTAGGACTTCATCTGGGATTTCATCATAGAGTTTTGAATTTTCTGAAATTGAGTGAGCAGCCAGAAAATCAGCTAAAGCTTGTCCTTTGACTGATTTCTGAGGAATATAATGCATGTCATACTGAGCAAGTAGGATTCCCCAGTTAGCCAATCGAGAATTCAAAACACTGGGTTTCTTCATCATGATCCGTATAGGATTGATCTTGGAGATGACATGAATAGTCTGGCCAATGATATAATGACGTATCTTTTGGACAGCAAACATCAAGGCTAGACATTCTTTTTCAACCGGTGAATATCGAGGTTCAGCTCCGGTCATAGTGCGGCTGAGATAATAAATGGCTTGTTCATGGCCATTTTGATTCTTTTGAGCGAGTAATGCACCCAATAAATGACTCATTGCTCGAGTATAGAGGAGGAACGATATTCCTGAGACGGGAGGTACCAATACTGGAGGGCTCATTAGATATTGTTTTATATCATCGAATGCTTTCTGACATTCATCATTCCAGACAAAAGAGACACCTTTCTTCATAAGTTTGTTGAATGGTCTGCAGCGTCCTGATAAATTAGAGATGAATCTCCTGATATAAGCGATTCTTCCTTGAAATCCTCGTAGCTCTTTTAAGGTGCGTGGAGGACGTATCTCTTGGATGGCTTTGATCTTCTCGGGATCCACGTGTATACCTTTAGAGGTAATGACGAAGCCGAGAAATTTACCACTAGAGACGCCTAAGAAGGACTTAGTAGGGTTCATCTTTAATTGATGCTTACGCATTAGATCAAATATAGTCTTCAAATCTTGGATATGATCCTCCTTTTGTCGACTTTTGACTGCAATATCATCAACATAGCATTCGACTGTTTTCCGCAAATGTTCACAGAATATAGTGTTCATAGCGCGTTGATAAGTTGCTCCTGCATTCTTGAGACCGAATGGCATAACTGTATAACAGTATGTACCAATCGGCGTTCTGAAAGAAGTGTGCTTCTCGTCCTCTGGAAATATTTTGATCTGATTGTACCCAGAATACCCGTCCATGAATGACATTCGTTCAAATCCACAGGTATTATCAACCATGACATCAGTGATTGGTAGAGGAAATTCGTCTTTAGGACATGCCGCATTGAGATCGCGAAAGTCTATGCATACTCCGATCTTGCCAGTCTTTTTAAGAACAGGAACAATATTAGCCACCCAATCGGGATGTTGTTCCTCTCTAATAAACCCAGAGGTAATGAGTTTATTGACTTCAGCTTCAATTGCATCCATGATGTCTGGACGAAATCGTCGCTGTTGTTGTTTGACCGGTTTAGCATTCGGCAAGATATTGAGCTTGTGAGTTGCAATTTGAGGATCAAGCCCTGGCATATCTTCATAACTCCAAGCAAAGACATCGATGTAATCACGAATGAGTTTGATCATGTTTTTCTTATCAGTTTCTGAAAGACTTTCACTGATGAATATTGGTTTGGGAGATCCCTCTTCACCAACATCTATTTGAACAAGTTTATCTTCAGTCGGAGGTTCTTTTTGCTCGAAACGGAACTCCCATTGATTATCTAATCTTTGGGCCCACTGTTCTGATTCAGGTGAGATTTCAAACTCTTCTTTATCTTCATCACTTTCTTCAGAATGGTCAATGGAAACCATATTGGAAGACAGAAGGTTGCAATAGAAGTCACCGATATTCGTATCGGAATCCCAAGAAGTGGTACTAGAAGAATCAGATCTCTTATCTTCATCAGACTCAGGATCTTCATGGATAATATTGATGAAAGGAGTAGGAGCAGTATAACCCAATCCGCATTTCGTCCTTCCATATTTCAAAGGAGGAATCCGGACATGTATTTTTCTTCCTTTTCCATCATTGAGGCCAGTCCTGAAGTCATAGCCCATATTTTTGTTGATGTCTCTAGATTGCTGACTATAACGACGTAGTTGTAATCTTCCAGTATCATCATTTTTGTCATCATCTTCAAAATCAGAAGGATTTTGAGGCCCTTTGTAGAAGAATATTGGAATGTCTCCTGGCTTTCTGCTGGGAACTAGAAAGTATGAAGATTGTACTAGAGATACATCTGTATGAACAGTCTGTACAACTCCTACGGTTATTGTGTTCAAGTCATCTAACAGATGTAAATAACTATGAACATAATTACACACATCAACGTACTGCAAAGGTGGAGACTTTTCATTAAATGTAAAAGCAGCAATATTTACATTGGGAGAAGGCTGAGCCTTAGAGATTTTATCCAAGTCAATGACTAAAGGGGGAGAAGAAGAAGAAGCTTTGTTTCGATTAAGATCGATAACAAATGGCTCAGAAGAGGTGAGCTCCCTTGAAGTTTGAGTGGGAAGAGTAGTCCACCCTCCAACTGGAATTAGCAGAGTATCTTGTGAAGGTACAGGAACTGTAGTACGCCAACTGACAGGAATGATCAGTGTATTTTGAGTAGATGACTGAGGTAACGGAGAGATCCGTCCACTCACTGGAATGATGAAAGAATCTTCTCCCGAGGGTTTAGGAGATTGTTGCTGAGTAGTTCGACCTTTAACAGGGATTATTAAAGTCTCACTTTGTGCATCTTCTTTCTCCATAGCTTGTATGATCCTTGTATACTCTTCTTTGTACATTCGGTAATCGTTGAAATAAGCTTCAACCCCATGGAAGGGATTTATATCAGCAACTTCTTTTTGTACTCTTCCATTGCTATCAATGTATTTAAAACATTGATGAAGAGTAGAGGGCACCACATTATTTTCATGAAGAAAGGGCCTCCCCAGAAGAAGATTATAGGATCCCGCGATCTCGATCACATAGAAAGTGACTTTAGATCTGAAATTGCCTATCTGAAGCTTCAGATGAATCTTTCCCAAAGGCTCACTTCGGCTTTGATTGAATCCCAAGATAGTAGTAACCGTCTTGGAGAGCTTGTGAAGAGGGATTTTTAGTTCATCCAACAAACTCTTTGGCATTATGCTTATAGCAGACCCTGGGTCAATGAGGATACGATCTATCTTCATCGTATCAATATAACCAGTGTAGTAGAGAGGTCGGTCATGTCGATTATCCTCCAGTAACATGTCGTCTTGTGTAAAGGTGATATTTGGGATAATCTCCAGTACACTGTTGCAATGTAAGCAAGTGGCAGGTTCCGCATCCGGCTTCTTCAATTGTGCAAGACAAGAATCAGCTTGTAGAAGTGCTTCACTTAACGTCTTCCGAGTCTCTTTGGAAAGACGTAGAAGTTCAAAAAGGGACATTCTAGCTGGAGTATTAGCAAGTTGAGCCAAAATGTCGAAGTTGTAAGGCTTCTGAAGTCCAAGAGGAGAAGACTTCTTGATTGGCTTATTAAACCGAGCCTGTTGTTTGCCTTTCTCCAGAGCCGTAGGCTTGGGAGGAACAGGTTCAGTAGATGATTCTTCTTCAGGAGGAACATTAGGAACATCTTTAGCATCTGAAGGGATATTAGTAGGATCTTCAGGATTTTTAGAATAATCCTTTAGGTAAGGTTTCCCCGTTCGAGTAGCACTAACAAGTGCTTCTTCTTTGTCTTTTGGCTCTGTGTCAGAGGTAGACCCAAGAGAAGTTATATGACATGACTTGATCTTTCCAGCCTTCTCGGATTTTTGAGAAGAAATCTTTTGAAGAGAAGGCGATTCAAAATCTGCCACTAGATCAGGATGGATCCACATGATTTCCCCTGTTTCCAAAGTGATTGGCACTAATCCTTCAGACTGTGGAGGAGGAAGATTCACTATGTCAAGAGTTGCCTTGGGAATAGGAACAATCCCACTTTCAAGGAGTTGAGGAGGGAAATCTCCAAATTGCATAGAGACGACGTTGGAGGTGACGGTCTTCTCTTTTGGAGTAAGAGAGATAGCTCCAGATTTAATCATTTCTTGGATCTTTCCTTTCAATACATAACATGTACGAATTGTGTGACCCAGCATTCTGTGATATGGACAGTATTTAGGATGATCTGTCTTACCAGCTTCATCAGGTTTCTTGATCTCTGGTAATTGTATTTTATTACCTTTCAGCAGACATTCAAAGATACCAAGGACATCGTCATCATCAAAAGAATATTCTTCTCTGGGGCGAGGTGTTCTTGATTGTTGAGTTGTAGAGGCAAGAGTTTGAACATTTGATACATCTTTGCTCTGAAGATTAACTTCAAGAGTTTCTTTTCCTTTGTGAGCATTATTTTTATTGTTAGCACCTTGTCCTGTTTCTTTAGGAGTCATCTGCACTCCTAAACCTTTGAAGGTTTCAGCACTGATTTCTGCAGCTTTGGCACTGACTATGAAGGAAGGCCAATCTTGAAATTGAGTGGACCCTGTCCACATACTGATGATTGGCAACAAGTTTGATTTACACGTGTCAATGGTGACAGCATCAGGAGTTCCAAGAGGCATCTTCAGAGCTTCTCTTCGAAACCGTTCAATGTATTCCTCTGTAGATTCATTATTTTTCTGCTTGATTCTAACAAGAGCAGACATAGTCATGTCATTAAGCCCTTCATAGAACCTTTCAAGAAACATCTGTTTGAAACCAGCAAATAAAGTAATACTCCCATCTGGGAGACTCCTATACCATTCATAAGCCGTTCCCTTGAGACATCCAATAAATATCTGAGTAAGGAGGGCATCACTTGGTTGTAGTTGATCAGTCATCACTTCAAAATGATTGATAAACTGACTTGGAGAAGTGGTTCCATCATAGAATGAGATAGTAGGAGGCTTGTATTTAGGAGGATATGATACTTGCTTCCATTCTATCGGATAAGGCTGCTTGACGCCTAACCTTTGTAAACCATCCTTCTGTTTGAATGCCTCGAATTAAGTTTTGAGATTCTTCAATTCTTCAGAGACAACTCCCGAAGATTGTGGAGTTGTGGCTTGTAGAGAATAGTTGGGAGGAGGAACAGCATTGTAAGCACTACCCCCAGCTCCAGAGAGACTAGGATTTGGTTGAGCTGGTTCAGGAGTATTGGATTGTACTGCTGGAGGAACTTGTACTGGACTTATATCAGTATCAACTGGTATGGCATCTGATACAGTCTGTCGATTTTGCAACTGAGCTGTCATGAGTTCATACATCGACTTCATTGTGTCAGTCATAGACTTCATTTGCTGTTCCAAAGAAGCAATTCTTTGATCTTGAGGAGTCAAGGAAGAAGAAGGTTCATCAGTATACCCATCAACCATGTAAGTCGTGACTGTATGAGGGATTATTGATGAACTAGTTGATGTTGTATACTCTGAATCATTGCTTCGTGCATCAAAGTCAACTATAGGAGAATTACTCCCAGTAAGAAGAGGTGGGAAGTTAGATTCTCTGAGAAATTCAGAATCAATTTCAGGGATCAAATTTCTTTGACTAGAAGCCAGGACTCTTGCTCTGGTGTTTCTATATACTCCATCTGGACTATCAACTCTACCCCCGGTGTCCCGAGAAGTCATGTTGACAGAGGCAAACAAAGGCTCATCTTCATCAGGCATAGGTTCATACTGAATCCTATTGAAGACAGACTGTCGTTTATTTTGACATCTGCATTGCATTGTGACTCTTGGCTGGAAGTCACATTCATGATCACCATGGTCTTGAACTGTTGATTGACATCTACACTAAATTATGACTCTTGGATAGAAGTCACATTCAGCATGTTCCTTTGATATAGAATTACTCCTTCTCTTCTGTTGAAGATATTCCCGTAAATCTGTTTGTGAAGATTGAGGAGTATACTTCCTGTTCTTGGGTCTTGATGGCTCTTGATTATACAAAGAGTGATTAATATGAGCCACATAATTTCTTGCATACTCTGCATCTGGATCTTTTATCTTCATATCCAATTGGTATGGTTTCTTAACACCAGAAGTGCTGAGTTTTGTTCTTAAATCAGTGGAAGGTAACACATTAATTTTGGAAACATGGAGTTTTCCTTCCATTGATCTGGATATTTGCAGAGAAGAAAGAGTTAAATTACTCCCTTGATTAGGAGTTGGTAACAGACCCTCTTTAATGGACAGATTCTGTGTCCAATTTGAAGAAATCAAAGAAGAAGACATTAAGGAATGTTTCTTCTTAGACTCATTCAGATTTTGAGACATAGAATGTCCAGAAGGAAGAGTAGTCAAAAGACCATCTCCTTTCCTTTGACTAACAAAAGTATCAGTCAAAGCTGTTCCTGAAGTAAAAACTACAGGAGCAGAAGAAATAACTAAAGAGTTATTCCTTTTCGAAGGGACTTTGTGTGGAAGACCACCCCCAGTTCTAGTAGAACTCGGTGAAGAAGAAGAGATAACTAAGGAGCTATTCTTCTCTGATAAAATACACGCTGAAACAGATTTGGCTAAAGAACCAGAGCTGTTAGCGTGACTTTTGATTTTAGAATTACACGCTGGAACAGATTTGGCTAAGGAGCCAGTACTGTCAGCGTGACTTTTGAATGTGGGATTGTACACTGGAATAGATTTGGCTAAGGAGCCAGTACTATCAGCGTGACTTTTAGAGTTGAATTTGCACATTGGAACAGATTCGGCTAAGGAGCCAGTACTGTCAGCGTGACTTTTAGAGTTGAATTTGCACGCTGGAACAGATTCGGCTAAGGAGCCAGTACTGTCAGCGTGACTTTTGAATGTGGGATTGCATACTGGAATAGATTTGGCTAAGGAGCCAGTACTATCAGCGTGACTTTTAGAGTTGAATTTGCACACTGGAACAGATTCGGCTAAGGAGCCAGTACTGTCAGCGTGAATTTTAGTTACTGTCATCTTCGAGCGCACAAGAGTGTGCGTGCTTGCAGTGGAGTTCTTGCCAGTGTTAGGAGTAGACACTGTGGCAGAGACTTCACCATGGACTGCCAACTGATTCTTAGGGACATAGACAGAGTGTCCCTTCGACTTGGCAGTGATGATGGAGGCTGGAGTGGGCTTGCCACCCTTAGCCCGCTGCATTTCTTCATAGGCGAGTTGATCGAATTTGATCGTCATCACCTTCTTCGTCGAGCCGATTGACGAAGTGTCGCATTGAGTTGTTACCATCTCAGAAGAGGAGATGGTTTTCCCCAGCAGAGTCGCCAATTTGTTTTCCATAAAGAAATTCTCTTTATTTGTTGTGTTTCTGGGAAAATTACAACTTTGGGAGTCCGATCTAGAAGACGATCGCTTTATCCCTTGGACTATACGAAGAAGAAAAGCTCTCAAAATTTTGACAGTAGATATCAATGTATCTGTATAATGAATGAAAAATAACTCTATTTATAGAGTCAAAACAGTAACTGAAAAGATAACTACCTCACCACTGGTGCACTTGAAAAGTCACGCAGACTCTAAATACACGCAGGGTTAGTGAGTAGTTACTGGACGTGGCCCGTAACTGTTGGACACATGGCATCAGTGCATGGGTCATGTGCAAGTTACTGGGCACGCGAGAGAGAGAGATCGGTGGCATGGCTGCCACGTACTCCAGTTGAAATGAAATCCACGCTGACTTGCTGAAGGCAAAAATCCATGCAGATTCGTTGACGCAGACTCGTTGAAGGCGAAATCCACGCAAGCTTTGAAGAAGAATACTTCAGAATTCACGCAGGCTTTGAGAAGAATAACTCAAAAGTCACGCAATGTTTTGAGGAAGGAGAAGGTTCAGAATTCACGCAAACCGCCAGCTGTCTTGATTTGGCACGCTTCGTCTGACACAAAATCTCTGACATTGATTGCTTTATCAGCCGCATTAAATGAAGATAAGACCCAAAGTCACGCCAACTTGGTGAAGAGTGAGTCTTGCTAAGGAAGATTTCGAAAATCACGCAAAAGACGGCTGTGATCTCTCGAGTTCTGTGCATACGTGGCATATGAGGAGACGTTTCTCGACTGTTGTGTTGTCAGTCATTATGATTCTGACGTATGGCTGAGCTGTCTCTGCGTGACTTCTAAAGGAAGTGGCCAGGCAGAACTTAGCGTATCTTTTGTGCTGCTTCTTGGATTACTCTGCGTGACTTGTTCTGATCAACTCAGCGTGACTTCATTTTTGAGGCCTACATGAGCTACAGGACAAGGGCTTCATCCGCTCAAGTTCGTCGCCATGGGGTTTACCAGTGTTGTTTGTACCGAAGAAGGATGGGTCAGTACGCATGTGTATTGACCATAGGGCACTCAACAACCTTACGATCAAGAACAAATACCCACTGCCGCGGATCGACGATCTTTTTGACCAGTTGAGCGGAGCTCGAGTATTTTCCAAGATTGATCTGAGGTCGGGATATCACCAGATAAAGGTGAAGGGGGAGGATATTCCCAAGACCGCTTTCAGGACGCGGTACGGGCAGTTTGAGTTTTTGGTTATGCCGTTTGGGCTAACCAATGCACCAGCAGTGTTTATGAACCTTATGAACAAGGTGTTCCACCAGTATCTTGATCAGTTTGTGGTGGTGTTCATTGACGACATCTTAGTATATTCCAAGACTGGGGAGGAGCACGAGGAGCATTTGAGGATAGTGCTGGAGACTCTCAGGAAGGAGCAGCTTTACGGAAAGCTCTCCAAGTGTGAGTTCTTCTTGGACCGGGTGGACTTCTTGGGGCATGTGGTGACTGGAGATGGTATCTCAGTTGACCCCACAATGATTGTAGCAGTTGAGGCATGGGCAGCGCCGACTTCAGTTGCAGAGATCAGGAGTTTTCTGGGGCTGGCAGGATATTATCGGAGATTTATGCATGATTTCTCCCGGGTTGCAGAGCCGTTGACTCGGTTGACCCGGAAGGATGCTGAGTATGTTTGGTCAGAGGAGTGTCAGGTAGCTTTTGATGAGTTAAAAAAGCGGCTTACGACAGCTCCGATTCTGACATTGCCTTCAGGATCAGGTGGTTTCACTATTTATAGTGATGCTTCAGGGAAGGGGCTGGGTTTCATCTTACAGCAGCATGGGAAGGTGATTGCCTATGTTTCCAGGCAATTGAGTCCCCATGAGAAGAACTATCCTACCCACGACCTGGAGCTGGCAGTAGTGATATTTGCTCTGAAGTTGTGGAAGCATTATCTGTATGGTGAGAGGGTGGAGATCTTCACAGATCACAAGAGCTTAAAGTATGTGTTCACTCAGAAGGAGTTGAACATGAGACAGCGCAGATGGCTAGAGTTGATGAAGGATTTTGACATCCTACTTCAGTATCACCCGGGGAAGGCCAACGTGGTTGTCGATGCCATGAGTAGGTATCCGACAGCCATGTGTTTGACCATGGATCGGCATTTGCTTGCAGACTTGGAGAGCCTTGGGATTGAGGTGATCGTGCCCGGGGTACAGATGCAGTTATGGGGGATACAGATTCAGTCAGACTTGGTGGAGAGGATCAAGTCGGCACAGTTTGAGGACGTTGCTCTGCGGTGTCTCCGAGAGCAGGTTCGAGCAGGATTACTGGAGGGCGAGTTTTCTCTTGCAGAGGATGGTGCCTTGAGGCACGGTTCCAAGTTATGTGTGCCCAACGAAGATCTCAGGGAGCAGGTTATGCAGGAGCCCCACAGATCTCAGTACTCTATACACCCAGGTGCCAACAAGATGTACCGAGATCTGAGAGAGCATGTTTGGTGGTCAGGGATGAAGCGGGATGTGGCTCGCTTCGTGGCTAGGTGCTTGGTCTGTCAGCAGGTCAAGGCAGAGAGGCAGAGGCCCGGTGGATTGTTGCAGCCGCTGTCCATTCCCGAGTGGAAATGGGAGCATATCACTATGGACTTCGTTTCAGGATTGTCGCGTACTCCAGGAGGGAAAGACGCAATTTGGGTCATCGTTGACAGGTTGACCAAATCGGCCCACTTCTTGCCATTCAAGGTGGGTACGTCTACAGAGAGGCTGGCGGAGATGTATATGCGGCAGATAGTCAGGATTCACGGAGTTCTGGTCAGCATCGTCTCAGATCGGGATAGCCGTTTTACTTCCTATTTCTGGAGGAGTCTGCAGACCAGCTTGGGCACTCAGCTCAAATTTAGTACTGCATACCACCCCCAGACGGACGGACAGTCGGAGCGGACTATTCAGACACTTGAGGATATGCTACGGATGTGCGTCCTGGACTTTAGAGGTTCCTGGGAGGATCATCTTCATTTGGTGGAGTTTGCTTACAACAATAGTTTCCAGGCCAGCATTGAGATGTCACCTTTCGAGGCTCTGTACGGGCGTAGGTGTCGTACACCCTTATCTTGGGATGATGTTGGTGAGCGAGCTTTATTGGGGCCAGAGATGGTTGTTGACTCAGCCGAGAAGGTGAAGCTCATCAGGGACAGACTTCGCGTGGCGCAGGACAGACATCGGCACTGGGCCGATAGCCACCGGAGGCCATTGGAGTTTGAGGTACAGATTAGAGTAGGATTAGATTTAGGGTTGTTTGTTTGTAATTTTTGATCATGTTTGTTTATTATAATTAATTGAGACCTTGCTTGTGATTAGGTCGGAGACCAGGTTTTCTTGAGGATATCTCCAACTCGTGGTACGATACGTTTTGGTGGAGGCGGGAAGCTTAGCCCGCGCTTCATCGGCCCTTTCGTTATCAGCGGGAGAGTCGGTGACGTTGCATACAGGCTAGACTTGTCGTCTGTGCTAGTGGGGGTCCACAATATATTCCATGTATCACAGTTGAGACGGTACGTGGCTGACCCTAGCCATGTGCTCGATCATTCAGAGATTGAGGTTGGGCCTTCTCTCAGCTATCCAGAGCAGCCAGTGGAGATTCTGGATCGACGGAAGAAGGTTCTGAAGAACCAGGTGATACCTTTGGTACGTGTCGCATGGAGGCATCATTCTCCAGGAGTGTCTACCTAGGAGCGGGAGGATGAGATGCGCGAGCGCTACCCTTATCTTTTTGGACCGTGAGGTATACTTTCTATCCTTCTCATCAGTTGTATTTCGCCTTTCAATTTCGAGGACGAAATTCTTTTAAGGAGGGTAGATTTGTCACTACCACATTTCTAGTTTGAGGGTATTTTTGATATTTTTGGGGTAATTTAAATTTATTAGAATTTATTTGAATTTATGGGAATTTTTAGGAATTATTTTGGAATTGTTTGGACTAGGTTGACTTTGACTAGTTTTGACCCTTGTAGACCAACCTAGAAGCTAACCCTAGTTAGTATGGACTTGGTTAGGTTATATGACTCTAGTCTAACCTAAGCTAACCCTTGGTTTGGTCAATAGACTCTAGTTAGCAATAGGAATTAGAAAGTCATAAGTCATGGCTTATGATTTAGAACCTTTAATAAATCAATTCACGCCATAGCCTTGTAGGTTGGCCCAAAGCCCAAGACATTACAAACCCTAATCCCTAGACATTGTTGGCCGGCCACCCTATCCACATTGGGAACATCATCCTATAAATGCTCTCTTAATTTTAGGGTTGCCTCTTTCTTAGGAAAGCTCAAGTTTAGGAAAGAGGTTTGTTTCCTATTTCATTTAATCCCTAGAATTCCATTCCATTTCCTTTTTCATTCAAATCTCGTCCATTAGGTTTTAATATACCTATTCTTGCTTTTATTGAAGTTTCATTTCAGTTTGTTGTGATTTGATTAGATTGGGACATCAAGGAGAAGAGCTCTACAAAGAGGGTTTTTTAGAAAGTGCACCTATAGGTAACTTCCTCATTTCTCAATGAAATTTTGATTTCTTTACATATTCAGGAAGCCCTAGGAGTTCCCTAAGTGTCTGCATTGGTTTCGTGTCGGGTTTCATAAGTTTCGTGTCCGTTTGGACACGTATCAGACCCGTCCCTTAACTGTTTGTCGAAATGCCTTAAAGAACTTTTCGACCTAATTTCTAGGAAGTTTTTGAATAGGAAAATTGTTTGTGATGTCGCTTATGCATTTCTATTTGTCTGGGGGCGTCTCTGTGTCGTGTCGTGTCAGAATCGACACGTGCACACGCTGTTGACACGCGCGCACACTGTCAGGTTCGATCCCCTGCTACTCGGGGCTTGGTGTGCAGTGCGCACTACACTTCGATGCACGAATTTTGACACACGTGTCGTACTCGTGACTGACACGAGGTTCGTAAAGTGTCATGAGCTCTCGTGTCGTGTCGGACACGGTTTTAAGCGTGCACAGGGTGTACACTTGTGTGTCATTGTGCAGTTTAGTTCTTGTTTTTATTTCAGTTTAAAATAGTTTAATTCCTGTTTTCTCTTGCTAAATATATCCTATTTATGATGCATAATATATATTAGAATGGGTTACATGTTAACTTAGATTTTAATGAAGATTTAGTTTCGAACACTTGGTTATGGCAATGCACTGATACTATTTTTCCTGATATTTGTTTTTCCAAATTTCTGAACATTAGTTCCTGATTGTTGATGTTTTCTTCACTGAAATTAACCCCCATATGTTATTAGTTAATGTTTAACTCATTGATACTTTGATTTTGGGCTTGGGAGTGATAATGGGTATTGGTCAATTGTTAGATTTAGATGGTATGGCTGATACATGGTGTAAGAAGTATGCAGGAATTAAAATCATGTAGTAAACCACAAATCATGGTTGTTTATGAACCTGAGAATTTTAAATGGGTGTTAACAGATAGCTGTGCTTTTCGAAATTGGTTTTGAACTGAGTTTTGGTGTTTGATAAACTGAAACTCATATTCCTGAGTTCAATATTAAGTGAAGGTTTAATTCAAAACCTGAGAATATGATTAAGTTACTGTTTTGTTTATGTTTCAACTAATTATGATCCCTACATGTTATAATCCATGTTAACTAAGTTTTAGATTCAAATATAGGCTTTTGGATGTGGGAGAAGTTCAAATGTTATTTGGATTTGAAATGGCATTTGATACACTGTTTAGTCAACCTGAGATAAGTTTCCCCTTTTGAACCAGTCACATGATTCATTAAACCTGATATCTGAGCATTGATTTCCAGTTCTTATTAACCTGGGAATATATCCATTTTGAACTGTCATTGGCTTGAGAACTGTCATGTTCTCTTATTAACTGGGGAATGATTTCCTTCCCTTAAACTAAGTTTAGATGATCATGTATTAGCCACTGTTTCTTGGTAACTGTCAACTGTTTTAGATTCAATTGTTAACTGTCATTGTGTTTCCAGATTTCCTATTCCTGTTCTGTCCAGTGCATCTTCCCACACACACACTTCACTGCTTTCTATTTTTCTGTTAGCACACACTTCTATTTGACACATGAACACAGATGTCTAACTATCACTCACCCTACACACATTCACATACACATCTATTTCCCATTTCCTGTCATGTTTCAGCCACTCCTAACACACACAAATTTTCCCCACACCCTCATGTATGTCCCCCAAACACACAGTTATACACACACTCTTGTCTTCCCTCTCAATCTATATGTATCCTATTTTCTATGTGAATGCATATGCTAATAGGTAATATATATATATATATATATATATATATATATATATATATATATATATATATATATATATATATATATATATATATATATATATATATATATATTATATATATATATATATATATATATATATATATTTTATATATATATATATATATATATATATATATATATATATATATATATATATATATATATATATATATATATATATAATATATATATATATATAAAAATATATATATATATATATATATATTTTATATATATATATTTTATATATATATATATATATATATATATATATATATATATATATATATATATATATATATATATATATATATATATATATATATAAAAAAATATATATATATATATATATATATATATATATATATATATATATATATATATATATATATATATATATATGGTAGTTGTGTATATTTGGGTATCTGGTTTAGATACCTACATAGGATGTATGGGTTATACAAGTATATATGTATGTCACATATATATACAACTTGTGTATTTATTATACATAGGTAATATATACATGTGTTAAGAATAGGCCTAAGTAATGTGGTATAGCTTGGTGAGCCTAGATTGGGCTTGTACAGCTTTATTAGACCTAGTATAGACTAGTTTAGACTTGATAGCCTAGTTTAGACTTGTTTAGACCTAGTTTGACTATAGTTGACCTAGTTTGACTTCTAGGGTTGACCAGAGTTGACTTTGGCCTAGATTGACCTAGAATCATGTAGAATGTATAGTAGGACTTCATTATACCATTTTGGACTTGTTGTGACTTGTGCTGTTCTGATTAGGAGCCAGACACCACTCCTCGGACAATACTTTCATATTGGACACTCAGATACCAGGCGAGTACATTCTCTGATCATTTCATATCCTGCTTAGAATTATTTTCTGCATTAAATTATTTTACTTGTACTGTCACGTTGGTCACACGGATTGGTACTAAATGGATCCCTTCTTAAGATGTTATCCTTAGGGAGCATCAGGTACTACATGTTCTGTGCGTTTTACTTACATGGCGTATCACTATGCTTCACTGGTTCTTTGATCATTTGTGACATATACTCTTATGATCACAGAGTCTCCTAGAATCTCTTATCCCATTTACTGGGTATCCTAGAATCTCCTAGAATCTCCATTTATGGGACATCCATGTATCACCCTTCGGGAGACTTTACATGGAATCATAACATAACCTGGCTGGATCCTTGTATATTGATTGGGGGTACGGGGGAGTAGAAGTAGACATGTGAATATTACCCAAGTAGTATCTTATCAGAATCTCTTCCATAGTGTCTTATCAGAATCTCCTATGCCATTTACATGTCTATATTGTACTCTGACTCACTAGCCACTGTTAGTCTCTATTTATAGTAGATATTTCTATTACAGCTCTCTCTCTGTTTACATACAGCATTTCTTTCAGTACTTGTATCTTACTTTACCGCATGATTATATTTTCTAACCTGCTATGAACTGTTGAGATGTACTGTACTCGCTCCTGTCCTGACTGGACCTGTTAAAAATATTACAGAGGACGAGGAGGAGGCCTGTGTGGATACCTTCTACGGGACAGCCCTAGACGACACTTGCGAGCTGGACTCTCAGGAGGACCCAGCTCTAGCTGAGGACTTTACCCCCATTGCCTAGACTAGTTTAGTTAGGCTTATCTTATTTTATGTAGTCTTGAGACATGTTTAGCTAGACTTTATTCTGTTCTGAGTTGTATATATTCTTTCATTCAGTATCTGAGACCATGTACCTCTGGATATTTGCTGGGATTATCTTAGACTACCTTATCATCTATTTTCCTTGAGTTCTATTTCATATCGTGCTATCTCTTCCTTAGATTGTGATTGAGTTTATTTACTGCTATGTCACCCCCATTCGGAGAGTATAAACTGTTTAGAGATATATTGTTAGATATATGTTGACCTAGGATAGCGTTCTACCGCCGACACTGCGGCGTAGGCTGGACGTACCCACGTCTCGTGCCCTTACTCTAGGGTGCGGGTCGTGACATCCCACTCCCCACATCTCGGGGAGAGGTCTTATGGGTTCACCTCTTATGGGTTCACCCTGATCTCGTCTCCGAGGTTACTCAACCGGAGGTACGCTTTGCCTCTAAAACCAAAGGCAGGAAGATCAAGTCTTGCCGCATGGTCTCTTCCTCTACGGAAGAGGCACTTCCTGTACAGACACGTTCGCATCAGAACGCCCAACCTGACGAAGCTGTCGTCGAGGTGGTGTCTCCTTGCACTGTCCCTGCTGCCCAGGAAGAGGGCCCGTCCAAGCCTCCAGCAGCCAATAATCAGAAGCATGTAGAGGTCCGTTTCGATAAGCCTCTGCGAAAGGAGAATGCTTCGGGGCTTGCCAAGCCCCACAACTTCGACATACTGGCACAATTTGCCAGTACTCCTACCCGTCTATCTCTGTTTGAGCTTCTTCGCCTTTCCAAGGACACTCGTGAAGCTCTTTGTGAAGCCCTGAAGGATGCTGAGTCCTTCATCAGTCAGGTCAAGCAGCCTAAAGATCTTCCGACTACATGTGCGCACTGTCATTGTACGGATGAAGTTATCCCCAACATAACCTTCACCCAACAAGACATGCTGCTCAAGCACAACCGACACAACAGGCCTCTGTATTATACTGGGTATATCGGTTCCGTCAAGGTGAAGCGGATTCAGATCGATCCGGGGTCTTCCCTCAGCATCATTCCGAAGACGCTGCTCTCAATACTGGGGATCCCAATGTACCGACTGGAGCCTTCCAACACAACAATCAGTGGCTTCAATGCCAGCAAGAGTGAGCCGCTGGGCAAAATTCGGCTGAAGTGTCATATTGGTAATCTCAGAACTGAGATCACTTGCTATGTTGTGGACGACGATGTCAACTACAACCTCCTACTGGGTCGACCGTGGCTGCATGAGTACATAGTGGTACCTTCCACACTCCACCAATGTATGAAATATGTGTCCACCAATGACATCATCCAGACGGAATTTGCAGACATCGACCCTTTCAAAGGGGTTGAAGCCTACTTCGCTGATTCCAACTTGTACAAGTCACCTGACGATGAGGAAGCCAATGATGCTGACGATGAAGCAGAAACGGCAGCAGAGCCCGACATGGAGCTAGAGATGATTCCTGACGCTCCTTTAAAAATTTGACTCAAAGGGAAGCCGCCTCAGACGTTGCCTCCCATGAACATCAAGCTACCCGAAAAAGCGCCAACTACTCCAGGTAGAACACCTACTGAAGCTCCCTTGAAGATACGGCTCAAGGGAAAGCCGCCTCAAACATCGGCTCCCCTTGTGGCAAAACTACAGGGGAAGGCACCAATCACCGAAGGCGCAGTTGAAGCACCTCTGAAGGTGCGTCTTAAGGGCAAGATGCCGCAATCATCTGCCTTATCCAAGCTGCCAGAGAAGGCCCACATAGCCCTCTCGGACCCCAAGATCAAAACTGTGGTGGACTCTCCCGATCCAACCCCAGTACTCACAGATGAAGAGCTAGGGAAATATATCTCTGCTGATGTAGATGCACCCTCTCTGGACAATGTAATCCCACAGGACAAAATCTCGTATTTCATCAATAATAGAGTATCTTTTAACTATTCTAGTCTTCCATATTGGAATACCATGTATACATTAGATAACGCTCTACGGTCGTTAGAAACACAAATAACGACCGTCCATCATGTAAATCGAGTAGTCCCGTCCCAAGGGGTCTGTTTTGTAGTCCCACCACGGAATTGAGACGAAGAATCCATCATCTTCAGCAAATTCGAGCGTCATCAAGACCTCCCGCCACTCGAGCAAGAACCAGATACCGGCAGAATACAAGCCTATGGGTACAGAGACAAGGCAAAGTACCTCATCCAAAAGATGGGTTACGACCTAAAAAGCATCAAAGGCATGAACTACGGCAAGGGTCGACATCTTCCTCTCCGGCTTCCAACACCTAAAGGAAAGTCGCAGGACTATTATCATCGAACTCGACGGGGGGTGGGCTATGTCACGCTGCCGTCAACTCCAGAGAGTTCAGAGGCAGAAGAAGCAAAACATTTTCACTCGTCCGAAGCATCAACTTGGGATTCCGATACCAGTATCGGATCAGTCTTCAATAAAGTACTATCAGCCAATATGACATCTGCACAATCTCAAGAAGATGAAGGCGAAGACCAAACGCCAAAATTCTTCGAAGAAGAACCCTGGGCTCAACGCCTAGGAGAACAGTGGGAGTCTCGTTTTGAATTATGCGAACCCCCTACCGAAGACGAAGTCGAGCAGATCGACCTTGGGGATGGATCTTCTTCTAAACCCATCTTCATCAGCAAAAGCCTAATAGGAGAAGATCGGGAATCTTTAATCCAGCTGGCTAAAGAATATATCGATGTCTTCGCCTGGAGCTACGAAGATATGCCGGGACTTGATCCCCAGATTGCGATGCATAGGCTTAACATCTTACCTGATGTCAAGCCTATAAAGCAACAACAGCGACGTTTTCGTCCTGACATCATGAACGCTAACGATCAGGAAGTAGACAAACTCCTGACCAGCAGATTCATTCGCGAAGAATAACACCCGGATTGGATGGCCAACGTCGTCCCTGTCACCAAGAAGAATAGGAAAATACGAGTCTATATCGACTTCAAGGATCTCAACACTGCTTGCCCGAAGGACGAATTCCTACTTCCAATCACCGATGTGATGATCGACAACACATGTGGTTTCGAACGCATGTCTTTCATGGACGGGTATTCGGGCTACAACCAGATCAAGATGTTCCCTGATGACACAAAACACACGTTATTCAGGACTTCGAAGGGGGTCTTCTGCTACACAGTGATGCCCTTCGGCTTGAAGAATGCTGGTACAACATACCAGCGAGCTATGAGCACCATCTTCCATCAGCATCTTCGCAAGACAGTCGAATGCTATGTTGATGACATCGCAGTCAAGAGCCGTCTCAAAAGAGATCACCTACAAGACCTTAAGACAGTCTTCGATCTCATGCGAGCGCACCAACTCAAGATGAACCCCGCTAAATCTTTCCTTGGGGTTTCTAGCGGAAAGTTCTTGGGCTTCATTATCACGGCGAAAGGCATTCATGTCGATCCCGAGAAGACCAAAGCCATCCTTGACATGAACCCTCCGAAGAACCTCCGAGAACTTCGAGGCCTGCAAGGGCGTCTGGCATACATCTGGAGGTTTATAGCAAACCTTTCCGGAAAATGTCAACCCTTCACCCAGCTCATGAAGAAGGGAGTCTCTTACGTCTGGACAGAGGAATGCCAAAAAGCTTTCGACGACATCAAAGCTTACTTGACGAGCTCGCCATTCCTGGTGGCACCCGTCGTCGGCAAACCAATTCTCCTCTACGTCCGTACCATGGATCATTCCCTCGGCGCTCTGCTTGCTCAGAACAGCGATACAGGCTATGAGCAAGCTATCTACTACATCAGTAGAACACTGATCGGGGCCGAACACCGGTACAACCCCGTTAAAAAAGAGTATTTGGCTTTGGTATTTGCCATCCAGAAGACTCGCTATTATGTCTCGGGCCAGACAATTCATGTCATCTCCCGAGTCAATCCTCTCAGAGTTTTCATGACGAAGCCAGGGTCATTAAACTCCCGGCTAGCTACGTGGGCAATCCTGCTAACGCCATACAACATGGTGTTCGTTCTACAAAAAGCTGTCAAGGGTCAGGCTTTGGCCGACTTTTTAGCTGCACACCCCATCCCAGAGTCCTCCAGGCTCTATGAAGACATCCCGGATGAGGTCCAAGAATCAAACGTCACCGAAGAAAGCTCCGTTTGACGAATATTTTTCGATGGCGCTTCAAGAACAGGCCCCAAAGGCCAAATCATCGCAGGAGTGGGGGTAGTCCTAGTCTCTCCCGATCAGCTGGTCATACAGCGTGACTACTCTCTTTCAAAGCCGTGCTCCAACAATGTTGTCGAGTACAACGCGCTCATCATGGGACTCCAGCTGGCGCAACAGCTGGAGGTGGATCATCTGGAAGCCTACGGTGACTCAAAACTCGTCGTTAATCAGGTCAGAGAGAAATACGAAGTTCGCCATGAAGATCTGATTCCTTACCATAAAGTTGCATTGAACATCATTTCAACCTTTATCAAGTTCTTAATCGAACATGTACCTTATTTACAAACTCTGGAGACTGACGCTCTGGCTGGCCTCGTAGCCTCATTGGCAGCACCCCTCGGGACTCAACACTATGTCACGATAGTTGGTCGAGACTTGGTCTGTCCTAAGAACAACCTATACTCACAAATGGCCCATGCCGTGTCAACGAGTGCTGGTGTTAATGTTCGAGACTGGAGATTCCCGTTCATCGACTTTGCTGTCTACAAAATTCTCCCAGAGGACCCGAAAGAAGCCGTCGCAGTCAGGAGGAGCTCCCTTCGATTCTATTACGATACAGCTACTAAAATGTTGTACCAACGTTCCTACGATGGACTTCTCCTTCGATGTTTATCCAACGAAGAAGCAGTCGAAGCCCTTCGAGAAGCTCACGATGGAACCTGCGAGGCTCATCAACCTGGGCCTAAGTTGCAGGATCGACTGCGACGCATGGGCTACTATTGGCCAACCATGGCAGCCGACGCTGTCGACTATGCTAAAAAGTGCCATGTGTGCCAGCTTCACGTTGACTTCATCCATACGCCGTCAGAACCATTACATTCTACGGTCGCCTCCTGGCCCTTTGAAGCCTGGGGCATGGATATTGTAGGATCAATCACCCGTCCTTCATCAAGGGGACACCGCTTCATCCTAGCCATCACCGACTACTTCTCCAAATGGGCAGAAGCAGTCCCACTGGCAGAAGTAAAGAGCTCTAGGGTGATCAGTTTCATCAAACACCATGTCATCTACTGTTTCGGGGTACCTCGGAGGATTATCCACGATAACGGTCCTCAGTTCATCAGCCATATTTTCAGCAGATTCTGTGACAAGAATCGCATTCAAAACGTGGCATCAACCGCCTACAATCCGGCAGCAAACGGATTGGCAGAGGCGTTTAATAAGACTATCGTCAGGCTACTCAAAAAGGTCGTGTCATCCAACAAACGCGACTAGAACGAAAAGCTCGACGAATGCCTTTGGGCCTACCGCACAACGGTACGGACCCCGACGGGCAACACACCATTCTCCCTGGTCTACGGAAGCGAAATGGTACTGCATCTCGAAATTCAGATACCCTCACTCCGTGTAGCAATCATAAATCAACTCACAGAAGAAGACAATCAACGTCGTCGTCTGCGAGAATTGGAGGCACTTGATGAAAAGCGTCTCCTAGCTCAACAACGCATCGAACTCTATTAAGCCCGTATATCACAGGCTTTCAACAAGAAGGTCAAGCAGGGGACTTTCCAAGTAGGTGACCTGGTTCTGGCAGTCAGGAGGCCGATGGTGTTGACTCACAAGACACCAGAAAAATTTGAGCCCAAGTGGGAGGGGCCTTTCATTATAGAGACGGTATACTCAAACGGTGCCTACCATCTCGCCAAATCCAATGGGGACTTGTTCATGATGCCCATCAACGACAAGTTCCTAAAGAAGTACTACTCTTGACATTCTTCAGACTTGTACTTCTATCTCCACCCAACAAGGGAGTCTGTGGACCCAATCATCAGGGCTCACGTATACCTCCCGCAAAATCTTACGCTTATGGCACCCAGCTGTTCCATAGCGTTCTATCTTCCAGTAGAAGGACAACCACGTCCACATTACCTCTGAGTTGTTCCCCTACACCCTACAAAGTGGAATCTTACACTCCGTAAGACGATGCTACCCATCATGTTTACCACGTCCACATTACCTCTGAGTAAACATCCCGTACAGACAACCCCTACGTTGTCATACATTGATCGCAGAACTTCCACGTCCACATTACCTCTGAGTGGTTTCGCGTATCCCCCCAGAGTCATTCCTACCACGTCCATAATACCTCTGAGTAGGAAGATTCTATCATTTGAATCCCATATTTGCCACGTCCACATCACCTCTGAGCAAACATGTCGGTTCTCTCGAACTTATTATCTGTACCTAAAAACCAAGGTACACAAAAGATAATAGGTCCACACAAATCATCAAGTTCATGAGAAGCAAAAATGAACACACCACAAAAAACTATGTATTCTTTATTCAAAAATAAAGGATTACATCCCCAGCAAGAGTTTCAAATTACACAAAAAAGAAGAGACTACAATCCCAAAACATCCCCGGGGTTGGCCGAAAGCTCTTCAATCCGATGCTTCAAGCCTGCCGCCCGAGTCTCTACAGTCGCCAGGACCCGGCGTTCGGCTTCTTGACGCATCGTTTTTATGGCCTCAGGAGAAGTGTCATCCTCATGCTTCTCGTCCAACTACTGCCGCTGCTGAGCCAGGGTAAGAGCCCGGCGCGTGAAAGCTGCTTCCTCTTCCTTAGATGCTACATGTTCAGCCTGGACTCGTTAAGCATCTAATAAGAGTTGGGTCCGCTGGTCTTCAAGGAGGCGAATCTTGGCATCAACCTCCTCTATACTACATCCAATGCGGCCCGCAACTCCACCTTCTCCTGCGTGGACTGAGATAGCCTCTCCACCGCAGCCTCGGTTTCAGCCACCTCGCGTTCCCAGACACCCACGGTGGCCTGATAAGAGGACTCAATCTCAGCGATCAGCTTCTCCTTTTTCGCGTTTATCAGGGCGGAGAGATCATTTCGCTGGATACGCTGAGACTCGGAAAGCAGCTGGTCCAGCTCAGTCATCGAGGCCTCCACAATCTCGGCCATATGATCATGGCCCTGGTGGAGACGTATCAGACCGATGTGTGAAAGCGCCATAGATTTTGCCATCGCAAAACTCATATTGGCATCTATCACTGTCGATACACCCTTTTGCAGCATCTTGTACACTGCCTCAACGATGAATTTTATGTACTCATCCGCATCCGCCAGCACTTGTGGTGTCATGGCAGGAGTTGGAGGAGCTGTCCTAGACGGCGGACCTGAAGAGGACCCGTCGACCTCAATCTGCGAGGCTTGAACGTCGACCTTAGCAGACCCTCTCGTACCAGGAACTTGAATTCCGCTACTAGCTCGAGATGCCAAGAGAGCAGAAGGAGTTGGGTGGGGTGTCGATATCGTCCCCCAAGTTGAAGAAGCAACAAAGGGCTCCTGCACCTGCAAGCCCTTGCCCTTTTCCGTCTCAAAGGGACTACCAACATTCGGAGTTGCCTCCTCCTCCACCGAGGCGCGACCTGTAACCAGCACAGAGCCTTCCTCTGGCAAGTTGGTGGGATCAACTCCCGTTTCCTGGCGGGGCACGTCTTCTGGGGTCGGGCTCGGCAGACGAGTCTCCCCCTCATTATCGAATCCCTCCACGGGGATCGAATCTGTCGCTACATCCCGGTCGTCAGCCACCTCAGCCTCCGTTGCTGAGCCTGGAGTAGGGCTCGGCAACGCTACTGCCGACCTCCCCTCATCATGACAAGGAGGGGAATCAACCCTCTCCTCTGTTTCAATCACGTCTGTTGCCCCCGCAACAGATTCATGCATCTCTGGAGGAACGTCATCTGAAGACGACGAACTCCACTCCACTTCTTCATCTGGAAGCCCTGTGTCTGCTGGACCCTCAACGTCCAAGGCCCCCACGGCGGCTTGCACCACTCCGAGAACTGCTTCAACCTCAGCTTCCCTTCCTACATAATCTGGAGATACTGGAGTCTCCACAACAACGACATCGTCTGGGTTCTCCTCCTCGGGAGATATCACAATCGGCAGAACGTGCTCTTCCGATGAGCCCGCCACCTCCTTTGGTCTGCTGCCACCAGATTTTGGAGTACGGGGTCTCCTTTTTAGCGGCTCCTACAAAAAGAAAGCATAGGTCACAAGAAATGTTGAACCTAACCAGACTATATGGGACATCCTTACCTCTGTAGGTGCTGAATCCGATGACACTGTCGGTGACAATGCCTTCTGCTGCCTCTTTGGCGTGGAAGAGCCAGCCTCTGTGTCAGCACGCCTTTTCGGTTGATCGACCGAAGGCTCTGCCTGACCCCCTGTGGATACGGCAGGGGTACCTCGATAACCCACCTCTGGCGGACGGTATGATCGAGCCTTCGTCAATATGTTCCCAGTCACCGCCACTGGGTGCCGGCAATGAGACTGGTCTCCCTATCATATCCGGGATGTACGACATTCATAACACAATAAAATTTGGCGGCCGAGAAAAGCATCGGCGGCCGCAAATTTTGGACGGGCAGCGTAAAGCGGGCTCCGGTACATCCGACATTGTAGTAATGCCAAGCTCGTGCACCATCCAATAAACTTCCAATATACCCCAGGTTAATACTGGGGTTGTCCAACATCAACTGAGCATAGCCGAATTGTCGTGCAAAATGGCTCGACAAATACGGTTCCAGGTAACACTGGTTCCTATTTCGGTACACCAGATGGGATGGACGGATACTTTGTAACCAGCAGAATCCCCATGGAGGCAGAGTGGTGGCATCTTCACCCGAATCCACTAAGTCTTCGTTGGCCTCAAAATCCGAAAAGACAGGACCAACTTTGGTGATCTCCCACCCCTGAAGGTGGGATAAAACTTTCCTACAAACAGGAACACCGGCATACAACCAGCTCCTCTGGTGGAAACGACGGAGGAATGCATCCCCGACCCTGTGGTCTTCTTCCGAGCCCGGACTCATCACATTGGGATGGTGTAAAATTAACTACCCCATCAGATAATGAAACGGCAGTTCGGCTCGGGGGAAGTTGTCATTCCTACCTCGTTCATGAACCACATTTCCCGTAAATTCTCGTAAACCTCGCAGTAGGTTGCACACCATTGCGGGGAGCAGAGCTAGGCGTCGGCCAAAAACCAACTTCATAGCTGGCAAGATTAGATTCCGGGTCACCCTCTCTACGGAGCCTGACCCGCCCGAGAAGACATAATCCCGAAGCCAAATCATCAGATACGCAGCTAACACTGCTTTTGACGACATCCGATGAGTAAGGTGCCAGAAACAGCTATAGGAGCGCTCCTCCGACTGCCGGTCCTCATTTTCCCGGGGATTCTTCTCACCTAACCTGCTCATTTCGGAGAGCACCACGCTACTGGAAAGCGCTGGCGGAGTGGTAAACTGAGAGGGATCCTCCTTGTCTTGCTTAAAGACGTAATCTCTCCAAGCGGTCACATGAGGCTGTGACCCGCCCTTATCCCTCTTCTGCATATAATAATGATGACTCGCCACTTCCTTGAAGACGGCCATCATCTCCTCGGCTTTGTCCCCCAGGACTTGGAACTCCTCGTTGGTCGAGAAATATTCCTCATAAGGCTCTGATCCCCAAGGAAGCTTTGACACTTCGTACATTTTGTGAAGTGCGAGTCCCAGCTCCCCCACCAGGGTAAAGAAAGTCCCGGTCTGGGTGTTAAACATCTCCAGAAGCGCGAGGAACATATGCCGGTTGATGTCAACACCTGCCTGAGTAGCACTGATTGTGACAGTCAGCCCCATCTCTCGGAGTTCGGTTTGAAACCACGACATAATCCAGAGTGTCAGCTTGTCCCATTTGGAAACGTAATGACACCAACCCTCTACCCGAAATTCACTTTTCGGGGACGATTGCTCCAACAACAGCATGCGGTTCGCAAAAGTCGAAGTGCCAAAAGCAAATGTATTGATGGGAACGTCACTGTAAATGCTCCCAGGACGTAGAGTCCGCCAGGTGAAAGAAGGCCCAGACCGCACGGCGGCCAAAGTATCTCTCTGGTTGGAGGTAGTATCGACCTTGATGGTGCCTGCCACCGCTCCCCCCCTGAGATGGGGTTAGCTTCCAAGACATCCTCCTCTTGGAAGCAAGACGGCAGAAAGCCGTCAATGGCCATTGACGCTCAAGTTGCTTAACCGTCATATGTACTCCTCTTGCTGTAAAGAACCAATCTTTCTTGACCTTCAACACCTTTGCTTCAATAGAAGCAAGGCGGTCCCCGAACAGGAACTCAGGCTTCAAGAAAGTTACGTTATCAGAAGTGGCAGATTTTAAAACACCATGCTCCATCATCCGTTTAAGGAACCCGTGCTGTTGTTTTCGAATTTGACTCATTCTTTCGGAAGGCTGATCCAGCATAATGGCAGCTTGGGCAGGGTTTATCACCTCTTCATTATAATCTACCCCCATCTGACAGAGGACAGCATCCAGAAGCACTTCATTCAAGAGCGGGACAGTCATCGACACTGGTGGTCAACAAAAGAAGGCAAAGATTCAGAGATGTTAGAAACAACAAGAGAATCTGAGCCACATTCTCATCAAAAGCGCATAAGGCTCAGGCGCATCTGAAAAGAAGATTCGACACATCATCAGGGTCTAAACCTATACGCGTCAGCAATGGAGCTTCGGTGCATCATCAGGATTTTAAACCCATGCGCATCAGCAGTAGAGTTTCGGCGCATCATCAGGGTTTTAAACCCATGCGCATCAGCAGTGGAGCTTCGACGCATCATCAGGGTTTAAACCCATGCGCGTCGACAGAAAAACCTCGGCACATCATCAGGACTCAAAGTCCATGCGCGTCGGCGTATGTGAGTTCTAAAAATGGTACAGAAAGATATGGTAAAGGAGGATGAAACCCACCAATCACCGCCGGCTGAACGTCGACAGGCGGACGGGGGACATCACCCGCGGCAGCCTCTACAGGCTCTTTTCCTTTGCCTCGTCCTCGGCCAGCACCGCCACGAGGAGTCTTGGGAGCCATTTCTTGAAAGAAGAAAGTTAGGATTTTTCAAAAGAAGAACTCTAAAAAGAAAGAAAGCAAAGAGAGGAAGAATTCTCTCTCTCTCCATCTCACGCCTATTTATATGCCCAGTCGCACGCGTGAACCGATGAAGTGTGACCTCAGCCGCCGCTTCAGGTTCTGTGAGGAGATAACTACAAATAAATCCAAAAAGATCATCATTGATCTTCTTGGTTATTGAAGCATCATCATTCGCATTTACTGAGAGGAGCATGCGTCCCATCACTGATGTGGGGAGTTATCATACGCCCGAACAGTCACGCGCCCCGTAGAAGACGCCACCATGCTTCTTATTCAAAGTATTCCAAAACTTGACAAAAAGTTTTGAAAACTTTGAAGGGGGTCGTGTAGAAGCATGGAATTTCAGGACCAGAAATCCTATGCGTCTAACATCACATGCGTCAGGGAGCTCAGATAAAGTACTTGGCACAACAAAGCATAGCATAGACATCAAAAGAAGATTTTTATTTTCATATAAAAGTCTATTACATGTCTTAAAAAGGGCTGTACAAAAGAAAATTTCTACAAAAAAAAGATCCTAAGTCTACAGCTAGGCGCAGCAACCACCATACGCTCTCAAACAGGCGCATCTCACCATACGCTCTCAGCCAGGCACATCCCTTCAGTAGCTCAGTTATGTGCATCCTCAGTTATGTGCATCCCTTCAGCAGCTCAGTTATGTACCGCCCTTCAGTGCCCCAGTCAGACGCATCATGAAGTGTCAGCATATGCGCCATCAAATGCTTCGACTAATGAAGCATTTATTGAGCAGAACGATGGTGGCAATCAACCCTCTAGCTGGAGGAGGAGCTCTTCAAAAAGAGAAGAGCACCGCAAATCAACCCGCAGCTAAATGAGCAGCTTTCGACCCAACTAGAATGGGCAACACCCACTCTAGCGGGAGGAGGAGCTCTCCCAAAGCCCAAGGAAGACCGCAATCGAAATACGGCTAAAGGAGCAGCAAAAGAGCCTCCAAAGCTGCGACACCGCAATTCCGATCTGCGGCTCTTCCGGCATAACGGAGACGAGGCTCGAGCATCCCGATCTTTGGATGCAACAGGCACCTTCCGTCTGCCTCAAAAGCCCTCGACTCCGACTTTTGAATGTAACAGTCGCCTTCAAGTGCATCAATGAAGACTATGCGTCGCATCTTCACCCTCGGGAGCATCTCATTAACAGAATGTGCTATAGTAAACAAGTTTATTTCGGAAGGACGTGAGAGAACGAGAAGCAAACCTCTCCATGCCACTATTTATAGGCCGGGCAAATCAAACCCATGCGCCAAAGTGGCTGGCTTTCCGAATCCCGTGCAATAAATTTGCATTAAATGGTGATAAACCTGACGCTTCGAATTCAGCCAAGTCAAGAACGACTATTTAAAGCACTCGAAGAACGTAACAGTCGGTCCCATAAAGATGTGTCATGCAAAGCGGATGCGCCGGCCAGACCGCGTATCGTACTGACGCGCCCAGCTCCCATCAACATTATAAGGATGTGCCCCCATGTGTCCCCATGAACCTATTAGAACGCCGATTGATGCGCCCACTCAACAAACCCATCACCTGTTAAAAGAACATTAAATGTCGAAGTCTGACAGAGTTGGCAGCACGTCCCCCGAGGACCGAACAGTTGACAGCTTTTTCAGAAAACGAAGCATCGCCGACGTCAGCATCATCATTACTCCCCTCCGACGGTTACAAACCACGTGGCCGCCCAACCATCTCGCATGCGCCTCCGCAGCCATGTGCCTAAATCTCTGCATGCGCCACAAAAGCCGTGCGCCTCCGACTTTTTCTCTGATCCCTAAAGACAGAAGTAAAGTCACTACTGAAGCCCCGCATGCGCCTCAAAAGCCATGCACCCCGACTGGTTCATGACTCCTAAAGGCTACGAGCCAAAGCCTCCTCATGCACCCAATCCCAGGCGTATCCTATCAGATCACTCCCCACCAAATCTGAGATCTTCGAGCGATGGACCTACGACATGCGTTCTTTGACTTGATTCAGCCTATAAAGGGGTGCTAATCATCCAAGATCTCAGCAACCGAAAGATTTTCTCCGTTGCTACGTGTCAGTTTTGTCGCAGCCCACGACAGTAACAAGAAAATTTTAACTCCTCAATCAGGGCGCATCGCCCATACGCCTCCATCAGCAACTACCACGTGGCATCCCCACGTACAGGCGCATCCTACATGTGCGCATGAGCAGCCAGCCTGTAAAGCTATAAATAGAGGGATCATCTCCTTCTAACACACACACACAGACAGAGACACATCGTACAACCATCAGCAATATATAGAGAGAGGCAGATATAGACACTCAACGTCTTCTTCCTCTCTGCAAGCTCCTGTACCTAGAGCAACCCAGATCTTCAGAGAACCGAGAACCGTCGTCTGATCGTCAACGGAGTCAACGCATTACCACTCGCTCCATCGGCACAAGGGACCCAGATAAACAAAAGTGTACTCCTAGGACTACATCTAAGTCCTATATTGTAACACTGTTCTGTTTGTATTGAAATTACATCAAAAGATTTTAATGGAAAACAGGATCATGTAAACAGACTATCATTGCCAGGAGTACTATAGACTCTGAGATGATAGCTTTAGACACTACCTGTATAAAAATCGAATGGCTTAGAAAGCTTATTATGAATATACCTGTTCCTGCAGTTTCTATAAACTGTGATAATAAATCTGTTATAGAACTACTAAAGCAGATTCTGTGAATGCTAAGATGAACGGGCACCTGCAGCTGCACTTCAAGAGCCTATTGGACAAATTTGTGGTTCTTAACTATAAAAGTCATTAAAGAACTTTACAGATCTCTTGACGAAGAGTCTGTTTACTCTTGACGAAGAGTTTGTCTAGGTCAACATTTATCCTAGAATCAACGAGGGGGATGGAGTTAAGCCCATAGTATAGTCACCAGCAGTGGCAACCCAACCGAGTCTGACTGGAGATCCCAAGAAGCCGGTTCAATGGGTAGAAATAAGCTGGACTAGGTGACTATTATGTAATACTGCCTGAGATTAAATTCTCTTTAAAATAAAAGCCTAAGAGGTTGTACATGTGTACATTAATGTCACGCCCCGATTCAGGGAATCGTTCGCCTCCGCTTTGATTCACGTCGAATCGTTCGTCCACGCTAAGGCGTGATGCCGTACAAGTCTAGAATTATACTTGTACAAGGCGTGCTCGTGTTCCTTTTATAAAAGAGACATTTTGACTAGAGGTTCGTAGCGGTTGATAAAGAAGTTTGGGCAACACAGATATGATCTGAAATAACTTCTTTATTAATATCTTTGAAAATACATTGCATAAAATATAAGGCTCTCAAACAGTCGAGATGAAATGCCAAACTTGGTTACAACTTGCAGAAATATTAAAATAAGATACAACTTGTTCCATACATCATATCCCTTTATTAATAATGCGGCAATAACCACCTTCAGCAAAATACCTTCTTCTTCAAGTGGAAACTTTAAGATGTACGAAGCTTCTAAAGAGTCGGACAGCAAGCCTTCAGCGTCTATGATTTTCCACTAGGTTCCCGGCACCTGTGGAGACGAGGGTCAGTACATTGCCACATATGTACTGGTGAGCGGCCATAACCAATCTCACCATAAATCAATAGTAGTAAAATTACATGAATGATCACTATTGATTTGTGTTCTTTCTATCTTGCCTTAGGGTCCATTAACAATTCATATATTTGATGAGAAATATAAGGAGCATACAGTGATGTTAGAAACATAAGCAATTCATGTTGTTCTAACATAAGCAATTCATATTGATCACCAATTTGGTGAATCTTATCCACGGTCGATAGCCATCCCTGTAAATATTTATGAATACCACTTACTCTACCTGCATACGACATTATTAGATATGCCACCTGTCTATATGAAGGTCACTGACTACACGCCATCTGGGACATCTTGGTCGGACGGCTCCCCTTCAGCGGTGGGTAGCTAGCCCATTCGGAAGGTTCCCGAAAGACCGTGCTACTACTTCAGCACTGTGCTACTACTTCAGCACTGTGCTACTACTTCAGCACTATGTTCCTCCTTGGTCGAATCGGTTCCGTGGCCTCGGAGTATTGTTCGAGGAACTACCTTGTATACAAGTTGTCCATGACCATGCATGCAATACAACTTAACTAATAAGGGACATGACATGCATGATAATAGCATCTTCCACACATAGTCGTAGTTTTCATTTTATCTTGCAATTTTTCCATCTTTTCAACTTACCATCTTACTTTGAGCCATGGGCTCGCATATTCGTTCATCCAACCAAGGGACTATTCATTTGTAACCATTTCTTTCGAACCAAAGTCTGATATACTTACCGCCCAATACTTGGGTCTTTGCATCACCTGTTAAACATTTCATATAGCATACGAGCATCATTCGATTTGCAACATAAGCCTAGCCATGTGATAATTTATCTTTCATTATCTTTTCCGTATTATTACTAGGCATCTTTTATTAAGCACCGAACGCAATAACAAGTCTACCATTGTTATGCGCGAAGATCAAGGATCGTCGAAGGATCAAAGACACTCACTTGTTGGTGAATTGTCGAGAGAAAGAGGTCTTCCACGCAACGTCAAGCTCGGTTCACTGCGTTAGCACCTGCATTGGTACCAACGTTTGGTCAGCATACTTCTTTCCTTTCTCTCAGTGATTCGATATGAAATGCGTAGATAGTGAAAGTAAATCCATGATAACATTCATCGAAAACAATCATGAAAACGCACACAAAAGCCAACAGCAAAAGCGACATCGAAAACCAGCAGGGCAACGGTCTCGGGGCAAGCGACTCTTATATAGAACTCTTCCCCCAAGACGTGCGCCACTGCATCTTGGGCATCATTTCAAAAGAGTCCAATCCATAACGAGGAAAGGATCTCAATTCATTATTCCGCAATCCTGGTAAAGTTTTCCTAAGTAAGGTTCCCCAATTCTCATCTGACTCGGCCATTCGGCCGCTAGCCCGTACCGTGCTCCGCAACGGATTCAGGGCATTACATATTAATATACTAACAAAAAGTTTCGTCCCCGAAACTTAAATACAAACCCACCTAGGACAAACAACGAAAGAAACTTTTTTTTCACATCCGTCTCAAGTTCCCACGTCAACTCTTCGACGGAATGATTTTGCCAAAGCACTCGAACCAAAGAAACAACTCGGTTCCGCAAAATTTTATCCTTCCTATCTAAGATCTACATGGGTTCCTCCACATAAGACAAGTCAGCTCTTAGCCTTAACGGATCGAAGTCTACCACATGGCTTGGATCATGCACATACTTCCGTAGTTGGGAAACATGGAAGATATCGTGCACTCCATCCAATACCGGCGGTAACGCAATCTGATAGGCAACATGGTTGACTCGCTTAAGAATTTCAAACAGGCTAACAAATCTCGGACTTAGCTTCCCCTTCGTACCGAATTGCATAACTCCGCGCATCGGTGACACCTTCAGAAATATGAGATCGCCCACCGTAAATTCCAATGGTCATCGATGAGTATCCGCATAACTCTTCTGCCGACTTTGTGTCATAAGTAACTTCTCCCGAATCATGCGGACCTTCTCGACGGCCTGTTCTACCATCTCCGGACCAAGTACCTGTCGTGCACCGACTTTATCCCAACAAATCGGAGACCGACACCTTCGCCCGTATAATACTTCATACGGAGCCATTTATATACTTGACAGGTAACTGTTGTTGTAGGCAAATTCTGCTAGCGGAAAGTGAGTGTCCCAACTGGTTTTCAGATCAATAGCACAAAGCCGTAGCATGTCTTCAAGTATCTGATTCACTCTCTTGGTCTGGCTATCGGTTTGTGGATGGTATGCAGAACTAAGTTTCAATTGTGTTCCCATGGCAGCATGTAAACTGACTCAGAAATGCGATACAAATTGTCCATCCCGATTCGACACTATTGATGTCGACAATCCATGTAGTCGGACAATTTCATCCAAGTATAGCTGAGCCAACCGGTCGACGCTCCATGTGGTTTTCATTGTGAGAAATGTGCAAATTTGGTTAATCTATCAACGATGACCCAAATTGCATGATTCCTCCGCTGCGTCTTCGGCAAGCCAACTATAAAATCCATGGTTATATGATCCCACTTCCATTCTGGAATCGCGAGGTTCTGCATCTCCCCGACGGGCCTCTGGTGTTCCACCTTGACTCGTTGACATGCTAAGCATCGCGAGACAAAGAGGGCAACATCTCATTTCATATCGTGCCACCAGAAGGTCATGCACAAATTTTTATACATTTTTGTACTTCCTGGATGCAAGGAATACTTGGCATAATGGGCCTCCGTCAAGATTTCTTTCCGGAGTTCTTCATCCTTCGGGACACATAGCCTCCCCTTGAGTCGCAACGATCCATCCTCGTGCCTGGTGAAGTCGCTGGCTTCACCCTTTTCCATTATTCTGCCAATCTTAATCAAGAACTCATCCGTCCTCTGTGCTGTCTTTATCTTTTCCAACAAACTCGGCTCAAGTTAAAGTTGAGCCAGTTGTGCATTTCGGCCACGAATCTGGAGCTCAATTCCCATGCTTTCTAATTCCTCCAGTATTCGTTTGTCAACACTGAGCGATCCCACAAAGTTCTGACTCAACGCGTCCGCCACCACATTGCCTTTTCCTGGGGTGTACGCGATCGTCAAGTCGTAATCTTTTATAAGCTCCAACCAACGTCTTTGCCGCAAATTTAAATCTTTCTGAGTAAAGATGTACTTCAGGCTCTTATTATCGGTGAAGATCTCGCAAGCTACTCCATACAAGTAGTGCCTCCATAATTTTAATGCAAATACTATCGCCGCCAATTCCAAATCATGCGTTGGATAATTTTTCTCGTGCGGCTTAAGCTGTCTAAAGGCATACGATGTCACTTTCCCTCTCTGAATTAACACACATCCCAAACCCAATCCGGACGCATCACTGTATATCTGGAATCCCTTGACGCCGTCTGAAAGTGTAAGGATTGGAGCTGATACGAGACGTTGCTTCAGATTTTGAAAGCAAGCCTTGCACTCATCAGTCCAATCGAATGAAACTCCCTTCTGGGTTAGCCGAGTTAAAGGCGCTGCCACTTTTGAAAAATCTTTGACAAACTTCCTGTAATAGCCTGCCAAGCCGAGAAAACTTCGGATCTCGCTCGCCGACGTGGGTTGCTTCCAATCCACTACGGCTTCAATTTTCTTTGGGTCAACGGATACACCTTCTGCCGAGATAACGTGTCCTAGGAACGACACGCTACTCATCCAAAACTCACATTTGCTCAGCTTGGCATAGAGCTGATTGTCCCGTAGAGTCTGTAACACTGTCCTCAAATGTTCTGCATGGTCTTCTCTGCTCTTCGAGTAGATTAGGATGTCATCGATGAACACGATCGTAAATTTATCCAAAAAGGGCCGGAAGACTCTGTTCATCATATCCATGAAAGCAGCAGGGGCGTTGGTCAGTCCGAAGGGCATGACCAAGAATTAATAGTGTCCATATCTGGTTCGGAATGCGGACTTAGGAACTTCATCGGGTTTGATCTTTAACTGATGATAGCCTGAGCGAAGATCAATCTTTGAAAATACAGACGCCCCTTGCAACTGATCGAAGAGGTCTTCTATTCGAGGCAATAGGTACTTGTTTCGAATTGTAACTTTGTTTAGCTCGCGGTAGTCGATGTACAGCCGCATCGATCCATCTTTCTTCTTCACAAATAGCACCGGAGCACCCCATGGTGAAATACTGGGTCTGATGTATTCCCTGTCTAATAATTCTTGTAGCTGCACTTTGAGTTCCTTTAATTTGGTAGACGCCATCCTGTACGGAGCCCTTGAGATCGGACGAGCGTCTGGAAATATATCGATAGTGAATTCAATCTCTCGGTCCGGAGGCATTCCGGGTATCTCGTCAGGAAACACATCAGAAAATTTTGCCACGACTTCAGTGTTAGCTGAGTCTGCACCATTCTTGCGTGTGTCTCGAACAGAAGCAAGGTACCCTTCGCAGCCAGAATGTAACATTCGCCGGGCCGTAGTAGCTAAAATCACCATCGAAGCCTTCGCCGACGAACTGGCCGAGTAAGAGAATTCTGTTCCTCCAGGTAGTCGAAACACAACTCGCTTCTTCGCACAGTCAATCGTCGCACAACATGCACTTAACCAATCTATTCCCAGAATGATATCATAATCTTTCATACCTAGCTCGACTACATCTAATGGTAGCTTTCTCTTTCTGATAGATATGTAACCATCCCTACATATCATGTTAGTAGGCATCTTCACTCCTGATGGAGTACTAACACTAAGATATACATCCAACATTGTCATTTTTATTTCATGTTCCTTAACATAGTTTTTAGATATAAAACTATGCGTAGCACCAGAATCAAATAAAGTACGTGCAAGAATGCCATTAAATAACAATATACCCGTCACGACAGTATCTGATGCAAAGGCTTCTTCCTGAGTCAATGCAAAGACTCGGCCCTGGGCACCGGGCCTCTGATTCTGTGGTGGTTGATGGGGTCGTGGTGCCTGCCCACGATTCTGTTGATGCTGTTGGTGATGCTGCTGCCTTGGAGGGTTCTGGTGGCCCCTTCCTGGACAGTCTCTGAATCCGTGGCCCAGGCGACCACATTTGAAGCATCCACCCTCTAGCACCTGACATTCGTTAGCGAAGTGTCCTTTGTTGCGGCACTTGTTGCAGAATGGTCTACCCTGGTTGGGTCGTTGAAAGCCACCGTGATTCTGACGCTTAGGCACCTCATATCTACTCCCATTATTCGGTCTCTTGTTATGCAGATTCTGCACCGACGCTTGCACTGGCGCCGTCGCAGGATAGCGTGGGTCCAATTCCTTTACGTGCTCATAAGACTCCTGAAAAGTCTTATATTTCTGAACCACAACTTGAGCCTTCAGAGCAGGCCTCAAGCCCTGTTCAAACCGACGAGCCTTAGATGCTTCGTCAGTAAACTTCGTGATTGCATACTGAGACAGTCTCGAAAACTCTGCCTCATACTCCTTCACCGTCAAGTTTCCCTCTTCGAGCTTCTGGAATTCCAATTCCTTAGCTCGCTGCTCAGTCGAAGAGAAATACTGAGCCAGAAAGGCCTCGCGGAATATCTGCCAAGTAATTTTCGTTGTCTCATTCACTCCCGCAAGAATCCTTTTCTGACTTTGCCACCAGTAGTGTGCGTTGGAAACCAGCAGTAGTTTCACACACGATACCCTCTTGGATCCAACAATACCCAAAGCTTCCAGGTGATCCTCCACTTCAACTAGCCAATCCATAGCAATGGTGGCTTCTTCTGTCCCTTTGAATTCTTTGTTGCATATCTTCTTAAACTTTGTGATGTCGGCCACAGCAGTAGTTTTCTTAGCTGCCGGGGGTTCCTCTGCCTCCACAAGTTCGCTCTCTCGTGAGACTGGAGTGCCTTGAGCCCCATTTTTTACCACTGATCGGACCAACTGTTGCAGGGTATCTATCTGCTTCTGTTGGGCCTCGAATTGCTTTGCGTTCTGCCTCTCCTGACTCTCCATCATAGCCAGCATCCTCTCCATAGGGTCAGTTGAGGCTACCACCCTTGAGCTACTCGTGTTGTTTGTTGTATCCGCCTTTGTCATCTCTGCAAAAAAACAGAGAAGCTTGTTACTCTCATAAAATATTTATGGACTTATTGTATGGAATATCTCATTTTGGGACATTTAAAACCAAAGTTGTTCGAGAAGCAATAAAGCTTGTGTCATTTTCGAAATCTTAAAACCAAGAAATTTCCAAGGAAGTAAAGCCGTGCTCTGATACCAAACTGTCACGCCCCGATTCGGGGAATCGTTCTCCTCCGCTTTGATTCATGCCCAATCGTTCGTCCTCGCTAAGGCGTGATGCCGTACAAGTCTGGAATTGTACTTGTACAAGGCGTGCTCGTGTTCCTTTTATAAAAGAGACATTTTGAATAGAGGTTCGTAGCGGTTGATAAAGAAATTTGGACAACACAGATATGATCTAAAATAAGTTCTTTATTGATATCTTTGAAATTACATTGTATAAAACATAAGGCTCTCAAACAGCCGAGATGAAATGCCAAACTTGGCTATAACTTGCAGAAATATTGAAATGAGATACAACTTGTTCCATACATCATATCCCTTTATTAATAATGCGGTAATAACCACCTTCAGCAAAATACCATCTTCTTCAAGTGGAAACTTCAAGATGTATGAAGCTTCTAAAGAGTCGGACAGCAAGCCTTCAGCGTCTATGATTATCCACTAGGTTTTCGGCACCTGTGGAGACGAGGGTCAGTACATTACCACATATGTACTGGTGAGCGGCCGTAACCAATCTCACCATAAATCAATAGTAGTAAAATTACATGAATGATCACTATTGATTTGTGTTCTTTCTATCTTGCCTTAGGGTCCATTAACAATTCATATATTTGATGAAAAATATAAGGAGCATACAGTGATGTTAGAAACATAAGCAATTCATGTTGTTCTAACATAACCAATTCATATTGATCACCAATTTGGTGAATCTTACCCACGGTCGATAGCCATCCCTGTAAATATTTATGAATACCACTTACTCTGCCTGCATAAGACATTATTAGCTATGCCACCTGTCTATATGAAGGTCACTGACTACACGCCATCTGGGACATCTTGGTCGGACGGCTCCCATTCAGCGTTGGGTAGCTAGCCCATCCGGAAGATTCCCAAAAGACCGTGCTACTACTTCAGCACTGTGCTACTACTTCAGCACTATGTTCCTCCTAGGTCGAATCGGTTCCGTGGCCTCGGAGTACCGTTCGAGGAACTACCTTGTATACAAGTTGTCCATGACCATGCATGCAATGCAACTTAACTAATAAGGGACATGACATGCATGATAATAGCATCTTCCACACATAGTCGTAGTTCTCATTTTATCTTGCCATTTTCCCATCTTTCCAACTTGCCATCTTACCATCTTACTTTGAGCCATAGGCTCGCATATTCGTTCATCCAACCAAGGGACTATTCATTTGTAACCATTTCTTTCGAACCAAAGTCCGATATACTTACCGTCCAATACTTGGGTCTTTGCATCACCTGGTAAACAATTCATATAGCATACGAGCATCATTCGATTTGCAACATAAACCTAGCCATGTGATAATTTATCTTTCATTATCTTTTCCGTATTATTACTAGGCATCTTTTATTAAGCACTGAACGCAATAACAAGTCTACCATTGTTATGCGCGAAGATCAAGGATCGTCGAAGGATCAAAGCCACTCACTTGTTGGTGAATTGTCGAGAGAAAGAGGTCTTCCACGCAACGTCAAGCTCGGTTCACTGCATTAGCACCTGCATTGGCACCAACGTTTGGTCAGCATACTTCTTTCCTTTCTCTCAGTGATTCGATATGAAATGCGTAGACAGTGAAAGTAAATCCATGAAAACATTCATCGAAAACAATCACGAAAACGTACACAAAAGCCAACAGCAAAAGCGACATCGAAAACCAGCAGGGCAACGGTTTCGGGGCAAGCGACTCTTATATAGAACTTTTCCCCCAAGATGCGCGCTACTGCATCTTGGGCATCATTTCAAAAGAGTCCAATCCATAACGAGGAAAGGATCTCAATTCATTATCCCGCGATCCTGGTAAAGTTTTCCCAATTCTCATCCGACTCGACCATTCGACCGCTAGCCCGCACCGTGCTCCGCAACGGATTCAGGGCATTACAATTAATATCCCATCCCTATGGTGACATTGTTCCTTGTGTGATATGGATAGGGTGAGCTTAAGCTCTTAATAAGTCCAAGCATGATATGCAGGGTTGATTCCTATCGCCAACCCTTAAGGACTTACCTATATGAGATGTCGTGAAGGCCGCGACTATAGGACAGGGCGATCCTAGACAACTCTCATGAATGTGTAAAAGTGTGCATGGCCAATCAAACGCGCCACCCGATAGATCCAAGTACCTCTAGCGTACTATGTGTGCTATTTTCTGAGTCTGATTCAAGAAGACTGATTCAAGGCGTAGTCCATCAAGCTCTTCTTCAGACAAAGACAATAGTCACTACGTGAGATTCAAGGCTGTAGTCCATCTCATTTATGCATAGTATTCAACTGCCCAGAAATTTTCTTATCCTTCTCCTATTTTTCTTTCCTTCTATTATCTTGGAACTTGACCTTTTGGGGGGGATTGTTAGCTGTGCTTGTGTGTTCCTCACACAAACAAGAGCAAAAGCTCAATTCCAGCCACTATTTAGTCAAGCTCAATTCAATTTTGACCGTTACTATTCATTTAATTTTCGTAACGTTTTGACTGTCCAGATACATTGTATCACATGTTTTTCATGTGTTTTATTCTGTAACGTTAAGCATTTAATTGGGTGATTTAATTCACCATTATTCCTATACGTAGGAATTCAGCCTATATAATTCAGATCATATCTCTTCTTCCAAACACTGAAAAATTTCGTACAAAACCTCTCTAAAATTCTCATCTCCTCCGAAACGTTGCTCTTCTTCTTTCTTGTTGCTCTGGGCGGAGCTAAGTCGTGGGTCACTCTCTCTAAGTCGTGTGCGGCAAGGAGATTCCGGTGGAGCGGGGAGTTTACCACTAGGAGCGTTCGGAAACAGTCTGCACATAGACCCGGACTAACTCTTAGGGCAGTGCTACGTGCGCGACTTCCCCGGAGGCCGGTAACATTTACATATTTTATTTTGTTTGCAGATTTTTTAAGCGAAGAATATTGAAGAAATTCTAACAATGTTTTTACCTTGTGATCTAATCTAGACGACCAAAATTATTGTTGGACTAATTTAAAGATTTCATAATCCTAAATTAGAATTTTTTAACCTATATAAAGAGGTTAAGGAAGGTTGCTCATACAAAACTTGAGGAAGAGATTTAAGAGTCCAAGTCCACATAAATCTTTAAAAAAAATGTACTTTGACTCATCTTTCGAGACAGACGGAAGGAAATATATGTTCCATCTTCTTAGTACAGGAAGATCATCTTGTTTGATATGGTTACCGGAACCTTACGAGGATATGAATCATGCACATTCAGGGAACTTTTGTCGTGTTCAACATATAAGGTACTATTTATTCCGCTCATGCTTGCTACAAAAGCAGGGACGGTATGCCTGGGGTGGGTGGGCTCCAGCCTACCGAAAATTACATTCTTTTTATATATATATATACACACACTAGTGGATAACCCATGTCATAATGGCACGGACACGAATCCGGCCTTCTCGACGTAGGCATGCAGGCACCGGGTCAGCGCCAGGGAGTTCCGGACGGAGACGCGGCCTCCGAACCCGGCCTTCTCGACGTAGGCGTACAGGCACCGGGCCAGCGCCAGGGACCCGAGCCGGGCGGAGGCGGACACGGCAAAGACCACGGTGGCGGCGTTCGGGGCGGCGTGGGGCCTCATGGAGGCGAAGACGCGCAGGGCCGTCGCGGGACGTCCGAGGGCGGCAAGGTCCGAGACGGCGGCGGTCCAGGAGACGACGTCCATGTGCGGCATTCCGTCGAACACCCGCAAGGCGTGGTCAGCGGAGCCGCGTCGGGAGTAGGCGGTGAGCAGGACGGTCTGCACGAAGGGGTCGGACCGGAATCCGAGGAGGAGGACGTGTGCGTGGAGCGACCTGGTGGCGGCGGTGGTGGTGTTGAGCAAGGAAGAGAAGGTGTGGGAGTCGGGAGGGATGCGGCGGCGGAGCGTTTAGGAGTAGATGAAGAGTGGGTCGGCGGAGTTGGCGATGGCAGTGTTGAAGGAGAAGGGGTTGGGGTTGGTCATGGCGAAGAAGAGAGAGGTGGCGAAGGAAGGGTCGGCGTCGGCGGCGCGGTGGAGGAGACTGCTTGCGACGAAGGGGTTGCGGAAGAGGCCGGCGACGACGGCGTGGGTGAGGACGGAACGGAGGCGGCGGAGGGAGGGGCAGTGCAAGAGGAACTGGAGGCGGGGGTGCCGTTGGAACAACCGGTTACTCCGCACCCAACATGGGACCTCCTCCTCTCTTATAGAGAGAGGGACAATTTAGTCCTTTCATCATCGTTGAACCAAAGCACATGGGTCGGACCAAAAATCCACTGTGCTTTATATATATATATATATATATATATATATATATATATATATATATATATATATATATATATATATATATGGGTTTGTCCACCAGTCTACCCTAATCCACCGTAGACCATTTCAATTTCAATTTCTAGATCTGTCGTGAACCGTCCAAACTGTTTGTATATCACGCACTAAAAAAAAAAATTCTTCTGATTAACTACCACTAATACGTGCCTTATATACATCATCACGTAAAAATAATTTAAAATTCTTATGACTAACCGCAAAAATAGCTTAAAATTCTTATAACTATTGAACACATATCAAAAATCCCTATCTTCCACTATACAATGAGGCTTCAAAGTGGCTCAAAAGTGAGCCCTCAGTCATCATTATATCATGGTCCATTATATTTTAAAAAAATTAATAATGCAAACAAATATTGAAAAAAGTTTAAAATTATTATATATATTCAACATGGGAAATTAAACCCAACCAAACAAGAAGAATACCTCCTAGCTTAACCACACGAGTTGAAGACTATAATTGAATAATGTTCTTATTATACATTATTATAGCATTTACTAGTAAGCATATATATAACAAATTCAAATTCAAATATATTCTACATTTAAACTAACTACATGTTATTATCTAAACGTACACACAAAGTTCTTCAAAGAACAAATTTTAATTAAAATATATTGGTCTAAACATGCATACAATGTTCTATAAAGAACAAATTTTAATTAAAATATATTAATTATTTAAACTATATTTAAACTAACTACATGATATTATCTAAGCATATATCTAAAGTTCTAAAAAAAAACCAAATTTTAATAAAATATATTCAATATTTAAATTATATTTAAACTAATTATATTGTATTATCTAAATATATATATATATATATATATATATATATATATATATATATATATATATATATATATATATATATATATAATGTTCTAATTTAATTTTCGTAACAATTTTTTTATGCACGTGCACGTTACTAGCTTCAATAAGAAGGATTTTTTTTTTTCCTAATTATTTTTGTTGTTGATGCAAACGTGTCATTTTTATTTTTCATTTACTCTATATAAATATATTCGGCTAACTAAAAATAACTAACTCTTTCTCTCTCCCGCTAAGAATACTTATCTATTTTGGGTAACCTGCCACTTAGTTTTACCTCCTCCTCCTCCTCCTCCTCCACCTCCACTCATGCATTTCCGAAAATATTAAACCAAACTAAGAAGCTAGCCGGATCGTCTCCCTGATCCTCAAGGCCGATCCGACTCCGAGCTAGCTAGCCCCCGATGGTGGACGCCGACGGCTGCCACCACCGCCCGCAGGCGTCCGCGGGGGCGGCGAGGCGAAGGAGCGGCGGGGGCACGGGGGCGGCGACGACGTCGGACGGAACGAAGCGTTTCGGGGACCCAGAGATGAGGAGGAAGAGGCGGGTGGCCACCTACAAGATGTACGAGGTCGAAGGGAAGGTGAAGGCGTCCTTCCGGAAAGGGTTCCGGTGGCTCAAGGGCAAGTGCTACGATCTTACCCATGCTTCTTGATGGAGGGAAGGGGGGAGGAGGGAGGAAGGTGTATGCAATGTTTTTTTTTTTCTTTTTTTTTCTCCCTTCATTTTATTGTTCTGCAAATATATTTTGGATGTGATTTCATGTTTCCTTGTTCATTATCAATGTAATAGTGTAAGAGTTATTAGCCACCTTGTTCTAAAAAAAAAAAGTGAAAAGAGAAAGTTTGGTATATATATATATATATATATATATATATATATATATATATATATATATATATATATATATATATATATATATATAAATATATATATTTTTATTTTATATATATATATATATATATATATATATATATATATATATATATATATATATAAATAAAAAATATATATATATTTATTTTATATATATATATATATATATATATATATATATATATATATATATATATATATATATGACGATTGGACCATATCTGAGACTCAACGATTTATAAAAATAATATATATATATATATATATATATATATATATATATATATATATATATATATATATATATTATACGGGATATTGATTAGGGGATGATTACTAGACTTCTAAAACTCTTAAAAAAATTTAAATATTTCCTAAAATCAAATCTAACAAAAAAAATCTATCATTCAAAAAAAATATTTAAAAATAATAATTTTAATTTTAATTTTAATTTTAATTTTAATTTTAATGTTGATGTTAATGTTAATATTATTACTAATGTTGATGTTAGTGTTATTTTTTAATTTAATGTTAATATTTTTTAATGTTAATAATAATATTTGTGTTAATATTAATATTATTTTTGATGTTAATGTTTATGTTAGTTTTAGTGTAAATATTAATGAATGTTAATGTTAATATTAATTTTAAAGTTAATGTTAATATTAAAAAATAGACTGAATTGCAACTTGATACCATAAACTTTGATATGCATCAACTTAATAACATCAATTATTGAATATTTTAACTTAATACCCAAAATTTAAAAAGCACAAAATTATCCCTCATTTCCCACCCAACCCCCTCCACTTAAGCCCCGAATGCACCCCCCTCCCCCCCGAATCCTCCCCCACTCCGGCTATCCCCAACCCTCTCCCCCGGCTGCACTACCCCCACCCTTGGTCGCTGCCCCACCACCCCTCGGGCTGTACTGCCCCCGCCCCTAGCTGCACCCCCCCTCTTTCGCGCACAGCGGCGACATCGCTAGCACGCGCAAAGAGAGAGGTAAGCGGGGGTGGTGCAGCCAGCGGTAGACGGGGTTAGTGGTAGTGCAGCGGGAAGAGGAGAGAGGGAGGGGGCAACCGGAGGATGATAAAGACAAGGGTAAGTTTGTCTTTTTTTTTAATATTAAGTTGATGCATATCAAAGTTTAGTGTATAAAGTTGAAAAATAATAAAAAATTGTGGGTATCAAGTTTAGGCCTAAAAAATAATCTATCTTTTAAAAATAATATATCTTTAAAAAATAATCTAAAAATAATTAATTTAGCTTTAAAGAGAGATATTTTTTTTAACAAAAAAGAGAGATCATTTATGTTTTATTTCCGTAAGAGAGATTTGATTTCGGTTTACATCCCGTAAGTATTCATGTATGGAAAGGTGGCTATATATACTAGTAAATGCATGTGCTTTGTAAGTAAATAATAATATAAATATAATTATAGCCAAACATCTCTTTTAACTTATGTGGTTACGGTTGTAGGTATTCTTCCTGGTTGGTTGAGTTTGATACTTCGTGTTGTTATATCTAAAAAAATTTATAAATATTTTTTAAGTTGGTAAATGATGATATACATCGGGGATGGCTCACTTTTAAGCCATTTTCTAATCTCATTATATATATATATATATATATATATATATATATATATATATATATATATATATATATATATATATATATATATAATCTCATTATATATATATATATATATATATATATATATATATATATATATATATATATAATGAGATTATATATATATATATATATATATATATATATATATATATATATATATATATATATATATATATATAATGAGATTATATATATTGTAATGTCTCGTTCTGTACGGTGCATTACACTGAGTCGTTGAGTCAAAGAAGGTAAGTTGACCTGAAGAAATATTAAGTTCGATTCGAACAAGTGTTTCATATCAATTTGAAGAAGTATTAATTGAGTTGGTTTCATGTGCAGCCCTTTATATATGTTGAGTTTTCTGAGGTTTACATTTTGTCTTATTTGGAGTCTGCCAAAGTTCAAAGTATCGTCTCGTAACGGGCTGGGGCATAGGTATGATAGGTCGAATCGGTCGGTTAATTCAAGGGATTACGGTCACGCCCCATAGACAGAATACAGGAAAGCGGGGGACAGACACAGCCAGCTACGTACATTGAAGTGTAACACACTTTGCAATACGGTCACGGGTGTCTAGATGCATGAGGATTAATCTACAATCCATCGGTCCCTTATGGTCAAGAACAAGCCTAGTGTCTCAATCTCAAGCAATCAAATAGATGTTACAAGATGTTAGATCATCAGACATACTGTAAGCCCCTGTTTTTCAAAATTTTATTTAATTATTGTTTAATAATTTTTAATGTTATTTTTAGCCTTAAAATAATTAATTAGATTTTTAGGAATTTTTCTAGAATTTTTAAATGAATTTTAAATGAGTTTTAAATGTTAAAATACCATTTTGCAATTTCCTAAAATATTTTAATTAAGTTTTGCAATTAATTAGATTGTTTAATATCGATTTGCAATTTCCAAATTGTTTTGTGTAAATTTTATTTGCACATAAACAGTGCGGGATGGGTTATGCAAATTTGATTTTGCATTTAAACATTGGGGGGACCTAATTGTAATAACCTAAACCTAGGGGGCCTTTATGCAATTTTGCTTACCTGCCCCCGACGACTCGGCTGGCCGACTGCCACGCCGACGACGACCGACCCCGATCTTTTCCGCCATTTTCGGCTGCCCCACGTCGACGACCGACCTCCTCTGCCTATAAAACAAAGCCCCATCTCTCCCCAGACAAAACCCTAACCCTAAAATTCCCCCACGGCCTTCTTCTTCTCCACTTCTGTTCACCGAAACCCTAGTTCCGGCGACCACCCTAGCGCCGCCCCACCGTCCATCGTCGTCGATCGCCACCACCACCAATCACTCCGCCTCGACAAGCCGCGTCCAGCGCCACCCAAGCGCCTTGACCACGACGCCCCCAGCCGCCGTTCGCCCCCTCGACTTCCACCCCTCAGCCGGACACGAAGGTAACAAATCCTTTCTCTGTGTCGTGCGTGTCCCAAACTGAGACACGAGACTCGCCTAGACACAGGGGACATGACTGTGGTGCTGGACACGTGTTAGCCGAGTCGTACGTGTCGTGCTGGGCACGGACACGTCGACTCTGTGTCAGATTTCAACTTCTCGTGTCCTGGACTGTATGGACACGAGACGAACTGTAAACTAGACTAACGGGTTTGGGCTTTGCTTACGGGTAAAACCCATTTAAATTCTGTGCTAAATAAATGTAAACCTAACCCTAACTCTAAACAAACCCACCGAGCTGGCCCACTGGCCAGCCCGAACGAATTAAACCCCCCCCCCCCCCCCCCCCGCTGGACAGGGTTTAGCCCCCCTTTCCTTCTGTTTTCTTTCTCTTTTCTCTTTTCTTTTCTTTTGTTTATATATATATATATATATATATATATATATATATATATATATATTTTATATATATATATTATATATATATATATATATATATATATATATATATATATATATAGATATATATATATATATATGTATATGATATATATATATTAGTATGTATATATGTATATACTGTTTTACAGTATTATATATATATGTATATATATTTTATAATTAGTAAATTTTGTGTATATATATGTATATACTAAAATATATGTATATATCTTCATGTATATATATATATATTAATATATATATATACACTTTATTATTAAAGTATTTTTCCTATATATATGTATATATATTTATACATATATATTTGTACTCTATAAATTAAGTATTTTTCCTTACAAATATATATGTACTTTTAACACATGTATTTATATTTTTCACTATGCATAACTTTGCCCTATTAAAATATCAATAATTATTTTGTACTTTTACCAAATTGTATTTTATTTGTATTTAAATTACTGCAACCATTTGGTGTCCAAGCCTAGCATGGGTATTTGGGCTCAAATGTGTTTTCACACATTCAAGACATGTACAAGTCATATTGGACTTGATTCATGGCCTTGGGTCCTGTATTTGAACTTTGGTTCAAGTTATATACATGGACAAAATACGCAGATAATTAATTATTGTGTGCATTGCTGTTTTTGATTTTCTAAAAATACTTAGAGTGTTGCTAAAATTATGGAAAAATAGTTTTTAGATACTATGTTAAGTTGGCTAATTTAGTATAAATTTTGTAGTATGTAAATTACTGTTTTGCCACTAGTTTGGCATATGAAACCAAAACTTATTTTCTGTATACTTAGGAAAACTGATTTTTATAAAATATTTGTACTGGATAATAAATTCCAGAAAAATTATAATAAATTTCTATGATTAACAAGGATCACTTTAGTACTTTACTTTAAGAAAAACTAGGCTTTTTACCTATCTCTAAAATTGTTAGAACACAATGATCTTTTGATTTATTTATTGATTAATTACGACTTGTAGCTTTTTGTGTTATTTGAAGTTTTAGTCGTGTTGAACCCCATCCCTCACTAGTGTAAAGACCCTAGAAAGTTAGTTAACATAGTGTGTCACCCCACATTGGTCTCCTATGCCAAAGTTATCATTTTGGCTAGGTGCCCAGTCACAAGTCGTGTTTTCACCAGTTAGTGTCTTAGTGTTTTAGCTTAGTGTAAAGCTAAGTTTATTGTATTTATTGCTACAGTGACGAGTTACCAGACATCTATAGCACATTTATCGTAGCTTGTTTTGCTTTGCTAGAGGCAAGTACTTTCTACGAACTTTACATGTTGTTACATAAATGAACTGCAAAACCCACCATGTTAAATGCTGATCCTTGGGGTAGCAAGTTAAAACGTCACATGTTGTACTTCCTGTTACTACCATGCTTAGAACAGTCTTGATGTATCTCTCACATGATTAGAATATGGGTTATGGGAAAACTGATAGTAGCATACGTGATCATGCCCCCCCCCATATAGTACCGAGCAAAGTTTCATTTTATATGTTACAGCGCCGTAGGCCTTACTTACCAAGGCAGATTTGTGCGTATGTACATCTCTCGCCCTATCACTTGTACGGAAGTACATTTTATTATGTGCCACAGCACATTGTATACCTATTGACCGATCACGTACCTGCTACAGTTTTAAACATTACATATACATCTGTCTTTATGACATATGTATCCTTGCCATGATAGATTGTGTGATGCCATGTTTCCAGTTATTTCTTCTATGTTCATTGCCATGTTTCATATGCTAGTTTGCTAGAAAACAGTACTTGCTCCCGTCCTGACAGGATAACGTTGTAGGTATACTTACTGAGGAGGAGTTGCTCTGTGATTCGTATTATGGAGTCACTGCCGAGGACCCGGTTTTGCCATACGAGGATGTTCCTGCGGGGAGACTCGTCTAGTTTGCGTAGCTGCTTGGGATACTTAGTGTAGTCATGTATTAGACTATACCATTTTGTAACTGGACATGTATCCAGTTTTACATTTCAGACTTGTACTTTGGACTTATTTCTATATATGAGACGACTTTTGTGTTTGGAGCATTTATGATTCTTCTTCACTTATAGAATTGTTATCACATTTAGTCTTATCTCGTTATCTCTAGAACAGCTTACTGCGCTTTATCTTAAGCGTAGGCTGGACATGGCTCGGCCCGGCCCAACAATTTGGGTAACGGGTCGTGACACATACAAAAGTAAGGCATCCCAAATATTATATATTCAGATGATCATAATGCTAGTCATACAAAATGCGATAGCAAGAGTTAAGTCATACATGATCAACCCTAGGATCTGTCAATCATGTTAAATAAAGTTACAACATGAGCTAACACATGCTCGGTGGCTAAACGCCTTAAAAGAATATGTTACAGTAGAGTGGGAGACCAAAATAAGAAACTCACTCGTTGCCTCGATTACTCCTGGTGTTCACCATCTGGTTGGAAGACAGGTAGATCCTTGGGTGTCACTCCGAAATCTGGCCATACAAAACTAGTTGGCTCAGACCCCAGAAAGAGCAAGTACCATAAAGAAGACTCCACTTATGAACAAAAACCATCATATAATGATACGAAAAACTGATACGAGAGCATAATTATAGTAACATAAAGACAAGAATTAAAATGAACATACTAACTTGCATTAGGAAGAACAAGATATGGAATATAATTCTCACGCTAATCATGAGATAATCATTCAGGCACGGCCAATCAAATCCTATGGCTTGCGATCATCAGGTAACTAGGGTTATCACAAGCCTAGTTACTAACAAGATACAATTGAGATATTTTCGCAGTTATAAGTCCTACAGACTATCCAGACTATCCAAGCAAAAGTTACGAGAGTTATCAGGATTACTGGTGTGCTTGAGTGTTGGGATACAAGAAGTGTAACACATGACAGTGTGCTGGAAATGTGACATACTCAACGACATGCTACAAGTCCATATGTGTGGTCGGGATAACGGGATCACCTGTAACTAAAAAAATCTCTTTATATGAACTACTTGATCAATCTAGTAGTTTAACCTAGTCAAATTCATTATGAATCCCTAATCGTGGTAACCAAAAATATATATCCTAGATATGATACAAGACAAGACATGTAGCTTGTACAACCACAATCGAAAATTAAACTACGGAGTCAAGACAAGAGTTACAATAGCAAGACAAGTACAACTATCGCATCAACAAATTAAAGTTATACATGTCAGGTCAGGGTTACTTACTATATCAAGAATAATTGTCAGGAGTGCGCCTCGACGGTCCACTATCAGGATTATCAGTACAGGATTCATATTATCTTGTTCAAGTTCAAGTTACTAGCTTAAGATTATCAAGTCGGATCGTCGCGATTTAGGCCAAGTACAGAAAATATGCAAAGAAGATCAAGAACATCCAAGGGTGATTGAAACTACCAGTCATATATGAACTTCAGTTAAAGTGAGACAGAAAGATTCTTGAAGCCAAGACGAAGATCTAAAACTTTCATGTTTTGAGTTTTACATAATTTTAGCTACAAAACAGCTTAAACAGGCAAAAACAGTCATTTAGATATTCGTATGGTAGAGATTCGCGCACGGGCACGTACGTGGACAAAACTGGCCACGGCACGCAGGACATGTCACGCCCCAGTACCGAAATACGGGGACGGACGTAGGCCAACTACACCGTATAAGGTACGAATACGCTATACGGCGATGACGGCTGTCAAGTCTTGCTGGGTATCCTAGCATGCAATCAATCTATGGCCTAAATCCGATCTCATGTCCACAGGCAAATCACAATGAAACAATATCAAGAGAGATAATCATATGGAAAGCAGGGAATACTCATATGAAAATAAGGAATCTACAGTACAGAATAATAATGTAGACTAGTATACCTTCCCACAGTTCCTAGCATAGTCGGGAACTGAAGCACATCCCCCAAGTCAAGTCTGGAAGATCCACAGGGTCGGTCTCAGGCAATCTGGAAATAATCCAGGGTTGGTCAGGCCAACCGTAGCAAATACCAGAAAGGAAGGCTCAAGGACGGACGAAAAAAAAAACCAGCAGGATAAAATGTGACAGAAATAGCATCTAAAAACAGTAAATAAGGTAAGAGATCGTGCGGTACCAACGCACGATTACAGAATATAAGGCAGCAATCCAACTACTAATACGTAAGTAACCAACAATCATCACAGTCATCCTAACATACACTAATGCCTGCATCGCTAACTGGAACTCGTAGTCTGTCATCGGAACAGTAACTCATCCCTACATCAAACAAGAAAAAGGAAATGAATTATCGCACCGGGACAGCGTTACGTGCTAGCCAGCTTAGCAAGCAACAAGCCATACAATTTATATGAATAAGCGGCCACTCAAATGCCTACGGCTTTCTATATAGAAGTTGGGTTACCCCAACAATGCAAGTATGGGAATCCTCAGATCGTGCCGTCCCAGTAGGGCTAGCGAGGCCAAGTATAGCATGTAAGAAGAGCACCGATCCCTCGTAAGGCCACCGGGCTTTGCATGTCACCACCGGTCCCTTGTAAGGCTACCGTGCCGAGCATGCCATGTATATAATGTATAGTACATAAGTAGCCGGATATTGCCATCCACTAGTACGAATGGTAACAATATCCGTGGCGGCCAGCCTGCAGGTCATGACTAATGTCTGGGATAAGGCTGGTAATGCACGATCTCGGGATTCCGTTCCCCCCAATGCTTCTACCAGTTTAAGTTACCTAGATTATCCATATAGTTATTCGGGGTCACATGCCGTGGTCACATTGTAGCTCCCCTTCCCGAAAATTTTTAGAATATTTTTATTATTTTATTTATTTAATTAAAATGGTGAATTATGATTTTATAAATAATTATTTTGTTAATTATTACGGTAGATAATTTTAGCCATGGTTGAGATTTGGAGTACAAGGTGACTAGGAATTATGGCACGGGTAGTGCAGTGGCATGCTTTGACTAGTGTATTAGCCCTGGTAGAGAAGGCCGAGCCATAGTGATGTCCTAACTAGGAAAACCAGGCCAAGTTGCGACGTAACCCTTATCGAAGATTATTTATTTATTAATTATAATATTTAGTTTTAGGGAACCCGGTTGTACCAAACTAGTGCAAATTGGACCAAAACCAAGCCCAAGCCTATGTAGACATACTTTTAGGTATGTACAAATATTTCCTAGCTTTTTGGGTAGACTTAACGATATTTCCTAAATATTTGGTTATTTATACAAAATGGGTATTATTATTATTATTATTGTTATTATTTAAATAGAGTTTTAGAATATTGGTACAATTTCCTACGGCCAGATATGTCCACCAAGACTCTTTGGATTATCTGTGGATTATTGGTATTATGGAGTTTATTTAGTGGGTTTATTGGTATATGTATATATAAATATTATATGTGTGGAAGTGAATGTATGTATATATAAATATTAAATACGTGTATAAGTGTTTGTATATATAGATAAATATATATTATATATGTGTATGTATAGAAGATATGTGTATACGTGTATATAGATAAATATATATATGTATGCATATATATAGATGAATATATATATATATAGACATGTATATATAAATATATATATTATACGTGTATATGTGTATATATATATGTATATACATGTGTGAGTGTATATAGATATATATAGAGTTATATAATTATATACGTGTATATGTATATCGGTATACATATTACGTATATGTGTATATATATTATATACGTGAGTAATTGTGTGTATATATTAATATATTATATATGTATGTGTATATATATATTAATATATATTTGTATGTATATACGTATATATATATATATATAATTGTATATATACGGATATATTTGTGTGTATATATATATTAAATATATATATATATATATATATATATATATATATATATATATATATATATATATATATATATATATATATAATTGTATATATATATATATATATATATATATATATATATATATATATATATATATATATATATATATATATATATAAAATATATATATATATATATATATATATATATATATATATATATATATAATTGTATATATATATATATTAGATAATAGAATAAGAAGCCTAGCCAGGCCCGGCCCAGCCGAGCCCTGGGCCACCCGAACTGAACCCCATAGAATTCCCTCAGCCCCGACCCTCTGTTTCATGCAAGCGGATGCTTACATATATATTCCGCCGATATATATGAACGAGGGATTGAAAGAAGTTGTGATCTCGAAACCCTAAACCCCGACCGCGCCGCCACGAACACCTGCGCGCCCCCACGGTGGGCCGGCCGCCGACGACCAGCCAAGCCACGGCCAGGAGCACCGAAATCCGTGCGGCACTGAACAGAGGAACAGAGCAGCAACAGCCCCTGACCGCCCGACTTCGCAACACGTTTTAGCGACGCACGATGGATCGTTTGTCGATCTGCAAACTCTGGTATGAACCCAATATAACCCTTTTTAAACTTGTCCAATTAGTTTGTAGGTAACTTCCATAGATTGGTCGAGAAATTGACGCAAAGTCGACAAGAAACCATTTCGAAAACAGCCTCAAACCAGTCCCAAATAGCTCTGTTTGAGGATCGTTTTCGATCAATCCAGTCCAATATTAGAAAAACTATTTGAAGACACTTTTTGACAACATGTAGGGCTTCGAATTTCTTCTTACGGAATTTGAATTCATCGACTACTCGCCGAGAAATAGAATCCCAAAGTTTCCCAAAAACCTGTTTTAAAAACTAGAAATTTGTTCGATACGACGTGCGTCCCGCCATTCCGGGCGACGTGGTCGCGAACCGTAAGCATCGAAAGCTGCGTAACGGTTTCATGGTCGTGTGGGCTTTGACAGAATTCAAATTGGTTGCGTGTGCGCGACGAATTTGATCCGTATCCGTCGAAATTCACCGTATCGTGTACTTTGCAAATTCTCCAATTACTTTGTGCACGCTCGTCAGATCGAGACAAAACTTGTGCCAACAGGACCGTATCGTTTTTCTGGTCCTGCATGCCAAGTTTGGTCCAAATCTGAGACAGTCGAATCGTACGTCGTTTTGCGGGCCTCACGGTCCCACTCAACGGGCGATTTTGTGCACGGCCCGCCGGAATCCAACTTTGGACATACGGTTGGGTTCGTATCGGAAAACCGAATCCGTAAATATGTAGTTTGACTACTTTAGAGACCACTGACTCGGGCATGCTTTTCGGTGCAAAACGGGTCCAACGACGGACATCATTTTTGCCCGAAATTACCTTTTTGCCCCTGTGTCCAGAATTGGACTTAAGGACAGGCAATCCTAGCTGAATTGATACTTCTGGACACGTTGGTGATATTTGTTTTATCATCCGATAATGCTTGTGGATGGTTCTCTATGTGTCACCATTAGTTATTTATTCTTATTTTATTTTTATTTTACTTGTCCATAATTCGGAATTAGTACAACCTCATAGTTTAATACTTAGAGACTAGAGTTGATCCCCTTTGACCATGTTGACTATATTAACCAAAAGTCAACTATAGGTCAACCATTGGCTTAGTTTGACCCGGATTGAACTAGAACTTGACTAGTTGACTTTAGTTTGACTCTAATTTGACTTTAGTTGACCTAGTGGACTTGTTGATTAGACTTTGACCTAGAAGGACCTAGAACTATCTAGAATGCACTGTAGATTACTCTTATTTCATGTTAGACTCTTTTGTGACTTGTGATTGCTCTAAATAGGACACTGTGACTCCAGTTGGACATCTACATTTATCAGCGGCTTGGATTACTAGGTGAGTACATTCTCTGATCTTTTCATGCTTCTTTGGATATGTACTCTTGTTATAGACTAGTGTACTTGATGCTGACACGACGTTCACACGGATCAGTACCCTCTGGATCTTTTTATGCGATGTTATCCCCTCGGATACATCGAGTATGTCATGTTCATGTACTTTATCATGGTCATCATGTACTTCATGTATTCACATTTATCCATGTGCACTCATATGTTATTCATGTACACTCATGACCATATGAGCTCCATATATACAGTAGTTGTTATCCATGTGCAATAACATAACATGCTTTGATCCTTGTGTATTGGTTGGGGCAGGGAGAGTGTAGTTGGTTATGTGATCATTATCCCCAGTAGTTATCCATGTGCATTCCATAGTTGTATCCATGTGCAACCCAAGCTGTTTACATAACCAATTCATGCTCTGATTCACGTAGAAGGTTACATTCTTTACTTATCATATTATAGCTCAGCTTATATCTTCTCTCCTGTTGATTTCTCTTTACAGCGATTCATGTATAGTTTTCTATAGCTTGTTTTATATGTCCATTCCTGCTATGAACTGTTGTGAGAGATATGTGCTCGTTCCTGTCCTGATTGGACCCGTTGATAAAATTTTACAGGTACTTGGAGTTCACAGTTAGCCTAGAGGACACTGGTAGAGCTTGGAGTATTTACCTAGAGTTTGTTCATTTTCTTTATTGTTTGTCTTAGAGTTGTATTTGAAATCTTGTGTTTGTTTAATAGAACTGTTTTACTATCACTCCTGGTTCTCTCTCTTGTGGATTATCTTATCTATTTCATCGTGCTGTTATCTATTTTTAGAGTTGTGATTGAGATAGTATCCTTATGTGTTTGTCCTCCGTCTGGAGAGTATAGCATATTGTTTTAGATGTGACTAAGACCTAGAACAGCGTTCTACCGCCGACACTGCGGCGTAGGCTGGACGTACCCACGTCTCGTGCCCTAACTCTAGGGTGCGGGTCGTGACACACATGATCACCCTCCTAGATGTCGTACCTCAGTACGGGAACGCTAAGTAAGAATCAACCTCGGCACCTATAGTCCCAGTTGTGATTCATCCTTAGTGTTATGCAACAAGCAAGCAAGCAATCCTAACCACGCTAAGACTATAGGCCAACTACCAGATACCCGTGCAGGTAACCATATAATATAGCTAGAATATCAAGATGGCATCGCAATACCATATAATCAAGGAAGTAGCACCTCAAAGTTCCAGTAGACAAGGGGCACCGCAGTGCAAGGTCAAGGCCAGTACCTCAAAGGGTAACTGGACTTATAGCACGGATACAATCAGTCAGGTCTGGGACAAGGACAAATCTGTCAGTCACAAGAAGTCATCTGCCCACATCGTGGCATGGATATCAGGTAGTACAAGATCAGAACCTCAAGCACAATATCATCTCAAACTTATATGGGAGCCTACAGCTCCAATCATCAAGTCGATCCATCCACCAGATCAATCTAGCAAGAGTCTCCCCTCTACGATGGAATCAATATCCTGTCAGGAAGGTCAATAACCAAATATCAAGCTAATCACCATAAGCAATGCTAGGCCCTCTGGCTCACAAGAATCCTCCAAGTCAATGATCACAAGCCCCTAGAAAATGAGCCCCTCAACTACCAAGACATAGCAATCAAGCCAGGTTCTCCAACTACCGGAATATACAAAGGTACCAGGTTTTGGGCGCTTGGGAAGTCGAGTAAAAGTCATATATTGATATCCTCGATATTCTATTCGTTCCGCGAGACACTCGCACCAATATCAAAATCCAAAAGTCCTCAAGACATATATGATCAAATTAGAACATCACCAAAGAACTAGCAACACTATCTAAGAATCCACTTAGTCTACCATAATTACTATCTCAATATCATATCTCCTCATAGCCAATCCTCGAATAAGATCATAATCCCAACACATGGGTCAACACTAATCAACGCCGTCGGAAGATGGCAAGGATTGTGTGAACCACTCTGGATAAAATTCACAACCCTTAAACCAAACAAGGATCAGGGTTGCAGACCTTCACCCGAGTAGAACCGCTCTCCTTACACAATCCGGCGGACAGGACAGACAATGGGATAACAAACTAAACTAGAACACCATCTAAAAAGAAGGGTCACAGGTCAAGAGTCCAATGGGTGATACCGTCGAAAAGGCAAGGATTGCGTGAACCACTCTGGATCAGATCCACAACCCTTCAACCAAACAAGGACCAGGGTTGCAGACCTTCACCCGAGTAGAACCGCTCTCCTTACACAATCCGGTGGACAAGACATGTCAAGACGCTAGACGACTAATCTAGTCGGGAGTCTACCTAGCAGGCAATGAGATCAGGGATGCTATACCAAGAAGAACATGCATGAGCCCAGTCCAGCAAACCAAAGGAATGGTTCTGCCCAATCCTTCGAACCAAATTCTCAATCGGGAATTCTGGTAAAATCCGGCAGAGTCTCCTTTGTAATCTGGATGGGAGCACCCTACGAATAGGGACTAAAACCACTCGGCACGGCCCACCGCAGAATCGCAGAATCGTGGACTCGCGGGCTGAGAACACTAAGTCTCAGCTACCAGTAGCACTACGATGCGTACTGGGAACAAATCGATAGCCGAGAACACTAAGTCTCGGCCTCCAATAGCACTACGATGCATACTGGAGACCAATTGAACCCGAGACCACTATGTCCCGGCCTCCAGCAGCGCTACAATGCGTACTGGGCACCAAGCCAACATGCATAATAATAAAATAACCGCCTCGCAGGGCACACCACAACACATGTCCATAAATCCCTAACCCAAGCACAATCACCGCCACAAGTAAAGTTAGCCAAAGCCGTTATCCGACCGCGAGTCGGACACGGGGTATATGGGGACAATCCGTACAAGTGAGTCGTGCTCGTGTCCTCGGAGGAGTGGATGACCCATCCGAGTCGTCCGATACGGTCTATCCCAGTATCGGACCAAGCTAATCTAGGTTATCATGGCAGTTCTACTACTAGGCTACACTACTCATGGTTATACATATTTACAATAAATTAAATGCAATAAGTCCAGGAGAGAGGGCAAGAGCCGTCGATGAGCAAGGAATACTTGCCTAGAGGGCTCGGCTAGGTAAGCAAGTCTTCGGCAATCATGATCCAAGCTTGCACGCCAATCGAGGTCCTCAGAACAAATAATAAACAATCATTAGAATTAAATAATAAAATAATAGAATAATCATAAGGGATGGCAGAAGGCTATATCGTGTGGGTCCCGCAAGCAGTACAGGGATCGGACATGGAAACCGAGGTACGCGGATCGATACAGACACATAAATCGAGACGTACACGTATATCGAGATGCATATGAGAATCAAGATGGCACGAATATCGAGATGAACGGAAAACACGTGCACATAAATCGAGACGTGCACATAGATCGAGAAAATCACGAATATCAGAATGGTCCACGAATCACGCGACACGCAAATCGAGGCAAGCACGTAAATCGAAACGACCCAAAGTCTAAGGAGCACGCAAATCGATTCGACACACAAATCGAGGTGCACACGCAAATCGATACGGTGTGGAGTCCAATGCGGCACGCAAACCGAGACGGTCATATAAATCGATGCATGCACGCAAATCGATGTGGCACGAAAATCAAGAATGGCACAAAGGCCGAGGCACGAAAATCGAGACGGTGCACAAACCGAGATAGCACGGTAATCGAGGTGCACGAATACCGAGACAGTATGCACATCAAGGTACGCACAAACCGAGACGACACAAATCCAGGGGCACGCCTCCCAAGAAACACAGAAAATAAGGGAACGCGCAAACCGAGTGCACGTGACCCAAGACACGTGGCCCGGGGAACACGCTGCCCGTGCAGCGCGGGGCCCAAGGGCGTCTCGCTGCCCAAAGTGGCACTGCTCCCGAGGCGACGGTCGCCGAGAAGAAAGAAGGGGAGAGGCGGAGGAGCTGTCGGGGGTTCGGCCAGGCGGGGTCGGGATCCGGCGGAGGATGGCTGCGCCGGAAAAGAACGGAGAGGAGGAGGAGACGCAAGGAGGCCAGGGTGCTGCCGAGGTGGACGGCGGCCATGGGGCTCGGCCAGGCCGAGGATATAGGAAGAGAGGGGAGGCCGGAGGAGAGACTCACCGGCGGAAGGAGGATGGAGATGGCGACGATGGTGGTGGCGGCAGTGGCCGAGACGAGGGCGGGGCTGGAGGTCGGTGGCGCTGAAGATGACGATGATGGTGGCAGCGGTGGTCGAGGCGGCCGACGATGGCGACCGTGGTGTGGGGGAGAGGGAGCTCGAGTGAGGGGGCTACTCTCCAGGGAGGGAAAGAGAGCAGTGTGGGGAAGAGGGAACTGGTGGTGAGGGTGGTGGCCGGAGCTGGCGGTGAGGGTGGTGGCCGGAGCTAGGGGAGAGGGAGATCGGGCTGGAGGAGAGAGAAAGAGAGTATAGGTGAGAGGAGGAGGAGAAGCTTCTCCTGGAAGGAGAGTGAGGAAGAGAGAGAATGAGAGAGGGTTAGGTAGATATTTAGGAAAAGGGGTAGATTAGAATCAAGAAATTAATTAATAACAAATAATTAATGAGGGCAAAATTACCTCCAATAAAATAATAAAAATTTCAAATATACCCCAAAATTAAAATCCTCCAAAATATGAAATACAGTCATATACCTATTTCCAAAAATAGGGATCTGACAGGACACAAGTGCATGACGTATGTGGCGCGCGGCACGCGAAGTGCGCAGGCACGCTGACCGCATCAGCACACGGCACGCGTGGACAAAACTAGGCACGGCGCATGGAGCGCGAGTGCACGGCACATGGGGTACACGACATGCGAAGCGTGATGGCGCACGTATACAAAATTGGCCACGGCACGAGGAGCATGGGTGCATGGTGCACGGGGTACGCAGGCACGCGGGGACAAAATTGGCCACGGTATACGGAAACAAAATTGGCAACGACGCACAGAGTCCACGTGTATGTAAGTATCCTAAAAGATTCCACGTACGTGGTCCAGGAAAGAATAAGTCGTAGTGTGTGTTGAACACTAAGATACAAAATTGACATTGATCGTAGAACCTGACTCTAGAATTTTGAACAACTAAATCGAAACGTGCATTAAGCGCAATAGTTGAACTAGAACATCGAATCATCGTACCGACGAGTGCCTCAGAGCATGAGTGATAAAACATTGAATACTCTAGCGAGGCGTGCCTCAGTGCATGAGTCGGAGGGCAGAACATTGTCGTAGTGCATCGAAGGATTTTATCGAGGCATGCATTAAGTGCACGAGCATTAGAATATTGAACACTGAGTCATAGAACATTGAAATATTATAACAAAGTGTGCATTGAATGCACGAGTCGAAGAATAGAAAATAATTTTTCGAAGCGTGCATATATGCACGAGACTTATAAGATATGGCTTAATATGCAAAGTGAACAATTGTGGCACAAATGCCACAGAACTGTTGAATGTGGCGTGTTGCCTCAAAATGTTCGGGGCCCTCGGGTTGTTTATTGAAACATTGAGTTTGCCATAAGTGTCGACTGAAACATTGAGATGGGACATTGTGCCATTTGAAGTGTTGATCGAATATGTGATAGCACGAAGGGTGGGGCAACGGGGGTGGGTGGGTGGGGAGCATCCGGGTGGGGGGGAGAGGGATAGACGGGAGTAATTTTGTCTCCTTTTATTTTAGGATATTAAGTTGATCTATATCAAGGTTTAGTATATCAAGTTGAAAAATAGAATAGTTGAGGGTCTCAAATTAAAATTAAGCATTTTAGCAAATTATAAGGGCACTTCACTTCTTATTCAGGGCTAGCCCGACTTAGATGAGAAATTACTCAGGACAACTCATCTTTTACTTAGGGCTGCCCCTACCAATCCCTCCCCCCCCCCAAAAAAAAAAAAACAATTTGTGACATTCATTTGAACTTTCTCTCTCTCTCTCTCTCTCTCTCTCTCTCTCTCTCTCTCTCTCTTTCTCTCTCTCTCTCTCTCTTATTAAACCCTCACTTCTTCATCTCCACCACCTCCATCTTCACCGAAACCTTAGATTTCTTTCCAATCTTGTTCCCAATTTTGGAGGTGGCATTCAAAGGCTCCTCACAAACAAGGTTCAAACCCTAATGCTTATTATATTTAGTTGATATTGTTATTTGTAAAAATAATTTAGGAAAAAATTATTCATAATCCTTCTTATAGCTGAGTATCATAATATAGTATCCTAATATAGGTTTTCGAAGAAATATTGTTGTGTTTTTGTGATTTGTTGGCATGAATTTTTCGGTTCGATTTTTCCAGACTCAGGGATGGAATTACATAGGACTATAGAAATTTTCTACAGTCTAATATGTTGTAAGGACTGTAGATACAGTCATGTTCGATATTTGGACTGTAGAAATTTTCTACAGTCCTTTGTTCTTCAAGTCTTATGGACTGTATTAAATTTGAATATTTGTTAATTAAATTTCAATCTTTATAGTCGCGACCCGAAGAAGAAGAAAATTGACGTCGGTTCTAAAAGAAAATGCCATACTGCATCGGAGCGCAGGGCACGTCAAAGTGAAAGAGTTATTGAGAAACCAATAACTATCAGAGAACTAGAGGCAACCTCTCAAGTTAGAAGACGTGCAAGCAAATACACTGCAACTTGTTCGAAGAAATCAGTGACTCGTCCTGATTCTTCTTCCTCCTCCTCTGATGATGTACCCATTGTCCGAGAAGGGGGTATGATGCTTCCGGACCTTCTTATCCAGGCAAGGAGATGTTTCTAATCGGTTGCTCTCTATTATCGTCGATCAAGAACCATATATCATATCAAATATGGAACGATCCGGCAAGTTCACTACGTTAAATTAACTTTTATGTTTAGTAATTATATTTTATATTTAAACATTCATTAAGTTGTTTTATTTTCAGGAAAGCTCACGTACGTTGACGGCCATCCACCAGGCAAAGATGTGCAATACATGGGAGTTCAATAATATGGGAGAACGTGTGAAGGCCAAAATCAATCCCACCGGCTTGCAAAATTTGGCTAAATACTCTTAAAAGATGATGGATCACGCACTAATATCAGCGTTTGTGCAACGATGGCATCCAAAAATTAACAGTTTCCATCAGACCAGGAGAGATGACGATCACCCTGAATGACGTCCATCACAATTTGGGCCTTAGAGTTGATGGTCGTGCAATGATGAGTGATTATTCTAAGGGCGACTTTGATTGTACGATAAGATTATGGAAAAGGTCTCTAATTCTCTTGGAGTTGAGGCAGAGACTTTTGTAAGCATCACCGACTTTAAGAAGTCGTACAAACTTCCGTTGAGTTCTTTTGAAGACGACGCTCAATGATGATGATGTCAATGACGATGATGTTGCCCGGGGGTACATGTAGTTCATCCTAGGGGCCGTCAACATTCCGGCCAAGTCCGAAACATCGATATATTCCAAATATCTCTACAACTTTGGGGAATTAGACAAGGTGGAAGAAATATCTTGGGAAAGCGGTATACTAGCATATTTTTACCGCAAACTTGGTGCTGCATTTTGAGTCAGTTCAAAGACAATAGCTGGATGCCTGACTCTACCTCATGCAAAAAATAAAACTGTACATTTTCTATAAATAATATAAAATTTGGTGATTAATATGATATTATTCTATGTTCTACGTACAAGCATGGATAGACGAGCATTTTTCGATACTTAAGAGGGCTACCCTTAATAGTGATTATGATGAGCAACTGCCTAGAATGTGTAGGTGGAAGCTGACTAAGCAAGATGCCAAACATCCGCATACGTTGGCTATCCTACGTGTTGCTGTCATGACCCACGCCCGTATGATATTCGGGTACGGGTACGTGCGGCACGTCCAGCCTACGTCGCGTTAGTGGCGTAGTGCGCTGTTCTAGCAAGTCGAGCAAGCTAACACAATTACAGTACTAAAGAAGTGTAGATAATAAGGAATTATCCAGGTATGATAACTGATAATCAAAGTGAAAAAAATAAGTGAATCCAAGAGTTTAATCACAAATTATACAATACTGAAAAAATGTCTCTAGAGAACAAATCTGGTAGTAATTATTTAAAAAGAAACTAAGAAAAGGAAACTAAGTAAGTAAGGTCCTAAATAGCTCCATCCAAAGATAGCTTCGTCCTGCTTCATTAGATAGTCCAAAGATCCAGATAAGTACAACGGTCATCAATGATGCCTAAAAATAGTTATCCAATCAGGATTGGAGCAAGTAACACCACACACAATGTTGCACGATACAAAATAAAGCCACGTAAATAATGTAACAAGTAAATTAAATAAAGTGACTGTACATGATAATGAAATATTATACTAGATAATGATACATAATTATAAGGAACTGGTAGATAAAGACAAGTAATTTTAAAGAACTAACTATGCTACCAAATTAATAATGCAAGATCAAAAATGACAAAACTATGGTAAGTGTGTTGAAAATACTGTCTTCATTATGTGACCGACTTGGGTTGGCAATTCAGAAGGTACGACTCGAACATACGTGAGATGTATGTCGAACTATCATTCAAAAATGTTCAGGCGGTTGGTTATTGGTCACATAACTACTTGACATTGTCCCCGTTTTTCCTATGATTCATGAAACATGTGATTCAAAGATTCTAAAATAGGTGATTCTGAATAAGTCATATAATTGTTCATGAATCATATTTAAGCAATGTCATCACGTGTCAGAATCGTGTCTCAATATGTTAACCAACCAGGAAAGACATAGTAGCAGCATTTATAATGTATAATAAAACATAAAGCATGTGTGCTTACCTAAAATAGTTGGAGTCGACGTGTACGACATGAACATGTCGACACGAAATGACTTAGAAGCTAAATTGTATCAAATGATTCCAAACGACGAAACATGCCATTCCATTAAGTCCAGAATAGTCTAAATAGCCCAATTTGACATGTAAAATTCCAATTTTGGGAGTTGGCATGATAATCGAGAAAAGAAAACGAATTGATTAGTCATGATCTTGATTTGATTAAATAGGCTAAAAAAGAACATTGATTAAGGAGATTTAGTTAATATAGTTAGCCAAAGTATTATTTAGAAAAAATTAATTATTAGAGGCTACGGCTAAATATCAACTTGTAATACAAGCCCATATCTGTTAATCAAATAATCTCTAAGGCCTAAAGCCCATGATCAAATATAAAAAGATTTGCTAATAGTCCTTGGCCAATTTAGTTAGACCAAAAGACTATTCACTTTAGGGTTCAAACCCATTTAAATCATATAGGGCCTAGGCCCAATTTATAGAACCAAAACTAAACAAAAATATCTTTGTGGGTCTATGCACAATTTTTACTAATATAAATCAAACTATCAATATGTAGGGCTCGTAGCCCATTTTTAACTGTAATATGATGATGTAGGCTAAAAGCCCATTATTAATACAAAAGTTGTAGGGCCAAAAGCCCATCTTTAAATTAATATCCCAATGTAGGACTCAAGGCCCAATAATAGTTAATGATAAAACTAATATTAGTATAATTATACAATTATTATACATTACACACACACACACACACACACACATATAAGATTTATATTTCATAATTATACGTATATGCATACATACAAAATAAGAAAATAAATTATTACACAAAACTTACATGGGCTTTAAGCCCAAAGACCAACTAACAAATACTTTTAAATTTTATTTAAAACATTTCTAATGGCTAAAGCCCAGCCCATTTAAAATATTTAATTCATAAAGAAAAATTCCAATTGGGCTTAAGGCCTGGCCTATCTATCTGGGCCCAGACCCAGATTCCTATTGCTACTCTTCCTCAAATACTCAATGGGGAAGAGAGAGAGAGAGTATTAAGAAGGAGAGAGAGATTTTACAGAGGGGAAAGAGAATGTGAGAGAGTTCGAGAGAGGTATTCGAAAAAGAAAGAGAGAGAGAGAGAAAGGAAACAGAGCCTCACCGCCGGTGGAGGTGTGCAGTGTTGGAGTGGGTGGGGTTCCCAGCCTATGTGGAGAATACCCCGGAGTGCGACGAGCGCCATCCGTGTGTCGGAGAAGCTCGGGGAGTGCATCGATCCTATTTTGGAACATATATGGTAAGGAAATATATGATTGGATTTTCATATTTACTTTGATCATATATTTATGATTGGATCCTTCATATAGTAGCTTTCCATATAATTAGGCTTCCAATTATGGCAAGCCAATTATGATTGAATTTCCATTAAATATATGATTGATGCATATTGAAAGTTTCTATATGTATTGACATTTCATGTATGGATTACCAAGGGCTTATAAAAGGGTGATGGATGCAAGTTGAAAAATATCGCAAAAACAAGAGTGCTTTACAATATTTGAGAGAGAGAGAGAGGGGATTAAGGACTATTGTGAAGGATAGATTGCTTCGAAATTTTTTTTGGCATCTCTTGTTCTTCAGAGTCCGCAATCAAAATTTTCTTCTTTCAAGTGAGTTGTGGTGATCCGTGTTGGATCGAGAGGAGCTTGTAGAGGGTGTATTCTCTTTATTCCATTAGTAGAGGTTCTTCAGGATTGGACTCCGATCATTCCATGGTTTTTCCCGTAAGGGTTTTCCACGTCAAAAATCTTTGTATTTGCAATTTGTGTTGGCATTTTTAGTTTGTGTGCTTTTGCTCGATTCTCTCGTAGGACTTTCTGGTTTGGGAGAACGATTTCCGTACTTCGTTCCCAACAGAGTGGTATCAGAGCTTTGGGTTCAAAGAAGTGTGAGGAGTTGACAGTCAAACCAAGAAGCAGAGATGGACACGAAGCTAGTGCACATGGTGAACCTGAACGGTACCAACTACCATTATTGGCGGAGCAAGATAAAGGATTGTTGTACGTCAAGAAGCTGCATCTTCCAGTATTTGCGTCCGAGAAGTCCAGTGACAAATCCGATGAGGACTGTAACTTTAAGCATATATAGGCATGTGGGTACATGCGACAGTTTGTTGATGAGAACGTGTACAACCACGTTACCAATATTGAGCATGCGAAGATGTTGTGAGAGAAGCTGGAATCTTTGTACGAGAAAAAGACCAGGGTAAACAAACTGTTCCTGATCCGAATGATGATGGGTCTGCGGTACAAAGATGGTGCATCCATTACGGATCACTTGAGTGAGTTCCAGGGCATGGTGGACCAGCTATCCTCGATGGGAGTTAAGTTCGACGACGAGGTTCAGGAACTTTGGTTGCTATGTATATTATCAGACTCGTGGGAGACCATACGAGTATCTATGATCGCTTCTGCTCCGGAAGGTGTAGTCAGTCTGGAGTTTGGTAAAAGCGGGGTGCTGAACGAAGAGATGCAAAGACATTCTCAGGGCACTTCATCCACATCCCACCACTCGAAGGCGCTAGTTTCAGAGAGCCGCGGAAGGGGCAAAAGTAGGGGTCCAGGTGGTGGCAAAGATAAGAGCAGAGGCAAGTCCAAGGGTCGATATGAGGACTCGGAGTGTTACCATTGTGGCAAGAAGGGCCACATCAAGCGGAACTGTTTCGCTTGGAAGAGAGAGAAGAAGGGCGACAAGGAGAAGCAAAGTGAGAACACTACAGCGATGGCGTCAGCACATGGAGGCGATATGATCATCGTAGGTGATGAGGTTGTCATGAACCTCTCATGCGATGAAAATTATTGGCTGGTGGACTCAGGTGCTTCAGCGCACGTATCTCACAACAGGACACTATTTGCCACTTACACAACATGCGACTGTAGAGTGTTGAAGATGGGCAACGAAGATGTGTCGAAGACGGTTGCCATTAGAGATGTGCATTTGAGGACGAAGACGGGTTCAGTTCTTATTCTCAAAGATGTCTGTCATGTCCCTGATATCCGTTTCAACCTGATATCGGTTGGAAGGTTGGATGACGAGGGCTTTTTTAATCTTTTCAAGAATGGTCATTGGAAGCTTTCCAGAGGTTCGATGGTGATTGCCAGAGGAAGAAATAAGTCCGGACTCTACTATATGGAGGGGAGCGCACATAGGGCACATGAGGTAAACGCAGTCAGTGATGCATCTACCGAGTTGTTGCACAGGTGGCTCGACCATATCAGCGAGAAGGGGATGAGCTACTTGGTGAATAGGAAGGTGATTCCAGGACTAAAGTCTATAAAATTGGAGAAGTACACGCACTGTTTAGCGGAAAAGCAAAATAGGGTGTCTTTCCAAAGTCATCCAAGTTCAAGAAAGCCGGCATTACTCGAGTTGATTCACTCGAATGTTTGCGGTCCAATAAAGGTAAAATCTATTGGTGGTACTTCTTATTTTATGACGTTTATTGATAATTGTTCTAGGAAGGTTTGGGTCTATGCCTTAAAGACCAAGGATCAGGTGCTTTCTACTTTCAAAGAGTTTCAGGCCTCTGTTGAAAGGGAGACGGGCAAGAAGCTGCTATGTGTTCGGTCAGACAATGGTGGCAAGTACATCGGTCGCTTTGTTGCTTATTACAGAGAGCAAGGGATTCGACACCAGAAGACTCCGCCCAAGACACCTCAGCTCAATGGTGTAGCAGAGCGAATGAATAAGATGTTGATGGAGATGGTACGGTGTTTGCTGTCAGAAGAAAACTTACCAGGCAGCTATTGAGGTGAGGCACTTTACACAGCTGCTTATGTTATTAATTTATCTCCTAGTGCTCCTTTGCAGGGTGATGTGCCTGATAAAGTATGGTACGGCAAAGAGCCGTCATACAACCTCCTGCGAGTATTTGGTTGCAAGGCCTTCGTGCATGTACCAAAGGACGAGAGATCCAACTTGAGCCAAAGACGAGGCGATGCATCTTTGTCGGCTACAGTCGGGATGAGTTTGGCTGTAGACTCTACGACCCCGTGGGAAAAAGCTCTACAGAAGCAGGGACATGGTATTCATCGAGGACCAGACCATGACCAACACTCAGGATTTCGAGATGCTTTCTGAGGCTGAGGAATTGTCTGAGTTAGAGTCATTTTGCTTCGAGCAGTTTCCAGAGGACATCGCAAAGGAACCAGTTATGGGGGAGCCAGTACATGGAGTTGCTCCTAACCTTGATCATCAGCCTGCTGATGGTGGTCAAGGTAACCCTCAGGAGGATGAGCATGGCGGAGAGGTACTTTCTGAAGGGGAGGAGACTGTTGATATACAACCAGCACCAGTGGTTCCGTTGAAGAGGAGTGACAGAGAGCGTTGACCATCTACGAGATACTAACCAGATGAGTATGTGCTATTGTCACGACCTGCATCCAGTGTAAGGGTATAAATGCGTAACAACGCCTAGCCTACGCCGTAGAATCGACGGTAGAACGTTGTTCTAGGTCACTATCTAAACCAAATCACGCAATTATACAATGTACTTGTCTTAAATCCCAACTCCGAACAGAGGATAAGTATAAAAATAATATAACTCAATCACAGTCTAAGCACGATAGAATATCACAGAATTCTATAACTAAAAGAAAACAATAAAAACTGCTAAAAGATAATAACTCAAAACAACTCCAAAATAAGATAACTCTCAAATTATTACAATTCAAGTTCCAGTAAAGAAATCTAAAATAGTCTACTAAACTAGTCTCCCGATCACTCCTAAGAGTCGGGGCCAAAGGTAGTTAATCCCTCTCCAGACCCATAGTGAGTAGGGCATACATCCTCAGGGCTAACATCTGTAATATTTTCAACAGGTCCAGTCAGGACAGGAATGAATACATCTCATCAAGTAAATCTAAGTAAATGACGAAAACTATAAATAATTATATACAATCATATTGATGAAGCATGGAAATTCGAGACAGTTTAAGATGTAAAACTATAATAAAAGAACAAGAAAAGTAAAAGCTGTGAAACATAACATCACGTCAATGAAGACTGTAAATAAAAGCTAGCTGAACTAGAATAATGTGATATGAGTTCAGTGGTACAATATATGTCAAGTGTGATTCCATTCAATGATCCAAATAGGGTGATTCTTGTAATGGTTCTTGTGATGATTCTAGTAAAGATTCTTGTGGTGATTCTAGTAAAGATTCTAGACAATACTCACAGTGTGTTTTAAAATACTGAGATCGACATGTAAACAGCTAGGGGTAATCCGGCACATCACACACTGGCCAAGTGTGGGATGGCTATCGTTCTTGTATAATTTACAGGGAGGTGGTTCGAGTATTTAGGTATATTTACATGTCTACTCAAGTATTTCTCCGCCCGACAAATATGAGTGAATCCATAACACGACACGTAAATCGAGAATAAATCTAGCCAGAACATGAAGCTGCTTGTAGGTCATTCTTGTAGTAGTTCTTGTAATAGAGGCTAGACAAGTAAGGTATGTGTGTCATATACATGAATTCCAGAAAATATCAATTCGTGTTTGTAACCGAGAATCAAATAGAACTGACTAAAACTGAAATATAGAATTTGACAAGTAAATGAAAGAACTATCAGAGAATGTACTCGCCTGACAATTCGAGCTGCTGATGAGGATGTGTAACTGAACTGGAGTGATATAAACCTATTTAAGGTAACCACAAGTCACAACATGGTCTAACATATTATAAGAAAGGGCTACAATGCAATTCTACATGCTTCTAAGTCCTTCTAGGTCAAAGTCAACATTGGTCAACTCTGGTCAAACCTGGCCAACTCTGGTCAAACCTGGTCAACACTAAGTCAACTAGTCCGTTTACTAATTTTTAGGTCACACACAAGTTTACAAGTCATTCCGAGTTCGTTTGAGTCGATTTGGATCAAGTTTGACCCAAAGTTGACTTTTGTCAACTTGGTCAACTTGTCGGCCAATTCGACCAAACTAGGCTCCTTATCACGATCCTAATATGTCCCAACACTCCCTATAGTCATATCACAAGAAAACATTACATTACATATATATAAACTTAATTCACAAAGGCAATATGTATATACATACACATACACACACACACACACACACACACACACACACACACACACACACACACACACACACATATATATATATATATATATTTATATATATATATATATATATATATATATATATATATATATATATATATATATATATATATATATATATATATATAACAATAAGATATGAAGAATGGTTGTGTGAGGGTGTGTGTGTGAATGAAGGCTGCTGGTTAAGCACAAAATCTGAGAATAAAGTCATAATGATGCATCTACAAGAGTATACTATATATACACATACCTATATGTCAAAGAAAACTATATATAAATATATATACATATAGGCTATATATAGATATATGCATATACACATATATATATGAGAAAGAGAGTCGATCTCGAACCTGGAATTTGGTTCCAGATCTGGAATTAAAGTCTTGATAACAAAATCAACATATATATACATATAGTTATATAATGGAACTTTTATATATATATATATATATATATATATATATATATATATATATATATATATATATATATATATATAAAAAATATATATATATATATATACAAACATACAAGGAAATACCATATATGCATATAATTTGCTAAAAAAATAGGAATTAATACCAACAATCAAATCCCACAAGTCCAAAACAGCGTTCAAGAATCAAAAACTCAGAAATTATCAGATTAAATCCCAGAAATCAAAATATCCCAAAAGTCTTCAAATGCGAATGTCGAGAAAACCCAATTTTCACAAATCGACCCAAAACACAAAATACTCCAAATTAACTCACGAAACTTGGCAAATACGTTGGTCTCGACACGTGGGACGTGCTCGGGTACTCCCATGGTCGAAACCGTGTCCGTATCGTGTCCAGTAAACGAGTATCGGAAAACCCGATACGCGCGTGAACTGAATCAATGCGAACCCGATTTCTCGCTCGTTTTCGATCTGATTCTCGTGTAACTTCGCGTACACCTGGACGTACACATCCCCGACCTACTAGCCGAGTTAGCGTGCGGCCACATGTTGTGTCTGACACGTAAACGGGGCGTATCCGCGTGCGGGTATGCGTACGTGTATAGTCCCGTACACAGCATCGTGTACGCGTGTTGACGAGTCTAGGGACTCGTGTGTCCCACCTCGTGTCTCATGTTCATGTCCTAGACTAGGTTAGGTATAGGTCTACATGATGGACACCCTGAATCGTATCCACGTGTCGTGTCGTGTCCATACGAACACCGTGTCAGCGGTGGCTGACCGCGCGCACGCGTGTGGGCCGATCAGTGCGATCATGATTTCTCCCTCGTTTCTCGACGAAACTCTACAAAATTTTGGGAGCATGTTCTCCATCACGGCCCCCACCTACAGTCAAATTTTACGTGACCACGTGGCCTGTGCATCGAGAAATCAACCCCGAGCAGAAGGGCACGTGTGCGGCCTGGCGTGCAGCACGTTCGTGTCCTGTTTGGATACGGACACGTGTCCGATTCGTGTCAAAACTCATGGGGTCGTGATCCTCGTGTATAGGGCTACCAGATTATATAAAAATATTCAGCAAAAATCAAGATTAAATCCATTGTGACATTTCATCGAACACCTACATATATAAACCGATACGTGTCCGATACGGACACCAAACGAATACAAAACTGGACAAAAATGAACCTACCGGTCGAGGGTACTTGGATGCACACTACCATGGAGAAAAATCAAGAAAAACAATGCTAGAATAGGATTTACCTATTGAGAGTCAGAATCTCAATGTAAAAGACTCCTCGAGCGCTCCAACGATCGAGTACCCCCAAGCAAACGCCTCCACAACCTTGCTAGCAATAATCCAGCAAGATTCTCTCCTTCCTACGAGTGCAACGAAATTCGTTTGGGAAGAAACGGACTCTGGATGAAAAAGTTGGGATTTTGGAGAGTGGAGGCTAGGGTTTCTCTTGGAGGCTAATGAATTCTACACAATGAAGGGGGCTGCCTATGGCCGGCCAACTATAGGGGATTAGGATTTTGGTTAGCACATGGGCCTAGGCTCCCTAAGTTGCTTATAAAGTCCAAGTCAAAAGGCTTTAAAAGGGCTAACTAGAAAATGACTTAAAATCATTAATTCATTGCCAGAAATAAAATAAATTCTAAAATTAATTTTATAGGTCAACAAATAATTCTAGTTATCATATTAGGCTCTTAATGAAGTGTGACTAAGGTCAAACCACCTTATGCTACTCAAAACACCAATCAAGCTACAAAGCATCACATTAATCAATAAATTAATAAGAAAATTCAAATAAATACATAATGACTAAAATACCCCTAAATTAAAAATGTGGTGGTTACAGCTATTGACTGACGGGAGAGAGCCCAAAATTTTTGCAGAGGCTATGGACGATGAACATAGGTAGGAATGGATGGAGGCTATGCATGAGGAGATGAGTTCCTTACAAGCCAACTCCATTTATGATCTGGTACGGTTGCCAAAGGGTAAGAAGGTTTTGAGAAATTGATGGTTGTTCAGAGTGAAGCAAACAGTGTAACGCCCCAGTCCCAATATACGTAGGACTAGGAACGTAGACATGCCAGCTGTATACATACGAAGTACAGGGGCCTTGTATGTATACATAAGCTGTAAAATGCAGTAATCCAAGATAAACTAAATCTCATCCACAATGAAAAGAATAATAATATGAAATCAACTTGAATATTTATGGTACAATCGTTGGGCGGAGACAAAGTTCACTACCAACTATCTCAATGAAGGAAATGTACAAGAATCGATCCATAAAATAGCAAGACGAACCAAGCGCAATCGTCTTCGAAGGAATGGAGAGAATCACGGCCGTGGCCAGAACACCTGCAGTGAATCATGAAAGCACACACCTGGGAAATAACCAGGTCCTCAGACGGACGTAGCAAGATACAGGAAGAACATGCTAATATGAACTGTCAGAATAATAAAATAATATATAAAAAACTATTCTAGACACAAATATGCAAAGGAGATTCTAACCGCCTAATGTACAATTTAGAGGACAACTTTCATGCGCATGGGTGGAATTTTAGGCTATGTGTACGTAACTGGCATCCAGTCATCTGTATCCGCCCGTAACGTCCAAAACGTCAGAGGGCATCTGCAAATAAATTGCCACAGTTCCATCCGGAGACTGTGGTTTACCTGTTTGGATTCCCATACGCACTAGTGACTGTCCTTTCCCAATATTTCCCACACTGTTCAAGTCATGTCCATGGCTCGTCCAGTTTTGTAACTGCTTGAGTCTCTAAAACCCTAGTCATAGCAGTTACGAACAACTACCGTCACACGACTTTAGAGATGGCCAATCCATAAGTCGTGCCCCTAGCAAAATGTCTCAAACTGTGTAGTGTGAGTGTCATGTCCCAAGGAGATATAAGAATATCCTCCAACAAGAAGGTAGTCCGCTAACACTAAGTTAACATGCATATAGTAAAGTAAAACGACTAATAAAGTCGCTTGCACCCAAGTGTGGCTTGGACGCGCAGTTTATAACAAAGAAAACTAATAATATGAAACAAAATAAATAATACAGAAAATAAATAATTTGACAGTTAATTAGCAAGGTATACTTGCCTGGTGTGTCGCCTGGTATGGTGCTATGATCATGTGGCATGGAGTATGACTGCGATGTTACAACTATACAAGGCGGCCTACGATGATGGCACGGACTGGTTCATCGGGTCCAGGCTGGTCAATTTAGCTAGGGTCGATAGGAGGACGTACAAAATTTTGGCGAAAGAATGGGAGAAAGGAGATTGGTCATGGATATGAGGGTAATCAAAAGAAATTGGTTAATTAGATGCATATACTATTATTTATAGTCCTTGAAAAATAAAATTTACTTAAAATATTATATATAATTACTTGAAGATATGATAATTTGGAAACCATATGAAAATACTTTTTAACTAAATATTATGGAGACATAAAAATATATTTATAATATTTTCAACTATACATAAAATCCTTTTAAAATTATATACGTATAAATAAAGTCAAGAATAAGCATTTTAGAAAAATATGTATAAATATTCTTGTTATGAAAACTAATCTATACTGCTAGTTAGAAACCCAATTTGAGAATCAATATAGAGCTCAAGCCCAATACTATATATTTATTTATAAATATTTATAAATAATAACTAATGAGAACAAAATACTAATATTAATTATACATAACAATACTTATTATACCTATATACTATAATACATACTGTTGAAAATAACAATTATTTTATAATACAATAATAATATAATTTATTGACAATAGCAGTTTACAAACATAATTATTGCACTAGCTCCTATTGTCCTGTGTAAAAAAACAAATAAAATATATAAAAATATAAACAATATTGTACTGCTGTTGTTCTTCTTTTATAGAGGGGAAGAGAGAGAGAGTCAAAGGAAAGAAAAACAAAAGGAAAGGGAAGAGAGGGAGCGGGCGACCGAGATCGACGGAGCCCCTTGCCGCTCGTCGGGGCTTCGACAGGGCGGAGCGTGGCTCGGCACCGCTGCAGAGAGGGGCGCGGGTAGGCGTTCGGGGAGGGAGAGAACTAGGAAGTCTAGCGGAGAGGGAAGCTTGAGGTCCCGGGGGTTTGTGGAGGAGGCGCTCGGCGCACGCGGCGGAGATAATCGGGGCTTGGGGTCGAAAGGCCGGCAAAGGGCGACGGTCACGACGGTTTATCGGCCGTGGTGTGGGCACGGATGGATGGATCTGGCGGAGGGTACGGCACACACGGCTGTGCGTGGTGCCGGAACTCCAACGCGGAAAAGGGGGTTTCCGGTGGTGGACGGTGCCGGCGAACCGAGGTAAGGGCGGTGGTGGTTCTTTCTTCTTCGTCTTCTTCTTTTTCTTTTTTTTTCTTTTTTTTGTTGGGGTTGAGGAGGCTGGTGGTGACGGCAAGGTGTTCGGCCGGGTGATGGGGTTGTGGTCGGCGGCTACAGTGTGGGGTGGTCGGCCGGAAGGATGTGGCCGGAGGGATGTAGGGGTGGTGGTCGTGAGGTGTGGTTGAAGATAAAGACGGTGGCTGTGGGCTGGAAGGTGGAAAGATCGGGTCGACGGTGGTGTTGGGTGTCGGGACAGGGAGAAGAGGTGATGGCAGTAGCGGTGGTGCGTGTGTGGTGGTGGTTGGTTGGGAAGAAGGGTGGTCAGGGGAAAGACGTGAAGGCGGCAGTGGCTAGGATGGCGATGGTTGTGGTGGTGGAGACGACATGGAGAGGGTTAGGTTAGGGATTTATTGATGTCGGGATGTGTCCGACACGGGTGATAAATACAATGTATATGTAAACTTGGGAATAAGATGTGGGAGGGGAAAATATGGACACGATGCACGTGGGTGGTGAAAAATTATGGAGGAGTACCTGCCTATATATAGGATGTGGGAATACCCAGTTGGATAAGGATTGAACCCAATTATTAAATCCAAATTGGGTTCAATCTACAATTTAAATCTAATTTTAGATAATTTACCATATATGTTTTAAACAAAAAATTAAATCCAATCAAATCCAAATTCAAGTCGAAATAGATAAATCTAATCTAAATTAATATAGATAAATTACATTTTCAAATAAAAGCTATTTGTCTTTTCAATTGTAACTTATCACAATAAATTAAATTTAAACCAAAACACTATTTTAAAATACCTTTTCGAAAAATAATAAAATATTAATGAAAATAGAATTATATTTATAAATTTAAATTTTTGTACCTCATATGCAATAAATATTTGCATAAAACCTTGTTTTCAAAATTACCATTTAAATTATCACAATTAAATTTAAAATATTTTTTTATAAATAATAATAATTAATTAATTTTGAAAATCATAATAAATGTTTAAGTATTAATAGGAAATAATTTTAAACTATATTTTTAATAATTTAGATAAAACAATTTTGAAAGTAAACATAAATAATCGAATCTTTAAAATACCTTCTTGCTAAATTACTTTTAATAAAAATAATTATTATATATATTATTTTGAAACCATCATCGATAATAAAATTAAAAAAAAAATTTCTAAAAATATGTACCTCGCACATATTCGCACTCGACGAGTAAATACGAAAATGCAAATTCCCGTACGACGTACAATATGACTATGCGACGTATAAATACAAAAAATCAGTACTAAAAATATAGTGAAAATTTAGGGGTTTTATATCCTACCCAACTTACAAGAATTTCGTCCTCGAAATTAAGAATAAGTAGGGGGGTTGAGAAGGTACAAGGGTATATCAATGAGGAACAATCAAATCAGGACGTTCAAAATATGCATTAGAAAATCGTGATTTCGATAACTACGAAAATAAATCATGAATTTAATTTAGGGAGTAATTGATGGCCGCGTGTTAACGGAAGAAGAGACAAAGATTAACGGTCAATAAGGGGTGGTAATTTGATTTGAGATTAAGGATAGGTGATTTCCTAAGGAGAAGATACTCGTCTAGGTTTTAGAAGTATGGTTAAGAGAAAGGATTCTAATCATTCCTAAGTTTTAAACAATTTAGAAAGTCATGTTAATAGATTGAGAGTTGAAGGAAATGGCCTGTAACTTGAGACGAGATTGAAGTCACCTGGGTTGGTCCATTGATAACTATCTTGGCAATAGATGGTGGGATAACTAAGGTGATACTTTGGGTCTATCTATTAAGTACGAGTCTTCGTCTAAATAGGTGAAAGACGAAAACCAATATGAGTCCAAAGAAGTTGTTTTCGAATACCAATATGTGGTTCAAAGGCGAGTGAATAATTCAAAAAGAATTGCCAAGACTGTCGCGGATGGGACTCTAGAGGACAAGTTTAGCTATGTCCCCATCCACGTAGAACGATAAATAAAAGCGAACCAAAGTGCACTTGGTTGATCAGACCATCATGTACCGGTTCTAATTAGACAATATGCTAGTGAGCACTCAATAGCATATGTCATGAACAAGCTTGATAAAGAATTGAGCTTGCAAAAACTAGGCTACATTAGTATCATTAGTCTAGAAGAAAAATATAGGCACGTGAGATTAAGATTGAAATAGAGTAGAATTAGTTCAAACTCCTTAAGACTCTAAGTTATATCCTATGTTGGTATCTATACAGTCGTTCTATAGTCTTTTTGTCCAAGTCTTTGGTTGGCTAGATGGGTTAGGGTCTTCTAAATTCTAAAACCTAAGTGAACTTGCTAATATAGGTCACAAGGACAAGGGATGGCTAGGTCATAAGGCATTCTACCCAACTTACAAGAGTTAAACTAGTAGGGTGATAGAATAATGGGTCATGTCCACCTGGTATGGGTTACCTTATTAATCTCTATCAAGCACGAAAGAAGGGCACGAATCACGATAGAAGGGATCAAGCAAGATGCAACTCGAGGAGTCAAGCGAGAAGGCGGTCAAGTATGTGGATGAGATCCTAGACTCTAATCCTATTCGCAGGCTTGCTTGGCACGGTAAAGTAACCAAACAATTTATCTTGACCTGCATGGGCCACCATAGAAACATGTAACGCCCCAGTCCCAATATACGTAGGACTAGGAACGTAGACATGCCAGCTGTATACATACGAAGTACAGGGGCCTTGTATGTATACATAAGCTGTAAAATACAGTAATCCAAGACAAACTAAATCTCATCCACAATGAAAAGAATAATAATATGAAATCAACTTGAATATTTATGGTACAATCGTTGGGCGGAGACAAAGTCCACTACCAACTATCTCAATGAAAAAAATGTACAAGAATCGATCTATAAAATAGCAAGACGAATCAAGCGCAATCGTCTTCGAAGGAATGGAGAGAATCACGGCCTTGGCTAGAACACCTGCAGTGAATCATGAAAGCACACACCTGGGGAATAACCAGGTCCTCAGACGGACGTAGCAAGATACAGGAAGAACATGCTAATATGAACTGTCAGAATAATAAAATAATATATAAAAGACTATTCTAGACACAAATATGCAAAGGAGATTCTAAACGCCTAATGTGCAATTTAGAGGACAACTTTCATGCGCATGGGTGGGATTTTAGGCTATGTGTACATAACTGGCATCCAGTCATCTGTATCCGCCCGTAACGTCTAAAATGTCAGAGGGCATCTGCAAATAAATCGCCACAGTTCCATCCGGAGACTGTGGTTTACCTGTTTGGATTTCCATACGCACTAGTGACTGTCCTTCCCCAATATTTTCCATACTGTTCAAGTCATGTCCATGGCTCGTCCAGTTTTGTAACTGCTTGAGTCTCTAAAACCCTAGTCATAGCAGTTACGAACAACTACCGTCACACGACTTTAGAGATGGACAATCCATAAGTCGTGCCCCTAGCAAAATGTCTCAAACCGTGTAGTGTGAGTGTCATGGCCCAAGGAGATATAAGGATATCCCCCAACAAGAAGGTAGTCCGCTAACACTAAGTTAACATGCATATAGTAAAGTAAAACGACTAGTAGAGTCGCTTGCACCCAAGTGTGGCTTGGACGCGCAGTTTATAACAAAAAAAACTAACAATATGAAACAAAATAAATAATGCATAAAATAAATAATTTGACATTTAATTAGCAAGGTATACTTGCCAGGTGTGTCGCCTGGTATGGTACTATGATCATGTGGCATGGAGTATGACTGCGATGTTACAACTATGCAAGGCGGCCTCCGATGATGGCACGGACTGGTTCATCGGGTCCAGGCTGGTCAATTTAGCTAGGGTCGATAGGAGGACGTACAAAATTTTGGCGAGAGAATGGGAGAAAGGAGATTGGTCATGGATATGAGGGTAATCAAAAGAAATTGGTTAATTAGATGCATATATATTATTTATAGTCCTTGAAAAATAAAATTTACTTAAAATATTATATATAATTACTTGAAGATATGATAATTTGGAAACCATATGAAAATACTTTTTAACTAAATATTATGGAGACATAAAAATTTATTTATAATATTTTCAACTATACTTAAAATCCATTTAAAATTATATACGTATAAATAAAGTCAAGAATAAGCATTTTAGAAAAATATGTATAAATATTCTTGTTATGAAAACTAATCTATACTGCTAGATAGAAACCCAATTTGAGAATCAATATAGAGCTCAAGCCCAATACTATATATTTATTTATAAATATTTATAAATAATAACTAATGAGAACAAAATACTAATATTAATTATACATAACAATACTTATTATACCTATATACTATAATACATACTGTTGAAAATAACAATTATTTTATAATACAATAATAATATAATTTATTGACAATAGCAGTTTACAAACATAATTATTGCACTAGCTCCTCTTGTCCTGTGTAAAAAAACAAATAAAATATATAAAAATATAAACAATATTGTACTGCTGTTGTTCTTCTTTTATAGAGGGGAAGAGAGAGAGTCAAAGGAAAGAAAAACAAAAGGAAAGGGAAGAGAGGGAGCGGGCGAGCGAGATCGGCGGAGCCCCTTGCCGCTCATCGGGGCTTCGACAGGGCGGAGCGCGTCTCGGCACCGCTGCAGAGAGGGGCGCGGGTAGGCGTTCGGGGAGGGAGAGAACTAGGAAGTCGAGCGGAGAGGGAAGCTCGAGGTCGCGGGGGTTTGTGGAGGAGGCGCTCGACGCACGCGGCGGAGATGATTGGGGCTTGGGGTCGGAAGGCCAGCGAAGGGCGGCGGTCACGGCGGTTTAGCGGCCGTGGTGTGGGCGCGGATGGATGGATCTGGCGGAGGGTGCGGCGCACGCGGCTGTGCGTGGTGCCGGAACTCCAGCGCGGGAAAGGGGGTTTCCGGTGGTGGACGGCGCCGGCAAACCGAGGTAAGGGCGGCAATGGTTCTTTCTTCTTCGTCTTCTTCTTTTTCTTTTTTTTTCTTTTTTTTGTTGGGGTTGAGGAGGCTGGTGGTGACGGCAAGGTGTTCGGCCGGGTGATGGGGTTGTGGCCGACGGCTACCGTGTGGGGTGGTCGGCCGGAGGGAAGTAGGGGTGGTGGTCGTGAGGTGTGGTTGAAGATGGAGACGGTGGCTATGGGCTGGAAGGTGGAGAGATCGGGTCGACGGTGGTGTCGGGTGTCGGGACAGGGAGAAGAGGTGATGGCAGTAGCGGTGGTGCGTGTGTGGTGGTGGTTGGTTAGGAAGAAGGGTGGTCGGGGGAAAGACGTGAAGGCGGCAGTGGCTAGGATGGCGATGGTTGTGGTGGTGGAGACGACAAGGAGAGGGTTAGGCTAGGGATTTATTGATGTCGGGATGTGTCCGACACGGGTGATAAATACAATGTATATGTAAACTTGGGAATAAGATGTGGGAGGGAAAAACATGGACACGATGCACGTGGGTGGTAAAAAATTATGGAGGAGTACCTGCCTATATATAGGATGTGGGAATACCCAGTTGGATAAGGATTGGACCCAATTATTAAATCCAAATTGGGTTCAATCTACAATTTAAATCTAATTTTAGATAATTTACCATATATGTTTTAAAACAAAAAAATTAAATCCAATCAAATCCAAATCCAAGTCGAAATAGATAAATCTAATCTAAATTAATATTGACAAATTACATTTTCAAATAAAAGCTATTTGAAATCTTTTCAAATGTAACTTATCACAATAAATTAAATTTAAACCAAAATACTATTTTAAAATACCTTTTCGAAAAATAATAAAATATTAATGAAAATATAATTATATTTATAAATTTAAATTTTTGTACCTCATATGCAATAAATATTTGCATAAAACCTTGTTTTCAAAATTACCATTTAAATTATCACAATTAAATTCAAAATATCTTTTTATAAATAATAATAATTAATTAATTTCAAAAATCATAATAAATATTTAAGTATTAATAGGAAATAATTTTAAACTATATTTTTAATAATTTAGATAAAACAATTTCGAAAGTAAACATAAATAATCGAATCTTTAAAGTACCTTCTTGCTAAATTACTTTTAATAAAAATAATTATTATATATATTATTTTGAAACCATCATCGATAATAAAATCAAAAATATTTTTCTAAAAATATGTACCTCGCACATATTCGCACTCGACGAGTAAATACGAAAAACGTAAATTCCCGTATGACGTACAATACGATAATGCGACATATAAATACAAAAAATCAGTACTAAAAATATAGTAAAATTTTAGGGGTTTTACAAACAGATGATGATGTTCGCCCTCGATATAAAGCGAGGCTGGTAGTTAAAGGCTACGGTCAGCGGAAGGGCGTAGATTATGATGAGATCTTTTTACCAGTTGTCAAATAATCGTCTATTCGGGTGGTACTAGCGTTGGCAGCAAGTTTCAACTTGGAGGTCGAGCATATGGACGTGAAGACGATATTCCTCTATAGTGATCTAGAAGAGGAGTTGTATATGGAGCAGCCAGAGTGATTCTGTGAGAAGGATAAGTCACACTTGGTTTATCGGTTGAGGAAGAGCATGTATGGTCTGAAGCAGGCTCTGAGGCAATGGTACAGGAAGTTCGAGTCATTTTTGGGGGAGCATGGTTATGCACGGACGATGTCAGATCACTGTGTATTCGTCAGGTACTTTGTCGAGGATGATTTTATCATTTTACTGCTCTATGTTGATGATATGCTACTAGTGGGTCGAAATACCACTAGGATAGCGGAGTTGAAGTGCCAACTGGGCCCAGCCTTCTCTATGAAGGATTTGGATGCAGCGAAGACTATTCTTATGATGGAAATCATTCGAAAGAGAGAGAGTCCAAGTTGCTACACTCGTCCCAAAAGAAGTATATTCACCGGGTACTTCAGTATTTCAGGATGGACGGGTCGAAGAAAGTGAGTAACCCCCTTGCGGCTCAATTTAAGTTCACTGAGGAGCTGTGTCCATCTACCGAGGACGAGAAAGAAGATATGGAGCGGATTCCATATACTTTAGCTGTGGACAGTCTCATGTATGCTATGGTGTGTACGAGTCCAGACGTCACTCATACAGTTGGCACAGTTAGCAGATATCTTTCCAATCCTGGAAGGGTATATTGAAGTGCGGTCAAGTGGATCCTACGATACCTTCAGGACACTGCTGATTGGAGACTTTCTTTTGGTGGTGATGAGCCAAAGCTGGTTGGATATACCAATGCTGATATGGCTGGAGATGTAGACACGAGGCGATCGACTTCAGGCTATGTGATGATGTTTGCTGGTGGAGCGGTATCGTGACAGTCGCGGTTGCAGAAGTGTGTTGCTTTGCCGACGACAGAGGTAGAGTACATTACGGCGACGGAGGATTGCAAGGAGTTATTGTGCATAAAGAAGTTGCTACAGGAAGTGGGGCTAAAGCAAGAGCAGTATAGTTTGCTTTACGATAGCCCGAGTGCTATTTACGTTGTGAAGAACCATACATTTCATAGTCGGTCCAAGCACATTGAGACTCGGTATCATTAGATACGGGATGTGGTTGAGAAGAAGGACGCGATGCTTGATAAGGTCCATATTGATGACAATGGAGTGGACATGCTCATGAAGGTTCTACCAAGGGGGAAGTTTGAGGACTGTAGGCGGATCGTCGGGATGACGAGTTCCTCTACCTAGTTGTGAAGGGGGAGATTTATTGGAGTGGGTAGGGTTTCCAACCTATGTGGAAAATATCTTGGAGTACGACGAGCGTCATCCGTGTGTCGGAGAAGCTCGAAGGGTGCATCGATCCTATTTTGGAAAATATATGGTAAATAAATATATGATTAGATTTTCATATTTACTTTGATCATATATTTATGATTGGATCCTTCATATAGTAGCTTTCCATATAATTGGGCTTCCAATTATTGCAAGCCAATTATGATTGGATTTCTATTAAATATATGATTGATGCATATTGGAAGTTTCCATATATATTGACCTTCCATGTATGGATTACCAAGGGCTTATAAAAGGATGATGGATGCAAGTTGAAAAATATCTCAAAAACAAGAGTGCTTTATAATATTGAGAGAGAGAGAGAGAGGATTAAGGAATATTGTGAATGAGAGATTGCTTCGAATAATTTTTCGGCATCTCTTATTCTTCGGAGTCCGCAATCAAAATTTTCTTCTTTCAACTGAGTTGTGGTGATCCATGTTGGATCGGGAGGAACTTGTAGAGGGTGTATTCTCTTTATTCCATTAGTGGAGGTTCTTCAGGGTTGGACTCCGATCATTCCGTGGGTTTTTTTGCAAGGGTTTTCTACGTCAAAATTTTTTGTGTCTGCGATTTGTGTTAGCATTTTTTGTTTTTGTGCTTTTGCTTGGTTCTCTCACAGGACTTTCTGGTTTGGGGGAACAGTTTTTGCGCTTCGTTCCCAACATGCGACTGGAGATGCTACACCGGGTCGAGACGGATCTGGAGGAGATGCGTCAGAGGAAGGGAGCCACGGCGCTCGGCATGACAGAGGAGTTGACACAACGGTGCGGGAGGCACGGGTCTAGGGCTCGATGGGGTCGGTGTTCGATTTGGTGCACGGAAGACGGGGCCGACGGCAAGCGGCAAGATCTGAGATGGTAGTGGTGGAGAGTGGTGCTGGTGGTGGTGGCGATGATGGCGTCAATAACGAGGAGTGGAAGGCGGGTGACTGGTGGTGGCTGTGATGGTGGTCAGAGAGGAAGGTCGTGGCGGTGGTGAGTGGTGAGTGGTGGTAGAGTATGGTGGTGATATTTGTTGATGTTGGTGGTGGTGGGTGATTACGGTGGCGACGGTGATGGTGTTGGTGGCAGTGGTGATTTTGGTGAAAGCAGTGGCAGAGGGTGGCGACCGTGGTGGGGATGGCAGTGGTGTCTGGTTTGATGGTGGTGGTGGTGGTGCTTGATCGGGTGGAGGTCGAAGACGGGGGCTGGTGAGGGTGGCTCCGGCGAGGTGGCCTGGGAGAGGAGTATGGCAGAAGCTCGGCTAGGCTAGGATTTTGTGTAGAATTGTATTTGGAAATTGTTGTGATGATTTGTGTGTGTTTTTGGGAATGGGGAATGCCCTATTAAATGAATGTGCCATTCATGGCAAAAGTGTAAATAATGAGAATATTGGGGGCATGGGTGTGGATAAGGTAGTTAGGAGAAGCTTCTAAAGCTTTCTAGCCGTAACTAATTATGTGATAGCTAACTATCACATAATTAGTTAGCTAATAAGTAATTAGCTAGCTAATCCAAGAATTAGGATAGTTCACAATTTATGACCCATGTGTCATGGATCATGGCTAAATTCATGGGCTTAGCCCATTTATGAATTTAGTCATGACTAAATAAATCATGGACTAGAAAATCTTGGCTAAGGATTTAAATGATTAGAAAAAGAAAAAAAATTCCAAAATTTTTTCATAAATTTGGAAGATTTTTTTTTTTATAAATTTTGAAAAATTTTGAAGTCAGATACAAGGGATTACAGTTGCAATTGAAGATATGGAGGAAAAGGAGATAAAATAATATTAACTTAAATTAGCATTTATCACTCTACTTTTTCATATTAATTACTGAACAGTATTATAGATTGTTTGGCATCCATATTGGAATATGCGGAATAGTACTCGTCTATTGCAACCAGTCGGTCTATTTCAAGGTATGATAAGTTGCCATAAAATTGAGGAGCCTTACATGCCAGATAGAGTGTTTCGTCAGTTTGGCTACATAGAAACTATACCGTTGACATTGAATTTGAGGACTGCTTCGAAAGGGACGAAACCATTAAACTATGTCCCGTTTGTGTACTGTTGGGCCTCATATTACTTCTGTGAGTGGCAACGTCATGTTATCAGTGCATCCAAACGACATCAGGTGGTTGAGATGTGGGATTATACTGATGACGACAAATATTATGCAGAGGTCGGACATGGTATGATGTTGAATCCTGATACTCGAAGCGCTCATGAGCCGGTAGCAGCCCCTCTTCCATCTAAGTCAATATTGTATGATGCACTGCTGAAGATGGTGAATAGTAATTTGTTGAAGTATTGAATTATAAGATTTTGCTTTGTTTATTAAAGTTGCTAAGTTTATTGTGGGTTTCTTATACAGGCTTCCAAAGCTAAGAAGTTGGGGAAAGTCTCGTCGGTTGCGAGGACGAGAACTATGTTGACGTTGGTTTGCAGTTGCAGAACATCGCCACTGATTTTTTATTTCTCCAAGAAAATGAGCAGCACACTAAGAGGCGTCATGAAAATTAAGAAGTCTTGTATTTGTAATTAAACAATTTGGGTTGATGGTTTTGTTGGTGAACTTTTGTGCTTTGTGGGAACTTATGATTATGAGTTTGTGTTGAATAGAATGTGATGTTATTAAGTTGTTTGATTTGAATCTATTATGGTGTTGAAATGGATAAGTATTATCGTTTCGCGTATCATATTGTCGTATCATACTGCGTATCATATTGTCGTGTCATTTTGCATATCATATTTTTCATTTCTGTATTTGTGGCTCATATTGTCGTATCATATTGTGTATCTTATTGCCTACTGCTAGGACTGTCAAAACTTTTGAAAGTCGTAAGTTGGACTTGCTGTACTGCTAAGACTGTCAAAAAAATTTGTCATTTTTTTGACAATCCTATATATATATATATATATATATATATATATATATATATATATATATATATATATATAAGTCGGGTTCCGGGTTCTTTGGGTAACCCGAGCCTGAACCCGAGTATCTTCAACCCTAACCCAACCCATTGACGGGTTTATCCGATCGGACTCAGGTTTAGCCCGCCCAAGTTGCACCCCTACCAACATATGGGCTAGTCTTGAGTAATTTTTCAAGTAACAAACTTGTAAATAAACCAAACAAAATTTGGACTAGCCCTGAGTAAGAAGTGAAGTGCCCTTATAATTTGCTTTTTTTTTTGACAAATTCTAAAGGCACTCCAAAATTTACTTGGGACTAGCCCTTTCTACAGGACAGCCCATCTTGGTGCAATTTTTACTCAGGACAGCCCCAAATTTACTTTGGGTTGCCCACATCCCTCCTCTCCCACGCCACACTGCACCCCCGGCTGTCGCACACCCCCGCCGCACCCCCTATCGTCGTTGTCACCCGCGCTCACCCACCCGCCGCTCTCCGCCGCACGCCCCTGCGCTCCTCTCGCCACTACTGCTGCCAACGTCGCCGCACGCCCTATCTCGGCCACCATGACGGACTTGTCGAGGAGGTCGACGGTGGGGACGACGGACATCGTGGGGATGAGGAGGCAGATGGCGCTGCTCTTGTCGCGGACGACGGCGGTGAGGTCGGGGATGAAGGCCTTGAGGCCGTGGGAGCGGCCGTGGCTGGGGAGGTCGAGGGCGAAGCAGGCGAAGCCGCGGGAGGCGAGGAAGACGAGGTTGAGGCTGAGCGCTTGAGTGAGGGCTAGGCCACGGCCAGGGATCAGGAGGAGGTGGAGGACTGTCAAATATTTGAAGGACTGTCAAATTTTTTGACAGTCCTTCCAATAGGAAGAGGAAGGACTGTTAAATTTTTTGACAGTCCTAAAAGATTAGGACTGTCGAAATATTTGACAGTCCTTCCTATTGTGAGGACTGTCAAATTATTTGATAGTCCTAAAAATAATTGGACTAGCCTAAAGTAATTTTTTAGGTAGCGAACTTGTAAATAATTTATCAAAAAGGGTGGACTAGCCTAAGTAAAAGTTGAGGTGTCTTTTTAAAAAAAAAATAAATAAAAGTCTGCGAGGTGCCTTTAGAACAAGCCTTTTTCTTAGGCAATTGATAAAGGCACTGCACAATTTGATTAGGGCTAGCCCAGATTTTTTGTGTTTTACTCAGGACAGCCCATTTTTTTGATTTTGGGCTGTCCCAAAGTAAAATTCCCCTAAACCCAAAATTTTTCTCTCATTTGCAAAAATTTTTCTCTCTCTTCCTAAACCCTAACTCCTCTCTTCTTCTTCTTCCTCTTCTCCTTCACCATTTCTCCATCTCCAAGCAAGAAGATAATTTGAAATTCCTAGATATTTCTTCCACCCTAGAAATGTTCTCTTCTTCTTCCTCTTCTCTTCCAAATTTCCTTCTCAAGAAGATCGATGGCACCCAAATTCTTTCTCTATTTGTTTCCAAAACCCTAGAAATTAAATTGAAAAATTCAAGCATCCATTATATTGTTTATTTCAATTGTCTGTAGCCCATTTGAATTAAACTACATTCGGAGTGGAAAATTACCAATTTAAATTAAACATAAGTATGCATGAACGAGAAAACTGTGCGTCGACCAGGACTGCCTAATTTTTTGGCAGTCCTACAAACTGAATGGACTGCCAGAAAACTGGGCAGTCCTAAGTCACAACATGTGAAACAAAGGACTGCCCATTTTTCTGGCAGTCCTTACTGTATTCAGGACTGCCAGAAAATTGGACAGTCCTACATACAGTAAGGACTGCCAGAAAAATGGGCAGTCCTTTGTTTCACATGCTGTGACTTGGGACTGCCCAGTTTTCTGGCAGTTCATTCAGTTTGTTGGACTGCCAGAAAATTGGACAGTCCTTGTTTGTATGTGGACTGCCCAGTTCCTGGGCAGTCCATGCTCACAGCAAGTTCTGTGATGGACTGCCCAATTTCCTGGCAGTCCACATATGTATGTGGACTGCCAGAAAACTGGGCAGTCCACATACAAACAGGACTTCCAATCTTTCTTCGCGCACGCGCGTGACAGCATGCGGGATGTACGCTCAGGATTCCACTTTTCTAGCCCACTACTGCCTACTGGATATGTTCAAAAGCTTTAATATGGGACAAGAGGAAGATTTTTGTAGGGACAAGAGGAATCTCAATCTAGGGTTTAGAAGAAAATTTGAGATTAGAAGAAAATTTGAGAGGAAGAAGAGAAAGAGAAGAGAAATAAAACAATTGACTTTTATACTACCTAATGGACTAGCCCTAATAAATTTTTTCAATGACAAACTTGTAAATAATACAAACTTACAAATGGGCTAGCCCTGATCAAATTATGCAGTGCCTTTATCAATTGTCTTTCCTTATGTTGTCCCCATGGCCCATACCAAGTATGTTATGCCTATTAACAATGGCCATAACATATGTTCTTTTGTTCTGTTCTCGAAATCATATATAGAGAGAGAGGGATGACACGTGATTCGCCGCCGGCGAGCACGGGCTCATCGGCGTCGCCGTCGCCGAACGGGAAGAGGAGCAGAGAAGCCGACGACGAAGCCTATCTCGACAACTTCCATTCCCACAAGAGATACCTCAGCGAGGCAATTTCCCCTAATTTCCCGGGTTTCTTTGCAAAATATCACCAACAAAAAGTCCCACTTTCTCTTATGTTCTTCGCATATTTAGTGCCACAAAGTTTCAATCTTTGGCCATTTTCTAGTACCTATAGATCTGATGTGACCACATTGGACTCTTTTGTTTGTCGGGATGTTACGATTATTTTGGATTTTGTCAGTACTTTTTTGCATCATTTTCGTGTTTCGTGATTGAGAAAATTTTACATTTTTCCACCATTTTTTTTTTGGGTTTCGTCCAGTAGTTTTATTGAAAATTGTTTTTTTTGTTGTTGCAGATAATGGCTACCAGTTTGAATGGACTGACCGTTGGGGACTCCCTGGCTGAGAACATCATGGATTCTCCCTCGAGGTTCTTGATGATCATTTTTTTCCGTGCGTAAATATTCTACTTATTATTTGGTGGAAATGGTTATTTCAACCTTAGAAACCAGAATCTCGTAGGAGTCTAGCGAATCGAACTAAGAACCGCGATTCGACGATTCTTACTTAGGAGCAACTTGGGAGCTCATGTTTTCAACGACGGGATCTCGTTTCCTCGGCGACATGAGCGCTTCCTATAACATGACCAGAATTTTAAAAGAGAACATAATTTTGGGAAGAAAGTTGGAAATTTTTTAATACACGTTCATCAAAGTAATAAGGAACTAAGGATTACTTACCTTGATATCATAAAAATTACCATATGAATGATCTTTCTGTAACTTTGAATTGAGCTTTATAAATTCTAATAAATATTAAGATATCTATAAAAATTTGATAACGATAATTGATAAACATCAAAAATTTATTAGCGCATATTCTCAATTCTAGGGCTCTTCTAAGTAGTCGCGCTCATGCGCTCTCGTTCCCGTTTCCGCTTATGGCTTCTAAGGTTTCAACTATAGACATCTATCTATGTTGCAAGGTACTAGTACAAAACAACGTGGCAACACTGGCACGATGCCGGTGTTGAAGTGTCCTACTGTATTCAGGAGTGTATTTGTCGTGTGTTTAATACATGTTCGACACAATGTCGATATGGACACGGCATCGATTTCGGACTTTTCCTTGCTTCCTGGATAGACATCTTAAGAAAGGTCTCAACCTTTGTGGGAAGGTTGAGAGAATGTTGTCACTTGCCAGTCCTTAGGGTAGGGTTGGGGGAGGGGGAGAGTTATGTAATATGATATTGCATTGATATCTTAATAACCAGTTGATGATATTTGGATGTGTAGGCTTACAAGCCTATTCAACTATAATGACAGGTTGTTGAATGTTGCAGATGTATAAATCAAATAGAAGTAGAGCCTGTCGAGCGGTGCAAAATAGAGTAAGATTTCTGGACAATTTGGAAGTGGATTTTCGAGAAGGACGAAAATAGGGGGTCTTTTGTCAAGATATGTTGACCTACCCACCAACTAGGCTTATAGGTCTTGTGGCAAGCCTTTCTTTTGCTCATAGCTGTGTTGGCTAGGAATTTGGCACCGGGAGAATAAGGTCGATGTCAGGTTGATAGGTGATCGCAAACCTTCTCAATTCTTTTATGGAACTATCTTGCTCCATAGCCAGCAATATTCTGATGGGATAAGGCTTTGATGATGGTATGATAACGAAAGCAATGATGATGAAGTTAATATCCAGGATTGGGGTTTCTAGAAAACAACAAGCTCTTAAGATTTACATAAGATTTTAGAATTTTGTGTACAAGTAAATTTCTTCGCATGAAAGTTGGCAGGGGACACTTAATCCCCTCATTTTTTTAAACTAGACATCTAGGTGTCCTCAAGTTGTTTTTCTTTCCAGGAGGATTTGAAAATATGACGAAAGAGCGAGGTTGGTCAACTAGAGTAGTTCAATCAATCTAGAAGGTCTCACAATAATGGAAGACCTAATTTATAGTTTGTATTATCGTCAGATATCGATCTGATACGGCTGGTACCTATACGGTTTGACATATCCCGATTTGATACCGACTGATACTAACCGATACCGACATTGGGGGTCTCTTTTTCAGTCAATTCGGCAGGAAAATTTGAATGACAATAATCAATCAGTAATGATATAAAAGCATAACAAGGTTTTAAAAGCATGTAAAAAAACAAAATTATCTATCACAGGTAATCCAATCGGAAAATGTGACTACTACTTCATTTAATTCCAAAATTAGTAAGAAACAACACAGAAAAATACTTAAACTTATTCCTAAAAGTATAAAATATTTTTCCTAAAAGTTCAATAATTTAATTATAATTATTTGTTTTTCGATAAAAAATCTAATACTCCGATCCGAACCCACGGATAGTGTCGATACTACTGCCGATACCGTCGATATCGATATTCATATGAACGATTCCAATACCGATACTTCGAACCTTGGAGCTAAATAATCATTCTAAGCAATTTCATAATAATCTAGGATATCTAAAGTAGTTTCTAGGTTTATTTATTTAATATTAAGTACTTTCTAGATCTTTTAGGACATTCTATTTTTGTATCCTCTCTAGCCTATAAATAAAGCCCCTTAAGTCCTATCTTGTATTCAAGTTATTAAGAATTAAGTTATTAAAGCTATTGTTTTCTTAGTGTTCTGTTGTTGTATTCATGGCTTGGTGGTGATTTGGCCCGTTGGTTTTCATAGTAAGGTTTTCAATCTCGTCACTATCTGATCAATGACAAATTTTGATCTGTAGTAGGGTCCTAACCTCACCACGATCGAATCTCCAATACCCCAACGACTCCCTACATCAGTTGGTATCATAGCTCTACCCATCGAGTATCATATGCCTCCGTCATTGTCATCTATGCCCACCACCAACTCTCCACACCATCTCCTCTATTCCCAACTTCGCTGCCACCACCTACCTCACTATCAAAAAAAATTCAGATTCAAAATCTCCTTCGTCGTCTCCAACGACCCATCAGTTGATCGGTTCCCGATACCTCTGCGAGTAGATCGCCGAGAGCATTCCCCGATCTCACCAACCCTTTCTCGTTAAGTCTATATGAGCCTAGTCGACGTCCGTCTACTATCCCATAACCGTACACACCTCTCTTTGGTTCCCGAGGCTTGTCAGTGCAGCTCCCTTCTTCACGACAAACCCTTTGCCTCCATGCATCGATTGTCTCTCACCGGTCGTTTTCGACTCGAGCTAACTGCATCGTCCCCGGTCCTCCTTCGCCTGCAATCTCGCACAGAGTCGGCCGCCGCTATCATAGCTTCGCGGGCCTCTCCTCCACGAGCTCCCGCCATCTGCTTCATGTCCGGCTTCGCCACACTACTCCGCCAGAAGTCTAGCCCTAGGAGCCCCTTCCCTGCTCCTCATCGAGAGCGGGTCACCCTCCCGCCTCCCACAACCACTAGCCCCGAACTCTCCCAGACAATACCCTAATTTCATGTCTACTTGCAACCAACCCCAAATCCAAACCCAATTTCAAAACCGAACCCATTTAAGTTTAGCTCCATCAACCCGTTCAACTTAAGTCCCCTTACCCATTTCTAAAACCCGAATTGTTACCGAACTAACTTAAGTTCCAACCTATTAACCCCTCTCCAAATAACCGTTTAATTTAAACCCATACACTATTCAGTGTCAAACCCGATCTACCAGTCCATTTAACTTGAATTTCACATATTGGGCTTATTTCAAACTTGTTTCAATCCAAAATAAATTCCAGATTCCAAAAAAGTTTTACCCTTTGGACCTTCACTACAACAATTACACCCTCTTCGATATGGACCTTCACTACAACAATTGCATGTCTCCTTCAAAGTTTGAGACTAAAGACTAGGTGCGAATTCCTTATTTTGATGGATTTAAAGGGATTAAAGTGGGCCTAAATTCGATTGTAAAAGTTGAAAGGTTCTTCGAGTACTATGGGGCTTCCAAGTGGAAACAAGTGAAGAAAGTAGCAAATCGACTGATAGGCGCCACATCCTATTGGTGGAGAGAAATCAATCGTTCAAACTTTAGAAGAGTGCTCATTGAGTCATGGCCCAAAATGCGACGAATGATATTAAATCAATTGCTTCCTCCCGACTTTGACCTTTACAAGCAGTATCAGTAGTGTGGTCATGGAAAAGATTCCTTACAAAGGTATGTGAAGAAGTTTCGACGATTTTCAATTTGCATTGAATCGAAAGAGACATAAGAGCGAACGACAAATTACTTTGCGGAAGATCTTAATGAAGAACTTTATTGCAAAATATCTCGGTACATAATAACAAATTTACCACAAGCAATACACCTTGTAGAAAAGGATGAACGGAAGTTAATTAGATCCAAGGGGCAAAATAATGTCAAAACCATACTTTGTAGTATCGTTCGATACCGATACGATACATTTGATACATATCATTTTTGGCATGTCTCAATCTGATACCGACCGCTACTCCCAATACCGACTTTGGAGGTCTCTTTCTCAGTCAATTCGATTGATAAAAATTGAAGAAAAAATACAAAGGAATGGACAAATAGTGTCAACATAATGATTAAGTTGTGTCGAGTATTGACAATATTACATTATGTCGATAAGATTCATTTTCGATAAACTATAACGATTACTTCTATCAAAGTTGTATATCTCCAAATTTATGACATTCATCCGTATTAGTCTTATTCCATTCTAAACTATTTACCATATTGGTATTATTTCATTCTAAACTATTTATTGTGGTTGCACTGTCTAAAGCTTAAGTAAATAAATAATAGTATTTATTGCAAGTGAAATATTATTCCATTTAAAACTATCAAGAAACAACATACATTATACTAAATTATGTCTAAATGTATCAAATATTTTTGTTCATATTTTTAAAGTCTATGTTATTATTTTTGGCTTTTTGAAACAAAAAAAAAATCTGATACTCCAATCAGAAACTGCCGATATCAATACTCATAGGAAGGGTCCGCAACCGATTTCGATACCGATATTTCGAACCTTCGTCAAAACTCCAGTTCATCAGTCAACTATCTAGTTGGGTATTCTGAATTAAATACTTCGACTTCGACTGGAATTGAGCATGAGGATGTCTCATTCTTACCATCGATGGAGTCAAATATACATGGAGCTTTTACAGTTGAGGAAAAGCCTATTCAATTTTTTATGGAGATGCATCGACTGAGATTGAGTTGAAGACTAGCAAAGGAGACCCTTTTGTTGATAAAGAAGAACTAAAACACTTTGATGGACCATCAAAGTGGAATGACGAAGGAGAAGAACTAACCTATGTGATCAAAGTCATGATTAATTATGCCAAAAAGTCTAAGTGTCTCTGTAGTAGCTAACAAAGAGGATTGGCTACACAACATATTCTACACCAAGTGCACACAAGGGAAAGCTGCAACACTATCATCGGCAATCAAAAGTAGTGAGAATGTGGTAGCTACAGCCATGGTCGACAAACTAAGGTTGTCTTTCGTACTTCTTGAACAGTAGTCATCTTCCCAAAGCGATGATAAGAATTTTATCCTACCGACACTACCTTTGATGTTACCCCAAGCACCTTATGAGATAGAAACAATGTCCCATGTGGACACTATTGTGCTTCGTGATCCGGCCACTTATGATCCCTCCCTCCATTTGCCTGGTGATGAGCTTATGAAGCGATAGAAGATTAAAATTGAGTTGCTATGTGGATTTCGAGATGTGAAGGGTAAGTGTCGATCGTCCAAGACTCACATATATTCTAAATATTTATTTGTGTGGACATGTACAATCGATCTTCAATACAGATTAAGGGTTCTCGTTTACTCCAAGTACTTATTTATTTTGACATATCAAATTCGAATTTTCGTCCAAGACTCACATATGTTCTAAATATTTATTTGTGTGGACATGTACAATCGACCTTCAATACTGATTAAGGGTTCTCGTTTACTCCAAGTACTTATTTATTTTGACATATCAAATTCGAATTTCAAGCACTCGATGGCGAGTTTCGTTCAAGAAGGGATGTATGACGTGAGAATCAATCTAGAAGATCCTACAATAATTGAAGAGCTAAAGAATTATTCTAGAAAATCTCATAATAATCTAGGAGTATCTATATATGGTAATATTATATTTAAGTAGTTTGTAGGTCTACTTATTTAATATTAAGTAGTTTCTAGATCTTTTAAGACTTTCTATATTTGGATACGAATAAGTTGTTAAGAATTAAGTTAATAAAGCTATTGCTTTCTTAGAACAAGAGTGTTCTGTTGTTTCATCCTTGGCTTGGCCATCCAAGCTGGTGCTTTGGCCGGTAGGTAGGTATCCGTAGTGGGGTTCTCAACCTCGCCACCATCGGATCAACGACAAATCATGGCGTATGTCTTGTGGTCCTAAACCTCGCCACAATTGGATCCCCGATACCCGAACGACTTCCTACGTCATAAATTTTAACAGCACTGGGAGCTTTCTAAAAGAGATACATGCCTTTCTTTTGAAAATACTTACCAGGGTAACTTCCATGGTTTTATCTTGTTTCTCTAAAGAATAATTTAGTGGTTAGACATTAGGTTCAGGTTAGCTCAAGTGATCCAGTTGGATAATGGAATGTGGATTATATGGTCTGGATCTGCTTTCCTATACTTGCAATAGTGGATGTTAATTCCACCCTCTCAAACACACACGGTAAGGGTATATGCCCCTCGCTCCCTCTCATACTTTTGTAAGTACACCCAAGAACAAAGTTTTCTTGAAAGAAAAAAAAAATCTAACCACTTGTCCTGAGTTCCTCCATCATTTCCTTTGATTTTTACAGTCCTTCATAAGTTGTCTCTAGTTTTTCCTCCAACGATGGTAGTCCTTTCCCCTACCAATTTCTCTGTGATCAAATAGAATATGTTACCCTATTACTTTCAATTACTACCTTTGGGCATTTTTAGCTGAAACTGGCAGTTCTTGCAAATGCTGAAGCTCTCCTTGTGCACATTCGATACTAAATTTTACCAGTTATTGATTCCAGAAATTGTTTATATATGCTGTTGTATTAGTAAGGCAATATGGTTCTAAGTAGAAAAACTGAGGGTGTTGGTGCTGAGATATTTGAGTGTTGCTTGCTTTATGGGTTTGGAGTTGAGGTGGACACTAAAGTTGAAAGCTTATGGTTAATGGGCATGTGGTTGCTGTTAGGTAGCTGAACTTGCATCTAGAGAAGAAAGGAAGAGAGATTTAATTGCAAGTACTCAGGAATTATTAACTTCATTTTTGTTGTCATAATGTGAGACTGCAAATTCAGAGGACAATATTCTTGATTAAATGCTAGTTCTAATGAAATAAATTCACAGGAGCACTGTTGATTATTGAAACCTTGTACCTAGCCATTTCCAAAGTGGCAGAATGAAGTGTTACATGGAGTTTGCAGGGGACATTCACAAGGGATTTTTAACCATGTAGCTGTTCCTAGAATGGTTGGTTTTGTTGTAGTAAACCTACCATAAATGGCGATTGCTTGCGATACTGAACTCTGTTTCTTATCACTTTGGAAATATGAATAGATACTGATAGTTAAAGAGAAGACTGGCACAATAGCATTGTGGAGATACAATATCCAAATATCAAGACAAAGGCACAAATGCAGTGCTCTAGGGTTGATTCTTAGGTATAGTGTAGTCCTGATTTATTTAGATTAAAAAAGAAGCCCATAGGAAAATATTTGGTAGAAGGTGATCTAAATAATTACCCATCATACTAGTGCACTCACATGAATAAGAGAGAGGTTACACTCACTCTATGTTGTCACAGGCGTAGGGGTGCAACTCGGGCGGGTTGGGTCGGACTTAAGGTCAACCCGAGCCCTACCCGATGAATCATAAGTCTAACCCGCGCCCAAGCCCGACCCGACCTCGGATTCAACATATGAAGCCCAAGACCAAGCCCGGAGGATCGGGTTGGGTCGGGTTCATCTGGTTTATCGGACTCTAATATAATATTTGAATTTTTTTAAACAAAAGTAATATTAAACACATAATCAAATAACAATCAAGCCTTGATCATTACAAAATACAAACTGAATAATATTTAGGATAAGGAGTTGAAGAGTTTGGGTGGAGAAATTTAAGATTTGAACTTTTTATTTAAGAAGTATGAAAAAAATATATATAAATTATATGTAAGTCAGATTTCGGATTCTTCGGGTAACCCGACACATGAACCCAAGCCCAACCCAATTTTTGATCGGGTTCAAATCTTTTAACCCAAATCCGAGCCCAAACCCGAGTATGTTCAACCATAACCCAACCCATTAACGGGTTTACTCGATCGGACTCGGGTTTCGCCCGTCCGAGTTGCACCCCTACACAGGCGACGCCTAGGCGGACTGGGCATGCAGGTTTGGAACAGGTCGCCTCGACCTCTAGAAATTATTACACTAGCAGGCGATGGGCACCTAGGCGGACGTCTAGGTTCGACTAGGGGAAGCAATGCGGGCACCTAGGCGGAGGGAAGTCAGGATGGGCTGCCACGGGCTATTATAATAGCCAGTGCAATGAGAATTGCACAAAATTATACAATGATATTATAGTTTGCTATTATACCATGATATTATACAAATAATACAATGAGAATTGCACAAAATTATGCTACTGCTGTCTGGTGCTGCAACTGCTACTGTTGCCTGGTGCTGCACCTAGTGTTGCAACTGTTGCCTGGTGCTGCAAGCATGCAACTGCAGAAAAAAAAATTTACAAAATTCTGGGCGGACGCCTAGGCTAGGCGGGCCTAGTGTCGTCTCGCCTCGCCTAACGCCCAGTACAACATAGCACTCACTATAGTCCGAGCACATCGCATCGAGTATCAACATTAGCGAACAAATGTTGTTCCTTTTTAATGTTTGAATGTTGTGCATGAGCCTGTTAGTCTAACCCCCTTATTTCATTATGTCATTCGTCACCCGCGTGAAGGCTAGTTGTCGTTAAATTCTGGCTCTTTAGGATACAATTTATATAGGCCCCATCTCAATCCATGTAAGATAAATTCTGAAAGTTGAAATCAGTTAGACATTGAGTACATATTCATTAAAGAAATTCTAGATATGGTTGTGGAGCAAAACATAACTTTCCTAAGCATAAAACTATTAAATTTTTGTCAGTCACACATGGAAGTCACCTAAAAGATATATTGCACGGATAGAGATGGACCCGAGGACATGGGCAAGACGCTGATTTTGGCTTGACCTAGTGCAATTTGGGGTGTATGTGTTGCATCTGATAAGCATAGTTGTGAAAAGTGCGTCTGAAGCGCGCCTTAGATGTGAGGCTCATCCCTTAACGCCTCAATGTAGCTGGATCGAGGATCTCTTCGTGATATCGTGCAATGCATCTTAGCAAGGCATAACCCAATTTGTAGCTGCCCTCATACATACTATTATATATGTTATTCTTACTATGTTTTTACTTAACATTAGGTTTGTTTATGTGTAAGATTACTGTTGAATATATGTCTTTTAATATCCATTTCCAAGAAATGATGAGAACAGTAAAAAATCTAAACATTGATCATAAGAAATAAGAAAAATGCTACAGTACTTCCATCTTCCTTTTATTTAAGAAAAATTCTATAGTCCGTCCATCTTCCTTTTTATTTGTGACGACCCTCAGCTTCTCCTTCAACCGTTTCTCCTTTTATTTGTCACGACCCTTCTCCTTGGATTGTTTCTAAAGCAACTCAATAAAATTTATGTTTCTCCTCTTTCTTCTCCTCTTCTCTTCAACTCCCGTCATTCTCCTTAGACCAATTTTGGTTTGAGACATGGTTTTCTTCTTGAAGGTAAGTACTTAAATCATTGTTTCCTTTTAATTTGGATTTTTTTGGTAGGTTATTATATGCTATTGCATATACTTCACGAGTTCACGTGAACCAAAATCTCATATTATTCTGTAACACTGAGAATAATAAATAATCAATAATTTAGTGTTTATTTGGTGGTTGAAATAGATGAGTGCTTATAGAGTACTTTGTGATTGCAAATTACCTCTGAAGTTCAAAGAATTTTTTTACAAGTGTTATAAGACCAACCATGCTTTATGGCTCAAGAGTGTTGGACAATTAAGAAACAATGTGTCGAGAAAGTTAGTGTACTAGAAGTGAGAATTGCTAAGATTGATAGAGTGGCAATATATTAGAGGATAAGATCAGAAATAAGCGTATCCGTGGAAAGTTAAAGATGACACCAATTGAGAAGAAGATGAGGGAAAATTGACTTAACTGGTTTGGCCATGTGCAACGCAGACCAATAAGCGGTAATATAGTAGTTAGTGGAGCCATTAGGACAAGAGGAAGGCCTAGACGAACATGGTTTGAAGTGTTAAAGAAAGATATAGATCTTTTAGCATTACAAAGGACATTGCCCTTAACAGAGCTGAATGGAAAGGAATTCAAACACTGACCCTATAAATTTGGATAAAGGCTTTGTTGTTGCTTTCAAATACTATTTATTACACATGATTTGTAAATAACTTCGACATAATTTTGATAATGGCATGATGCGGCTTGCACCTGAACTACTATGCTGATAAGTATTTCGCACGGACATGGTAAGATATGTCTCAAAAAAATTTTGGACACTGTAAGTGTTTGCTCCAGTAGCAAGGATGGAATTAGTTCTTTTTTTTTAATTACATTAGTAGCTCCAAATCAGTAGAAGATTCATGAAATAGATGTCAAAGTAGCTCCTCTGTAATAGATTTACTGAAGAGGACATGTACGTGGAAATTACAGTTGTGTACAAGAAGAACATAAAGACAGTGTATGAATTTAAGAAAAACTCTACTGATTGAAGTAAGATCCATGATCATAGTAAACTCACACCGATACGTACTTCCAGAAGAAAAAAAATGGCTTCCATAGCTGTACTATGAACATGCCGTCTACATCAAGCAAAGTAAGCTTATATATATTTATCTTTCTTTATCAGGAGCAATCTTTTTATGGTTGAAGAGTTTATAAAGACTACCAATCAAGAACTTGATATGTCGTATATTATAGCATATCAACTTGGTAATGAGGTTACTCAAAGTGAATATGAAAAATAAATTTGCGAAAGAAATATGCACGAGATATTTTGGAGAACTTTAATATGGAGAATGTGGAGCTTTGTCAATGACTCAATATACCCTTCGAAGGGAGTGAGGCTTTCGAAACAAGACTAGGTCAATATGACTCCCACATATTTCAGAAGTTTGTTAGGAAGCCTTTGCCTTTGCTATTTGATTTGAATGAGACCAGATATTCTTCTATGTTGGGTTGACTAGTAGATATAGTCTTCCACAAACTCATCGTCAAGTCATAAAGAGTGCACAATATTAAGGGAGACCTACTAGTATAAAATGGAGTACTAGCAAGAGATGATCTCTCCAGAAAGATTGACAAATTCTTTGCCAGACTATATTAGTGAGCTGACTTCCCTTTGGAAAATCCTTCGGTAAAAGTCTTGTTGGCAATACCAAGGGATCTGCACTTAATAATAATGTCCCTCGGTAGTAATACACCATTAGCAAGAGCTATTTCTGAGTAATGTCTCTCTTGATTGTAATTGTTACCAACAAAATTTCCTCTGCTAATGACCATTTTATAACTTTTAATTTTTGTTTGAACTAATCATTACCAACAAAATATTCTCTCATAAAAAAACCATTATCCATAGATTTTTTTTCTTGCTATTTGTCTTGAGAAATGCTCACAAATGGTTCATTGACACCGTGATGCATCCCTTGAAAACTTCTTTTATCAAGGAATGTTTTAACCACCATTTTCTAGATATTATTTGTTTATTGGAAATTTCTTTTATCCCTGTGCTATTGCACCTGGACGTCATGGTATCAACTTTCTATAGTATAGATATACATATATTTATATCCAACAATATATAAATTTACAAACCAAACATTCAAAAAAAAAAATCACAACATTAAACATGATATATATGAACACTAAATAAAATTGATATCTAAAATATCAAATATTTTTAATATTTAAAAGTATATAGTCCGATATCCAATATAAAATCTAAAAACATGTTCATACCGACAAATAACCAACTATTTACCACGATAGCAATAAGACACAAGATAATTATTTTCCTAATAATTTATCTAAGTCGATTCGAGGTCTCTACACTTGACAGACCAATGCCATTGAAGAATCTACGTCGTATTCTTGAAATAGTGAAAGAATTAAGTGAGAACAATTAAGCAAAAGTATCCTTGACAAAAAGTAGCTCAATCATGACTACCTGACTATTATCATCTTCATCGTCATCATTTGGAGGGTAAAGAGCCATAATTTTTGAAGCTTAGCTGGAAACAGTGCGTAAGTTCCCTATCCGTCTTTCTCTTCCTTCTTACTGTTCTCATGTAAGTTTCGAGATCTACTTAGCGTATTTAGCAGGCAACTCTTTAGACTTTGTAAGCTCCTCTTGTTGATTAACCTAAAAAATGGAAGTTGTCAATGCAAAATACATTCAGAACAACATTTGCAGTCATTATTTTTTTTTCCTTTTGCATCAATATAAAAAGCACGGAGCAGATGCTTATATAGATAACATAAAATAGGCAATAAGAATCAGAGACAACAATCTGATTGGTTCTTGCAGCTGTTATTTGCTTAGTTGCAACTGCAAAAGGCACATGGACCAATCTCGCAAAGTAAACAACATTTGATCAACTCCAAATAGATACTCATGCAATCAGAAACCATGATCTAGACCTATATGGTGCATAACAATATAGTTAGGTAATTTGAACATATGCTTACAGCTAAATGCCCATTCCATCGACAGAGTCCTGAGAATATCAGTATTTTTAAGGATCTGCACATGGGCAAGCATATAGAACATTGCAAAAATCCATAAAACAACACTACAAATAATAGAAACTTCCAAATGAACAATAATTTAAAAGGTATCAGAAGAAATCTAAAGGAAATGAGTTGACAGAGAAAAGGCAACAGACTAGACAAGCAATTCCACAAGAAATATTGCAAACAAAAAGCAACAAATGGCATGAATTAGCATGACATAAACATAACACGAGATGTGCAAGTGCAGTTGAATAAAATTACCACCAAGTCTCTTAGCTCCTCATCACTTGTTTGTTGTTCCAGTGTAGCAGTCTCATAACTCTTGCTTCTAACCAAGGTTCACAGTATCGGTATCATACCCTTCTTATAAGTATCAGTATCGGCGGTATCGATAGTACCAGTGGTTTCGGATCGGAGTATTGGATTTTTTGGTATCGGAAAACAAATAATTATTAATAAATTATTAAACTTTTAGGATTTTTTAATACTTTTATGCATAATTTTAAGTATTTCCGGTGTCGTTTCTTACTAATTTTGGAATTAAATGAAATAATAGTCACCTTTGCCGACTGGATTACCTGTGATAGTTAAGGTTTTTTTAACATGCTTTTACAACCTTATTATGCTTTTACACCATTACTGAATGGTCTTTTCCATGGTTTAAGGTATCGGCCGAAACCGATCCGATACGGCCGATACCGATACGGTTTGGCATGTCCCGATCCGATACCGACCGATACCCGATAAGTTTTTAAACATGTTGGTATACTTAAAGTTGTTGTCGACATGTCAATCGAAGCGTCGACAATTTTGGGGAAGGAAATACCCCACTAATTTTGTGTTTGAGGAAATTTATGATTAGGTATCTTGTTATCATATCTCCGGTTATTAACCAAGGTTCGCAGCATCAATACTGGAATCAGTATCGGACCATTCCTATGGATATCATGATCGGTGGTATCAACAATATCGGCAGTTTCGGATCGAAGTATCAGATTTTTTGGTCTCGGAAAACAATTAATTATTAAAAAATTATTAACATTATAGAAAATATATTTTATACATTTATGCATAATTTAAGTATTTTCAGTGATGTTTCTTAGTAGTTTTGAAATTGGATGAATTGTAGTCATTCTTGCCGATTGGTTTACATGCAATAGGTTGGTTTTTTTTTTCTTTTACATACTTTTACAGCCTTATTATTTTTTTACACTCTTGTTGATTGGTTTTTCGTTCATTTTTCTTTGCCCAATTGACCGAAAAAAGAGACCCCAAATGTCGGTATTGGATCAAGAATATCAACCGTATCGAATTGGCATCGGCCGATACTGCAAACTATGATATACGAACTGTAAAAGATGAGGCATATATTCTCTATGGCATCAATGAAAGAAGTCTTAAATTCTCTTCACATACATGATGAACCTTCTACTGTTGTCCAAACATGCTGAATATTGATGCTAACCATGAAATGGAGAAGTCTCATTCACACAGCCTTAGATCATATTATAGACTGAATTTGTAGTGGTTGCCAATGCTGTCCTTAGTAACCTGATACATGAATTTTAAGCATCTCACATTCCTGAAGTTGATGACATTGATGCTGGTGCTGTTACATTTATAGATATTGTTCCTATATATATTGAATTTATCTTACTTTCTTGAATTCTTGATCAATTTTATCATGGCATACGCTGGCACTTGTTTTCATATCCCAAGTTCATTAGCCTCACTTTTACACTTGGCTATCCCTTCAGGGAGGATCTCAGCCTGCAGTGCTCACCGATGTCGGAAGACTTCGACGATTCTCGGTACTGTTATACTCCCCTCCACACCTCCATCCTCCAGTCCGAAACCACAAGCTGCCCGGCCAGCCCCGTCTCCCCCCAAAGGCACCCGCCGCCGTCACCTGCAGGGCCTTCTGCTCCTAACCTCCACGCCCCACCGGGCTGCACTCTGCATGCTCTTGCCGCCTCTTCCCACCCTCGTCTGCACGGTTCGGACTCCTCCGATGGCATCCGGTTCCCGTCGTCGCCCAACGACGTCTGCCACACGGGGGACCTCCGTCGAGTCGCGCTCCTCAGGTCGGTGCAGATGAGAGCACAGCCGAATTGGCCTACGGCCTACGAGGGAGAAGAGAGGCTGTATCTGAGCCCGGAGAGGGAGACGGACTACGTCGAAGACGCCCCGGCGGCGGAGGTGGATCCATCTGAGGCCAAGCTTGGTGAATTATAGAGCTAATGCAGATAATTCAGGTCATAGGCTAACTTATTTGGCTCTGTGCACTGCTAACTTTTGTGCCTAGAGGAATATAGAGATGGGTGGATGGTCTCACAATTTCTCCATCTTAATATGTAGATGTAACATTTTGCTTGGGTATTTTGTCATCAGAACTGGCTATGAAGTACTATGATAAATTTGGATACTTCTCCATATGTAAACCCTTGCAAAGAAAATGTTTCACATTGATATGGTTAAATCTGCCAAAGTGTTGACTTGTGTATGAAGTTGCATCTAACTCATGGATTAATTTTCTGCAGGTGATCTGAGTCTCCAGGAGAGAGGATTAAGAAGCCTCCCAGTACACCAGAAACAAGCCATAGGTACTGCAATCTCTAAGCTGAGGGCCAGTTTGGTAAACCGTATTTGGAGCTGAAATTTAGGATTTCATGGATTTTGAGCCAAATTTATGGATTTTTATGTTTGGTTGGAGTTGGATTTGGATATGGAAAGTACATAGCAAATCCAAATTATAATAATCTTAGTTAATAATTTATACCTTTATTAATCATAATTATAATAATTTATTAATCATAACTATAATTTTAATTAATAATTTATTAGTCTTAGTTATAATCTTAATTAATTTACTAGTCTTAATTTATTAATTACTTTATTATAATCTTTATTAATAATATATTAATCATAATTATCATGAAAATTAATATTCAATAATTTAATAATTTATATTATTAAAATTTTAATTAATAATTTATTAATCATTATTATAATCATCATTATAATCTTAATCATAACTATTATCATAATAATAATTATTATTATTAATTATTAATCATAACTATAATTATAATAATTAATTAATAATTTATTAATTTAGAATGTCTCTGATGTTGTGGGATCGCGAGTAGTGATTTGGATACAACGGGGTCAAAATCGACTAGAAAATTTTAATTCAAAATAATAATAATAATAATAATAATAATAATAATAATAATAATAATAATAATAATTTAGAGAAATGTTTTTGCATAAATTGGTCACAAATCTATTTTTCTTTACCTAACATTGGTCGTCCATTCTAGTTTTTCTATTGTAGCTGCTCATTGTTTTCTATTCATTTTTCATATACGATTGGTATTAAAGTGTACATTAATTATAATCCAACATAATATGAACCTTAAACTTTCGTGTCACTCCATTCAGGTCATACAAGGCATTTATGATCAATTTTGACCATTTGATCGAAAAATTTGGTGTATCTTAAAATTTATACTTGGATCCTACCATTTTATTCATGAACCTTGTTATCCTAGGGTCTTATAAAAATTAAATATTGTTTTCTCCCTCAAGAAAAAACAAGATTATTATTTTTTTTAATTTCCAACCACTAATATATATATATATATTATAAAAAAATTGAGTGGGGTCACATGATCCCACTGGGCCTATACTGGCTCTGCCAATGATCGCGAGTGAGATGCCGCACGTCCTTACGATATTTTACCTTTGTTATTGTACATATGTTAACGCTGGCACCCTTTCGATAGGGACGTCCACTTTAACATTTGCACGACACCCTAACCCCAGACTTGCCTGTAACGTACTGTTGTACTGAAACCCCATGTGCATGCAGTGGCTTCAAGATTTTCCAGCTTTTCAATACGGATTTTTTCATATAGAGTAACAGAAATATAGGAAATTGCGGGTGGGGGGACCATTTTGCAAATTTGCAAATAAAAGGACAACCCGCCAACTGAGTTGGAGGGCTCTGTCACAGAAGTGATGAGCCCTCCAACTCAGTTGGCGGGCCAGGGGCTGCTCCAACCCTCCAACTGAGTTGGCGGCTTGGAGTGGGTCCCACCACCAAACGACCAACAGCTCGACAACTCAGTTGGAGGGTTAGAGCCCGTTTTTGCAACGTTCGGCCAGCTTCCCCTCCTACATAAGCAGCCCAATTCTCACCATTGTTCTCTTCCTCACCAATTCTCAGAACTCTTCTCTCATCCTTCTGCCTGCAATTTTTTGTCTCCTGTAAAGCTCCTACAAGCTTCTCTCTACAAGACTCCTACAATCTTTTTTCTACAAGTCTCCGTGGATCGTAGCAGCGTAAGAATAGTGTGTTCGCACGGAGGTAACTTGAATGGGTTAGATTATGAAGGAGGGGAAACCCAAAATTTTTTCAACTTTTATTAATAGTAGTTTTAAAATTTTACGTAATCTAATTATTGAACGTTGTTCTATTCGGTACGAATTTATTATAAAATCTGTTTTTAATTCTAGATATTTTATAGTAGATGGCGATGAAGCATGGAATTTTTTGCTTGAGATTAATTCACAATCACGATATATAAATATTTTTGTTATTCAAATATCCACGACATTTGATAATAGAAATAGTCAACCCATGAATTATTTTGCTTGTGCCAGTTCTTTCCGACAAATTGTTCCATCTTTTGAAGAAAATCATTCATCAGACGAATCTGACGATGATGATGATGATAACGACGGAAATAGTGATGATTTAATTGAAAATATAGAATATGAGTTAGATGATAATATGGATAATGCTACAACCCCTGAATTATTTGTTGGTAAAATATTTTTTTCTCGTTCTGAATTTAGAAGTTTTATAAGTAACGTTGCAATTGAACACAATTTTAGTTGTTCAGCTAATGCTATGAACAATGCTCGTGGAATTATTTATTCTTGTGATCAACCCAACTGTAATTGGAGAGTATATGCCAGATGCATTGGAACCGGGAAAATAGTTAAAATAATTACATTAGAAAGTCATCATTCTTGTTTTAGTGCACTAACAAGTGGGTGCCATCGATTAGCTACGGCTGTATGGATTAAGAGCAGGATAATTGGTATAATTAGGGATAATCAATCGTACAGTGCATCACAAATAGTTAAAGATATATATAGAGAACATCGTATACATATTAGTTATTCCAAAGCATGGAGAGCCCGAGAGATGTCATTAGCTGAAATAAATGGAAGTTATGTTGAGGCTTATGCTAGTCTTGAGGAGTATGCTTTTAGAATTATGGAGACGAATTCAGGTAGTAGATGTTTTCTTAAAATTGCCGAAGATAATAGCTTTCAAAGAATTTATATTTGTTTCAAGGCGTGCATTGATGATTTTTTAAGTGGTTGATTACCGGTTATTAGTACTGATGCTACATTTCTTTCTTCCAAATATCAAGGCATCTTATTTATTGCTTGTGCTCATGATCTTAACTATCAATTATACCCTATTGTATATGCTGTTGCTGAAGGTGAAAACAGTGATTCTTGGTCATGGTTTTAAACTCATTAAGAATATTGTTTGAAAGTTCGCTTATTGATTGGAATAGAATTTCATTTATTTCGGATAAACAAAAAGGGTTAATAAATGCTGTGCAAAATGTTTTTCCAGAATCACCTCATTTTTTTTGTATTCAACATTTCAAACAAAACATGAAACAGGTTGCGAGAGAAAAGACATTTGAAAACTTGTTAGACTCGCTTGCTAGATCGTACAATCCGACGGATGCAGAACACTTGTTTGAAATAATTAAAGCCGAAAATATAACATTGTATGATTGGCTTATTGGTGTGAATGATGAAAATTATCGTTTTGTACATTGGATAACAGCGTACGCTCCTCGTCCCCGATTAGATATTAATACTTCTAATCTTGCTGAATGTTTTAACAATTGGATTAAGAGATTATGCGAAAAATCAATAACAACACTCCTCGACGGCATTATAGCAAAAATTATAACACTTCATGACAAGAATAGAAACAATGCTGAGAATATAGACACCGATTTCTGTCCGAAGATGTTGAAAACTATGAATCGCATTCTCAGAGAAACGAATCATCTAGAACTATTAGGTATTGATAGTTACACATATGAAATAATACATCGTGCAACAAGTAGAACATACATTGTACGATTAGACGTTAGATCTTGTACATGTGGGAGATGGTACCATACTTATATACCGTGTATACATGCATGTTTTGTGTGTAGATATTGTAACTATAATATTGAAAGTTATTATCATGCTCTGTTTTCTACCTCGAACTTGAGAAGTGTATACACAGCAAAGATGGAACCAATTTTAGTTCCCTACCAGATTCAAGCTGCTTTGGTAAGAGGAGAAATCGGAGTACCAGCCATACGACGTAAAGCCGGCAGACCAAAGAAGAATCGCGTCAAGGCCCATGAACCGTCGACAAGAGAACTACGTTGCAGTAATTGTGGTGCAATGGGACACAATCGAAGGAGATGTACTAGTCAGCCAAGATAGTGATTGAACATTGAAATATGTACTAGTCAGCTTACTTGCAACTTTAGAAAATTTGTTACAAATATAGAAGATGTACTAGATGGATTAAAAGCATTGAATATTACAATAAAACTTGTCTTACATCATGGATTAAACATTGAATATTACAATAAAACTTGTCTTACATCATGGATACAAATCTACGGAGACCCTCGATCAAGGCGTCTATAATCTCTTCGTACCGCGTCTCTTAGGCCTAGTCGACCTCTTCGACCTGCTGTATCCTCCTCCGCCTGAGTCTGGGTCGGCTGGGTAGGCTGTGGGGCTGATGGGGTAAAAATTAACTGTGTGTAGTATTCCATATCCTGGTAGTACTGCTGAGTCGATCCCTCCCCATAGTACTGCTGAGTCGATCCCTCCCTATAGTATTACTGAGTAGGCGCCCCTCCATAGTACTGCTGAGTCGATCCCTCCCTATAGTACTGCTGAGTAGGCGCCCCTCCATAGTACTGCTGACTAGGTTCCCCTCCAGAGTACTGCCGCGTCGATCCCTCTTCAGGAACCTCTTCTCCCGGAACCTCTTCTTCAGGAACCTCTTCTCCAGGAATCTCCACTCCCCCATCCCTTCTACGACGACGTGAGTGTCTCCGCCTTACAATAGCTGTTGGATAGTCCGACGGAAGACGAGACTGTACTGGAGGCATCTCGGGGTCCCGTCCAAGACCGAGACGATCAACACGGTCCACTAGTTCCCGCATAAGTCCGCGACTGTGCTCGAACGATTCCAGGCTAAATGGCTCTTGGAAAGATTGTTCGTACTGAACACTCTAAAATATGATATGAAAGTAGCAAATGATAAGTTGTACAATATCTACGTATATTTAGTTTTCAAGTTATAGTTTAGTCATACCAAATCAGATATGCCATCCACAAAAGCACGCAAACTAGAATCGTCTACGGATTTACACTTGAACCTTGGCTCCTCAAATTGGTATGCTCTGTTGATCATACGAGGGGCACCCCACCATTTCCTATAATTTAATCACCAATATATGCATAAAAGATATTTAACACATGTTACTTAATATGTTGGAAGCTATTTCTACTTAATCAAGTGAAAAAGAATTAGTAACATAGGAACTTACACTCATTTGGAGATTGGATCATCGGAGACATGTCAATCACACTAAAATTGGTCATTCGACTGTTCCAAGATTCGATCATAGCATTGATTCTAGTCCTTGCGTTGGATGTAGCATAACTGATTACTGGTGGATCAGCGAAAATTATTTGTCTCATCTCGAACTGACGAAGAACACGGTCTGCCGGGTGATACATTGTGAATCGATAGTATATAACATACGATCTATGCATGCTCAAAAAATATGAGGATCTTTTTATTTCTGGATCATCCTCTTTAATTGTATAAGGTGCCCAGATCACCTAATTAACGACCATGTATTAATGATAACTATAATAAATTAAATACTTTTAATCAAATAAATTAAATCATTACCTCGCTACACTCCAATGTATCAAATTGTTCACGATATAGTGACACCGCCTTGTAGGTACAGTGATGTTGATCGACTACATCTGTGGACCATCGCATAGCAACAGGAAATACTTCGTAATCACTAGTCATACTAGTTATCGGTCTACCAATAGAAAAATGTTCGTATGACCAAACCTACAATAGATAAATATGGTATTAGAGATATACTAAAATAAAGATATGCTAAAGTCGCTTAGAGATTTACCTGAATTAGTGAAGTACATCCGCAAATACTCTTGCGATTAGTTCCAGTCACAAATTCGGTCAACATCGCGTAGAGATATGCTAGGGCAGCAGCTCCCCAAGCATGACCAGTGGATTTTGTCAAATCATCTAAGAATGGTAGAAGTCTAACATTGACCGTACCTCCCGATGCATCAGGAAATAGAAGAGCACCACACAAACAGAACAAATACGCTCTAGTACATCGAATAATCTGAAAAAGACATATTAGTGCGATCGAATATTCTGAAAAAAGACATATTAGTAATCTAAAAATTAAGCCTTCACAATTGCGTCTAAATTAAGATACATACCCGACTATCATCTACGTCAACGTGTTCCTCGTCGATTGTGCGATCTATATCCATGAAGTTTTCACGAAGCCATGTTAATTTGACAAAACTGCTACCTCCTATATCGGATGGAGGTGCAACACCGAGATATCTCCTGATCAGATCGGGTGCAGAGGTCGTATGATCGAAGTATATGGCATCACCAGTAATAAGCAAACCTAATATGTTTGCCACATCACATAAAGTGATCGTCATCTCGCCTACTGGGAGCTGAAAAGTATTGCGGTCTGGCCACCAGCGCTCAGCAAGACTAACGATAAGGTGAACGTCATGGATGAGAAACTTAATTTCATCTAAGTATTGAAATTCAAAAGACTGCATCAAAGCCTTTTGAGCGGGATTTAACTTCCATGATCGATATCTTCTCTGTTTCCTCCAGTTCTCATGCTCTCGGGTACGTAATTCCAGGTCATGATCGAATAACTATAGATAGTTTAACTAAATTAGAAATTAAATTTTCTAAATTAACAATAAAAATTTTGGACATTTAACTAAATATTTTATTTCTGACTAAATATATTTCATATATTAATGAAACATACAAATTTATTTCAAACATACCTCCCCAGTAAATATCTTAGAACATATGTGATTTTTTCGTTCATTCTTAATCATTTCAGTAGTTGGCCCGCCTGGAATAAGACCGTCATTTTCTTCATCCATCTGTTGAATAAATAATAATAAATATGATTAAAATATGAAAATCTATAATACTTTTATTACTATGAATATGAGAACATAAAAATATTGCTAGTGTAAAAAAAAATTCATAATTTTTTTTTACCGGAGACGATTTGTCGTTTTTGCTACAAGTTGATGTGCAAATGTGGGAGAGAATAGGAGTAAGAGGGGGGGGGGGGGGGGCGGGGGGGGGGGGGGGAGATGTTCTGTGAAAGAGAGAGAGAGGAGGGAAATGGGTGCTGTGAAAGTGAAGTGGGGGGGGGGGGGGGGGGTAGATCGATAGAAATAGGAGATTGGGGGGGGGGGGGGGGTAGAAATAGGAGATTGGGGGGGGGGGGGGGGGGGGGGGGGGGGGTTTAAACGAATTGGAAACAGGGGGAGGCTGGTCGTCGGTTTTGGAAAACCGCAGCCCCCAGCCCGCCAACTGAGTTGGAGGGTTGGCTGCCACCCCAACCCGCCAACTGAGTTGGAGGGCTGGCAGCAAGCCGCCAACTCAGTTGGAGGGCTGTCCTCCTTCAAACAATTTCACAAACGTATCCTCCCACACGTAATTTCATTTAAATTTATTACTTTATATAAAAAAATCCGTTTTCAATACATCAACCTACTAGAACCTGGCCCTTCAGTTTCATTTCCAAAGGAAATGTTGATGTAAGTTAGTTACCATAACTTTATTTTTATTTTTTATTTTTGGGATTATACAGGATCTGGGAAGGATCAATTCGTTTATGCATAGCTGCATGACTCAATTCTAGTGTTTTAAAAACCGGATCAGATCGTCCGGTCAACTCGTGAACCAGTAGCTTTTCCGGACTAGTTTAATATTGGTCCGGCATTTTTTTAAATCCAGTCAACCCGGCCGGCCAAATCACCAAACCGTCTAATCAAGTTGGGTTCGGTTTGAGTCCGTTTGACCATGACTTTTAATTTTTGTTTTGGACTTTACATGCAATCAAAGTTAATATATTTGTTTTTTTTGACTAATTCTACTATGGTAAACATGAAAAACTTCTAACTAGTATATGAGTTAGTTGTGTAATATATAATACTAGTCATAACCCGTTCCCATAGGGCATGGTTCATTTAAGGTATTCCCCCTCAAAATCTTGGACCCCCAATTTTAAACGAACAATAATAATTATGAGGCCCCCACTCTCAATAATGCTCATCCACAACCATTATGAGTGCAAACCCCACTCTTTGGATTTCTCATAAAATCTCACTCTCAATAGTGCTCATTCCCCATAAAACCCCACTCTCAATAATGCTCATCCACAACCATTATGAGTGCAAACCCCACTATTTGAATTTTCCATAAAATTCCACAATCGTTGATTCACCAAGATTAAATCCCAACCACTCTTTATCTTGGCACAGTCAGCCCTAGGATTCAAAAACCTTTGTGTTTTGTATAATAGATATTCAATGCAAAATTGCAAGTCTATATAACTGGTTCAATCCGAATTAATCTACTAGTTGGACCGGTTTGATCTGACCAGTGTTATGATCTGGTCCGATTTTAGAACATTACTCCATTCATATTCCTGTATTTTTAGAGCATGAATTTTGATGTTCTGTCAGGAAATGGGTGTGAAACAGTTTGGTGTGCTTGTCATTCTTGTTAGGGTTATTTAGTTTTAGGGTCTTGTCCTGAAGGTAGATACATAAACTAAAATTTTCAATATTATACGAGATCCTAAAACTAAATATAATTTTCGAATACTAAGGAGACCTAAGCTATCCTAAATCAAAGGTCAAGACAAAATTCAAATTTTCTAATGGACTATAAAAATTTAGATGTAAATTTTAAGAGAGCAGATCAATTGTTTCCAATATTCAGTCTCTTTTTCTGTTCCATCTATGTAGTTTTTTTTTTCTTTTTTAAACAGGACCTGAATATTCTAAACAGCTGATCTGCTAAATAATCTCTATAATCTTTGTAGATTAACGAGATGCATGTATCTAATCATTCTATGGTTTGACTGTGAGAGAGAGAACCCACATGACTGTTGAGTGTTGTTGTCTTTATATTGTTTTTATTAGGATTATTTAGTTTTAAGATCTTACATACATATAGATATTAGAGTTTTGGATCTTAAAATTAATCGAGATTAGAATTTGGATTTCGAACACTGTTTATTAGTCTATGTGAACAGTGATTATAAGATCCAAACTCTAACTTCGATCAATTTCGAAATCCAAATGCTAATATGAGATTCTAAAACTAAATATTCTTTTTTATTAGCACGTGGACTCAAACACTGGGTGGGTGGGAAGTGGGTTTTAAACTATTCTTGCCATAGATAAACCACCTAGGCACACAAGTCTAGGTGGGATAACAATTGTCATCTACCAACAATTGTAAAGTCATGTCCAGCTACCAAGTTTTTGGTTTCCTATATATGATGTTTTAAAAAGCGGACCGACAATCTCACGAATTTTTTTTTTAGTATAGGTCGAATCGGGTCAATGGGGTTCAACCAGAATTCAACCAGAGTTCAAATATACTTAGTTTGGTTTGGATTGGTTCAATATGTAAGTTATTTATATTTACTTCTTAGTTTAGTTTGGTTTAGTCATAAGTATGTTGGTTTTGTTTAATTTTACTACTATAAGGTCGGTCAAAACCAAATCAACAATCAAATGATCCAAATTTCACATAATAAATTTTTTTGATTTTTTTTAAAATAAAAATGGTCGGTTCAATTGTGAACCGAATTTTAACGAAAAAAATGTTGGTTCTTCAAAGGACCCGGTGTTAGTCGACCCGGACCGATTTTTTAGCATAAATCGGTTGGACCGGGTCCATTCGTCTGTCCGGTCCGGTTTTTACAACATTGCTATATATTTACTGGGAAATTAGTTTATGTCAACCTGGCCAATCAATGGGTGGGTTCGATCCCGAAAGAAAAAAAATATTTAATAATTTAAACAATGAGAGGAAATTTTTATAAGATGTGCTTATTGTCGATCAATTTATGGTCTTATGCTCGAGGAACGAAGCATTCACTCATTTCCTTCACGAGGAACTCAGACTCCTTCAGTTTCAATACCAATCCCTTTGTCCATTTCTAGGTATGGCAGTCCCAATCGGGTTGGATAAAGGCACTACGAAATTTGTTAGGAAACATCACCAAAATTTTGGAAGTGACTGTCAAAATTTTGGTAGTTGTTGTAAATATAGATTATTCACATTATTATTTGGTGTACATAATCTATGTTTTTGGTTATCCATAACCTATGACATTTAGTTATCCATAACTTACGTCTTTTAGCATTTCTCCTTTAATTATCATGATGATGTTAAACCTCCATTGTAATCATATATAAAGGACTCTTCTCAAGATGATTGAGACAAGTGAATAAAGAAATAATTTTCTTCATTTTTTATCTCCATTTCTTTGCTTTACAATACGTTATCAGCACCATGCTCTAGAAAATAGAAAAAGGGTGGAATAGTTCTCTTAAGAAAAAGAAAGAAAGAAAGGTATTGAAGAGGTAAGTCTAATCTTATATACTTAGATATATGCATGTTTTAGTAAAATTAAATACACGTTTGATTTATGTGTTTATAGATCGATTAGAACGTAAGTTTTCTAGATCTACTTTTTCTTTTAGTTTTAAATCTAAATATGTATTGATCATGTTTAAAATTTCTTTCTTATGAATTTTACCCAAGTATGAAATTAATTTAAAATATTTTGAATTTTCTTCACTTATTTGGAATTAGTTAATTTCATTAAATTAAATTAAGTTATGTGAATTTGTTATTTCTATTATTTAATTTTAATACAAGGTACTACTTCACATTGTTGTATATGTGAATCGAATTATATAAAAAAAAATCCAAAATATATTATTATAATGATAACATTGTTGTATATGTGATAAACATAAGACATAATATTTTTTGTAGCATTTTCACATTGTTGTATATGTGATACACATAAGACATAATATTCTTTGATAGCGTTTACCACATTGTTGTATATGTGATACACATAAGTATATTCTTTGATAAAGTTTCATCACATTGTGGCATATGTGAAGTTTTATAATCTTGAAAGCGCTTATCAATTTTATTATTAATTTACATCTAATATAATTATTTCTGTCATATAGATGTCGAATCTTGCAAAACTTGAATTTAAAGCTCTTGATGTGAGCAGAGATAATTATTTATCATGACAATAGATGCAAAGTTGCAATTACAGTCCAACAAGCTTGATGATATTATTAAGAAGAAAATAAAGTTCTGAAGCCAAGATCAAGGCTTTGATTTGATTTTTCTACGACATCATATCCATGATAATTTAAAGACAGAATATCTATGTGAGGATGATCCATTGAATTTGTGGAGATCTTTAAATGATATATTTGACCACCAAAGGATGGTAATCCTTCTGACTGCTCAAAGTGAATGGTTGAATCTAAGATACCATGACTGTAAAAATGTTAAATAATATAGTTGTGCACTGTTTAATATTGTTTCTCGCCTTAGATTGTGCGGAGAAAAAGTAACATAGACTCAAATGATTGAAAAAATCATCTGCATTTTTCATGCAAATAATGTGCTTTGCAGTAATAATATCGTAAAAGAGATTTCATAAAATACTTTGAACCGGTGACTGTCTCCTTATAGCAGAGGCAAATAGCAACTTCTCATGAAAAATCACAACTCCAGACCAATTGGGTCAATGAAAATTCTTGGAACAAATGTCAATAATTTTGGAATTAACAGAGGTTGTGGTGGAGGACGTGGAAGAGGGAATGAAAAAAAAATTTATGAGAGATATGATCATGATTATCAGCCGTACAAAGGTGAAAATAATGGTTCACAAAAGAATAAATGGAACAAGTGGACAACACCCTCTAACAAAGGGAATCGAGTTACAAATGAACAGTTTAAGAAGATGCTAATGCAATTTTTATTTTTATTTTTATTGAATAAGCACTCGGTCAATATATGTTTATTTCAAGTATTTATAAACTATTTATATTTGAAGTCATTGTAATGTCCCAAATTCGTGATACGTATTTAGTGTACGTATACGTGTTTTGGACCCATATTTTATTTAGTCATGATTAGTTATCTTGGTTTATTTTGCATTAGCTTGGTTTTATTGGCATTGATAGTTTAATTGGTTTTAATGGTTCATTGGTTTATTTTTTTGTATTAGTGAGGCTTGGTTTATTTCATGATTCATTTGGTTTAAATTGCTAGAGAGAGAGTTTATTGGCCTTGACTTGGTTCACCTTGGTTTATCTTGGCTTGGTTTATTCCTGGGTCGGTTCGGCTTGGCTTGGTTTTGCCTTGGTCCATCATGAACCAATAGGAGAACCACCTACCTACCACCACCACTACCATTTATTAACCCCCACTTCCTTATCTCTCTTCATTACTCTTCTTCTTTCCTCCATTAACTCCTCATCTACCAGGAAGAGAGTCTAGGCAAGTGCAGCTTGCTTCGCGAAGGAACTCCGTTTTATTGTTCCATTCTCTTCCTCTCGAGATTCTAATACTCTTTAGTACTTGGTGTTTTCAATTTCCATGGTTAAATTTGTGTAGATCTAAGCTTATAGTATTTTTGGATTTCTTGGGTTTTGATCTATTTAGCATTGTTATTTCCAAGTTTTGATGGTTCTATGTTGTAGAGCATTTCATTCTGCCCCGTTTTTGACCTATGGAAGTTCGGATTTAGACTCTGGATGAAGGTTTTATGGAGCTTGGAAGCATGGGTTCATGGTGTACTTCTTCTCAGAAATATTGGAGAAGAAGCACAGCCCTGAGCCGCATGGCAGCACTTGACCGCATGACAAGTTCATGCGACAAGTATTCCTTCCAGCCGCATGTAGTCCTTCTTACTTAACCGCATGACTGAGCTTCCCAGTCCAGCCGCATGAGAAGTTCATTCCCAGCCGCATAAAATTCATTTATCCCCTGGCAGCATAGGACTCGACTCGGTTCTGCCGCATAGCCCTTTGCTCTGCGGGCCGCATGAACCCGAGTCCGTTCCAGCCGCATGAGAGCCCTTCTCCCATGAGCCGCATGGCGTTGTTCCCCTTGTAACCGCATAGCGCCAATCTTCCTAGCCGCATGGACTGTTCTCTTCCCAGCCGCATGAGATCATTCCTGGCCGCATATGCCTGAGCCGCATGGCTCTCCTATAGCTCTGTGTACTGTTGTTTTATTACTATTTTGCCCATATCTTGTAACCCCTTGTGTAACTTGAGTTCCTATGGCGTGCACCTTACCTTTATTGTATATTTTTATGCCCATTTTATATCCTTACGCCTTTTGTCCTGAACTCGATAATCACAAATTTATTTAATATGTTTGGAAGTGATAATTGAACATGACATGACATGACCTGATAGTGGCCCGTCGTGGTGCACTCTTGACCAGTAAACTTGACATGATAACCTGACATGATATATCTTGATAAGCTGTTGCGACGGCTACCTGACATGACATGACCTGTATAAGTAACATGGACACCGTGGGCGATTGTGCTTGTACAAATAATCCAGTCCTGTCTTGCATCATGTCTAGGAGGGGACTCCTGAGTACCACGGTCAGGAGTACCTACTGAAATGGACTAAGGTTAATGACTAGAATAATTCACTAGTCATGAAGAGATGTTTTCCAGTTACAGACGATCCCGTTATTCCGGCCGCAAATGTTTGGACTTGTAGCCTGCCGACGAGTAGGGCACATTTCCAGTCCACTGTCATGTGGGGCACCCTCCATTGTCGCTTTGATGATTGAACTCTATTGTCACTCTAGTGTATTGTACTCTCTCTGATTGTCGCTTTAATGATTGAACTCTCTAAATTGTCACTATAATGTTCGCCTGGATAACCTGGGTAGCTGCAGGGCCTGTGACTACTTGGAGCATCTCATTGCATTTGCTAGTAACTAGGATTGTGATAACCCTAGTTAGTTAATGTAGAAAGTCGTAGACAATGATTGGTCGTGATTGATTGGATGGAGTCTAGTCCAGTATAGTATTGTCTAGAAGTGATTGATTGCAAGATTGTACCAGAATGATTGAATGATTGTCACTCTAGATTGTTACTATAATGATTGTACTCTATTGTCACTCTAGCGTATTGTACTCTTCATTGTCACTTTTATCATTGTACTCTCTAATGATTGTCACCTTTAACAATAAATGATCAGAGACTAAGTTCTGTTCAGGCGAAGGGTTACAATCTCGGTCCTTGTTTGGTTTAAGGATTGTAACCTGGCTTCCGGAATAGTACCTTCGTCTTCTCTTCATATATTGCCCAGCTATATTTTATTTAGCATGATTCTCCAGTTGTCTTATGTCAATGATGCTTCACTTAATTATTTTCTCTGATTGGGACAAGTGCATTGGTATTGCACAAACCTCAATCTGTGTTACTTATTGTTGTTTTCTTACATGTTGAATGCTAATGATTTGTTGGTTTTAGTCCTTAAGTGAAGCCTCCTTTGTGGCACTTGCTCTTTCTGGGGTCTGACCCAGCTGGTTTTGTATGGCCAGATACCGGAGCAGCACCAAAGGATCTCCCTGCTTTCCAGCCCGATGGTGACCACCAGGCGTAACCAGGACATCGAGTGGGTTTCTTTTTGTTCTCCCACTGTAATATTGTAAATTATTCTTTTGAGGCGTTTAGCCGACGAGCAAGTGTTAGCTCGATTGCAGCTTTTACTTATTGTCTGCCTACGGGTTGTTACATGATTGACAAGCCCCGGGGGTTGATCATGTATGACTGAACTCTTGCTAGTCCTCACATTTTGTCACGACTAGCTTCATGATCATTCCGAATATGTAATGTATAGGACGCCTTACTATTGTGTATTTGGTGGTCTGACATCTTGTAACTATTATTAGTTGGTTGAGATTGAGACAATAGGCTATTTTATGACCTTAAGAGACTGATGGATTGTGGTGAAACCCTCACATATCTAGACAGCCGTGACCGTATAGCGGCGTGGATTCCATTCCGTTATACGTAGCTGGCTATGTACGCCCCCGCTCTCCAGTATTCTGGTTCTGAGGCGTGACAGTCATGCTTTTGGTTTCCATCATGGAATGTCTAGGCCATGAGAGTTTTGTTTTATTGAAAAAATATATATTATAATTTTGAGTTACATTTCTATAATATGATATTATCATTTGAAATGCTTAATTTTTCTTATTATACTTATGCTAGCTAGAATATATAAGTTCATAATATTTTTATTTTGCTTCATGGAGTAGTAATGCATGCTTGTCGTAAATATGACAAAGACATTGATTTAGCAATGTCGAGCTACTCAAAAAAGAGATTGAGAGATTGAAAGAATCTAAGAAAATGACTTAGATATGTGTTTGGCAGATAGTGCTACAACACATATATCCAAGAAAAATGACTTAGATATGTGTTTGGTAGATAGTACTACAACACTCATAAATTTGAAGAATCAATTTTTTTGCCAAAGTTAGTATTTGACATGCATAAAGTGTCAACAATAGCTAGGTCAGCCATATAATTGAGGGCTTTGGAAGAGCACATATCATGTTACCTAATGGTACTCAAACTTATTTGCAGAATGTGTTATATTCAAGTAGTTCCGTATAGGAATTTGTTAAGTTTCAAGGATATGCACAAAATGGATATCATATTGAAACTCGAAATGATAATAACAAAGAGTCATTATGTAGCACATCTAATGTTGGGAGCAAAAGGCTCACATTCGAAGAATTATCTTGTTTTTCGGTGGGTTTGTATTTCATCACCATTGGCATAATTGAATCTAATATGAATGTGACAAAATATAAAGCCAATGATCATGTCTTATATAACATTTGCATGACCCTTTGGGTCATGCGGGACAAACTGTGTTCAATCGGATCATTGATAATCTTTGTGGATATTTATTGGAAAATTACGATATTAGCTTATCGAAGAATCAACTATATGTTCCTTGTTTACAAGGGAAGATTATAACTAGACCATCTTTTGTAAAAGTTAAGAATGAGTCTACTACTTTCTTGTAGAGAACATAAGGAGACATTTGTGGTCATATTCACCCTGCTAGTGGTTCTTTTTAAGATATTTTATGGTACTCATAGATGCATCTATTAAGTGGTCATATGTTTCTCTATTGTCTACTAGAAATCTTGTATTTTCTCGTCTTTTAGTTCAAATTATTAAACTTAGTTCTCAGTTTCCTAATCACACGGACTATATTAATTAGTCTTGATAATGCCGCATAATTCATCTCACAAGCTTTTGATAATTTTTGTACGTCATTAGTGACTGAGATATAGCATCATGTTTCCCGTGCACACACAAAATGGATTAGCTGAGTCACTTATTAAACATCTTCAACTTATAGCTAGACCTCTACTAGTGCAATCTAGTTTAAAAATTAAGGCTTGAGACATAATATTTTACATGTTGCATCTTTAGTTAAATTTAGACCCATTGCCTACCATATTATTTTATATACAACTTGTTAGTGGTAAACAACCAAACATTTTATATTTGAGAAAGTTTGGATATACAATATATGTCCAAGTTCCATCTTCCAAAAGAACTAAGATGGGTCCCCAATGATGTTTGAAATATATACATTAGTTTTGAGTTTTCTTCCATAATAAAGTATTTAAATCAATGACTGCTGATGTCCTTACTGTAAGATTTGATGATTGCCAATTTGATGATAGAGTCTTCCCGCCGTTATGGGGAGGTATAAGCAACAAATTGTTCGTATAGAACAAACTATTGCTAATTAACGGCGTGAATTGACATGGTATACGCCTACTCTATCGATCTCATTAAGTTCCAAGAACTCCACAATGTGATTATGAGATAAGAAGAATGATACATTTGCAAGAAATTACAAATCAATTACCTGATGCATTTAATGATGTCGTAAAGGTAACTATATCATATGTGCCAACCATAATCATTGTTCCAATTGGACAAAATTCAAACAAGACGGCAAATGAATCCACTACTACACTCAAAAGCGTGGTAGGCCTATAGGTTTTAAGGATAGTGCTTCTAGAAAAAGGAGAGCTAATGAAACATCTTGTCCTGATAAAAGTCCAATAGTGGCTAGAGCTCCGAAAACAAATAATGAATATGTGCATGTTTCCAAATTCACTGAAATGCCTCTGGATGCCTCTAGAGAGGCACAGGTACCTGAAAATGAAGAGATCTCGATATTCCATGCATGTTCAAGTGAATTATGGAATAGAAAAGCACTTGTCATCGATGACATATTTAGCTATGCAGTAGCTACTGAAATATCAAAGGACAATGATAATTGTGAAAATGAACCACGTAGTATAAATGAATGTCGACAAATAAAAGATTGGCCAATCTGGAAAGATGCTATTCAAGCAGAATTAAATCTTTAGAAAAACGTGGTGTGTTTGGACCTATAGTGGAAACACCAATAGGCATAAACCATGTTAGTTTTAATGTAGCACAATGTTTCTCTCAAAGACCTGTAATTGACTATGTTCAGACATACTCTCCAGTTATGGATGTCATTACCTTTAGATATCTAATTAGTATCGCAGTTTCTAAAAATCTTGATATAAGATTTATGGATATTGTAACTGCATATTTGTATGAAGACTTAGATATTGACATCTATATGAAAATTCCAGAATTATTTACAATGAGATTAAGTCAAAAGGAATGTGTTTAATTAATCTTAGACGAGCATTATATGGGTTGAAATAATCCACAAGAATGTGGTATAATCGTCTTATCATATATTTGACTAAAGAATGATACAAAATAGTCAAATTTACCCATATGTCTTCATTAAGAAATTCGGAAATGAATTCTCAATAATAGCAGTATATATGGATGATATAAAACCTGATCAGGTCTCCTACAGAATTGGAGAAAACTACAAACTATTTGAAGAATGAGTTTGAAATGAAGACTTGGGAAAAGACTTACCCATGTGTCTTCATTAAGAAATTCGGAAATAAATTCTCAATAGTAGCAGTATATATTGATGATATAAAACCTGATCAGGTTTCCTACAGAATTGGAAAAAACTGCAAACTATTTGAAGAATGAGTTTGAAATGAAGACTTGGAAAAAAACAAAGCTTGGCCTCGGTTTGCAAATAGAACGAAGTTCCAGTGGGATATTAGTGCATCATTTCCGATATATTGAAAGAATTTTGAACTAATTCATAATGGATAAAGTACATCCAATAAGTAGACCGATGGTTGTACGCAGGTTGGATTTGGATAAATGTCCATTACAACCAAAGAGAGGAGATAAAAAAAAGTTCTTGGCCCAGAAATGTCATATTTAAGTGCTATTGAAGCACTACTATATCTAGCCAATGCACAAGACCAGATATTGCATTTTCTGTTAACTTATTATCTAGATATAGTTCTGCACCTCCAATTACATATTGAATATAGTTAAACACATATTGAGATATTTTTGTGGAACAACTGGCATGAGATTATTTTATTTATATGATTCCACTAATAATTCTTGTCTAGTTGGTTGTGCAGACTCAAACATATTTCTGACCTTCATAAGGGTTGCTCCAAACGGGTTGTGTTTATTAATAACCATGCAGCCATATCTTGACTATCAACAAAGCAAGTTTCAGTAGCAACTTTCTCTAACCATGCAGAATTAATTGCATTACAATAAGCAATAAGAGAAAGTATGTGCTTGCGATCAATCATTCATCATAGAAGAGTAAATTGTCAACTACTCACAGTTACAGATGAGCCTACAATAATATTCAAAGACAATACGGCTTGCATTACACAAATCCGAGAGGGATTCATCAAAGGAGATCGAATAAGCAACTTCCACCAAAATTATTTTATGCACATGAGCTCTAAAGGACGAAAATGGTCAAACGAAGTTAAGCAAATCCATTATATCGAGGGGGAATATGACTCAAAGAATATTTTTTAGTTTTGCGCGTTGTACTCTTTTTCCTTAATTAAGATTTTTTCCACTAGGTTTTTCTTAGTAAGGTTTTAACGAGACAACAAATGCGCATACACCACCAACTAATTAGTGGTGAATATCCAAGGGAAGGGGGAGTGTTGTACATATGGATAATTCATATTATTATTTGGTATACATAACCTATGTCTTTTAGTTATCCATAACCTATGACATTTAGTTATCCATAACTTAAAGTCTTTTAGCATTTCTCCTTTAATTATCATGATGATTTTAAACCTCCATTGTAAGCCTATATAAAGGACTTTCTCAAGATGATTGAAACAAGTAAATGAAAAAACAATTTTCTCCTATTTTTCTATCTCCATTTCTTTATTTTACAATAATAGTCATAAAAAAGATTTAAAATAGTAAGGACTGACTGCCAAAATTCTGACAGTTTTTCTATATATTAGGATTGTCAAAAGTGCAAACCCTGCCAAGGATTCCATCTTTGCATGCTACCGACAGCGACTAACAAGACAGGATAGACATGGATGGCCCAAGCCGCTCAACTATGCCCTTAGAATGCTACAAATCAATGCAAGCTATTTGGATCAGAATTCAGATTTTGGTATAATATATGATAAGTTGCGCAATATATCGGTACTAAAAACTCAAAACTCTGCATTCTAAACAAAATATATGTATAGTCATCAACTTGGATTATGAGAAATAGATATAAAACTCTAGGAAGTGCTCAAGGCAGGACCACGAGCACTAACTCATGAATCCAGATCCAATCCCCATCCCAATGCAACTACAGTTTGGTTAGATTGGGTTGAGCCTCCGTTGGATTCCGAACAATGTCGCAAAATTACAAAATGGAAAATTACTGCCAATATATCTTAACAAGTGAAAATTAAATGGACAACATATAATAAGTCTTTCAAACAACTTCTACTACTATCAACAAAAGAAACAAGTAGTCCCAGCGACTACTAACAAAATGTAGGTTTTTGACTGACATTAGTCCAAGCTCTCATGAAGATATTTCACATGAAGAAAGAATTTATTTCTTAAACATCAAGAGCTTCCCAGTTGCAATCATATTAAACTCAACTACAGGAAAAGGGCTTTGTGCTTTCCGTTAGCTAACTGGCATAAGCTATTGTACGAAGCAGCTTCTGTCCCAAGAGAAAGAAAAAAGAAAAAAAAAAAAACAGTTAGTGATCCCAAAAATATGGAGAATGCTGCAACAAATGATTTCACCAAAAAAGTATTTTTATCTGGAAATCTTGACATCACGCAGCAGAACTTTGTTGATCGAAGGAAGGCACAGCCAGTTGACTGGTAAATTATTGTACAGAGAAATGGATGGGCTTATGAGAACCCAGACAAAGATTCATCTAAAGATTACTGAAATTTGTGCCCATTTATATTCAAGCACTTTAAGTTTGAGGTATTGCTTGTAGCAGTAAATAGTCTAAACAGCTTGAAAATCAACAGAACTTGAAAATGTCTTGGCTCTCATTTACTACGACTTTATCAAAACGAGGTAGTCCAACAAGGTGTATTAATGCTTTCGCCACTATGCCAAACATAAGAGTAATAAAGAAGATTTTATTTCGTTGCTTGAAAAATATGTACTTCTCGTACTACTATTGCATAAGAAAAGGGCAAATGAATAGGGGGTCAAGTAACGCTAGAACGCCTTAGACCTGTTTTGATTTTTTTTTTTTTTTTTTGTTTTTTTTTTTTTTTGAACTGATGAATAATGTATCTGTTGAGCATTGAAAATTGTGTGTTGAATTTCAGTAAATTGAAAAAGATTCAATTGGAAAACACATCGATAGTAACTGCCCCATATTACCAACAACTGTCAATTTGGTAAGCCAGGCTGAACCCATAAGGTTATAAACAGATATCTCTGATCAAAAAGTACCTATCACTTTTTCATGACTGAACTAATGGATGAGGGCGGGGACTGAAAATTTTTCTTTACATCTAATATTTATTTCTTCGATTCATTCTCATTCAATATTCCAATTTAGTAATCAAATAATACCAGGCTAAGCAAAACAGATTGCATTTCTTACTAGCTTGACATCTAAAATACAAACAGGATATGAATATGCATTCTTATGTTATATAAGGACATAGCATACCTGCAGTCCCAGACTCCCATGATCCCACTTAGGTTTGAAGTTTAATCACCAAGGAGCTACGCAATTGATGAATGGTGGTATGAAGATGAAAATTTATTTAGACAAAAATGGACAAACAAAATCTGCTGAAACACTCATCCATCCAGCAGAAGCTCAGTCTCTATTATTAAATCTAGGGAATATGTTACTGAAGTGTCGGGAGTTGTGAATAGTGCAGATGGAGACTGAGATCTTCACGCTTTAATGTATCATCAACCTTTCCTCTTCGCATTGGCAGATAAAGAGTTCATGTTTTATCTATCTATTTATATTTACTATTCAAATATTTTATTGGCAACCATATCATCGTATGGTTGGGTATCTCCATCCAAATTGAGTCAATAACTGTGTTTTACCGATGAACTTGCCCAATATTAATGATGACTTATACTTGTCCTGTTGTCCAAGCATAAAAGAAAACATATATGATTGTATGTGCCCCTTTACCATTTCCCTTACAACCCTATGTTTCCCAGTAAGAAAAGGAATAACATTGTTAAAACATACAAAATATGAGAGTTATTTTAACAAATCATTACTCAAATACTCGGAATAAGGTTAATAGAGTGGAAAACTGAAATATATTGACAGAGAATAACAAAGCGGCTGAAACTTTTACCAAATTTGTCACCAAAGTCGGTGCATATTTCAGCACGAATTGATTGATTGCCATCAGCAATGCCAATAACTTCCACATAATGTGTCACAGGGAAACCTTGTGAGCCCTTCACAGTTAACTGTTGTCCATCTGTTGACTGTCCAGTGATGACCCCACCTTCATTTCTCATTACCTGAACAACAGCTCGAACTCTCCGTCCTAAGTACATCTTCATAATTTCAGCATTAACAAATACTGCAGGGCTTGATGTATCCATTATCTGAAAAACAATATTGGCAGTCAGCAGCACAAATTTCAGAAATGACAAGCTTAGGCAACTGATAATGTGAACATTCTTTAGCACTATACAGCGGAAGCTTATCGTGATGGAGCTTGCTAGTATAACTTAAGAGGGTACAAATTATTCCTCAACAACTATACAAATACAGCAGAAACTTATTCTAATGGCACTTGTCACTATTAACTTAGGGGCTACAAATTGTTCCTCGTGAAAGAATATTTTGTAGGAAAATAAGCATTAAAACTAAACAAATATCAAATGGCTCTCTCAAAAACTAGATCTCATTCCTTTTCATTGATTATTAGCAGGTATAAGTTAGCAATATTTGCATAAATTTGTGAGGCTGAACAGTTGCGCATAGAGAGAACAGTTTAGAAGTCGTTCTACAGCATCGATGCAAGTATAGCTATAAGACAAAACCTGCGTTGGACATGATTCCTTACAACTTAGAAATGAATAGCACCTTATATATTTCAATTATATGAAACTTCAAAGGTGTCACAAACACTTAAGGCCGTCAGAATATCAAAACCGACTCTTTTTTCCTATACATTTCCTTCTGTATCAAGTATCAACACATGAACTTCATACTTCTTCACCACAATTAGCAAGATATTCTTTTCCAGCATCAGTTTTGTTAAGTAGCAAAATAAGTACAATAAGCTACTCATTTCCCCCATGGAACAGGTAGTATTTTCTGACATATAAAAGAGCTTTAGCACCATTCCACCCTAGACATTGACTGAAATTTATTCACCTAAAGTACCAACAGAGACCTAATATATTACTACTTCGAAGTTCAGTTTTACTTGGAGAAGTCAAGTGTTTGAGTGTCTAGAAGTTTCTATAGAAAATGAACATTTGAATTGACCAACAACAGAGCAACATAGCCTTTGTTGCAATTTTTTGGGTCGGCTACGTGAATCTATTTTCTCCACTCGGCTATATTCAGAGGCACCTAATTACTGACATGTGAAAAGACATCTTTGAACTTTGAGCCGGTTTCATCCTTATATGATAATGTGTTCTCTAAGTGCCAAAACGTACTCAAAGTGTCTAAAGTATCCAACATGCCAAAAAGTTTATAATTTGAGCTTCTCAGGTACAACAATCAAAGAGTAGCATTGTCATTATTTGAAACTTTTTATTGATGATTAGCTATTATCCACCCTTTTAGAAGAGGGAATTTTATTTCATACACCGCAGGTGGAGTCCAAAAACTTCATCGGCAAGTTCGGAAGGATGCCACGTGTCCATGACTGGGTGCCACGTAGGCATGGTTATTAGTGGACAAAGCAGCAGCCATCTGAACAAGCTCCACCGGCAGTGTACGAAATATAAATCCTTAAAAATATTGATGCAAACAATCATTAGTAAAAATTGTGTGAGCCTTAAACTTAGGTTCCTTTATGTTTACGAACCTCTATCCTTGACAACTGTAAATTGCAAAATCCTTCCATCTTTGCTTCTTGTGATCAATGCAAGTGTAGAATCAAAACCCAAATATATCAAGTAAGGAGGATGATTTTTATAGAACCTAGACAGTGATGTAAAGATGACAGATAACCTAAAAGCTAAAATGTTTGTACGAATACAAGGACAAATGTTATATATGTATTTAAATGTGAAGCAGCAAAAAACTATTATGTAGCTCAATGAAGAATGTTGGGATGGATGAGAGGCAATATGAGAGAAAATATATTTAAAGTGAGTACAATTATAGCGTAGAGGAGGTAGCTCCGATTGAGGATAATGCAAGAAAACTTGTTGGAATTATTAAGGTGATGTGAAATAGAGATTATGTAGATGCATCCAGGAGGATGCTATAAGAGACTGGAATACAACTGTTAAAAGAACACATGAAGCTTATTAATGTGACATAGGAGATGACCCTCGGTAAAGCTGAATAGAGAAAATGGATTCATGGCCACAATAATTTGATACATATACTTTCTTCTTAACGTTCTTGTTAATTGTATTGAAGTCAGTCCATCAAAGAAACACTGAAAAAAGCAACAACAACAAAAAAAAAATCAAATGTTCGATGCTTCTAGTCTATGTTGCAGGGACATGAACGCAAGCACGACAGGATACGGACGCGCCGACCCCTGGTGTTTCCTTAGTATACTTTGGAGTGTGTGTCGTGCACATTACGTGTCCGACATGACATGAAATTGGCAAGACACTGTCTTTTGGAATGTCCGTGTTTCCTGGCTTCCAACTCACACATCTTTTTAAGAGTGAACACATTCACACTACACAAGTTTGCCAATATTTTAATAACTCAAATTTGCACCAATTAAAGTTTGTATTCTAGGTTCTAATATTTTAATAATCGAAATGTGCCCATTATCCACGCATATACTCCAACTTCAACTCACCCGAATCAGAACCTGCTTTACCATGCATATACTCAAAGTTCAAGTCTCAGTCTTCAGCCCACTAACAACAATAAGGTGGCATTTGGATGAAGGTTTTGTATTCCTATGAATCCACTTCCAATGGAAAAGGAATTCAACATTTCCATACACGTTTTGTTAGGTTGGGAATATGTAGCCCGAAAAATTCAATTTTCTCATTCCTATATTTGGTTCAAGCAGGAATATAAATCTTAATTTGTAGTTTTACATAAATACTCTTTCATTAATTTCATGATGCTAGTATTACCTAACTACATATGGTGTTATTGAGGGTATTACCATTCAAAAAATTATAATTAATACACCCAACCAAAATTTCCAGAAAAGCAAAAAAATATTCCCTAAGGGACCTTGGGTTTTACTTTGAAGCTCCCATATTTCCTCCCAATTTTCAATACCAGACTTACCAAACATGGATAAGGAACAAAACTCATTCACAAGCCTCTAAAACTTAAACCAAACAACACCTTAGGCTAAAAGTGTTGCATCAGAGTAAATTACTAGAGCAGACTGTTACGCCCAAAATGTTGCACCCCACCGAGACGGATTTGCATAACTCACCACGGACTCGGGTTACGTTGGAAGCTTCCAGAATGTTCTAGAAAATTGTGGAATCCTCCAGAAGGCTCAAGATCTTTCAGAAGACCCAAAATATTTCTAGATGACCCATGATCTTTTGGATAGACTAGAAGTTTTCTTGTAAATATCTAGGCTCTAGAATTTTTAGAATAATTCATGGAATATGCCAATTCCAGAAGATTTTTGTAAGCCATATGGGACCTTATAAATAAGTGAGAGACTCATTTGTTCCTCACCACCGAAACTTGTAAGCATCCTCAAGTTAATGAAAGAATAGTTACAAGTCCAATATTGCTCCACTATCTCTAATTACTTAGCATTCTAGCTAAACGGGTCCGGAAGGCTACGAGTTTTCGAGTACGGATATAGTGCACCGTAAGCGACGAAGCGTAGGCAAAAACACTGAGTCCGTGACAAGATGCTTACCGCACTTTAATGGTGCCACAAAGTCGAATAGAATGGTGCATTGTGCATTAATATTTTAATTTCAATATGAGTCTTCAAGGAGGAGGGGGGGGGGGGGGGGGGGGGGGGGGGGGGGGGGGGGGGGCGCATCTAGACTTACGAAGCTTGTCGGAATCATGAATGCCTTCTTCAATAGAATCTTCGGAATAACCAATTTGGCTTGATTTCTGGTTCTTCCGCATATAGTCATACACCTATCGTGCAAGTACCAAAAAGGAAGAAGAAGAATTCTTTCTACTTTATTGTCTTCCCTTCCGTTCTAAAGCGGAGAATTTCTCCGCGAATCAACGACTACTGTTCGAATGAACACTTCCTCCATGAATGGAACAAATACTCCTCCACTAATCTTGAATATCTAGAGAGAGAAAAAAACCACATGGTTGTCCACACAAATATTCCGCATCGGACGTTATTTTTACGCTATTCGCTCTTGCATGGCGAATCGAAACTATAATTATTGAATCCATGGACTACGAAAAAATTGAGCAGCTTGTGCAAATGATTTCTGAGATCATGATCCGAATCAACTTGAAAAAACCCTAATTCTGAGAGAGAGAGAGAGAGAGAGACTTACTTGGAAGAGGAAGTGGAGGCTCCGAGAAATGGCGGATCGGAGAGAAGGAAGGAGTGTACGGAGTGCACCAGAATAATTAGGGTTAGGGATTTTATTGAGGGGCTGATGGCGGGAAATATAAAGTAAAGGGCGCCAACTGCTCTCTTCTAGACCCCTCGTCGGTCTTTCTTTTCTTTCTTTTTGTTACGAAACAAAAGTGGGGGAAAAAAATATATTGTTTGGCCATAAGGTTATATTTGATAATATATTAATGGGCACGGCTAAACGCACCCCAAGCTTTGCTAAGCACACCCCAAGTTAATTTAGTTATAAATGACTTCAATGTGAAATGACTATTATACCCTTATCTCATTTTCACACCCCACATCCCACCACACCCCATCAGCCTTCCATCCTTTCCAAACACTTCTCTCATTACACCCCACCATCATCCTCCTCCTCATTCTTTCTTCTTTCATCATCTTCTCCAACAAAACCCTAAAACCCTAGAAAATTTCTAAGTTGAGAAGCCATCATGGAGGAAGGTGGTCCATCTGGAAGACACAATGTACGTACTCTTTCCTCCTTCTTGCTCGTTTTCAAGTATTAAAATTAGTATGAGAATCGTTCCAAACGAGAACCTAGAAAAAAAATTCGCGATATGCACGACCTGTGTTCGTCGCGCATTTTATGTTCTGTTCGACTTTTTGTTGTCGAACATAATAGGGATGTTCGACTAAGTGTTGTCGAACGTTTCTTATATTGTCCGACCCTGTTTAGTCGAACGTTATTCGACATGTTCGACCTGTTACTGTCGAACAGAAGATGCTTGTACGACCTGTAATGGTCGAGCACTGTGGTTTTTGAATTTTTTTTTTCAAACTTAGTAAAGTGTGGGTCTTGTTCTTTTCAGGATAGTTCTTCAAATGACACTGGAATGAACAATGAATTGAGCATTGTCAACTTTCCCATGTATGAAAAAGTGGATTTTTCAGAAGAATTTCAGACGGAAGAGATATTTGATGATCGTGAATCGTTGTTGAGGTGGGCACAGACGGTAGGAAGACGTCATAATATGGTCGTTTTGGTTTAAACGATCCGATAGCGGGGATGGAAGGCGGGCTCGGATAGTTTTGGCTTGTGAGCGCGGTGGTAAATATCGGCCTCCCAAGACTAAAGTTGCTGAAACAAATTCGGCGAACATTGCGAAGAAGGCAAGACGGGAAAAGCTTACGGGGACGAAGAAATGTGACTGTCCGTTTCAATTGAAAGGAGTGCAATTCAATGACCTAGGACAGTGGTCATTGACTGTTGTATGCGGCTCGCATAATCACCCACTCGGACGCAATTTGGTTGGACACTCATATGCCGGTCGACTAACACCGAGTGAAGATCAACTTGTCAAAGACTTATCGAAGAACAATGCAAGGCCAAAAGATATATTGAGCACATTGAAGGAATCCTTTGGCGAGAATGAGTCGACATTGAAGACAATTTACAATGCTCGACAAAAGCATAGAGTTGTCGAGCATGGGGGCCTGTCTCAAATGCAGTACTTGTTGGGTAAGCTGGACTCAGAAAAGTACTACTATTTAGATAGGAGATGTGAGCAAACCGATAAAGTGAAGGATCTATTTTATGCTCACCCGAGAAGCGTGGATTTGTTGCGGGCTTTTCCTAATATTTTATTGATGGATTGTACCTACAAGACAAACAGGTACAGGATGCCACTATTGGAAGTAGTAGGGGTCACATCCACAAATATTACATTTTCTGTGGCATGTGTTTATATGGAGGCTGAGCGGGAGGATAATTATATATGGGCGCTTAGTACGCTTAAAGGATTAGTGGATCAATCATGCTTACCGAAGGTGATTGTGACTGATCGTGAGGTAGCACTTATGAATGCTATAAGCGTTACGTTCCCCAGCTCCACACACTTGCTATGTCGGTGGCATATTAGCAAGAATATATTGGCCAACTGCAAGAAGTTGTTTCGTACCAAGGAGAAGTGGGATTCTTTTAACAACTCATGGAATTCTTTGGTTCTTGCCGAAGATCAACCAAGATTTAATGAGTTACTTAGAAGATTGGAGCAAGATTTCCACGATTATCCAAAAGCAGTTAACTATGCCATTAAGAATTGGATTGAGCCGTTTAAAGAAAGATTTGTTTCTTGTTGGACTAATAATGTGATGCATTTTGAGAACACGACAAGTAGCAGGTACTTATCTTTAGACCATAGTTTGCATATATTAATGTTAATTACGTTTTAATGTACGATTTTGACTGTATGAATTTCATACTCACAGGGCGGAGAGTGCACATGCAAAATTGAAAAAACAGTTGGGCACTAGTCAATCCAATTTTGAGATCTCATGGAGCAGGATACATGATTTGTTGATCGCTCAACACAACCAAATTAAGGCCTCATTTGAGATGAGCCTTAACGTGGCACCACATCGTTATAGTTCCCCTCTATTTAAGAATATCCGAGGATTGGTGTCTCATCATGCACTTGGTAGGATATTCGAGGAGATGAAGGGTATAGATAATACCGGTGTAGATCCCCTCCTTTGTGGTTGTGTGTTAAGGAGAACTTGCGGGTTGCCTTGTGCACATGAACTTGCAGTGTTGAAACGGGATGGACAGGTTATCCAGTTAGATATGGTTGACAAATTTTGGACGAAGTTGGATTATGAACCCTCCAAAACGGACAGTGCAGCTGATGCAGATGTCCGAAGTCGTTGGGTGGAGACCATGGGAACTATTAATCATATGTTCGATGCGGCTACCGATGCTCAAAGGTTGTTGATGCTGAAAAGACTTCGGGAGATATCAGTTCCTTCGACATCTTCACTGCTTGAACCAGTGGGCTACAGACGACCTCGTGGTAGGCCAAGTAAAACGAAAATCCGCACTTCACATTCGACCAAGCGTGAACCAAGCAAATTTGAAATTGTTGAGTCTGCTCATGATAGTTGTTCACCTTTGGATGAAACTATAATGCTCGATGGACCTTCTTCGGCAAAACCAATGTTCACTTCTATCCGAAGGGGAAAGCAACATGTTCGACGGAAGTCATCACGCAATGCCATCGATATTGCGTATATAGGACAAGTTCCACCTCAACATCATCCGTATGTATTGAGTACGGAAAATGTAATAGGGGATGGTCATTGTGGTTATCGATGCATTGCCCATGCACTAGGGCTGGGGGAGGAATCTTGGCCAAAAGTACGTAGTGATCTCATCCAAGAGATCACACTCTTGGGAGATATATACGACAGATGCAACTTGATTAGGGGGTCTCCAAAACAGGTACTTGCATCTTTGAATTGCTTCGTAGCCCCGATTTTTGACCGCAAGTACTGGTGGTCATTTCCCGATATGTACTACTTGGCGGCGTCGGCCTACAACATGGCCATCGTTCACATGCACGGTGATGTCAACGTTATGTTTCTACCCATGAGGACAGAAGTTCCAGCCAACCCTCGGCTTGTATGCATGGCTTTTGTTGATACCAATCATTTCATCCTGGTAAAGTTTATTTTCTAATGTAAGTTTGATGTTGTATCATTTCATCGTTTACATGCACGTAAATTTGTATGCAGGTAAATTTGTCCTCAGACGCACCACTACCACCCATTATCAACAGATGGTCTACTCTGCGTCTTCCATGTGCTGCTGGTTGGGGCGAAATTTATAAACAACGGATTGAAAAGTATCGTGAAAGTGTTCCCTCAAAAAGCTCACATGCTGATGGTGATCCGATTAGTTTGGACGATTAGTGTGAAACTCAGTTTATGTGATGTTCAATGTACTATGTTTTTCAATGATAAGATCAATGTACTATATTTTTCAATGTACTGTATTTTTATGAGATGTTCAATGTACTGTATTGTTCAAAATCCTTCTGTTCTGTATTTTTCAATGTACTGTATTGTTCAATGTACTGAGATGTTCAATTCTGCACTCTTGAAAATTACACTGCTCGACCATAACAGGTCGTACAAAATCCTTCTGTTCGGCCATTACAGGTCGGACAAAAGCCTACTGTTCGACAGTGACAGGTCGAACAGACCTTTAATGTTCGACCATTTTAGGTCGGACAAGACTCTATTGTTCGACCATTACAGGTCGGACAAGACTCTACTGTTCGACCATTACAGGTCGGACATGACCATACTGTTCGACCTGTAACTGCCGAACAGAAGAATGATGTTCGACATTTAGTGGTCGAGCAGTACAATTTTCAGCAAAAAAAATAAGTTTACAGAGTTCAAAATGAGCACATACAATTTCACATAAACTGAGTACATTTTCAGTACATTTGCAGAGTTCAAAATGATCACAGAGCAGTACAATTTTCTGTACATTTGCAGAGTTCAATGTGATCACATTTTCAGTACATTTGCAGAGTTCAAAATGATCACAGAGCAGTACAATTTTCTGTACATTTGCAGAGTTCAATGTGATCACATTTTCAGTACATTTGCAGAGTTCAAAATGATCACAGAGCAGTACAATTTTCTGTACATTTGCAGAGTTCAATGTGATCACATTTTCAGTACATTTGCAGAGTTCAAAATGATCATATTTGAGCAAAATTCACATAAACTGAGTACATTTACAGAGTTAGTAACAAAGCACAGAGTTCATAACAAAGCACATAGTTCATTAACATAGTTCAAAACAAAGTTCACAACATAGTTCCCAACATAGTTCATAACATGAATCTATGATCTTCGACGCCTTCGACTCCTACTAGTAGACGCCCCCTTCGAAGATTCTGGTGGTTCTCCAGGCGCGATCTTCAAAGCACGATAGGCGCCGACTAAAGCTGGGACTAGCATCGATGTGTCTAGACCCTCTTCATCCTCTATCCATTGCTGGTAGACCGGCTCTAAATACCCCAAAGCATTTCCGATCATTTCCCATGGTTGTGGCCCTGCCTGGGTAGATGTAGTGCCGACGGCGGTAGAGATGTTCTCCGGATCCTGGATGATAGGATGTGAAAACGTCCTCTACCAATGCAGATAATCGTCTGAACACTCCCATGCGGGATTTGCAGCTCTTCCGCGAGCTTCGGCCGATAGTACGTGTCTGCTCCAGAATCGAAAGTAACCTCCCAAGACATCCCACGTCAGGTTGTACTTCTGGCCCGTATTTCCCCGACGGACAATACTTGGAATCAAAGGAAAATCAGGTATCTTCTGGAGTAATCCAAATTGTCGAAGCACGCGGTCCGGATGATACGGCTCTACACAGTCAAATGCACGTATGCATCCGTGGTAGAAAGTGACATTGTCCCGAGGATATGAGCCCCGCATCCCACTGTAGGGTGTCCAATTGACCTACATCATAAGAAAACATAATTACTAATACATAAAACACATTAGATAAATGGCGTAAAAGAATGTAATAACACTCACACTATGTACTTGGAGATTGTCCAGAACCTCCCTCAAGGCCAATACCCGGTCGGCAGTTCCTGCAGAATGGGATCTCTTGGCCCACCTCAAAGCAAGTGGATCGCCCAACTTATAACTGACATTATGGGTTGGCCTTGTGAAGGGAAAATACTCGTATATCCAGGCCTGAAAATACAAATATCGGACATAGAAACAAAACATAAATATCCACATAAAAGAATGAGATAATAACATAAAAATATGCATATAATAAGGAGAGAGAACTACCTCCAATAACGTCAGATATCCACATATATATTTGTCGCACCCCACTCCGAGATGCTAAACCAAGCTGTCTATACAAGTATGCTAGAGCAGCTGCTCCCCAAGCATACTCATTGACGCGGTTGACCGTCTCTAGAAGACTGAGAATTTTCGTGTCCACACGTGTGCCACTCTTATCTGCAAATATTGTGCATCCAAGCACGAACCATAAATATGCACGGGCTGCACGTCTTCTTTTCCTCTCATCCCTACTAGTGACATCTCCACTAAATCGTGAACGGAGCCATTCAAGCCGGACCGAGCTACCTCTCTGGCCCTGAAGAGCATCGACAGCCTCCCTTTCTGTCACCCCTAATAATCTACTGATCATTTTCTTGGGTTCCTCTGGTCCCCTTGCCGACTCTGGTGCAACAACAGGTAATCCACTAACCGGGAGTCCAAGAAGACAAAATACGTCATCCAACGTAATTGTCATCTCACCGAATGGCATATGGAATGTGTTGGTCTCCGGTTGCCAACGCTCAACAAACGCGCAAATTAGATTCTTGTTTGGCGTCTTATATGAAATCCATCTCAAGTCTGGAATTTTGGAACGATGGATCAACTCCTTAAATTCATTACACCGTTGACCCAACTTCCAAGTCTCCATCTTGGTCGTGTGGCACCAACACCTCAATAAGGGCCTTTCAATCCCATTCCAAATCTGGTACGCCACATGAGTCTTGAAACTGGGGATAAGTCGGGGATCCTGAGGTCCACCGGGACAAGGGCCTGTCAATATATCACTGTCAACACCTTCTTCCTCATCTTCCTCAACACGTACTTCCTCATCTTCCTCAGCCACTTGTTCCTCTTCTTCCTCATCATCTTCTTCCTCATCACCTTCTTCCTCGACATGTTCCTCTTCTTCCTCGACATGTTCCTCAGCCTCTTCTTCTCCAGCATGTTGCTGCTCGCTAATTTGAGTTGCAACAGCTGTTGGACTAGTACGTGCACTTTGCTCTTGTATTTGAATCGGAGCAACTGTTGCTCCTTCTTGCCGACTGCTACGTGCAGCTGCCAACTCTTCTAACTGACGCCTCCTAGTAGAAGCTGTAGGTCGTCTCCTCATATATGTCATTCCTACAAAATTGAATGAAATATCAAAAACTAAACAATATACATTAAAAATAAACTGTTCGACCAAAACTGGTCGAACAAAATCCTTCTGTTCGACCATTACATGTCGAACAATCTTCTACTGTTCGACCATTACAGGTCGAACAATATTCTAGTGTTCGACCATTACAGGTCGAACAGTCATCTACTGTTCGACCATTACAGGTCGAGCAATACGTTAGTGTTCGACAAATCACTGTCGAACGTATTTCATATGTTCGACTTCTTATTGTCGAACATACTGTTCTCTGCCCGACCAACCAGGCTCGGGCAGAACAGCGGAAATCGAAAAAAACAAAAAAACGAAGAATTCGTGGGCTAGAAATTGACGAGTTTTTGAAACCCTAATTCATTTATCCTAAACGACAGACTAAGTTCAGAGTAATAGGGAGATTCGATTAAAAAAAACTCACCATATTGTTGGGATTGGGGTTCATCTTGGGATCGATCTTCGGGTTGGCCAGCCATTGTAACAAAGCACAGAGTTCTTGTCGTCGAACGGAACTCCTTGAAGTCGAACGGGAGTTGGGGGGGGGGGGTCGGCTGCTTGGTCTTCACGAGAGGGAAGAGAAGAGTGGGGGGGGGGGGGGAGTGTTCGACCGCTCGGGAGAGAGGGAATGCTAAGGGTTTGAATAGAAATGGGGTGGGAGAGTGTTTGGTTTTGTGTAGATAAAAATGGGGTGTACTTAGGATTATTAGTTTGAGAAGAGAGGAGAGTGGGGTGTGCTTAGAAAGGGCATTTCTGTCAAAGAGTGGGGTGTGTTTAGTATGTTTTTAAGTTTTATTGAATATATGTGGGGTGTACTTAGTAATTGGGGTGTCCTTAGTAAGTCTTGGGGTGTGTATAGCCGGGCCCTATATTAATTAAGTTTGAATTAGTTTCCTATTTGTGTTCAATTAATAAGTTAGTCTTATATTTGAGTTACACTTATGGGTTGTTTCGCTACACGAAGTAGATTAAAAAAAATAATAATTAATATTTTGCGTACGCATTGCTGCAAAATGCAACGAAGTAGTACGAAATATAAAAGAAATCGTTCGGGTGCTTTAAAAAGTGAAAGTTATAAATAAAAAAAATTATAAAGTTTGGTGTTTTTATGATTGTTGAAGTGAGTTAAAAATTGTAAGTTTTTGTAGTTATTAGGATGTGTAAAGTGTTAAAATAGATAGAAAATAGAAAATCCAACCAAACCGCAAAGTGGGAGTGAGGGTTTCTCACTTCCGCGTTCCACTTTGAAGAAAAAAAAACTCCAATTTGTGACAGACAAAATTTGTTGTTTATGTCACTTTACAGTAAAATTTGTCAACAAATTTTCCAACCAAACACATAAAATGGTCCCAAATTCGAATGAATCACTTCACCTCCTCAAATGCACAAACCAAACAACCCTTATATCAATTGGAGGGAGTTTAGACTATTATCCATCAAAAAAAGGAGAAGAAGATAAATCATGTATATTTATTTAGAAGTGAGCACAACGATACTCTTCCACATGAGATCCATAATATTATACCTAGAGTCATTACACTTTTACAATTTGATATAGTCATTAGACGAACCGAGTGATCCGGTCAATGAAAGGAGACATAGAAGTTCAGACTGGATGACTGAAGATTAGTGGATCGAGTCATAAGAGTATATTGTTCATTTCATTTATGACGAGAGTTAGATGATAGTGAACCCATAAGTCATACAATAAAGTATGTAAAAAAAAGTTCCAAACGTTACTGGACACTGTCAAAAAAAATTAATATAGACTCGAATTTAAATTATCTAAAATATAAAGGAAAAATTTGAGTGGCACCCCACATTTGTTACGCTTATTTAAGGTGCACCCCACATGATTACATTAATGCATAACATCCCCCACTTTGGACAGTTTCTGTCTAAAACTAACGATCAAATTTTTTTTTGACGAAAATGTCCTTGTCCCCTTTTGTGTCCCCCCTTCCCGTCACACGCGTCCTCCGCCCCCCCGCCGTGCTCGGCCCCCTCCACGGCGTCGCCGCTCTCCCCCCTCCCTCCCCGACCTCGCCGCTCTCCCCCACCCCCTCCCCGACCTCGCCGCACCGCCCCCCTCCACCCCCCCGGCCATCACCACCACCACCATCACCAACATCATCATCATCACCACCACCACCATCAACCATCATCACCGCCCCCCCTCCCGCTCCGCCCCCTAGCAGCAGCGCGCGGTGACGGCAGCAGCAGCAGCGCGCGGCGGCGGCGGCAGCAGCAGCGCGCGGCGGCGGCGGCAGCAGCAGCGCGCGGCGGTGGGGGCTAGGGGGCGGAGCGGGAGGGGGGGGAGGGGGGGGGGGGCGGAGCGGGAGGGGGGCGGTGATGATGGTGGATGGTGGTGGTGATGAGTTGATGATGATGATGATGGTGATGGGGGGTATTTTCGTCAAAAAAAATTGGTCAACGGGGTTGACCGTTAGTTTTAGACAGAAACCGTCCAAAGTGGGGGGTGTTATGCATTAATGTAATCATGTGGGGTGCACCTTAAATAAGCATAACAAATGTGGGGTGCCACTCAAATTTTTCCAAATATAAATGAATTTTTTTTATAGTCCACCTTCCATGAGGGGGAAGAGGAGACTTGCAAGAATGGAATTGATATTACAACAAAGAACAAGAGATTTTTCTTTTGCCCAATAAGGGAAATACAAAAGTTGTTAGGGGCTAACATATCCTAACACATAAGAACCGTTAGAATTTGACAGTTCATATAAAATCAGGACCACAGTCTTGTATATATTCGGGAGTGTCAAAATTTTGACAATTATAATTTTATATGACTATCAAAATTTTGGCATCCTAAAATAGCAAGGACCGTCAAAATTTTGATATTTCTGAATATGCTCCACACTCATCAAACGTTAGAATGTGTTAGCCCAAGTTAATTGACTAACAGGGCCGGCCCTGGGGCCGTGCCAATAGTGCGGCCGCACAGGACCTCCAATTTTTGGGGGCCTCAAAAAAAAATATTAAGATTAGTTTTGTAATTTTGTATTTCAAGTTATTCATTTTCTTTTTCAATTCCTACTCTACAAGACCTCCAATTCTTGGATCCCTATTCCCTACTGACTCTAAGATTCATATTTATAATCATACAAAAAAAAAAAGGATTTCTTAAAGATATTACTCTGACCGGTGTGTTAATTGCTATTTTGTTTCTAAAGATCCCTCAATTGTTAGATGAATTTATTTTCTACAATAATGATCAGATTTTTTTTATATATATAATTTAAGAATTTGGATGTGCAGGCATATTTATTTAAGAAATAATGATGTCGAAGACCGGAGCTCTTGGTCTTGTATCAGGTTACTCAGGTCCATAGTCGGTCATATGATTTACGGGACCTATGACAAAATTTAAAATTTGGGCAATTTTTCTCACATAAATAAATTTTTTTAGCATTTTTACAAGCAAAATCATCTATTAAACTATCAAAATCATCAATCAAACTTTCATATATTTTTTCCGATTGGAGCACTGCTTTTTTATTGCTTCCAGATTGGGTCTTTATTTATTTTCTTTTTTGATATACCTAGTCTATTGTAAAATTACGGGACTTCCAAAATTGGGGGCCCATGACGGTTGTCCACCTCGTCCGTGCCCTGGGTTGGCCCTGCTTAGGTCTTGGAGGCTCTAAATTGTGTGATTACATATTACTTCTCATTTGGGTATTGATCGTTATTCATTTTATTATATGTTTTCATCAACGAAAAAATTTGGCGCCAGATTTAGACAATTTAACGGTCAGTACATCTTCTATCTAAAACATCTTTATTATACTATATAATGTGTTTGAATATAGATAATTTGAGCTTTAATTATTTTGTTAGTAACTACCTATAGATTCAGTTATAATATACAATCAAGAGCATCTCTAGATATTGTGATAAAGACATATAATAATATATTTAAAAATATGAATAAATAAATTTAGGGCCATATTTTAAAATTTGCACAGTGCCTTCAATTATTAAGGACCGGCCCTGTTGACTAAACAAAAAAAAAATAGTAAAAGAAAAGTGTAAGTTTAACATATTTAAAGTACAAATTAACCTTTTTATTATTTATCTAAATGATAAGTGGGGAGGAATGAAAAAATGATTTATCAACAAACAGAAGCAGATGGAGAAAGAGAGCCTACTTCTTCCTCCTCCTCCTCCTCCTCTCCTCTCCTCTCTCTCTCTCTCTCTCTCTCTCTCTCTCTCCGTTTTCCAAAAAAAATATTGGATGATCCAGACTCACCAACTGCCTACGGTGTGGTGAATGGTGAGTTCCGTCACTAATTTCTTGACAATAAAATTTTGGTTACCATTTCTTAGGAGTGCAACTCGGACGGGTTGGGTCGGGCTTGAGGTCAACCCGAACCCAATCCGATGAATCGTAAATCTAGTCCGAGTCCAAGCCTGACCCGACCTCGGGTTCAACATATGAAGCCCAAGACCAAGTTCCGAGGATCGGGTTGGGCTCGAGTCCATCGGGTTTATCGGACTCTAATATGATATTTGAGATAATTTTAAACAAGAGTAATATTAAATGCATAATCAAATAGCAATCAAGTTTCAATGATTACAAAATAAAATTGAGATGAGATTTACGACGAGAAGTTGAAGAGTTTGGTTGAAAAAATTTAGGGTTTAAGCTTTTTATTTAAGAAATACGAAACAATACATATATAAATTATATGTCTGTCGAGTTTCGGGTTCTTCGGGTTATCTGACATATGAGTCCAAGCCCAACTCGATTTTTGATCGGGTTTAAATATTTTAATTCGAATCCAAGCCGGAATCCGAGTATATTCAACCTTAATCCAACCCCTTAATGGGTTACCCAATCGAATTCGGATTTAGCCGGCCCGAGTTGCACCCCTACCAGGGTCTTGTGGTTTCACCTGAGAGCCAACGGGTGAAGAACTTGACTGCAGGCGCCGTGCCGTACTTCCTAGTCCCGACCACCACCTCCCCGTCGACGTCCGGGACAGCCGTGTTGCTGCAAGTGACCACGCCGTAGCGTGCCAGCAAGCTCAGCATTCTGTCCACCATGGCCGGCGTCTCCGGCGCCTGCCGTCTCGGAGGATGAAGGTCGGAGTAGGTCTTGAGTCGGAGCCATCGCCATTGAGCTGGACTAGGCTAGGCTGGTAGAGAACGTGAAATTTATAGTGTTTTCATACTCTATTATGTTATATAGGGATCGGAATTCCTGGTATTAAGCATGTTTGTAATTATTTTTTTCCCCGAAGAGTAATGCTGTTCATTCCTTCAAATTATCGATTCAAACCATTCCTCATTGTATCGCAGCTGTCGTGTTAAATAGCATTATGTTTCATATAACATGACAACTGTTATGATAAATATTAAATCAAAAAATTAATTATCCAATTTGTTTAATATTAATATTAATATTAATACTAATACTAATATTAATATTAATATTATTTTTAATATTAACATTAATTTAATTCTAATTTTAGTTTTAAAAATTGTTATGTTACCTGTCACACCAACTGTCACATCAGCTATCACATAAGGAGGAATGATTTAGAGGGACATTTTTAAGGTATGAATATCATTATCATTATTTTTTCGAAATAACACTAATTGAAGTGTATTTTTTTTACCGTTCAAATTAAAGACTTAAACTATCAATATTTTAAGAAATTTTAATCTAATCTGAATGGTCAAAAATAAATTTTCGAACGACTACAATCCAATGATTATTATTTTGGAGAACATGCGGATTATTAAAAAATGAGGATCACGGGCCAGCATGTCTATGGCAAATAATTGTGAAAGAGAAGAAGAACATGGGAATGGGAGTGGCAGCACAAAGGTGAACTTGGCATTAACTAGACCTAATCCAGATTGGCAGAGGCTTTTGGAAGGAAAAGCATAGGAATTCCCAGCGTCTAACGAGCAAGATCAACAGACAATTGGTTCGTCGTCTTCCATACCTTGCCCCAGGGAGACACGAGGAGAGCAAAGGGGCAACAACCAAAATTAATTATTGATGACGATTATCACGTGGAACGTTAGAGGTGCTAACTCGATTGGGAGGTGGAGAGAAGTTACGAATACATTGTATAGACATAAGTGCTCGCTTGTGGCTATCTTAGAAAGCAAAATTAAAACAGAAAAAAGGCTTCGGAGCAGGACCCCGTCCCAATGGAACTGCATACACAACCTTGAAACTTGCGGAGTTGCACGTATCTGGCTTCTGTGGGATACTCGACTCTGGTCGTGTCAGGTACGTCTTATTTCGGAACAATTAATTGTATTACTTCTAACCAATAAAGAAGGGTTTCAAGTGGTACTAGGTGATGTATATGGGCATAATGATCGAAGGCGAAGACTCCAACTATGGAGAGATATTGTGGGAATTTCGGCTGAAATAGCAGACAGAATTCCAATAGTATTTAGCGGAGATTTTAACGCCATGATGGCGGAAAATGAAAAAATTGGGGATCGACCGGTGCCAACTCCGATACTTGCAGAATTTAGATATTGCCTTCTCAGCGCCAGACTGGTCTGCATGGCTAGAACCGGCCATTTATGGTCTTGGAACAACAGCTTTTCTACAAATAGAGTTGTTTGCCAATTAGGTCGGGCTATTTGCAATACAAAGTGGATTGACATGTTCCCGGCGGTTCAAGCTGAAGGTTTGCATTGTGGTACAAGTGACCACACCCCGATCAAGATAAGTATTCACGCCGAAGCTACATCTCAACGAAGACCATTCAGATACAATAATTCATGGCCATTGATTGATGGTTATCATAAAGTGGTGGATGCGGTGTTGCAAAATAGAATAGAGGAAAATGCTCAATTCAGTCTAGTTCAGACCTTAAAATCGGAGAAGCAGGCGATTAAAGTGTGGAATAAAAACCGCCCACATCCTAATCTCCGCATCATTGAGGATGAACTGTGGGCTGCTCAAACGCAAGTTCAAGAAGACCCGATGAATACTGAGTTCGTTGAAAGAGAACTCGGTCTCCAAGAGGCAGTCAGGAAAGCGTGTTTCCAGGAAGAGGTCCATCTTCAACAACGGGCCAAGTGTGACTGGCTCAGAGACGGTGATCGCTGCTCAAAGTTCTTTTATGCTACGGTCCGTGCTCGTCAGCATAGGAACTCGATTCAGTCTCTTCTAGACAATGATGGAAAACCGATTATAGATGAGATGGCCATGGTGGATGCAGCGATAAGGTACTATACAACCTTGTATAACTAGACCGGTTATCAATCTAATTTCTCCATGCTAACTTGTAAGCGAATTGTTACAGAAGATGGCAATAAAATCTTACGGCAAGTAGTGACAATGGAGGAGATCGAGTTGATAATCAAGGGAGCGGATGTCAACAAATCGTCGGGTCCAGATGGCTTCAATATGGCTTTCTATAAAAATCATTGGAGTCAGATCAAGCATCAAGTCCTGCAGGTCGTTCGAGAATTCTTCCAGACTGGCAGACTCCTAAAGGAATTAAATCACACATTTCTGACTTTGATTCCTAAGAAAGAGGGCGCTAAAGAACTCGAAGATTTTCGGCCAATTGTTTGTTGTAATGTCTTATATAAAATCATTACGCATCTAATGTGTTCTCGTATGCAGGAAATATTACAGGGGCTGATATCGTAAAATTAAACGGCCTTCATCAAAGGGAGGTCCATAGCTGAAAGCTGCTTACTGGCTCATGAATTAGTCCAGGAATTCAATAAAGTCGGGGGAAAAAAAGCTGTATAAAACTTGACATCAGGAAAGCGTATGATATGGTGAATAGAGGGTTTGTGTGTCAAATTCTTATGTCCATGGGGTTCGATAGATGGTGGATTAATAGAATACATGAATGCATCTCCACTCCGACCTTCTCCGTTTTGATTAAAGGCCAACCGCGGGGATATTTCGGCAGTAATCGAGGGCTGAGACAGGGAGATCCTCTATCACCATATCTATTTACCATTGTGATGGAATACTTCACTTGTTTGATGGATATCGTAGTGCACCAGAAGCAGATAACTCCTCTTTATCGTAATGTGTCACCAAATGTATCTCACTTGATATATGCAGACGATATCCTCCTTCTGAAAAGAGTTATAACGCGTTGATAGAGGTCCTAGAAGTTTTTGCCAAGTTGTCTGGGCTTCAACTTAAAAGAGAGAAGAGTCGTATCTACTTCAGTCGGGACTGTCCGAACAAAGATGGGTTGGCCTCACTCCTACAGATTGATACATGTACTCTACCTGTTAGATATCTTGGTCTTCCCTTGTCCGTAAATTATGCCCGAGATACGGACTGCCAAGGATTGATACAGTATGTCCAAGCAAGGCTAGAAGGGTGGCAGTCTCAACTTCTGTCTTTTGGAGGGAGATTGGAACTTGTGAGGTCAGTAATATATGCTATTTCTTTCTACTGGTTACAAGCTATTTTTATACCAGAAAAACTATCCAAAAGATAGAATCGTTGTGTGCCAACTTCGTGTGGCAAGGGGGTCTGCATGCTATATCTTGGGAAGTGCTATGCCAAACTAAAGAGGAAGGCGGAGTTGGTCTCCGGTCGTTCAGGGTTCTTGGGGAAGTACCGCTGCTAAAGATTGCTTGGCGACTTATAAAGAATGAATCCTTGTGGGCGAGATGGACTCAAAACAGGTATCTGCGTGTCAATAACTTCTGGACGCAAGAGATTAACAATAATTTTTCTGTCACGTACAAAAATATACTTCGAGTACGTTACAGACTGAAACAAGGACTGGGGAGGGAGATACACGATGGGTATGGTGCTAATATCTGGAAAGACCCTTGGCTAAATCATAACAGCTTGATAGACAGATGGGGATAGCCTACATTTGAATTGTGTCGGCGTGATGAGGCGCTAGCTGTTATGATACATGAGGGGACGTGGCAGTTAAACAACCGACCTTTGATTGCTCAGTGGCATGCAACCAAGATTAATGCTATTCCGATCGGGTCAGAGGAGGGAAGAGACCAGTGGTTATGGGATGGATCATCTAAGGGTTGTTCTCGACAAGAGATGCATACGATCAGCTACGGGTCCGTCGGCCTGTGGTCTCCTGGGCGGAGGTTGTCTGGACTCCGGAGGTGGCGGTTAAGATAAGGTTATGCACCTATAAAGCAATTTGTGATAGATTGCTAACTGGGGAGAGGATGTACAGGTTTGGCATAACTACCACTTACATGTTATGGAGAGCAGGAAACGCGAGATCATATATTCTTCAAGTGCCCTACCTCGGGATGCATATGGCAGAGCTGCAAAGACAACCTTGGAATATTAGAGACAGGTAGAGAGGATCTCCCTGGAGTGGTCAAGGACATTCTGACATTAAAAAGCCGAGGTGCCGATATATTTAAAAAAGCCAAATTGAAATTGCTCTCGGCAGTGTGGCATATTTAGCGAGAACGAAATAGAAGGATATTTGAAGGGGCTGCAATGGCGGTCCAAGGGATCGTAAACAATGTGGAGAGAGATGTAAACCTCATGGGTGGTTAGTAGGGGGAGTGGCTAGTACAATCCAGTGATTATTGTAGCTTTGTAAATAGTTTCATTTCCTTTCTTTTATTATATGAAGTACCTTTTTCTTCATATATATATATATATATATATATATGAGGAGGGATCAACATTTTCTCACTTTTGCATCCTCATGATAACAACCATTGGATCTTGTTTTAAGTCATCTAATCTTAACCGTTGATTTTTCAATGGTTAAGATTAGATGACTTAAACAAGATCCAATGGATGTGAAAGAGGGGATGCTTAGGAGATACAAAAGTGAGAGGATGTGGATCCCTCCCCTATATATATATATATATATATATATATATATATATATATATATATATATATATATAAAAATATATATATATATATATATATATATATATATATGTGCGCGAGCGGAAAGTTCTTCTGATCCGTCTTCCAAGGCTACCAATAATTTACTAGAGTTCAGATATGATGTTGAAACTAGCTAGTTTTATAGGGAAACCAATTAAGGCTGATGATGCAACTAATACTAGATCTATGATGGGATATGCCAGGGTATTTGTTGAGATTGAAGTCGGAAGGGACCTTCCTAATCGTCTCGAATATGAAATGTCATCGATCGGGTGTAGTATTTACATATGAATGGCTCCCTCCCATGTGTCAACACTGCTGATGTTTTGGTCATCCTCCAAAAGAATGTAAACCCAGGGAAGCTTCCAAGATGACGGGACAACCATTGAAACGAAAGATGGTCATTACCACGCTCAGCAAAGGAAGGATGTGAGTAAGAATATGATGGCCTCTAACAAAACTACTCATTTGGGGGACCATAGTTCGGGGCATGAAGGATGGAATGGAATTCAAGATAGACATAGGCTGGGAATAAGGGTCAGAGCACACTCAAACAAATATTGGCAATAAGGAGCTGGCAAAGGAGGAGCCGGAGCTTATCAAAGACGTGGGTCAGCTTCGTATGCAGGAGGAAATCGAGCCAGCCTAACAGGCTAAATGTTCGTGGTTGCGAGATGGGGACAACTGCTCAAAATTCCTCTATGACGTGGTACGCATGCGACAGCATCGGAACCATATTGGCAAGCTGATAGGGCCAGATGGGAAGGAGGCTTCTACTAGTAGCGAGTTGCAGACAGAGGCTACCAGGTAATACTCAGAATTATTTAATCAATCTAATTATTTGTCGACATTTCCAGATGTCATATGCAAAAAGATAGTTTCTCCACTCGGTAATCGAGTGCTACATGCTCTGGTGGAATTGAAGAGCTTGAGTCTATCATTAAAGATGCAGATCCTACTAAATCCCCTGGGCTGAACGGATTTGGTAGCAAGTTCTTCAAACTTCATTGGGATGATATTAGAGATCAGGTATTACAAAATGGTTCGGGACTTCTTTACTAATGGAAGACTGCTGCAGGAACTCAATCATACTTACCTCTCTCTTATTCCAAAGAAGTAGGATGCTACATCACTAGCTGATTACCGGCCTATTGCTTGTTGCAACTACCTGTATAAAATTATCACATATCTGATGTGTCGTCGTATGGAGGGAATTATGCAGCAATTGGTTTCTCCGTATCAGGCTGCGTTTATTAAAGGGCGAGCCATTGCTGATAACAACTTGCTAGTTCATGAGTTGGTTCGGGACTTCAACAAGCTAGGGGGGCAACAAGCATGCATAAAATTGGATTTTGAGGAAAGCATATGACACGGTAAACCTGGACTTTGTTTTCCATATCATAGTAGCTCTTGGGTGGGTTTGATCAGGCATGGGTTGCTATGGTGCGTTAATGCATAACTACTCCGACATTCTCTGTGCTCATCAAAGGAATTCCGTATAGGTTTCTGGGAAGTAATAGAGGACTTCGACAAGGCGATCCGTTATCACCATACATCTGGTAATGGAATATTTTTCTTGTCTTATGGAGGAGGCGGTTTTTGAATGGAAAATTATACCTCTACAGAGGAAGATTAAGCCTCATTGTCACACCTGATAGATGCAGATGATTTGCTAGTATTCATAAAGCCTTCTACAGTGGGAATGACTGGGTTGGCTTCTATTTTAAAGGTTTTGGGGCTACATACTGGACTTCATCTCAACCGGGACAAAAGTATGGCATACTTTAATCTTCATTGTCCCAACAGAGAGGGTCGGGCCCAGATAATTAGGGTGGAGCATAGGAAATTGCCCGTGAAATATTTGTGCATTCCATTGTCTATTAACTATGATAGTAATATTGAATGTAAAAGCATAATATGCACAGAGGCGTACGGAAGGATGGCATGCACAAGGACTATCTTTTGATGGACGTATTGAGCTAGAGAAAAGAGAGAAGACAGAGTCATAGCTCTGTTGTTACAAAGAAGAGATAGAGAAAGATGAAATATTGCCTCAAAGTTTATCTGATAGATGTGGCATTTTGTATTAGTCTCGGATAACTTGTGCACAGGGTCACTAGATCTCTCGACGGTTTCCAGGACACTGGGAACTGATCAGCCTAGGAGAGATTATCTAGACACCCTGAGGTACAACAAACCTCACGATCAAGGGGCTGTTACATCCCGTCCACTATTGACAAGCTGAACCCAAGTGTCACAGCGGCTAACATGGGAAATGACCCATAGACCATCATATAGATAAGTTTGATTGGTGCAGAGCTGAACCCAAGAGTCACAGCTGTCAATCGAGTCTGCATGTGTCGATAGTGTTTTTGCTAAGAGATAACAATGCAGAGACGAACAGGAAATAAGAATGTTGGGCATGTTATGTTTATGCTAATCCTTGTCATGTGCAGGGATGGACCGTCGGCTATGGTAAGAATCACTGCAAAGTGATATTTGTGTTGCTTAAATTCTGATCATGATTTGTATCAAAGAATAATCTGTTGCCAAGAATTGCTATGTCTCGTTCAAAGAAAAGAGATGATATCGTGCTTGTAATTGACCCTAAGAGTTGCTCGAACAAAAAAATGATTATGGCTCATGAAACACTTTGGGCACTTCACAAGAAATTAATAGTCTCTCGTATGCTTGAAATGAAAGAAATGATATGTTGGCTTTTCAAAAGATGTAATCCGACTCTCTATTGCATGAAATAAATATAGGTAAAAGTAGCAAGATCACCTCACAAGAAATATTTTCTCACTAAATGAATTAGTGATCATTTCAGATGATGTAGCCTTTGTTCACATTCACCAGTATGTTGATATACTGACCCACCAACAGACTGCACGTGGGTGTAAGATGCACCGAAATGGATAGTCCGAAGCGATAGCCCGAGCCTCGTCCTCAGGTGCCGAAAATCAGAAAAGATGCCAAGAGATGGACATTTGTTTCAAAGAACTGGTTTTATATATAAAGGGATGTAATGTATGGAACATGATCATTGTAATCTGTAAAATTTTCGAGAGAATGTAAGCCAAGTATGGCATTGTATCAGAGAGAATTGAGATCTTTGTAATTTGTTCAAAATAATATCAATAAAAATAATTGTTCATGTTACCATCATATTCAATTATATTATGCAATGTGTTCGTTGCTAATTTCAAATATCTGTATTTTGTTCCGCTGCACTATTGTCTATCTTGTCTAATTTGTCATTGTATAGGTCTTGGCCTTGTGCAAGCGCAACTTAGACTTGCATGACATCACGTCCAGGCGAGGACGAATGGTCTCATAGAGTCCGAAGCGAGGACAATTTTTATAAAGCTTACAACTGACACTTCGATACATTGGATTACAACTCGATACCGACTTGGCTCACAACTCACTGGAACAACTTATTATAATGTTCCATACATTATGTCCTTTATAGACAGAAGATATCATCTTTTGCAAAAGAGCTTCCGTATGCCCAATAAATCTTCGATGTCGCAGGACCGATCAAGTCAATCTTCGTATCAAAGTATTCCAAGCACGAGCATCTGCCCACAAAACGTGGGTTAGTACATCATCTATGTATTGGCGAGCAGAATCCAACCCACTCGCCTAAACCAACATATAGTGATCGATTTTAGCAAACATTCATTTGAGTAATCTTTCTAGTTGGGGCCTAGCATCAGTTTACAGTTCATGGGCAATAATCATGATGAAGTATGTAAACATGTTCTTAGCAACGTTAATGGCAACGCGACATTATAGCATTCATGTGTTATCATACTCTAACAGCGTTCATGTAAAGGCATCCTTTAAGCAACCTTTGAGTTAACATATATTGAACGTTGATTCTCTTAGCAAGGCAATACATTAGCATATCGTGTTCAACATGTTAGGCAGGTTATCATGGAAAGGCAACATCACAGCATCATTTTAATTAGCAGGTTAAGCAGGCAAGTTGAACCAACATATATATTGAATAAATCACATTTAAGTGATTTCTTACCGACAGCCGACTCCTCGTACCTGCATCAAATACAGGTCAGCAGATATACTTACTCTGCCTGCATAAGACATTCATTAGCGTGCATCCTGACTACATGGCCACTGATGTTATTATTATATAACCATTTTGGACGTTGCCATATAGGACTTCATAAGGTATACGGCGCACCATTTCACCAAGTTGCGAGCCTGAATGAAATGTCCCGATACCACGTACCCTCAAAGTACGTTTACACTTCCCCTATGGTCGGATCGGTCCCCCTAATGTCCCGGGGGTACCGTCCGAGGAAGCAGTCACTGTCACGCCCCAGAACCAGAATACTGGAGAGCGGGGGCAGACATAGCCAGCTACGTATAACGGAATGGAATCCACACCGCTATACGGTCACGGCTGTCTAGATATGTGAGGGTTTCACTACAATCCATCAGTCTCTTAAGGTCATAAAATAGCCTATTATCTCAATCTCAACCAACTAATAATAGTTACAAGATGTCAGACCACCAAATACACAATAGTAAGGCGTCCCATACATTATATATTCGGAATGATCATGAAGCTAGTCGTTACAAAATGTGAGGACTAGCAAGAGTTCAGTCATACATGATCAACCCCCGGGACTTATCAATCATGTTACAGCCCGTAGGCAGACAGTAAGTAAGTACAATCGAGCTAACACTTGCTCGTCGGCTAAACGCCTCAAAAGAATAATTTACAATATTACAGTGGGAGAACAAAAAGAAATCCACTCGATGCCCTGGTTACGCCTGGTGACCACCATCGGGCTGAAAAGCAGGGAGATCCTTTAGTGTTGCTCCAGTATCTGGCCATACAAAACCAGCTGGGTCAGACCCCAGAAAGAGCAAGTGCCACAAAGGAGGCTTCACTTAAGAACTAAAACCAACAAATCATTATCATTCAACATGTAAGAAAACAATAAGTAACACAAATTGAGGTTTGTACACTACCAATGCACTTGCCCCAATCAGAGAAAATAATTAAGAGAAGCATCATTGACATAAAAGAACTGGAGAATCATGCTAAATAAAACATAGCTGGACAATATATGAAGAGAAGACGAAGGTACTATTCCGGAAGCCAGGTTACAATCCTTAAACCAAACAAGGACCGAGATTGTAACCCTTCGCCTGAACAGAACTTAGTCTCTGATCATTTATTGCTAAAGGTGCCAATCATTAAGGTGAAAAGGAGAGAGTACAATGATAAAAGTGACAATGAAGAGTGCAATACGCTAGAGTGACAATAGAGTACAATCGTTATAGTGACAATCTGGAGTGACAATCATTATAGTGACAATCTGGAGTGACAATCATTCAATCATTCCGGTACAATCTTGCAATCAATCACTTCTAGACAATACTATACTGGACTAGACTCCATCCAAGCAATTACGGCCAATCATTGCCTACGGCTTTCTACATTAACTAACTAGGGTTATCACAATCCTAGTTACTAGCAAGATGTAATGAGATGCTCCAAGTAGTCACAGGCCCTGCAGCTATCCAGGTTATCCAGGCGAACATTATAGTGACAATTTAGAGAGTACAATGCATTAGAGTGACAATAGTGTTCAATCATTTAAGTGACAATAGTGAGTGCCCCACATAACAGTGGGCTGGAAATGTGCCCTACTCGTCGGCAGGCTACAAGTCCAAACATTTACGGCCGGGATAACGGGATCGCCTGTAACTGGGGAACATCTCTTCATGTCTAGTGAATTATACTAGTCATTAACCTTAGTCCATTTCAGTAGTTACTCCTGACCGTGGTACTCAGGAGTCCCCTCCTAGACATGATGCAAGACAGGACTGGATTATTTGTACAAGCACAATCGCCCACGGTGTCAGGATTAATTATACAGGTCAGGTCAGGTCAGGTAGCCGTCGTAACAGCTGTTCAAGATATATCATGCCAGGTTATCATGCCAAGTGTACTTTGTCAGGAGTGCGCCACGGCGGGCCACTATCATGTCATGTCAGTTTATCATTCAATCATGTCAATCAAGTTCAGGACAAAAGGCGTAAGGATATAAAATGGGCATAAAAATATACCATAGGGGTTACAAGACATGGACAAATAGTAATAAAATAAAATAGTACACAGGGCTATTGGAGAGCCATGCGGCTCAGGAAGAACAGGTATATGCGGCTGGATCAATGCGGGTCATAATCGAGCCCATGCGGCTCAGGTAGATTAGGCTCATGCGGCCAAGGGTGAACTCTTATGCGGCCAGAAAATAGTCTCTCATGCGGTCAGGATAGAGACTAGCTCATGCGGCTGAATAGGGTCAGGCGCATGCGGCTAAAAAAGGAAAGGCTTAAACGGTCAAAGGGGTATGAGTCATATGCGGCTCGGAGATCCACTCAGTCATGCGGCTGAGAAAGGCAAGACATATGCGGCCAGGAGGATATGGAACGCATACGGCTAGCGGGGGATGGGTCCATGCAGCTGGCTGACCAATCAAGTACATGCGGCCGGGGAGGAGCAACCCATGCGGCTGCGGAGAGCAATGACTATGCGGTCAAGGGAAGCAAACCTATGCGGCTGGGAAACTGCGGTCTATGCGGCTCGCGAGCGTAGAGTTCATGCGGCTCAGGGTTCAATCAAGGGTTCATACGGCTAAAATAACCAATCAAGTCCGTGCGGCCCGAGTTAAGTCACATGCGGCTAAAATAATGGTCCTAAGTCATGCGGCTGGGATTGAAAGTTCATACGGCCGAGGATTAAACCTTCATGCGACTGAGGAGTTAGTCCCTGCGCCATAGGCCATGTGACTAAACAGTGCAACAAGGCTTATACGGCAGAAAGGAAACTTGCCGTATAAAGACTATGCGGCTAAGTTCATGCGGCTATGAACAGTTCTTCTTCTCCATCCTTCCGAAGAGAAGAACTCTTCAAGCCATGGCTCCCAAGCTCCATGAACCTTTCATCCAGAGTCCAAATCCGAACTTCCGTAGGTCAAAATAGGGCAGAACGAAATGCTCTACAACATGGAACCATCAGAACTTGATAAAAACAAGATTAAATAGATCAAAACCCAAGAAATTCGAAAATAGTATAAACTTAGATCTACAAGAATCTTAGCCATAGAAAGTAAAAATGCCAAGTACTAAAGAGTGTTAGAATGCTGCAAAGAAGAGGATGGAACAATAAAATTTGGGTTCCTCCATGAAGCAAGATGCACTTGCCTAGACCCCTCTTTCTCCCTCTCGATGGTAGGTAAGGAAGTAAATAAGGAAGAAGAAGATGATTAACGAAGAGAGAGAAAGGAGAAGGGATTAATAAATGGGGATGGTGGTGGTAGGTAGGGGGTTCACCCCTATGGTTCATAATGAACCAAGCAAACCAAACCAAGCAAACCAAACCAAGCCTCACTAATCCAATGAACCATTAAAACCAATTAAACTATCGATGCCAATAAAACCAAGTCAATGCAAAATAAACCAAGATAACTAATCATGACTGAATAAAATATGGGTCCAAAACACGTATACGTACACTAAATACGTATCACGAATTTGGCACATTACAGTCACCCTCTTGTATACAAGTTGTCCCTGACCATGCGAATGCGTGTCCGACTCGATCGTGATCATAAAACGCATGGTGAAATATTGAAATAAGTAAAGGCAACAATGCATCATTCAACTCATCCATGTCGTTTTCAACGACTCATCATTTCTAATATTTTTATCATTTCACTTGGTGATCTCGACGATCCCAAGTCTCATCATTTTTTATTTATTACTTCATTGCAATAGTTCTCATAATATTCCTTTCAAGGAGGAATAACCAGCATTCATTCATTTCAACGGGACCTGTAGCATTTCATTCATTTCATAGAAACATTTATTCTTCTTTCATTGCTTATAAGAAAACAAGCAACATTTTATATCTTTGCAACAGTTATACAGAGTGTACATGATTCTAGTATTTCATTTGGATCATTGGGTCGATAGCATAACCAATACTCTTCTTATTCTATCATTCACAAGGCATTTTATTATTCAAGCGTTCTACTTGTTCCGACAACGTTAAGCATAAGGGACATTATCAATTCATTCTCAGGCATCGTCACATTAACAGATCAAGTGTGATTCGTTCAGTAATTCAATGCTCATGTGTTATTCATTTCAACGTTAGGCAACTTAAGCATCTCTATTATCCAGCAACCAAAACATGAAACATTTAGGGATAATTCATAACATAACATTCCTCCATTTTATTAAGCATGCAGGAATAAGGAGGAGGAAGGACAGTTCCACTCACCTAGTACAATGAGTCTCATTGTTCTAATCGCACATGTTCCCACCAAGCATAGCTCCACCAGCGAGCCACGTTCCAATACCCATTACGTCTAACCAGCTAAGAGAGACTGTATCAGTCTCAATTCTTCTGATTTCCAACCCAAGTCACGGTCCAACATTCCGATCGCATCCAACAAGCCAACCAAATGTCTCGCGCGGAGCGGGGCATTACAACGAAGACTCATTTTCTGATTCGCTTACGCCTAATAAGAAGCTGAGTTTTTGACTGAATGTCTTTGCTAATAACAAGATGATAATCATTGAGAATGCTAATACAACGAACCAGTATGCGTACAAGAGAATTCACAATATGCAAAAAACAAGAAGAGAGATAATATGCATGCTAAGAATAAGGAAAGAGATAACATGTATGCTAAAAGAAGATTGTTGCCTGATAAAAAAAATGAACTGTTGCCATGTTAAATCAAATGAGATGATGCCATGCTAAAGTTAGATATGTTGCCTCAAAAACGATAAACTATTGTCATGCTTAATAATAAGAGAAAAGAGATTGCTCACCGGTTCTGAATTTGTATACAAGTCAAAAGTAGAATGATATGCTAAATCTGTATAGAACTGATTATTATGTTTCAAAGTGATGAACAATTGCTTGTCCCTCAAAGATGTTCTGAATGTTAGACATGTATAGACGGACTTGTACATGTTACAAAGGAACGAAATATGTAGGAGCTTCTGTAGTGCCCCGTCCCGCAAAGTCAATCGGAGTAATCGGAACGCCGACGGCGTTCGGACTTAGCCTTGCAACGGCTTGCTCGGAGACATCGCTCAGGTGGGGTAGTTTCGGTGAACTCTCCTCATCTTTGCCTTCACATAATAAATCGTGTTTTCAACTTGCACAAGTTAGGCTTGGTAATAAAAGCTACGCATCCACATAGATAAGGGAATAATCCCGACAGTTTGTATCGAGTTAGAACATGGAAAACGTCCCACGGTCGGCTTAGAGTTGGTGCACGGCGTGCTTTGAAAATGACACTCGATCCTTCGTCCCGTGGCTTGGGAGAAGGAAAGTTGGTCTTCGGTGCATAAGCTGAGAGTTAGCCTAAGTTATAGGCGTCGCCCGCACAAATGCTTGTTAAAGCATGCACGGTCCTGTCCCGCAAGGCTTGGCATAGCCTTTGCTCGTCCCTTGGGTTATGTTGTAGGCTTGAGTGAGTTAGGCAAAGTTATGCCGGTCGACCTAAGTTATTCTACGTGTTGTCCCGCTCATTCTGCGGTTGTCAAGATAAATAGTCCCACGACCCCAAGGCCCGTCATATGAAGTATGACTTGGGCGACAGCGTTGCGTAGAACACGAGTCGGTTTAGAGGCACGAGCCACGGTTGGTTCAGTGGAAAGTTAGCCACGGTCGGTCGATACTTAAGGAAACACGTTATGTTCAAGTTAAGTTGGAAGGCTATGCAGTAGCCGTTCCCTGAGTTCAAAGAATGTTAAGTCTAAGCGATGGTTAGTCGCCGAGAGAAGATATGTCGGGACTGTGGTTCAGTCGCCGAGGCAACCCTGGTTTGGGCTCTGCGAATGAAGTGTGAAAAGTGGAAAGAGTAAAGCAAAGGAACTGTGATAATAATGAGACCATGCATTACGTTAAGTCTAGAAGTTAGCGTAGGCGCGTGGTCATGGACAACTTGTCGACAAGGGCGATGGTTTCTTCGAGCGGCAACCCGGGGCCACGGGACCGACTCGGCCTAGGAAGAAACAGGTTATAGCCGAGCTGGGTAATAGGCAATCGGTAAGACGGGGACTTGCATCGGGGCTCGCTACTTGCGTTGCAAGGGTCCCGTATTACCAGGCTATGTCTATGTCCACTATGGCTAGTCAATGCCAGTGACCTTTCATATAGATGTGTCGGCACGGGCGGCAATCCGCGTGGGTGCCTTTGGATTGAGTTGAATATGTATGAGTTAGAAAGACACAATGTCTGAGCCTAAGATTTGGCTACAGCGAAGGCGGCGTGCTTCGGCACGAGAGGCGGCGTCGAGTGTTAAGTTGTTGGCATAGAGTTGCATGAGTTAGGCTCGAGTTGTTGCGAGTTAAGTCGAGAAGGGCCGTAGGGCTAGTTGTGTGAAGTTACGTTGAGTTGCTGGGTACGACCTCGAAATATGAGGCACGGCCGCGTTGTCACAACACAAGTATAGGCAAGACTAAGCGAGGAGGCGTTGCCTCAGAGTTATCGATGCACGAATCGAGTTCATGGCACGACCGAGTCGTTACGTCCCAGAGTTTGGCGCAAAAGACAAGTATAAGTCGGTGCGTCGACAATGCAAGCACGAGAAAGGTCTAGAGGCAAGGAAATGGAGTCCTTCGTGTAGTTGCGTATCTGATTATGGCCGTAAGGCGGACACGACTTGATAGGTTAACGTTGTTGGCACGAGGAGTGGTCTAGTGACAAGTATGAGTTAACGTTGACATTGCAAGCACGAGATGGTTTCGATACACAAGTTGCGCTAAGGCGCCGGTCCTAAAACTGATCCTAAGGCAAGAATAGAAAGACAATCGTAAAAGGATTTATGTTGCACAAAGTAAATGAAACGTGTAGGTTTTGTATGGGTGGGCGAGGAGCTCACTCCACCAGTACAGTGGTACTGACACCCACACAGTGTTCCATGTGCAGGCACAGGTAGAAGCTCGTGGCGCGGAGCTCGCTTGGATGCGTCGAGGCTCGGAGTTCCTTGACGATTCGAAGCGTGCGGCCGCATGGAATCAAAGACTTATACGGGACATAATGTATGGACATCGCCTTCCGAAGCTTCCGCTGGATTCAAGTATTGTATCGAGAGATGAGAGAGAGCCGAGTGACTTGTAAATGAGAGAAAAGTGAGCACGAGAGACATTGTAATTTGGCCTTGCGCCCATAAATGTAATCTTGTATTTAATATCAATAAAGAGATTCTTTTGGACAACTTGTGTTCATGTGTTCTTCTTTAAATTTCGCTGCAATGTATTCAATGTTTCTGCTTGGGACTTCTGTGCGACGACCCCGTCGCCGCCGATGTAATCGGCCATTATGGAATCGCCTTGCACGAGTGCAATCTAGGCTCGTGCGGCATCACGCCTTAGCGAGGACGATCGCTCCTACGGGAGCGGGGCGTGACAGCTTCGTCTCTCAGTCAAAGAAAAGAGGAGAAGACAGAGTCATAGCTCTGTTGTTACAAAAAAGAGAGATAGAAAGATGAAATGTTGCCTCAAAGTTTATTTGATAGATGTGGCATTTTGCATTGGTCTCGGACAACTTGTGCACAAGGTTATTAGATCTCTCGACGGTTTCTAGGGCACTGGGAACCGATCGGCCGAGGAGAGATTGTCTAGACACTCTGAGGTACAAGAACCTTGCGATCAAGGGGGTGTTGTATCCCGTCCACTAGCGACGAGCTGAACCCAAGTGTCACAACGGCTAATATAGGGAAGGACCCATAGACCATCATATAGATAAGTTTGATTGGTGAAGAGCTGAACCCAAGAGTTACAGCTGCCAATCGAGTCTGCATGTGTCGATAGTATTTTTGCTAAGAGCTAACAATGCAGAGACGAACAGGAAATAAGAAGGTTGGGCATGTTATATTTATGCTAATCCTTGTCATGTGCAGGGACGGACCGTCGGCTACGGTAAGAATCACTGTAAAGTGATATTTGTGTTGCTTAAATTCTGATTATGATTTGTATCAAAGAATAATCTGTTGCCAATAATTGCTATGTCCCATTCAAAGAAAAAAAATGATATCATGCTTGAACAAAAGAAATGATTATGGCTCATGAAACACGTTGCACACTTCACAATAAATTAATAGTCCCTCGTATGCTTGAAATGAAAGAAATGATATGTTGGCTTTTCAAAGTATTTTCAAAAGATGTAATTCGACTCTGTACTGCATGAAATAAACATAGGTAAAAGTAGCAAGATCACCTCGCAAGAAATATTTTCTCACTAAATAAATTAGTGATCGTTTCAGACGATGTAGCATTTGTTCACATTCACCAGTATGTTAATATACTGATCCACCATCAGTCTGCACGCAGGTGCAAGATGCACCGAGATGGATAGTCCGAAGCGGTAGCCCGAGCCTCATCCTCAGGAGCCAAAAATCAGAAGAGATGCCAAGAGATGGACATATGTTTCAAAGAATTGGTTTTGTATATAAATGAATGTAATGTATGAAATGGGATCATTATAATCTATAAATTTTCTGAGAGAATGTAAGCCAAGTATGGCATTGTATCAGAGAGAATTGAGATCTTTGTAATCTGTTCAAAAGAATATCAATAAAAGAATTGTTCATGTTACCATCATGTTCAATTATATTATGTAATGTGTCCGCTGCTAATTTCAAATATCTGCATTTTGTTCTGCTGTGCTATTGTCTATCTTGTATAATTTGTCATTGTACAGGTCTTGGCCTTATGCACGTACAACTTAGGCTTGCACGGTATCACGCCCAAGCAAGGACGAACGGTCTCACAGAGTCTGAAGCGAGGACGAAAGGAATCTGCGGGATCGGGACGTGACAACCTCCGACTCCGCTGTCTCCCCCCCCCCCCCCCGATTGCACTACCCCCGCTCCTCTCTTTCCCCACCGCGTACGGGCTGCTGTTGCTGCCGCCGCGGGTGAAGAGAGAGGGGGGTTGTTGGGGCACGGCACATGAGTGGTGGTGGTGGGGGTGGATAGCCATGGCAGGGGGTGGGGTGCGCAGCCATGTGAGGGGGTGGGGTGGGACGTGGCCGGGGGTGATGCTGCCGGTAGGAGAGAAGGGGGCAGGGGTAATTTAGTTATTTTAAAACTTAAGGGTATTAAGTTGATACCTATAAAAGTTTAGGATATTTGTTTGCCAGTAAAACGAGAACAAGCTTGTATTAAACTTTGTGTTTAATTACAAACAAAATAGAGTACAATGTAGGACTTTGATGTAGTCCTATGAGTACACTTTTGTTTTTATCTGGAAACTGTGTCGATGGAACGAGTGGTAATACGTTGACTCCGTTGATAATCTGACGACGATCTCGAACTCTCTGAAGGTTTGGGTTGCTCTGGATGCCGGAGCGTTTGACGAATGCTCGACAAGTAGAAGCTCTGGACCTTTTTACTTGTATGATTGGACCTTTTTTGTCTCTCCCTCATTGGATGAAGGAATAATCCTTTTATTTATAGGCAGCAGAATGATCTGCTTATGCGCGCATATGCAATATGCGCCTAGAGAGCTTGCACGTAGGGACGTCACGTGGCTGATGTTGTAGGACACATGGATGATGCGCCCCGAAGTTGGTGTTGAATCTGTTTGAGCTGCACTATTGGCCTGCGGTGGAGCTGACACGTGGCAGTTGGAGATTTGGTTGTTGCTGAGATCTTGGATGGTAGCACCCATTCGTAGGCATAACTGAGTCAAAATGACACGTGGCATGTGTCTATGGCTCAAAGATCTCGGATTTGGTGGAGAGTGATCTGTCAGGATGTGCCTAGGATCTGGCGCATGAGAAGACTTGGTCTATGACTTTTAGGAGTCACAAGCAAGTTTGGGCGCATGGCTTTTGAGGCGCATGCAGAGCTTCGGACACATGGCGGTGGAGGCGCATGCAGGGACTTGACTTCTGTCTTTTGGGATCAGGAGTAAGTCGGGGCGCATGGCTTTTGAGGCGCATGCAGAACTTTGGGCGCATGGCTGTGGAGGCGCATGAGATAAATGCGCCTGCAATTCCATGCTTTTATAGCATTAAGTTGAAATGTTTGAATAGTTGAGGATGTCAAGTTGTAACTTAGCCTTTTTTCATGAGGCACCATTTTGATCTTTTGTTATTTTTACAATTTTATTTTTTATTTTTTGACGAGGGGGCACTATTTTAATTTTCAGCTCGCCTACAAAAACTCAAAAAAGAACTTAAACTAAGAACTTGCAATAGAAAAATGACACATGGACATCCTTTTCTATTTATATCCTTATATTTTTATATTTAGAACCCTTAGGAAAAAGCAATAAAAGCAATTGATGAGATTCATCTAAGCCAACGGTTTTTATTGTCGAGTTTCAAAATTTAAGAACTCAGTCCATGCAGGAATTTTGTTTCTTTTCACGAGAGGTATCATTTTGATTTGTGGGCACCCAAAAACTCAGGACCAGTCTTGCAAAACGAAACAAAACAAAACATGTGACTCTGTGAGGATTTCAAAGATTTCACTTGTGCTTGTGCAATGACTTTTCTGGGTTTTGTTACGATAATTAATAGATAATTTTTTCACTTTGAAAATTGTAATCAACATTCAATAAACATTTTAAAAAGTAATTTTTTTGTATTGAAAAATGTCATCAAGATCCAATAAAATATTCTTTCAATGCAAATTTTTTTACATCAAGTCTTGATAGTATTTTCCAATGCAAAAAAAATATTTTTTTCAATGTTTATTAGATGTCGATCACGAGAAAATATTATATATTAATTATCCTTTAATATGTGCCCTTATGACACATGTTAATAAAATTCGACTTTTTAACTCATAAAGTGTCTTTTAACTCATGCATGAATTTGCACAAAATTGGAGTCACCAGAAAGCTAACTTCATTGAGATCAATTGTCCACTAAGACATTCCAAAATACCTTAATTAGGTGGTCAAATATTCACCATCTTTTTTGTTTGTCAAGACTCGGCCAGAAAAATATTATTTAGATGCATATAATAATTGAGACTAAGTTGAATAAAAAAAAAAAATCCATATTATTAATAAACATTTGATAAACCAAATGAAAGTTTGGTCGGAAGTTTACCATGAAATACATGGCTGAGTTATTTAGTTAAATAAGGAGTTTTTTTTTTTTTTTTTTTCTGTTTCCAGTCAAAGAGGTGATTGAAAGAACAAACATTGAATTGAATTTCATTAGCGGACCCATCAGAGATCCTGTGAGACTCAGTGGGGTTGGACCTTCCTTTTGAATTTTTGGTTTCTTACTATACATACAAGTTTATTCTATTTTATACTTGAGGCTTTCCGTCCAATATATTTTTGTCTGTCTACAAATACAAATATCTGAATGTATGAAAAAATATATTTAATTACAACTTTGATACCTTTAACTATGTCATATTTTTAACTTCATACCCTAAATTTTTTTACTCAACAACCTAATACCATCAACTATTAAATATTTTCAACTACATACCCTAAAAATAAAAAAAATCCAAAAATATTCCTGTCCCCTACCTCCTCCCCACCCTTTAACCCCCCCCCCCCCCCCCCCCCCCCCGGGCCACCCCTGCCCTCCCCCCTCCGGCCACCCTTGTCCCTTCCCGCATGGCTGCTCCACCGACCCCCGCTCCTTGCCCTCCCTTCTCCGGCCACCACTGCCCTCCCCACCCCCGTCATCCACCCCGCCCCTCTCCCCCACAACTGCGCCCCCCCCCCCCCCCCCCCAACCCTCCGCCTCCCCCGCCCCCCCCGTCCACGCCAGGCTCCACCACCCCCGCCCCCGCCTCCGCCCACCGTCCACGCCAGGCTCCACCACCCCCACGCCCTCTCCTCCTCCTCGGGCGCGTGCGCAGGAGGTGGCTGGACCGTCCACGCCAGGCTCCACCACGCCCTCTCCCTCTCCTCGGGCGCGTGCGCAGGAGGTGGTTGGAAGGGGGGCACAAGGTGACTGGAAGGGGGACGGGATGGGTAGGGCAGCCGAGGGGGCAGGGGTGGCCAGAAAAGGGGAGGGGGGGATGTAGTTTTAAATTTTTAAGGACATTTTTATCCAAAAAAAAAAATTCAGGGTATCAAGTTGTATCAATAGAAAGTTTAGGGTATAAAGTTGAAAAACTCATATAATTCAGGGTATCAAGTTGCAATTAAGCCATAAAAAATCATGTTCATAAATAATGCTAATAGCTAAATCTAAGGACTCTCTCAATTAGATGTTATTTTTATAGTTAGTTGAGGATTTTTTTTTTCAATCATGAACATCAAACTATAATTCTTAAAATAAACTTTCTTTTTGAGGTTTTTTAAATTTTTGGTTATTGTTATTACCAATGTGAATTTTCAAAATGTTCCTAGCTAGGGGTAAAGGCATTATATATTTCTACTCATTTCTTTATGTCTAATTAGTTTAAGGAATATTTACTCTAGACTGCGTGTCTGTAATATTCACTCTAGATTGTGTCACAAGGTCTCTATAAATTTGTCGGATCAATAATTTACCTGAACAAAATTCAATAGTGACTAGTTTCAATAAATAAGCTTTGGAAATATGAAATCATTATATTAATCATGTATCAATATCTATATTTATCAGACAAATTTATGTCCAACGACTGACACGAAGAACACTATCATACTATTATTACGCATCCATCCAAAAATTAGTTTTGTTTAATCAAAAGTACCGTCATTTCATGTATCTTCTTACTTATCGTATAACCTCAAAGTTAAATTACAAGATATTCATAAATGGATCGTATAACCTCAAGTTAAATTACAAGATATTCATAAATGGATGTTGACGATACAATACTCACTGGTAACACTAAAACAGTAATGAAAATTTCAACTTCAAAAATCTCGGGCTACCGTGTATCCTTAAGCTTGGAAAGCCGATAGGATGTTTTTCTTGATGATGAATTCATCCGCCTTGGCAGCGCTGATAGACTGTAGAAAGCAGAAAATAAAAATTACATCAGAAATTCCAAAATTTGACCTAATTTCTATGTTCCATAAGTTTATTAGTCGTTCAAAAGTGACACCCACCTTTTCCAACATGCGTTGGATCCGCTCAGTTTCTTTCTTAGCATATCCAGCACCTTTGTCGATGCAGCTTTTTGCAGCTTTCAAGTACACCTTACCATACCTGGAAAAAAAAAAGGTGATGAGCATTTAAAACCAATCAATTTAATTTGATCTATATTAAAATCAAAGTTGAATTACAACTTGATACCCTCAACTATTCGAATTTTTCAACTTGATACCCTCAACTTTGGTAGGCATTAACTTAATACCAAAAAAGAATAAAGACAAAATTACCCCGTCTCTCTCGCCCCACCCCACCCGCTGCTACGCTCCTTCCCCCTCCCGGCTGACACCCCCCCCCCCCCCCCCATCACCACCCCCCCCCCACCCCCTCTTCGCGCGCTAGCGCTGCCGCCGCCGCATGCGGAGAGAGAAAGGGGGGATGCAGCCATGGGCGGGCGGGCGGGGTCGGCGGTGGGGGCAGCCGCGTGGTGGGAGGGTGGTCGCGGGGGCGCCGGGGGGGGGGGGGGGGGGGGGGGGCGTGGGGGAGGCGAGGGGCGGAGTGGGGGTGAGTGTGTTGGGGGGGGGGGGTGTGTGTGTTTGGTTTGGGTGTTGGGATAGGGGTTGGAGGGGGAAGAGGGGATAATTTTGTCTTTTATTTTATTTTTAGGTACAAGTTAAAAATATTAGTTGAAGGAGGGTATTAAGTAAGTACGTATAAACGTTGAATGTATCAAGTTGAGAAACTCGAATAGTTGAGGATATCAAGTTGTAATTTAGCCTAAAATCAAGGTCGGGTTCATGTATCTAGGACTACAATCAGAATTACGCATTGTGAAGCTGCGAAGTTTGCAAGCTGGTTTTATGCTTGAGAAACTGCACTAGATATCATGTAATAGCGCAGTGCACTGCTATATCAATAGAAACTAACAAGCTTATGAGCAAACGTTTGTTCTTTTGTACCCAACAGAACTCATCTAAAAAGAACACCACCACATATACTGCAGACAGGAAATTTGGTCTGTAAATGAACAGCACAAAAATCCTGCAGACTGATATCTGGGCCTTCCAAGAGCACTACAACAACACGATACCATATAACCTTCCAATGTCCTAATCAACCATAGAAATGAAAAACTAGGGCCACACCAGTAGCGTGGTGTATGATGTTTAACGAGAGTAGAGAGTGTTGCATGCTAAAAGAGAAATGTGGAGAGAAACATTGAAATCTAAAGGGTTCTAAAATTAGTAGGACAACAAGAGAGTATAAAATTTAACTTAATCCAAAAGGTAAAGAGAGATGATGAGAAGTACATATAGATGGGCGAAACATACCTAGGAGTGATAGTTTTAAGGATAAATCTTTCATCATGATGGAGAGATTGAGAATGATGTCATGCATAGACTTAAAATAGAATGATTGAAATGGAGTACTTTTGGAGTACATTGTGATTTATTTTGTAATGGTGATATCTTTGAAGTTGACAGAAAATTTATATAAGACAGCTACAAGACCAACCGTGCTTTATGGATCGGAGTATTGGACAATTAAGAAAAATGTCCAAAAAAAAGTGTAGCAGAAATGAGAATGCCAAGATGGGTGAGTTGGAATACATTAAAAAATAGACTAAAAAAATGAGCGAGAATAAAAAAAATGATTGTATTCATGGGATGATAGAGGTAGCACCAATTGAGGACAAGATAAAAGAAAATGGTCTTGGACCTCTTGGTGGTTTAGACATTTGCAATGTACACCAATAGATGCAGTAAGAAGTGACAAGATAGTAATTCAAGAAGCTGCTAAGACTAAGGTAGGCTGAAACGAACATTAATTGAAGTTTAAAAGAAGGACATGTCCCTTAACATAAATGAATGGAAGGAAAGGATGCAAACAACCAATACCAAAAATTTGGATGAAGGTTTTGTTGTTGTTGTAGCGCAACACCAATAGTTTTACCTATACAACTGAAAATTAAGTAGATATTCCAAAAGTCATGTACTGCTACACGATTGTTAATAATGGAAGGAAATTAATTTGAGGAAGTTCTCAATTGGTAATTTGTGATTGAAGCGACAGGGTGTTCCGATAGGTAAAAAAAAATCCAAAGCTTTGTATGCGGTGCTCTTGATATAAGAGGGTACGTGTGGTGCGGTTCTCGTGGAACCAAGACACTCGGGAAAGCTCTTCCCAGTTATTTAGTGATGGTTAATGAATGCTTCCAACTTAAGTGATAAGAATAATGTGAGCCTTGAAAATATACAAGGTATAATACCTCACAATAAAAGGCCTCATTGACACCTAAAAGGAGAAGTCATGTATAAATTTGCTTATTGATCTATGGTCAAGTATTGCTACCCCACCTTACTCCAACAGGGGTGCTACCCAGACAAGATTACCAGCATACCTTGCTTCTCCTATGAACAGAACCACTTATATATAAGATTATCCTAACTGAAGGTCCATTACATCAAGCAGCTGGTGGCTTGTTCACCTTACAAGTGAACAATATTTGTAACAGATACCTTCTTGCTATGCCAACCACAGCCGCCAAGAAAGAAAAACATTTCTCACTATCTTTGGCTCTGTGGTACTGTTCAATGTTGGCTGATGACATGGTGCGTACTAAAGCATCGCACGTTCTTCCTAGGGTGCAATAGTCGTACATTTTTCCTTCAGTGACATGCTGGCTAAAAGGTTCATTAGAATTAGTTATTTCTGAGAAATTGTCTCGCCTACGATGTTGAAGTTTCAAACAGATGATGCATCTGTCCTTTAAAATATAGCAGAGAAATTATGTTGTCAATCCCATATTTTCATGATTACCAATTTATTCTGACACCTCTACTTAGGTGTGAAATTGTTCAAGCTGCTAGAAAAGTGCGTGTGCCAGTTAGGTTGGAAAAGCAAGTACCAGCAGGTTTGACACATTTGCAGCTATGCAATTAATTCATAGCAGCTGGATGAAAAATGGCCAAAGCCCAGATCTCGATAAATATCATGGTGTGAGGTGGGCCGGCCCGGGCCCATTGATGACGGGTTTGGGCCGGGCTCAGCCCAGATTAAGTATATCAGGTCGGGCCGGGCTGACCCGGAATTACAAAATCCAAACCCAACCCGGACCCAGAACCGGATAGGTTCGGGCCAAGCCGGGCCCGGGTTAGCCCGCGGGCTGGCCAACTTTACAAAAAAAGACATTTTGACCCAGTTTTGAATTTATACTATATTTGTTTTTACTTCTAACACAAATCAAATTGGAACTACTGGTTAGTAGAACGGTTGTAAGAATTGATTGAGGAGATCCTGGGTTCATGAACCCCCCACTCTTGTATTAATTTGAATTTTTACCAAAATATATACCGGGCCGGACTGCGGGCCAGAAAATTTTTAACCCAGCCCGGGCCCAGTTGGGAGTACGGGCCGGGCCGGGTCGGGCTACCGGGTCCTAACCCTGGACCCAGCCCGAACCCGGATGCAATGTTGGTCGAGCTGGGCTGGCCCGTTGATCGGGCTCGAGCCAATCCAGACCGGTTCTGACCTAACCGATTTCTGGGCCGATTTCTGAACCAGCCCGGTCAAAACCGGTCTGGATTGGCCCGGACCTGGTCAACGGGCCAGTCTGGCCCGACCCACATTGCATCCGGATTCGGACTGGGTCCAGGGTTAGGACCCAGTAGCCTGACCCGGCCCGTATTCCCAACTGGGGCCAGGCTGGGTTAAATTTTTTCAGGCCCAGCCCGACCCGGTATATATTTTGATAAAAATGAAACAAATATAGTATAAATTCAAAACTGGGTCCAAATATGTCCTTTGTTTTAAGTTGGCCAGCCCACGGGCTAACCCGAGCCCAACCTAGATCCGGCCCGAACCTATCCGGATCTGGGTCCGAACTGGATTTGGATTTTGTAAATTTGGGTCAGCACAGCCTGACCCGATCCTTAATCTGGGCCGAGCCCGGTCCGGCTCAAGCCTGGTCAACAATGGGCCCGAGCCGGCCCAGCCCGGCCCACCACACACCATGAGGGGAAGTAACTATAACATTATTATTTATTACACACCATATACAGTAATAGCATTCTAAAATATATATCATTAAATTATGCATTATAGTCACCGTTCTAAAAGGCGGTCTAGAGGGACATAAAATAAGACATCAACATGTCAACAGATGTAAACAACCGCTAACCAGCATTATGACCTCCATTAACCCTTTACGACTTTTCACGGGGGGAGGGGTGATAAAAAGTCCTAAAATATTTTTTCTGATAGGTCGGATACCAAGACCTAATATAGACGGTAAGGTTTGAAGCTTGCACCCTCGAGTAGGATCGAGTCGCGAAAATAGCTATCCGTATATTTGAGGTATGGGTATGCACGTCTCGATCCTTCACATACCTCCAATTAGAGAGAGTCTAATGGCACTAGGACGGTCTCTCTTTTTATGAATATGGTACCAACGGTGAAGAAGAAGAACTACAAAGATGCAAGATTTAACGTGGTTCGAAGATCTTCTCCTACGTCCACGGTCACACAAGTTATTTTGTTATTTGTGAGAGTTGCAATTATAAGATATTGAAGCGCTATTTATAACAAGAGATTAGGACGACCACCGTCTTCAGTATATTTACTAAACTATCCCTATTAATTAATGTATGGACCGAACTCATACTACTACAATACGGACATGTATACAAAAGCCTTTTCCTACAGCTCATCCTACTAATTAATGTAAGGGCACATCCACCTAGTTGGATCGTTAAATAAGGGGGCTGGATGTACAGTAGGAAATCCGATCAAAACTCCACAATTTGTACCATCTTTTACCTATAGCTCTAATCTCTTATTCAGTCAATGTAACCTCGCTATTATAAACTACATTGCAAATACCAACAACTAGAGACTAATAAGGGGTGCTAAACATAAAAAAAATGCAGTAAAGTAAAAAAGTCAATTATGCATTCATCTTTCATAAAGTAAAAAGCAGCTAGAGGTTCCTACGGGCCTGCACAGACGGCTTAAGCGGGTAGGACAGACTTATGGACCATTGGGTACTCTGAGCTGAGGTTTATATAACACATTCTTGTGATTTGCTGCAATGAAAGATGTGCAGGCAAAACTGGACTATAGGAGTCGAGTAATGGAAAAGTGTTACTCATCTTTTAACAACCATCTATGGCCTTGGACAGCTGAGTCTTTCTATTATTAGAAGTTTAGAACTTCTCCAATACAATTTAAGTTTTTTGCAATATATTGGGATGGTTTTATCAAAGATTGACTGTAATAAAAACCAAGCTGCTTGCCTGTGGACCTATGTTGCACGAATATGGACACAAATACCAATAAGTAATGATACATTTACATGATGCAGAAAGTTTCAGATAGGTATAAGATAATGTAAAAGATGATGTATTTCAACTTTATATCCAGCGAAAACACACATTTTATGACATGTTTACTTTTATTTTCGATTAATGGCAAAAAGCTTAACTTGAATATATGTTTTGTTAGTTTAACTGCATCTTATGACTTCAGACGGATAGAAATATATAAGAGAGCTCACAGAAGTCATCAATATTTAGATACAAATAGAAACAATTTCCTCGTATATTAAAAAATTAATTTGCTTGAAATTTAAAAATGAAGCCAACACATGGAGCATCCTAAGAATAATTACCTTGCGGAAGAACCTTTGAGTTTGTCAGTCTCCTCTTCTATACGAGAAAGGACAGCTTTCTTCTCATCACTAGCAGCACTATTGAATTCTTTCACTAAAGCATCTAAACTTGCTACAATACCAGCCTAGAACAATAATACTCAATTGATGATAAAAAAAAAAAAGCCAAAACAAGAAATATAGCTAATTAACTACACGTCAAAATAATGTGCTACTAACCTGAGAAGTAAGTTGGCCTTGCGCATCGCGGCTAGTGCCACATTTTTCATTGATAAAAGTAACGAAGTCATTCAGATCCCGGCCACCATCATAATCTTCACCTGCTTTATTGCCCTTCGGGAAAAATTTTAATGTAGGATATCCACTAACCCCATGTCTGAAAATGCATTTGTGCAAAACTAATTGAGCATTTGCTTATGCATTATAAAAACTTAAATTAATGATATCAGCAAGTGTTCTGAGTTCTGTAATACACACAAAGAACATATGATATTAGTATATAAAACATAAAGCATGTTGTAGAATTTATATTGGACAACAGTAATCTCCTAATAATCCCAAAGCAGTCTTCAAGACTTTAGAAGCATATTCAACTTCAAGCTTGCAGTTAAACGTAGAATACAAAGGACCTATATTTCAAGCATTTACTTTCATGTGACTGCAACTCCATATGACTTGGAATATGCAACTGAAGATCATGAAATATAACAATACATTGATGGCTGGAGGCAACTTGGATATCTAGAACTTATATGATATAATTTTGAAATCGTGGAATAGCTATTCACCAATTCTAAGTAGACTAATACAAAAAATGGCACGTTTTTCGATCAGTTAATATGTTCTGGATAAGATTAAAGGACCCTGCCGCTTCCTGTCGAAATAAAAAACATCCGCTACCAAAGAATCGGCATTGGTTTACCATTGCTAGGAGTACGATAACTTTGTCAAGTAAGAGACTTAGAATCTCATCCACTAGTTTACCATTTTGCTAAATGAGAAGAGTGCATACATTTCGAAGTTTAACTCGTTACTAAGATATAGATCCTATAACTGGCTTTGAGAAATTAACTCAAGATGATTTTATCATTATAAGAACAAGCGAACAAACTTTTCTGATCTTTATGGATATCTGCATCGTTCGGTTTTGAACCGCACACTAAACCAATTGCCTCTCAGGTTAAATTTTTTACTTCTTAGGTTATTGTTCGGTTTTCAGTTCTAGGTTTAGATTAAAGTTGTTTGTGGTTCAAATTCAGAACTGGAAAAAATGAACCAAATAAATAGTAGATATGTTTTCTTATTTATACTTTATAATATTTTCATTTCTGTACATTATGAAGACCGTGTATGTTTTCTATCTTCAACGGGTGAATTTGGGAGCATTGGATGTATACAAGGGCGAATGTTTATAAGCTTTTACCCTTTTGAACTAAGAAGTGCAATTTTGAATCTTTGTCTTGTATTGTGATTAAGTTTGATATGTGAAATGTGAGGCTATGCCAAGAGGCCCGGCGGAACCGTCCTGGTACACTAGAAATAACAGAGAAATTGTTTGAAATTCACTAGAAAATACTGGTGGTTTGCTACATTAATATGTTGGCTCAGCCCAGCCGAACTAACTGAACTGAAATTCCAAATTTGGCTAGGTTGGAAACGGTTTTATGGCAATTGTCTTCACTTCAGCTTGGAATGTTTCGGTTCACAGTTTTGTACGGCTTTGATGAAATAGGGTTCGGTCCAACCGAATAAACCAAATGCACAATTAGTAGGTAAATCCCCTTGACTAATATCATAAAATTCTAAAGCCTGGATGACAAAATGCTAATTGTTTCGGCTCTCTTTTTCACACAAGTACCATAGTAAAACTAAAGTATATCATGGATAAGGATGATCTAATTTTTACAGAGTATAATCTAGTGAAACGGTAATAGTTAACAACTATTGCCAGCATCAAAAGATTAATGATACCACGAGATGTATAAATTAGTTCTCTCATTTAATGCTTTGAGCTAGTTATTTTATCTTTCCTTAATCTGTGTGCAAACTGACAAAAGCAATCCAATCCGTAATCTGAATCCATTATCATTAAGATTTTTTGCCTCCAGATCCTGTAGGTTCAGTATATGAAACTAGTAAGTTAACTTGGAAGCTATATCATCAACAGAATTCAGCATAGTTCCAACAACTACTACAGAAATACCTATCAAGTCTTAGCTTGGGAGTGTAAGAATAATTTGGTTGTACTTCCAAGATCATAATAGATCAGTCAACACGAATGTGCATCGGTCTTAACATATCAGATTTGAAATGAACTGATCACAAATTGCATGATAACATAGGCTCCAGATCCTGTAGGTTCAGCATAGGTTCCAAATACTCCTCGAGAAGACTGTACCCATGTCTATATCCTCAGTTTACGACATGACATGTAACATATATGATGTGTATCATCAGATACAATACTTTCTTGACACTCAATGTCGGATATGGCTCACCCATGTCTAGGCCCAAATGGAAACAAAAAATTGCTGAATCTCCAATGGCATGACCGTGATTGTGCCAAACATAATTTTCATACAAGAAAATAACACATCTTTGTTGTGAATTGTTTCATGAACTTCTTAGAACATAGTTACACTATCTAAAACACGTTTAATATATATATAAAGATATAATATATAGAATATGTATATAGATATACTTATGTGTATATATAACTTTTATACATGCTATAGTTGTATCCTAAGGTTTCTAAAAATGACGTATTTCGAACCCATTTCGTGTATGTCTATTGATCTGTGTCTATATGTTTATACAACTTAGGTCCTAGGCTAAATCCAACTAAAATTTCAAAAACTCTTACAAGAGCCAAAATTTGCCCAAATATTACAATTTATACAAATCATGATATTACGCAATTACAACTTAAGATTATAAATAACTTATGAACTTATGTTGACTTATAAATATTTTAACATATTTTATCTTTTTCTACAACAATAACAAGGAATTTATCCCATGTTTCTGGGATCAGCTGTTGAATTTTCTTCTTCCATTCAGCTATGTTAACGGCCATGTCCTATTTAACGCTAACGATGTCTATATCCTTCTTTAACCCTTCACACGATGTTAGTTTAATAACTCTAGTCCAAGCAGCTCCATTAATTACTATATTATCGCTCCTCCTTACAAGAGCATCCATTGGTCTGCGTTGCACATTAAAACCACCTAAGTCGATTTTTTCGCATTTTGTCCTCAATTTGCGCCATCTCCAACTTCCCATAAATACACTCATTCTTATCTTATCCTTTAATGTATTGTTACTCATCCATCTTACCATCTCATTGCAGCTACACTAACTTTTTAGACATGTTGTTTCTTAATTGCCCAACACTCTGATCCATAGAGCATGGTTGGTCTTATAGCAGTCCAATTGATAATACTCCCACCATCCAAAACTGTCATAACTGTCGATTCCCATACTCAAAATGACACCATAATTGAACACCCTTTGATAATCAACATGTTACTTCGAAAAGTTGAGGCTTACGGTCATGGACTTCTATATTGAACAAGACACAAAATCATTTTTCCCACAAAGCTAACAATGGATGAAATTAGTAGTCATGAAAGTACAGTTATAATGTTCATATAGGTTCTCAAATTAACCTTCTAGACATTTTAAAGTATAGCTGGAGGTCTGAGATAATTAGGTGATAAATATGACACAATTGAATGCAAAAAGTGGTTACTGGAAATTACAAAATGATATTCCACTTGAGAGAACTAATATATTCAAATGTGAAAGTAATTTCTAACACAGCATAATTGAAGAATGCAGTTACACAAACTACGGTCGCTGGCAATTATAACTACACTTTCTTAACTTACTTTTCAGCTATATCCTTGTAGTTGTCAGCATCAAGGTTAGCAATCACAACATCTTCTTCCAATCTAAAAGCATTAGCTACCTTCTCGTATATCTGCAAAGAATTTGAGATTGATAATTAAATATACTACAACTGTGGCCTCTTTCTCTGAGAATTTATAAGATGTGCTAATCTCCTTACAGGAGCAAGGCTTTTGCAATGGCCACACCTGCAAAAAATAACAAAGATGATGATATTCTCTAGTCCAATAAAAAAAAAGGTAATAGGGAAATCCAAAAATGGTGGAACCAAACAGAAGACAGGATTTAAGGTGCTAAACTAACCATGGTGCATAAAACTCCACAAGGACGTCTTTTGTTTCATCCAGGACGACTTGATCGAAGGTTTCTGCAGTCAGAACCACTACACTGGATGGTACTGTAGCCAACTTAACATTTGTTCCTGCAGCGACAACGATAAATATGATGTTAATATTAGACTATGAGTAATGATGTGAGCTAGAACAGTTGCAAATTACGAGGACTTGAGATAAACAACAAAAACATTAAATAAAACAAAAAGTTCATGTAGAATAAGGAATCATGAAAAAGAAAACAGAGTTCAACAAAACAAAATTCAGAAATGAGGCAATACACCATAGAGTATGCTAAATTTTAGTTAGCAAACACCAAATGATAGAAAATCTCTTAAATGAGACTCGTAACCATTTTCCTTTCTTTCCGTGGCAGGAGGGGGAGGGGGAGGGGGAGGGGAAGGGGAAGGGGAAGGGAGAGAACGCGTCATTACATGCATTAATTACCTAATAAAGTATGAGGAAAAGGGAGCATAGTTATCAAAACCAGAGCGGACGGTCAGACAGACCGGAAAACAGGTGACCCAGAGGCTAGGCCAGTCCGGTTGGCCTATTAAACCGTTTTTCTTTTGACCCAACCAAAAAACCCGGTCGGATTCTAAACCCATGCAATCCGTGCCCAAGAAACTCGGACGGGTCAATGTAGTCATGCTTTTTGGGCCTTCAACTGGCCGGCAGCTTGTAATGATATTTCATTTCTCCCATTCATTTCTCAATTTACAAGCAGTGGCCACCCATTTTACCTTTCCCTAATTGATGTGGGACTAAAAATAGCTCAAAAAAGTGAAGACTTCCAAAGAGTTGTACCTTGTTTCATTGAGGCCAAAGAACCAACAGCTAGCTCAAAGACTCAAATACAGTGGCAGCTCCATTTTCAAGTCAAATCCCAAATTCTCTATCTGCATGCACCTTAGTTGTCATAGGTGAAAAGTGCACCTAGGCACTAAGGTCCTCTGGAGCCTAGGCGCAAAGCTCGCGAAGCACAAAATCGAGAAGTACGCCTTGGGAAAAAAGCGCACCAGAAATATAAAACCATGTATATTTACGTCATTATTTTTTGTGCATATGCCTTCAATTTGTTCGGTATTAATAACATTTTAGACTTTTAGAATTTTTCCCCCAACATTTTAGACGAGGTTCGTAGGGAAGAAAGAGGAAGATTTGAGCTTTAGACGCAGTCTGCGAGATTTCGGTATTAATAACATTCTAGGCTTTTAGCATTTTAATCCCAAATTCTCTATTTGCATGAACCTTAGTTGTCACAGGCAAAAAGTGCACCTAGGCACGGAGGTCCTCTGGAGCCTAGGCACGCAAAGCTCACGAAGCGCAAAATCGAGAAGTACGTCTTGGAAAAAAAAGCGCACCAGAAGTATAAAATCATGTATATTTATGTCATTATTTTTTGCGCATATGCCTTCAATTTGTTTGGTATTGATAACATTTTAGGCTTTTAGCTTTTTTTCCCCAACATTTTACACGAGGTTCGTGAAGAAAGAGGAAGATTTGAGCTTTCGACGTAGTCTGCGAGATTGGTGGAGGAAGTTGCCAATGGAGTTGAGTTTGGAAGAGGAAGAGAATGGTGAGGAAGGAAGTCAACGCGATCACGACGCCCGGCAGTCGGCACAGTATTAGGGAAGGCGACCTCATATTTGGGGATTAGGTTAAAGATCTATTGTTTATGTGTGAGAGAGAAATTTTACTTTGTAACCAAACCCCCTCGATTATGTAAACATGTCAAATGTCTTGGGTATTTGGCTTTTCTTCAAAAAAAAAAAATCAACAAAGTAAGCCCAGGCATGCCTAGGCACTTCATTGCTTCACCAAGGCGCGCACCTAGGCGTCGTTTTTGATGTCGAGGCACTCTTCATATGAAGCGAAGCGCATGGTTGTATTGTTGCGCCTAGAGGCGCTTTTGATAACTACGGCATGCACAGCCACAATTGCAACTCTATTTCCAAATTAAAGTCCAATGCTTTATGTGCATTCTTTTGTACGCAAAATGAAAAAGTGTGAAGCCAGGTTGTCAACAATACCCAGAGACTTGACCGGGTTGAAATCAGGTCTGGGTCTGATAACTATGACAGAAAGATCTCCTAAAACTATAAAAGAAAATAAGAAACTAAAAATACGACTTAGTTACGAGAATAAAAGATTAAGTGCAACTTCTAATCTTTTATTCTCGTAACTAAGTCGTATTTTTAGTTTCTTATTTTCTTTTATAGTTTTAGGAGATCTTTCTGTCATAGTTATCAGACCCAGACCTGATTTCAACCCGGTCAAGTCTCTGGGTATTGTTGACAACCTGGCTTCACACTCGCATGGTTGTATTGTTGCGCCTAGAGGCGCTTTTGATAACTACGGCATGCACGGCCACAATTGCAACTCTATTTCCAAATTAAAGTCCAATGCTTTATGTGCATTCTTTTGTACGCAAAATGAAAAAGTGTGAAGCCAGGTTGTCAACAATACCCAGAGACTTGACCGGGTTGAAATCAGGTCTGGGTCTGATAACTATGACAGAAAGATCTCCTAAAACTATAAAAGAAAATAAGAAACTAAAAATACGACTTAGTTACGAGAATAAAAGATTAAGTGCAACTTCTACACTTCTCTTTATTTTTCAATTTGTTTTTAGTTTAATTCTTGATGCAGCCCTAGCCTACATGGAACGGTTGGACCACGCCAAACCGGGTTGTACCTTAGGACAAGATGCTGGAAATGCCGTAACGTCCGCGAGAGTCTGTTTCAGGTCCACAATAAGTCAAATCGAAGATACGGGTGAAAGCTATGTCATCAAAAACAGAAAACATGACCCTTGGGATACTAGTTACCGTCAAATTCCACCGTTTGGGGCCTCAAAACAGCTCCAGAAGATTTTTTACCATTTTCTCATAAAACTTTAATTGTTGATTTGAGCGAATCAACAACACTTTCGGTATCTTTCCAACATAATCATAGGTCATGATTTAGTTTCCAGCTTCATAGTAATTTTCCATTATTGGCAATTAATCTAAATTATGTGTATTTTTCTTTTTTTAAGCAATCGGCAAGTCTCTACAATGACTCGTCTATTATTGTATAAGGGAGTTGTATCGTCGAGTCTATTAATGACTCGTTCATTATATGACGAGTAACCATGTTCCAGAGATTCTTTTTCCCCTTACCTTTTACTGAAACCCTAACCTGCTGGCCCTAGGCATGCCCCAATCCTATTATTGGCAATTTTTCTAAATTATGTATCTTTTTCTTTTTTAAGCAATCGACAAGTCTCTACAATGACTCGCCTATTATTGTATAAGGGAATTGTATCGCGAAGTCTATTAATGACTCGTTCATTATATGACAAATGCCCATGTCCCAGATATTCTTTTTCCCCCCTTCCCTTTTACTGAAACCCTAACCTGCTGGCCCTAGGCCTGCCCCAATCCTATATGTCATATAAAACATAATGAATCATTTCTCCAATCAGTCAAATAAACATGATATACTTTGAAGTGGGACAAGGGCCGCACAGGAAAATTGGGAATGACCAAGATAGGTAGAGCATAGAGAGAGATTCATGGGAACCATGACAACAAACTAGATCTTATAAAAGATGATGGTTATCAGCCATCTAATAGAGGACTTCCTAAGGAAGAGAGTGATCCCAGTGGTGTACGTGCACAAGTGGGGTATAAAGAAGATGGAAATAAGTTTCACTAAGTAGGTTCTTACTATATCATTCCTACAACAGCAACACAAACAAACACACAAGCCACACTTATCAATACAAACCAGCACACAACTTGGTTTTGATGTGTACAAACACAGATGTGTCTATCTGCTAATGTACTTATGACATTTACTACATCTGCTACACAACAGCCATAAACGGAGAGCTCATATCTAGTGTCTGAAACTAGGCAGTAAGGTATAGGACAAACAATTACCTCCTTCAGTATTTACAAACTCAGCAAGGGCTTCTGCAGTTCGTGCACCTTCATACCTTCACAACCAAAGCAATTTGTTATTATTCCATAGACATTCATGTAACAAAAAAAAGAGAGTTATTTCAAATGTAGTTCTACAATCAAGTTGACCAATTATTTGGGAACTAATATAGGAATTACCCTAAAGAAACATTACTCACTTCTTTGGCTCCAAGGACCCTTTTGGAAACCACTGGATTGTTGGATACCCCGAAACACCGTATTTGCTGCAGACACTCTTGTGCTCGTCACAGTCAACCTTTATTGAAAAGACGCATCAGGAGACTAATCATTTGCTATTATTAGTAACTTAGTATATTCCATCATGAACATCCACCTATTCGTTCTTCCCAGTTTCAAACAGTACGATGTAACATAATAAAACAAAGTATGATGTAACATAATAAACCAAAGTATCAGGGATATGGAATAGAACTAGTTCTCCATTAGGAGATTGTAAACGCTACCACCTGCATTTTATATGGAAGAATAAAGGAAATAGCAAAAATGTTTGGATGTTGAAGCAAAAAAGTAATACGGCTTACTTTTCCAATCAATACAGATTTAGCCTTTTTGAAGCTTGAACCAAGTTTCTCAAACTCAGGAGCGAGCTTCTTACAATGGCCACACCTGCAAGAAAGTAGTACAAGTAAACATGAAAGAACTAATTGCAGAATGTGTAGAGTGAAAGGCCAAGATTCATAATAAATCTATAAGGCCAAGATTCATAATAAATCTATAGGCACACTGATAAAGAATAGGAAGAAAAGGGAGATTACAGGTACCAACCCCAATATGAATAAATATTTTGCACATGGGAAATCAGATGTAAACTTAATTTCTATGACATGACGATGCAAACAACTGAGTTCAGTAGCCTGTCATGATTGCAGAAAACCTAATACTAATGTAGTTTTGTTATATAAAACTGTTGAAAAGAAGGCTACATGATTATAAGCTAGCCTGTTATATACCAAATAATAAAAGGGAAAAAATGATTGATGTATCGAATATATTAATGGAAAACCCCACTTCAAGCATAAAAATTGACATTCTTCACACGTTGTCCAAAGGATTAATCGGCGCTTAAACCGCCCAGAAATGAGCCTAGGTTAACCCGTAACCAGCCGTGGACCGATCACATAATGAAAACCAAAAACCACTCGATAGAACTATTTTCTAAGAAACTTTCCTGACTAAACTCTGTACAAGCAAAATTCTTCTGGATGGGATGTCGCAATGGTCCAATTAGAAAAGCCCACAGATCAAGCCAAGCTACAAATGTCAAATAACAAGGGGGATGCAATCACTTTCCTTCCTCGTCCTCACAGCGTCTGTTTCCAGATCTATGTCGGACACGATAAGTTTCTGACATGGACACGGAAATCCTTCTAGAACCTAACCTAAATTGAGTCCATTTTTGTTCACACACCAAAACTAGGATGAATGTTCACGGTTCACCCTTCCAATAAAGGGTTGCCACATGTCAAACCACTAGTCAAAACTAGTGTAGATGTTCACCAAACTACTTCCAAAGTGGTTTTAGTTTCAATAATCCTAGGATCACAACCAAAAGCCTTACCACATTCTTATGGCAGTTGTCAATTGAGTTCCCTCTCTCCCCCCTCCCCACATGAAGAGAGGGAAGCCAATTGGCAACTGCCACCTAGGCGGTTGTAAGAAGGTTGTAAGGCCTTTAGTTTGGATGAAAATGACACGTGGCAACCCTTGAGTGGAAAGATCTCCTCTCTCCTTCCTCCCACCCTTCCCACGTGAAGAGAGGAGAGCCAATTGACAACTGCCACCTAGGCGGTTGTAACAAGGTGGTAAGGATTTTAGTTTGGAAGGGTGAACATCCATCCTAATTTTGGTGGGTGAACAAAAATGGACTCCCTAAAATCTACTTGCGGACTAAAGTTTACACAACCAGATCTTGAAGTTGTCGATCAAAAACCGAAGTGATCACCCTAAAAAATCATTCAGATTTGCGATGAACGATGCAAATCTTCTCAAAACTTCCCCCCCAAAAGAAACAATTTTCGACTGTGAGCTATACCAAGATCCAAACTTTGGGAGCTCGATCAACTCCGCTGATCGCCCAAACCAAATCTAACCACTAATTCCTTACAAAACCGATCAATCATCAGTAACACAAGCATGATCGCGAGATCGACTAACTAATCAAGATCCAGTTTATATTCAATGGAGAAGTGGATCGGAGGGATCGAGAATCGATACCAGGGGGCGTAGAACTCGACGAGGGCTCCGCGGTCGTGGCCTACCTCCTTGTCGAAGCTAGCCTCGGTGAGGACGACGACGTCGTCGTCGGCGACAGCGAGGACGACGGCGGAGAGGAGGACGGAAGTTAGGGTTAGGGTTTTCAAGATCTGAGATCTATCCATTTGTTATATTTTTGGTTTAAAATATTTCTGTGTAGAAAGTTTGTGTGGAGAGAGAGAGAGAGAGAGAGAGAGGATGGGTGAATATATTTAAGGGCCGACTAGCATTTAGATTCTGGAGGATGGGTGAATATATTTACGGAAATACTATTTGGCACGCACGAGTGCACCTCAAGTTACACGCACACAGTCGAAAAGAACGGAGCGGAACCACCCCTCCTCCTGGTCCGTCATTGTCTTCCTCCCAATGTTGTGTCGCTGCCGACTCCTCCTCCGAAGCCTCCCCCTACTACTCCGTCGTGTGCATGCACCGCACGATGCACGCGTACGTGTCAAATAACAGGATTGATATATTCAAAGGCTGACTAGCGTTTAGATTATGAATTTTATATTAGAGTTTAAGTCATCACGTATCTAATTGAAAAGTTGGAATTCAATCAAGTGTTGATTGTTGCGTAATTATGTCCGGATATGAAAAAATAAAATAAAATAAAAATAATGTTGTAAATATGGATAAATTACCATTATTATTTGGTGTCTATAGCTTATGCCTTTTGGTTATCCATAACCTATAGCTTTTAGCATTATTTTTTTTAATTGTCATCATAATAGTAAGCTCATTTGTAAGCCTATATAAGAGGCTCTTGTCAAGTTGATCAACACAAGTGAATAAAGAAATAATTTCCTCCATCTCCTTCTCTTTGAACTACAATACGTTATCAGCACGATTCTCTAAGGTGAGTTTAGTCTTGCATACATAGATACATATTTTACTAAACTTAAGGTGAGTTTAGTTTTTGCATACATAGATACATATTTTAGTAACTTAAGTACCAACTGTTCTTTTAATATTTTATATGAGACAAACAAAGTTCCAATTCTTGATGTATGTATTTACATATTCTTTATGCATGTTTCATTAGCTTTATATCTACTTGTTTTCTAGTGTATTATTATTATTATGTTTTTTTTGGAAAATTATAACCCATGCACGTTCTAAAATTTTCAACTTCCTTTTGGTTCACGGGAAGAAAGGAAAGGAATATACTTTGGTCTTTCATCTTTTTGAAAAATTATACTTTTCCGATAGGCTGTGTTTCAACTTTAATCTCTTATTTTTGTTAAACCCCTGTTTTTTATAGACAAACAGAGTATTTTTTTTTCTCACCTAATGGAAAATATGGAACATGCCAAACACAAACTTTATGACACCCAATAATATTTTCTTTGATATATTTGACAAAATAAGAACCAACTATTGAGCTTATTTGCTAACAACTAAATTTTAATGTGATCTATTATGACATCTATTGGTGATGAAGCAAGGACCTTCCTAGAAAATTATACCTAAATTTTGAGCACTACTGACTTGTCTGATGCTGCAGTCTTGTGTATGCTTATTAACTTTTGTTCCTGATTAGGTTAAAGAAAATTAGACTATATGAAATTAATATTTCCATTATTTTATTTTATTTTATAAAGTACCAATTCACATTGTTGTATATGTGAACCGTATTATGAAAAATTACCCAAAATACAAACCATGATGGCCTAAAGATTATTATATAATGATCACATTGTTGTATATGTGATAAATATATGACATAATATTTTTGATAGCGTTTCATCACATTGTGGCATATGTGAAATTTTATAATATTGAAAGCACTTGTCAATTTTACTATTTAAATTAATTTATCTCTAATATAATTATTTCTGCTATATAGATGTCGAGTCTTGCAAAGATTGAATTCAAAGCTCTTGATGTGAGCGGAGACAATTACTTATCATGGCAATTGAATGCGAAGTTGCACTTGCAGTCCAACAAGCTTGATGGTACTATTAAGAAGGAAAATAAAGAATCTTCTGAAGCCAAGGCTAAGGCTTTGATTTTCCTACGACATCATATCCATGATGATCTAAAGACAGAATATCTCTGTGAGGATGATCCATTGAATTTGTGGACATCTCTAAAGGATAGATTTGACCATCAAAGGATGGTAATCCTTCCGATTGCTCAAAGTGAATGGTTGAACCTAAGATACCAAGACTATAAAACTGTTAAAACATATAATTCTGCTCTGTTTAATATTGTTTCTCGCCTTAGGTTGTGCGAAGAAAAAGTAACAGAGGCTCAAATGCTTGAGAAAATCCTCTCCACTTTTCATGCAAGTAATGTGCTTTTGCAGGAACAATATCGTGAAAGACATTTCACAAAATACTCTGAACTGGTGACTTGTCTCCTTGTAGCAGAGGCAAATAGCAACGTTCTCATAAAAAACCACAACTCTCGACCAACTGGGTCAATGGCAATTCCTAAAGCAAATACAAATTTTGGGATTACCAGAGGTCGTGGTAGAGGACGTGGAAGAGGACGTGGAAGAGGAAAAAGTTATGGAAGATATGGTCATGGTTATCAGCCTTATAACAAAGGCGACAATAGTGGTTCACAAAAGAATAAATAGAACAAGTGGACAGCACCCTCTAACAAAGGGAATTCAAATCCTCAATATAAACCAAATAAGGGTAGTATTGTTTGTCATAAATGTGGCAAAAATGGACATTGGTTTAAGCAATGTCAAACTAATCAACAAGAGGTTAACAAATTCAAAGAATCAAAGAAAATAGAAGCAAATATGACAACATATTGGGACAGTGACCAGCCACTTGATATCACTCAGTTGAATTGTTCCGATTTTTTTGAGGATCAAAATGGGAATCAGATTACTAATGAACAGTTTGAGAAAATGCTGGTGAATCCACCTTCCATCGAATGAGCACTCTGTCGACATATGTTTTATTTCAAGTATTATGAATTTTTTATATTTGAAGTCATGTTTTTGTTTTTAGTTACCATCATGGAATATCTAGGCCATGAGAGTTTGTTGAAGAATATGTCATTACTTTGTATTTGAAAGTTGCATCTCTATAATATGATGTTATCGTTTGGTATGCTTAATTACTTTTATTATATTTGTGTTTGTTGAGTATATGTTCATAAATTTTCTTTTGTTTCATATTGAAGGTATGGATATACGAAGGGAGAAAAATAACTTGGATATGTGTTTGGTAGATAGTGCTACAACACATACGATTTTGAAGAATCAAAAGTTTTTCTCAAATTTAGTATTTGACATGCATAAAGTATCAATAATAGCTGGACCAGCTGTCACGACCCGCTACCCAAATTATTGGGCCGGGCCAAGTCATGTCCAGCTTGCGCTTGAGATAAAGCGCAGTAAGCTGTTCTAGAAGTAACAAGATAAGACTAAATGTGCAAACAGTTCTATAAGTAATAAAGAGTCATAAATGCTCCAAACATAAAAGTCGTCTCATATAATAATAAGTCTAAGTACAAGTCTGAAATGTAAAACTGGATACATGTCCAGTTACAAAATACGTAGTCTAATACATGACTACTCTCAAAAGTCTAAAACAAAAAGACAACTAGACGAGGTTCCCCGTAGGTACATCCTCGTAAGGCAAAGCCTGGTCCTCGGCAGTAACTCCATAATACGAATCACAGAGCAACTCCTCCTCAGTAAGTATACCTACAACGTTATCCTGTCAGGACGAGAGCAAGTACTGATTCTAGCAAACTAAATATACGAAACATGAAATGAACATGAATGTGATAAACTGGAATCATGGCATATCATAATCTATCATGGCAAGGACACATATGTCATAGAGACAGATGTATATGTAATGTTTAAAACTGTAGCAGGTACGTGATCGTTAATAGGTGTACAATGTGCAGGAACATATAATGAAATGTACTTCCGTACAAGTATAAAGGCGATAGATGTACATACGCACAAATACAGCTTTGAGATAAAGGCCTACGGCGCAGTAACATAAAATAAAACTTTGCTCGGTACTGTAGAGGGGGCATGATCACGTACGCTACTAACAGTTTCCCCATACCCAGATTCTAATCATGTGAGAGATATGAAACTGTTCTAAACATGGTAGTGACTGAAAGTAATACAACATGTGAAAGTTTAACTTGCTACCCCAAGGATCAGCATTTAACATGGTTGGATTCGCAGTTCATTGTTGTAACAGTATGTAAAGTTTGTAGAAAGTACTTGCCTCTAGCAAAGCAAAGCAGCGATAAAAGTGCTATAGATGCCTGGTGACTCGTCACTGTAGAAATAAATACATAACTTAGTTTTTATACTAAGTTAAATACTAAGACACTAAGTGGTGCAACACGACTTTCTGGTTGGACACCTAGCCAAATGGTGACTTTAGCATAGGAGACCAATGTGGGGTGACACAATACTTAAACTAACTTTCTAGGGTCTTTACACTAGTGCGGGGTGAGGTTCAATACGACTAAAACTCAAATTAACACAAAACATTAAAAGTCGTAACTATTCAATAAATAAATCAACTGTACATTGTGTTCCAACAATTTTTAAGATAGGCAAAAAGCTCAATTTTATATAAAGTAAAGTACCAAAATGATCCTTGTTAATTATAGAAATTTATTATAAATTTTCTGGAATTTATTAATCAGTACATGTATTTTATAAAAATCAGTTTTCATAAGTACACAGAAAGTGAGTTCTGGTTTCATATGTCAAAACAGTGGCAAAACTGTAAATTAAATACTGTAAAAATTATGCTAAATTAGCTAAATTAACATAGTATCTAAATACTATTTTTCCAGAATTTTAACAGTAATTAAAGTATTTTTAGAAATTCAAAAACAGCATGGTACACAATCTGAAATTAAATAATTAATTATCTGCGTATTTTGTCCATGTACATAATTTGAACCAGAGTTCAAATACAGGACCCAAGTGTAATGCCCATATCTCGTATTACGTATTGGAAATACGTGTACGTATTTCGGGTTCGTATTTTTGGTTTGTCATAATTAGTTAGCCTTGGATTTTATTTTGCATGTTACATTAGCATGGTTCATCATGGCATTGCATCGGCTTGGTTTAGTTCGATTTAGTGGGTTTGGCTTGGTTTGGTTTTATGTGGAGAACCACTCCCACCTACCACCACCCTCATTAAATATTCCACTCTCTCTCTCTTCCATTATTACTCATTACTCATATCTTCTTCTTCTTCCTCCATTTACTTCTCCACCTACCAGGAGAGAGGGAGAGCTTAAGCAAGTGCACCTTGCTTTATGGAGGAACCCTATTTTTTTTATTGTTCCATTGTCTTCCTCATGTATTTTTAACCCACTTTAGTACTTAGCATTTTTCAATTATGTGGTTAAATTTTTGTAGATCTAGTTTTGTGGTATTTTCGGTTTTCATGAATTTTGACCTATCAAACTTGCATATTCTTGCTAGATGATGGTTCCATGTTGTAGAAAATTTTATTTTACCCAATTTGACCTATGGGAGTTTGGATAATGTTGTTTGGAGGAGCATGGAGGCCATGGTATTCTCCATGGACATGTTCTCTGTGGAGCCATTAATTTTACTCTTGGCCGCATGAGAATTAGTAAGCTGGCCGCATGAGATTTTATAATTTTAGCCGCATGGGAATATACTTGGCCACCTTAGCATTAAATGCATGCACGTGGGAGCTAAGCTTAATATTAATGCTTGGCCCCATTATTATGGCTTAGCATTTAATGCTGGCACCCATAGCATTTGCATGCATCAGCATACATGGGAAAAACCACTCTTGGCCGCATGGGGACCATTTTTTAGCCGCATGAGGAAATATTTGTGGCCGCATGTGCTTGCTAAAAGATGGGCCGCATGCGAGCATGCATGTATTTAATACAATTTTTGGAGAATGCATCAGCCGCATAGCTCCTTAATACTTTAATGCATTTTTTGCATTGGTTGATTCAATTCCTTAATGAGCCGCATATGGCCTTAATGAGCCGCATAAATCCTTAGAGATGCATTAATGCATTCTTATAGGCATTCTTAAGTGCATTAGTTCAATGCACTTTTCCTAAATACCCTCCCTGGAAGCATCAGCCGCATAGGCACCTAGGATGCTATTAATGCATTCTTTAAAACAAACTCATAATGCCTTTTCATTATTATTATTATTATGCCTGCACTTTCTTAGCAAGCCGCATAGGCTCTGATGGCTTAATGCTTTTATGCATTTAGGCCCTATATTATTTTCTTAATGCTTTAGGCATTTAAAGTCTTATATTTCTTACTTAATGCTTTTATGCCTTTAGGCCCTATATTATTTCCTTAATGCCTTATGCAACTAAGGTTTTAAATATTGTATATGTAATGCTCTAAGCCCTTTTCTTGGTATCAGCCGCATGGCATTTCCTAATGAGCCGCTTATGGTTGCTTTCCAAATAAAGGCATATTAATGTATGCCTTTCTTGGCATTTACTTTTGGAGCTTAAGCCAGCCACATATGCTTTGCCATGCAACATATTTTATACGCTTTGTCAGGATGCATATTTTAATATTTTAATGTGCCTTGCCGTGTTACATATTTTATATGCCTTGCATTTGCATGCTTAGCTATCAAGTGGGCCGCATGAGAAGCGTATGGCCGCATGGACATTCACTTTTAGGCCACATGGCCTCTGTACTTGAGTGGCCACGTGTCCCTTTTCTTTTGCTTGAGTGGAAGCTTGCATTTGTTGCGGGTTCCTCTCTCCTTGTCTTTTTGTTGCATGAATAATTCATGCTGGCCGCATGGCCCCTCTTCAGTTATTTTTCTGTCCGCATAAGCTTTGGCTGGCCGCATGGGTGGCCTCCCACTCTCTTTGACCGCATATTTATTTTTTCCCACTTTTGGGCCGCATGGGGTCCACTTTGATTGTTTAATGTTTTATTTGCCTGAATTGTGGTCAGAATTTCTTCCCACTCCCAACATGAAAGTTGTAAAGTTTCTCCTTAGCTTCAAGAATATATATATATATATATATATATATATATATATATATATATATATATATATATATATATATATATATATATATATATATATATAATTATTTAATTGTGCAAGTTTCTCTCCTCCTTGATAAATGACATGACTTGACAGTGACCCGCCGTAGTGCACTCCTGACAAGATAACTTGATCTAACAATTTGACATGATAAATTGACATGATAATTCTTGATAGTGGCCCGCCGTGGCGCACTCTTGACATGATAAACCTGACATGATATTTCTCGAAATGCTGTTGCGACGGCTAACATGACACGACAAGAATGAATGACCTGGACACCGTGGACGATTGTGGTTGTACAAATGAACCCGTCTTGCCTTGCATCATGTCTAGGACAAGGATCCCTGAGTACTACGGTCAGGGGTACCTACGGTAAATTGACTAAGATTAATAACTAGAATAACACGGTAGTCATGAAGAGATTTTCCAGCTACAGGCAATCCCGTTATCTGGGCGCCCCACTTGGGATCTGTAGCCTGCCGTCGAGTAGGGCACATTTCCAGCACACTGTCATGTGTTGCACCCTCTAAGTCACCTAAGGGTACATGCGTTTCCTGGACGATGTACCCACTTGAATTCAATCCCTAATTGCGTCCGGATAGCCTGGATGGTCTGCAGGGCTTGTGGCTGTAGAATAATCTCATTGCATCTTGCTAGTAATTAGGCCTGTGATAACCCTAGTTAGTTAAACTATCAAGCCGTACTCTTTGCTTGGCCGTGATTGATTGGATGGAGTCTAGTCCAGCTTTGTCTCGTCCCGATCCTGTATAAGGTTATGACATGACATGATTACTTGTGCTTTACTTTAATTCAATATTAAGATTATTACATGTCCTGATTTCTTAATTTATCCTGTCGATAAATGGTGGGAGAATTCCAAGTTCTGTTCAGACGAAGGATTACAACCCCGGTCCTTGTTTGGTTTACGGGTTATAACCTGGTTATCTGAATAGTCCCATGGTTATCTCATCGTATATCACCTGCCATGTTTCTCTTTAATTACTGTCTTTTATTTTGTAATTATACTTTTGTGCTAATTGCTGGTTTTAGTTCCTAAGTGAAGCATCCTTTGTGGCACTTGCTCTTTTTGGGGTCTGACCCAGCTGGTTTTGTATGACCAGATACCGGAGCAGCACCAGAGGATCTACCGACCTTCCTGCCACATGGTGACCACTGGACGGAATCCTGGCAACGAGTGGGTTTATTTTGGCTCTCCCACTTTATTGTAAAATTATTCTTTTGAGGCATTTAGCCGCCGAACAAGTGTTAGCTCGTGTACATTTTACTTACTGTCTGCCCACGGGCTGTGACATGATTGGCAACCTAGGGTTGATCATGTATGACGAAACTCTTGCTAGTCTTGACATTTTGTAACGACTAGCTTCATGATGAGCTAAATATGTAATGTTTGGGACGCCTTACTATTGTATATTTGGTGATCTTACATCTTGTAACATTTACTTACTTGCTTGTGATTGAGACACTAGGCTTGTTATTGACCTTAAGAGACTGATGGCTTGTAGATAAACCCTCATATATCTAGACAGCCGTGACCGTATAGTGGAGTGGACCACATTTCATTATACGTAGCTGGCTATATCTGCCCCCGCTCTCCAGTATTCTGGTTCTGGAGCGTGACACCAAGGCCATGAATCAAGTCCAATATGACTTGTACAGGTCTTGAATGTGTGAAAACACATTGGAGCCCAAAAAATCCATGCTAGGCTTGGACACCAAATGGTTGCAGTAATAAAATACAGGATTTTAAATAATAATAATATATATTCTTTTTAAAGTGGTAAAAATATACAAGTCATAATTTAAACAATAAAAATGACTTGGGAATTTATGCACAATAATATTTTGTACAAAGTAGAATTTTGAAATACAAACATAAAATAAATAACTACAACATTTATATATATATATATATAAATATATAGATATTTATATGTATACACAATGGATATATATATATATATATATATATATATATATATATATATATATATATATATATTATAGTTAAGTATTTCTTATATATATATATATATATATATATATATATATATATATATATATATATACATATGTTAAATATACGTATATATATATATAAGAAATACTTAACTATAATATATATATATATATATATATATATATATATATATATATATATATATATATATATATATATATATATATATATATTGTATACATATATATATAATAGTATATATATAATAATATATATACACATGAACATATATACATATATACATATATATACATAAATACATATATATATATATATATATATATATATATATATATATATATATATATATATATATATATATATATATATATATATATATATAAATATATACACATATATAATATAATAAAGTACTAAATATAATTTATATATATATACAAATACAGTATATATATACATATAATACGGTATATATAATAATAATATATATATATATATATACATATACATGTATACATATATACATGTATACATATATACATAAATATATAAAAATAAAGAAAACAAAACAAAAAAGAAAAAGGAAAAGTAAATAAAACAACAGGGGGGGTTCGAACTCGGCCCAAAGGGTCGGGTTCTCGGGTTTGGTCGGGCTGGCCAGGGGGTCAGCCCGCTCTGGGTGTTAGGGATAGGATTTAGTTTAGATTTATTTAGGTTTTTAGTTAATATTATTAAAACCCGATAAAATAAACCCTGTGTCCTGACAATTAAGGACACATGAGTCGCGTGTCCGTGCTAAGCACGACACGCACGGGTCTAGTCTTTCGTGTCCAGTCTTACCCCTAGGGTGCTCGTGTCCTGGCGAGTCACGTACGTGAAAACGAGACACACACGACACGATTCGTAGCTGCAACTTACGTGTCCGACTTCGGGGGGGGGGGGGGGGGGGTTCGAGTGAGCTGACGGCGGCCAGGAGCGTCGGGGCGATGGCGCTCAGGTGGCGACGCGTTCGTCTTGGCGGGGCACGTCGAATGGTGGTGGTGGATGGGGCTGTTGGTCGCTGGGGAGGTGGCGTTGGGGCTCGCCGGAGTTAGGGTTAGGTCTTAGGCTCATCGGGGAAGAAAGGGGGTCGGGGTGGTCGTGGGGTTGTGCTAGGGTTAAGGTTTAGGACGGAGGGGTTCTTATAAGGGTTTTAGGTCGGCTAGGGGTTCGAAGTCGGCCGGAAAACGCGGGACAGCTGGCCGGTCGTCGGGGGTGGGTAGAAAATAGGTTTTACAGTTAGGTCCTTAGACTTTTAGAAATTACAGATAGGTCCCTAACTATGTCTGAATGCAAATAATAATTTGCATCCCGCACTTAAAACAATTAGTTAATTATAAACTACCACTGAAATAATTTAAGTATTTACAAACTGCTATTAAAACATTTTACTTAATTACAAAACTATATTAAAACATTTTAATAAATTGCAAAATGGTATTTTAGTCATTAAACTCATTTAAAAATTCTAGAAAAAATTCATAAAATCATATTAAATTATTTTAAGGTTAAATATGTCATTAGAAATTAATTAACACTAATTAAATCAAAATTAAAAATCAGGGGCTGACAAGTCTTTCCTCCTTGAAAAATTTTGTCCTCGAAATTCACAAGGATTGAAGACCCGACAATCATTCTAACATAACAAGCAATGCTACAAATGACTAAGGCTACGATCGAAACTAACCTCTAAGGTATCAAGCGGGAACGGGTGGTTCACTCGCAGCGGTTGGGTCGAACAGGTAAGGATATCTCTCCCTCATGTCCGACTCCCTCTCCCAAGTAGATTCACCCGGAGAGTGACGGCTCCAAGCTACTCGTACTAAGGGTATAACCTTGGTGAGGCGTCGGTGCTCTCTGCTGGAAAGCCTGACGCTTGGACGGTCCCTCGAGGTGTACAGAAGCCGGCCTCTTGCAAGACTGAAGACGCTCCTCAATGCTCCGGGCCAACTCTAGGCTCTGGTAGTAGTCAGTCGTACCGTTCGCCACTATAAGAATGCCAATGTCTGGAACTAGACCATGGCAAAACCTACGCGTCATCTCCTCTGGGTCTGCAACTAGACTAGGAGCAAAACGGCTCAGGCGACTAAACTTTGTCGCATACTCGTCGACAGAACGGTTCCCCTGCTGGATGTTCTGGAATCGTATCCCCATGGCTACTCTAGCGATGGTCGAAAAGAATTTCTTCTTGAACTGGGTCTTGAACTGATCCCAAGTGGCCCTCCCTCTCGCAAATAACGGCTCATTCCGGAACCAAACTCCTGCCAAGTCTATCAGCAGAAATCCCGGTCATCCGGCATCCTAACTCTAAGGAGCTTCCTCTCTACCGAGTCTAGCCAGTCATCTGCTACTACTATGCCCTCAGTCCCTGAGAACTCCTTGGGGTTCAGACCCATGAAGTCCTTGATCGTCCCCGCTCTCTGCCGTGGCTCTACAGGTGGTGGGACCACGGTACGTTCCTCAGAACGCTCCATGCTCTGGCGGAGTAGGGTGGTCTGCTCCTGATGGGTTGTTAGGAACCCCTGGATCAGAGTGAGCAGTTGGTTCCCGTCGAGTGTGACAGAAGCCTGTGTAGGTATAGTGATAGGGGGTGGTGGAAGTATCGGGTCCTGCTGGGACTGTGATGTGGAAGGTGGTGGAGGCATCTGGGTTTGTGGATTTGTGGAGTGGGGAAATATGGTAGGTGGAGGTGTATCGGTCAACTGGTCAGCTGACTGGATAGGGAGTGTGCCATTCTCAGGTGTGACATACTAGGATGAACGAGTAAGCACCATCTAATTACAATAAAAAGGACATATAAGGACTCGTTAAAGTAAGCAATCATAGACAAGAAAATCTAATTATAATAGCAAGCATGTGATGTATTTCCTATGTTGCAATCCTAGTATTCCTCTAGGTGTTCTAAGCGTCATTCCTAATGTTGTCTAATTACCTTAAGTTCCTAATTGCAGGCATGCTTGGTACAATAACGTAACCAAACAATTTAGTCTCGACCTGCATGGGCCACCACTAAAAACATGTCACGATCCGCTACCCAAATTGTTGGGCCGGGCCGAGTCATGTCCAGCCTGCGCTTGAGATAAAGTGCAGTAAGCTGTTCTAGAAGTAACAAGATAAGACTAAATGTGCAAACAGTTCTATAAGTAATAAAGAGTCATAAATGCTCCAAACACAAAAGTCGTCTCATATAATAATAAGTCTAAGTACAA